>JAYKKI010000072.1:10382500-11582500 GCA_039881145.1 Druceiella hillmani | reverse complement strand
TTAGGTTGGATTTAGTTTGTTTATATTGGATTTTGTTGGGTTATGTTATATTCGGTTGGATTATCCCACGTTATGTTAGTTGTGATTTTGGGCTGGGTGGAGTTATATTGGCTTACATTGGGTTGTGTTAGATTATTTTGGGTTATGTCGAGTTGGGTTATTCTTGAATTATATTTAGGATTGAATTAAGTTGAGTCAGGTAATGTTGGATTGGGTTTAGTTTTGTTGGGCTAGGTTTGGTTACATTGAGTTGGGTTGAATTATGTTTAGTTGAGTTTTGGTTATATTCGGTTGGGTTGGACTACATTGGTTAATGTAAAGCTGGGTTAGGATATGTTAGATTTTGTTTGGTTGAGTCAGGTTATGTTGGGTTGGGTTATAATGGGTTAGGTTGAGTATTTTGGGTTGGGTTTTGTTTTGTTTGGTTATGTTATGTTGAGTTGGAATATGTTGAGTTGTATTAGATCATATTGGATTATGTTGGATTGTATGGAGTTATGTTTAGTAGGGTGATGTTGGGTCAGGTTAAGTTATATCCGGATTATGTTGAATTGGATTGGGTAACGTTAGGCGGTCTTGGGTTATATTGGGTTGGATTGGGTTGAATTAAGTTGGGTTGAGTTATGTTACTTGCTGATTGAATAAACCAGTTTCAATGGAATTAAAAAAATAATGTTTATTCAAGCCTAGGTCTTTTTAAAAAAACTCCTTAATTAGTTCAGTAGTTATGTTCAAACAGACAAGAAGGTAAACAAACATACATAAAATCAAGAAATTATGTTTTTACGTTCTACTAATTTATTATCTTCCTCATCATAATTTTTTCGTAAATAATTTCAACCTACAAAGACGTCAATTCTACACATTTATTACGCCTGTACATTTTAACATGAATTACTTGCCCATTGATATTTTCACACTGAACTGAATGATCTGCAGGTATCTACAGGTCGTTATAAACCATAATCGTATAATTTATTTTCGCATAATTTACGTTATTTTTCTTAATCCCGTAAAGAAAGTGCATTTATTCTATTCCTAAATTTCGCGTTGCTTTCATATGATCTACTGCTCTTTGGTATTAAAATAGCAATTAATTATCATTTATTTATTATTTATTACACAGAAATAAAACTATTGTTATGTACTATATATGCGTACAGTGTATTGAATTAGATGTAGTTACTCTTACGGAATTTTAAATACAAAATTAAAATCTCGTATCAAAAGTTTTGAACGTATACGACCTTTGCCTATTTACATCAAAATAAATTGGGATATCTTATGTAATAATCAAAACATATCTCCAATATTAAACCATATATTCAATTAGCTTCTTAGTTATCGTACTTAGTTTTGTTTCTTAGTTATTGTATCGTTTAAAATGTTTCTACAAAGATGCGTATGTGGAGTTTTGTGTGTTTAGATTGACATCTTTCCACATTAATAAAATTACAGAATTAGAAATCATCATTTTCCATAAATTGAATATTTTGGCACTTCACCCATATTGATATTTAATTTTTCATATTTTACATTACTACTGAGAAATACAATAAACCTTCAAAATACTGTTAATTTATTTGTTCATATTTTTATTAGTTTCTTCATACAAGTGCGTATCAAACGAAAACCTTAAAATTGTTCTAAATTTTATTTTGTACTAATTAATACAATTTCAGGCACATCACTTTTTGACGCAGTGTCCCTGTGTTCAATGCGCACTATGTTCAATTCCACACGTTTAAAGAATGCTTTTGGTCGTGACTGTAGCTACACGTGCATCGTTGTTTTCACCTCTCCAACACTTCTGAAGTGCTGGACTCTCATCACTTCTTGAGTGGTCGAAACATATGAAAGTCACTATGAGCAAGCTCTAATGAATAAGATGAGTGTATGAGACATTCAAATTTGAAATCCTGGATAGTTTGAACTGTAAAACAATCTACATGCAGTTGGGAAATTGCAATGCACCTTGGACAATGTTATACACTGAATAAATATTAATCTCCAAAATTGTAGTTATTTCGTTAAGAGTTGTGTGCCAGTTTTCCTTTACAAGAAATATCTTCTTTCTCTAAACACAATGTTTTTGTCCTTCACTATTATGTGAGTCGTACGCTACTTACGATAGTATAAACGCAAATCTTCTACTGCACCTTTATCCTTCAATGAATTTCAATTAGTTTGCCACCTTCATTACTCTACTGCAGTGCATGTCGATGGTGGGGTAGCAATCTTGTGATCAATTCACCACCTGCTACTCATGTTTTGATACTCAAAGAATACTACTGCCTAAGACCAAATTTATCATAAAACATTTAGAATAATATTCCACTTTTAAAATTTTCATTTGGTACACCCTCATATTTTGACTGACTCTATATTTAAGACTTAATAGAATTTAAGGAAAATTTATTTCTAAAAAAAGTCTAAGCTCCTAAAAATAAAAAAACTGCTAACCGATACTATCATTAGCTAACCAATACTATCACCTTAGCTTCCCGTGCTGAGAAAAAAGGTTTTATTCTCGAGATTGGTGATCAGTTATCACAGTAAGATATTTTTTGTTCCGCCATGCACTATATTTATTAGGCTCTTTTTGGATTTGTTACTTGGATGGATATCTCCATGCTTGGCTTGCCATGCTTGGAAGGGAGCCACCCTTCCAAGAATTTCTTCAAAGAAGTTTTGATGATCTTTTTTCAGCAATCAGATGAGTTTTGTCACTTACAGTTCTTTCCTTATGTTATGTGATACCTTATTATGATTAGAACTAATTCTCCAGACAGCAGCTTTTCTGTTTTTAAATTGACCTCAAACATATTTATTGAATTTTATGTGAACATTCTTTTGAAAGTGTACGCACCATGCAATTGTTGCAAACAAAGTTTGAATCTGATTGCAGGTCAGAAACAGAGATCAAATTATTTCATTACCAGTTTTGTTGAAGGAATCATAATTCATCGGCAATTACATATTAAAATTCTTTCCTCTTCCAAAAGTAAAGTTACATAATTAATTGGTTTCAGGATTAGTTATAATGCCCTAGGATGGTAATCTACGTAAATATTATACCTAATTACATATAAATGTTTTAAGTCTAAATAAAAGTAAATGTTTTTCAAATGAAATGTCCAACTGACAAGTATTCGTAAGTGCTTACTCTTCCAGTTCTCTTCCTCTCCAAGTCATATACTATAATTCACCATAAAAAGACTTCATTTGGTGCCCATGACGTAAAATTTATTCACCCAATTGAAGTAAAATTTATTCACCTAGATTTCTCAATGTGGACACATTGAGAAATCTAGGTGAATAAATACATTTTACTTCTACTTACCAATCTGAAGGTATATTATTTTTTGTAAAACGTTTACAATACTGCATTTGCATTTGTTGATATTATTTAGTTTACTAAGTATTTTAATTTTTACAATTGCTAAATTAACAAAGAGCCAAATAGAAACTGGTCTTTGAGAATTAATTAAAATACTGCAACTCTTGGAGTATAAAACTACTATCTGTAGGTGAAGACAAAAATATACCAAAGATGTTTTAAACAATTTTCAATTTTGTTGGAAAAGTTTAAATAATTTAGAAGTTCAAGGAAAATTATAATGCTGTTGACTTCAAAG
This sequence comes from Druceiella hillmani, assembly GCA_039881145.1. NCBI lineage: Eukaryota > Metazoa > Arthropoda > Insecta > Lepidoptera > Hepialidae > Druceiella > Druceiella hillmani. The sequence goes on along the minus strand of JAYKKI010000072.1, from coordinate 11,578,862 downwards.
ATTTGATTTATTTATTTTGTTCCGAAATGACTATTAAGTGCCAGATTGTGTTTTATTATTAATACAATTACAGCTAAAAATAATTAATGATGTTTATTGTATGAGACTGCAGTTTGTTTTTTACTAAATTTATGCTTTTCTGATAAACAATACATAATAATTTCAGCCATTTTATTTCTTTCTTAGACTAGAAAAAAATGTTCCTCCTAGTAACATAGGTTAAAACGATTTTCCCATTCTAGAGTTATACGTAGACTTTTGCATCGTCGAGTTTTTGCATCGTCGAGCCTAAATGTATATGGCTTTAAATTAATACATTAGTTTAAAGCCATAAATTTCAATCACTTTTATGAGCCATCTTGTAATTTGATAGTGTTCATATTTCAGTTATAACTTTTTCAGTTATAACTGAAAAAGTCCTTCAGCAATGCTTAATATTTTGAGAATATTTTATTTCAAATTACTATTTTTATTTTTATTTAAAATATATAAGTTATTACAGTTTTTTTTATATTGTTTATTATGATTTATGGTGAGTAATAATACAATAAATTTTAAAAAGTGCAAAATAAAAAGGAAATTGTTACTAAAGAGAATAAACACTTAGTATCAATATTAGGATACAATAAGGTATTTCAAACACCAGGTAATTCATGGTTTTTGGATAAAATTAAGGAAACAAACAATCAATATTGAAAAGATTGGTTTCAGATATATTCATGAAGAAGCTGATACATAAATTATTTTTCACCTATACAATACCCTTTAATAGAATAACGATTCAGTATGTTACGTGTTAATTCAAGCGCAAGGCCCAGATATTCGGATCAAATATTGGGAAATATTAGGGAGTTAATTTTGAAAGGATTAATTTTGAAGGTTAATTTTGTCTCCGTTCTCTGCAAAACCTTATCCCTTTTAAAAGCATCAACTGGATTTTACTGATTGGTTGCATGAATTTGAGAAACTGTCAAATGTAGAATAATTAATTTTACTCAAAATCGTGAAGTTTGCCCCAATCTGCGGTACCTCCTCGTTCCGGAAGAGATTATTATTTATTTTAAATTAAATTTATATTTACAGGTTGATGTGTACTTTAACTTTTTATACACTTCAGTCTGTATCTATTTATTTTAAAATGAATTATTATTTTAAAAAGAAGTAATTTTAGAAAGGCACTTAGAAGGAATTTTTAATGTAAAAATAAAAATTGTCCACTTACGCGATTCTTCATTGTCTTGCATTGCCGTCAAGTGAGATTTTGTCAATATATCTTCTCACATACAAGACACAGTGCTATCAAGGACACAGCGTGATGTAATGACCGTAATATGTTAATGATGGAAAGAGACGCAACCTAATTCTGAAATATTACCTGTATGGATGTATGTTCAACAGTAAGAAAATATTGTGACTTACAAGTTTGTTCTCCGCCACATTTAATCCATCATATTTATATACTTAAAAGCAATTTATTTTTGTAAGAATTTGTTTCAAGTATATTATTGCAGCTTACCGATGAATATTCAGTAGACTGATTAGGCTTCCCCTTCTATCTTTACAACACTCTTATTAAATATAAAATTCAAAGTAATTACGTGATATAAATTTAAATCAGTTACTTCACCGTATATTCAAGAATTATCTAATCTGTGTATTTGTAATTTTCACTTGGAATTTAACATTTCTAGGGTCGGACGTGTGCAATGTTATCGACAAGAATGCAGAAGTTAAAACATTAGACGAATCACAGGAAACTCACAAACTATTTAAAACTAATCACTCTAATTTAGCTGTTATGGAACTATTTAAATTATAAAGATGAGAAAGTTTTTATGCAACAATTTTTTTTATTTAAAATTTTGGATGAAGATCAGCCCCAGTCGTATTTTATGATGGCACTGATTCATATTCTGCAACCGGTTAGGTTAGCGGCACGAATTATAAAACAATTGTGTAATCCTTGATCCAAAATTGTAATCCTATATATGTTTTTGTAATTTATTCAAGAAGCTAACTTAACAAAAGTAAGCTATTTATGACGAACGTGGTTCGTTACAACTTTATATAAAGGTTGTTTGTGAAAACCGAATAAGTTTTAAGCAACTAAATGTACTATATTGATATTTTTAATTTTAACTGATGAAGATTTCAAAAATAACTGTTATATACTGTATATATTTGAGTAGTTATATACTTGCTTGTGCGTATAACTGTTTCTCATTATAAATGCATTATACCAGATTTCTTCTTGATTAAGAACTCATTACTCGGTTTTATTGTTCAAACTATGCAAAACAAAGAATATACACGTGTGAAATAAAACTTTGTGATGTTAATCTACGAAAACAATGCAAAATATCATTGTATTAAAGTGTTCTTTGCAACTGAAATATGATATAGAAATATGATGATAATAGAAAATAAGGTTGATCTGGAACACATACCCGTAGTTAAGATAACAACAATGTGGGTTCCATTTGTATACCCGATGAAGATATTATTGGTAAATTTTTATAGTTACAATCATTTCATGTCACACTACTAATGGAAATTTGCACCATATAGAAAGTACCTGCCCAGTGACGTAAGGTATAATGACTTTGAAAAAAACGAAATGTACATTTTAGCATTATAAAAATTTTATTAAAAGTAAAATTATTAATAACAAAGAACATGAAAGGTCTGAAGAACTTGAATTTTATAATATTTCATAGATAGTTTTAGTGAAGGCAACGAAATATGGGATCTTTGAAAAACTCACTTGCACCATGGAGGGGTTACAAAGAAAAGTACAGAAGCTAATCATATAAGTAACGCAATTAATCGAATAGTTTCAATAAAAACAATATTGCAGAATGTTTGAGAACTGCTACTTAGAAAAAATTTCTCAAACCTAAATATATCCAAAAAGGATGTGGAAAGAAACTTACATAGAAAAGAAACTTACATATATTACGCACTCCGTTTTGTAGAGACAAAAAAAATATAGGCAAAAACTAATGACAGCGGTGCAAATACAGAAAAATGTAAATAACTTTTTTTGATATATATGGTTATTTTGTATGCTATGATATTACATTTTTATTTTCTGTAACTGGGTGTTTATTGTAGTTAATTACAATCAATTTAGGTGAGATATTTTCGCATATTATCTACAATTAAAACATATAATGTATGCCAATGATATTGTGATATCATACATAGTCCGTACATGCTAAGTCGGTTGGTTGAATACGGATTCGAGTATATGATTAGAAAGCGAAGTTAATTGCAAAATTCTTCACGAAGTTTATGTAAAACCATATTCTGTTAGGGGGCATCCATTAATCATGTAGTGTGTTATTAGCCCCTTCGAATACGTTGCTTTGATAATATATTTAGAAAAGTATATCCTTTATTTTGCCTCGAATCACTTCCACCTCTGGTCTATGACATTAAAAGCTGATTATGATGAAATTACATTGCGTCTTTGGAAATTAATGATGAGGTAAACGTAATTCCCTTCACCGCGAACCTTGTAATGTCCCGCCTTTAGAGTCTTCAAAGTCAAAAAATTGTGGAGACAAATTTGTAAACGTCATAACTAAAAACAAAATTTTAAAAAACTTAGAAAAAGTAATTAATACCATCTTTTAACCAAAAGTATTGTGGAAAAAAATGCCTGATGTTACATTTTACGCTAGGGGACCCATTTAAAAGTTGATCTTTTAAACTTGTGAATTTTATCACTAGTGTATATTTATAAATACACGTAGGTGTGTGTACATAATATATATATATATATATATATATATATATATATATATATATATATAAATATATATATATATATATATACATTTGTAAGTGTATTTATGCATGTAAAAACTTGTGAATTTTATCACTGGTATATATTTATAAATACATTTAGATGTGTGTGCATATAATATATAGATATATATATATATATATATATATATATATACACATTTGTAAGTGTATTTATGCATTTAAATTTAATTAAATATTTATTTTATGTATTGAATAATTTCTTATATGTTATTAGAATTTTACCATCTCACACTGTACAATGTTAATAAAGAAATTTTAAAGTGAACAAATTATAAATAAATTTTTATTTTCATGTATACCATGTGGTGTCAATTGACATTTTTTTCAGAATGTTACAGAAAGTAGTTCCAGAGATATTCTTGATATTATCCACAGAAAATATATCACACCCCACCTCTGTACCCATTAAATTATAGCAATGTTCAAAACCTATTAGTTTTTGAGAAATTCACAATATTTTCAAAAAAAAACCATTCACAAAAGCACTCAACTGGAAAACTATGTACAGCCATAGAAATGGTTACAACTAGAAAATAAGCTGCAACAGTGACTTTTGAAAAAAATTATTAAACTTCCTAAATGTTGATATAATATTGTTATTTACGTAGATGTAAAAAAATATTAAACAATTTTAGGAAAGCCAATTTCTGGCCTCCATTTTCAATTATTTGACATTTTTGGAAAATTATGAAAAATACAAATCTAATTTTTCATTAAAAAAAAATGTTAATAAAACGTCACAAGTTGTATAAATCTAAATAACATTCAAGTCTTTAAAAATAAGTCATAAACATTGTGAAATGAAATGATCTGTTGAATGAATTTGTCACACGAAAACTGTTTAAAAATATTATTGTTTAACTGTTTTAATTAAAAACAAGAAAGTAACCGTTTTAATGTACGAACTTACTATTTTGAATTCAGTCCAAAATTGCAAAAAAATCATAAATTATTAAATTCGTGTCATGTATTACCACAGTACTTTTTAAAATTACTAGATAGTAAATGGTGAAATAATAACTTTTTATGCTATTTCTTTAATAATTCTAAAATTTACTTAAACAGTATTTTTTATTTCAATTTTGTACTTCCTTTTATACATACATAACCTGTGAAACATGTCTAAACAATAAAAATATTATCTTTGTCTGATAAGTATACTAAAAATAATTATACACATCAGACCTTTTCAAGTTATGTCGAAATAAAATATTTTTTCTGTAGGTTATTTTATAAGTTAATAAATAAATTTATTTTTCCAAAAACTGTAAAATTTCAATAAACGTCAAAACCAGTTTAATTATAAATTGGGAATGAATATATCTGAGGTCATTTATAATTTTGAATACACACAATATTTCTAATAAAGAATTATTATTTGAGTATCATAAAGTCACATTACAATTTTCGTAACAAAATTATCGTAACATCAATTCACAGATGTGGTCCTAAATCGGACATTGAAAATATTCAATTTTAAAATAATTTTGTTTTGGATAAGTTTAAGTAAGTTTGCTATACTTTCCAAGAGAGAAAAAGTAAGAAGCTGTCGTTCCTTCGCTTTCATTATTTCACACTTTGTATTCCTTAGAGACATAATTAAAAAGTAGATATGTTCACAAAATTATATAGTAGGTATATTCCCCCATTTTTGTGTATGCTAAACACAAATAAGACATGGCATATTACATATAGACTTTTAGTTAATGAAATTTTGAAGACCCTTTAACCCTTAACCAGAATTGTGGCTCTATTTGGATCTAATAAAAAATTCAAAACTGTATTTTTCTGATTAATATTTTACTCAACCGCGTCATCAGAGATTCACACGTCTATCTATTCCTATAAGGTCATGTTCTGTAGTTGCTGAATGTTCATCACTCAAAGTTTACTTGAAGCTGAGCTACAGGTTGATGTCAAGTTCAAATGGATCTAGTAGACCAGATATGCAAGTTTATATATTTTCACAATTAAATGAAACTACGTGATGTAGTATTATTTCTACTTTCTTTAATTTCTTTACCACGACCTAGGTTTTGTTGTATTACGACATCTTCAGGTGGGATATTAGCAAAGACCAAAATCAATCTTTGCTAATATCCCACCTGAAGATGTTGTAATACAATGAAACCTAGGTCGTGGTAAAGAAATTAAAGAAAGTCGAAATAATACTACATCACGTAGTTTCATTTAATTGTGAATAATGAATTTCTACAAAAATAACGCAAAATATATTCAATATTTATATATTTTTTTTTAATATTTTATTTTGCTTTTTGAAGTTTTATGAAAATTACTGATTTGTTGGACCCGAGTCGAGTAATGAGTTTACATGAGATGTTGTTGATGTTGAGGTTATGTGATGTCGATAATATAAAAGATTGTGAAAACTCAGATCTGATTCAATACGAGAAGAGGAGAAAGGTGATGGACTATTACAAGGATAAAAATTGAATTTCATGAAAATTTTCACACTGGGAATATTAGAGTATTCACAATTTTTATTGGATTTGGAAAAAAGAATTGACATTTCTGGAGGCAAGATTGACGAATGATAAGACGAGTCACAAGAAGAAACGGAATGTACGATGGCTATAGCTCAAGGATGACGTCATAGAGATGTTATTTATGTGGGCCTAAAAAATAAGCGGTCGCAAAGTTGTGACGAATGTGTTAGATATATTTTCAAACAAACATATTAATAGAAATATATGAAGCACTATGTGATATTCTTGGAGAGAAAATAAAGTAAGTGTTTATATTTTTATAATTTTAATTTAGGTTGTTGTTTTTGTTATGCACTATTGAGTTCAAAAAAAAGTTTTATTTTTGTTAAGGGTAAGATAATCAAAGCCTAGTAACAAAGATTTTATCTCTATATCTATTTTCATTTTCTTGTATTTATAGGTACTTAAACTTGGACATAATAATTATTTACTAAAATATGGTACCAAAACCCTATTTGAAAATAATGAATGCATGTTGGTTAATTAAAGTTGATTCATCCAAAAAAAAGCTTGTTGTGTAACAGCTAAATAATTTTCACTGAAATAATAACAACTGTTTTGAAATTTAAGACCACGTATTTGTCGCATCCATTTGACCCATATACATTTGTCAAAATGATGATTCCAATTAAGGATTAAAAATTACTAAGTGTAATCAAATTATGTGACTTTCCAAATTATGAAATATGTTTTCTTCATAACAAAACACAAAATATTTTGATGACTTAACCTGATTACATGTTGTTATCAAAGTCTTATATTTTTATGTACTTTAATGTATACAATTATTACATAGGCGATTTTATTGTTATGAAAGCAATCTCTTTAAGCCAACTAGAACACCAGTGCAGCCCCGCACTATGAGCGAGTCATCAAAGTTCTTTCACCTCATGATCCATAAAACATACCAAGGTGACGACACCTAGACACTATATCTATAGTTATTCCTTTAAACAATAGCAAAACAAAACAAATAAATCATTTCATATACGGTAAACCATCGCGAATGCACAATGTATAGACTGGTGAAATAATGAATATCTTTCAATTTTTTTATTGCTTCGTCATGTAAGCAAATTCCAGAAAAAATTATTTCCTACTGCAAAGATATAATATTATAATGATGACCACTTCGAAAGAGAATACAATTATCTTATATTGGTGTACTTGATACATATGAATTTTACTTGTATGAATCAATTGAATTGTTTGATGTTTCAAAATACAAATGAAATTAGCATAATCTTCAATAAACAAAGATTATTTTCATATATTAATACAATATATATTGCAAGCTAATACTTAGTACGCTAGATAATCCACTTTCTATGGATGGCTTATATAAACAAATAAATAGTGCAGAAATGACCAACGAGTGATTTCATTAATATATTTTTAACATTTAATCTTCGCGACTACATGGCACTATATGTATTCAATGTTGCCCAAAAAATATCGTAACTCTACTATTTGGCAGGTATGAGCATCAGTTTTGGGCCCGATATCAGGGCTTTGAGAAATATGCATAGATTTACGGTCGAGCCCAAGTTCGGGTCCCTCAGTTCTTCATTCTAACAGGTAAACTGATTATTATGGAAAGAGTACCATTTACGTATAGAGTGCAAAGCAACAATCCTGATCAATAAAAATCTTATTTTCATGCTAAAACTCATTTTGTGTGTTATAACAGCAGATGACAAAATTTAAAATTGCATATTTACTCTTAATAAGAGTAACATAATAATATAGGGAATGATAAATACTCTTCATATGTATCGTTATGATTATTGAAGAGATTGCCATTGTCAAAATCTCTCTCAAAGCTATAGCAAATAATAAATATTAGAAAATAAATCAATATCATAGCGTAAAAACTCTTCCCTAACAGTACAAACTACTCGTCATAAAGATAATTTATGAAATTCCTAATTTTTGTGGACAATAAATTGTAATGCCCTTATGCACAAAATAATCAAATTTACTATTTACTTTGTAATAGTGAATGATTTATCACTAGAAGTTTGTTGTCAGATATTATTTACTTATAAAATATATATGGGGTAGATTTAAGATAATTAATTACATATTTTGTGGACTTGTATTGTTTTCCAGAATTTATGTTCTTTGCATTTAGTTATTTAGATTTTACATTAAGTTGAGATTTTTATATCCATTTAAAATTATTTCATTTAAGTGGCATATTCACAATTAAACGAAACGAAGTGAAGTAGTATTATATTTACTTTCTTTAAGTTCTTTACCACAACCTAGGCTTCGTTGTATCACAACACCTTCATGTGGGCAATTAGCAAAAATTAACTCTTAGGAACTTCCAACAGCATTTATATATTAGTTGTTCCGGTGTATGTAATAAAATTAAATTGATATTATTCGCAGTAATATATTTTTACAATAGCAAGGGTATTTGATGGTTAGAATAATGTTATACAACTAATTATACTTATCTTCCGTTTTTTTTAGATGCGCAGCCAGGCTGAAAGAATTTGAAGTGTACTGTCGTATCAATGTTGTCTAACTGTATTATGTTTAGAAGTTATTAATTATGGGTGATGTTATAGTATTTAGTTCTTCATTTAATATATTAACGTTGGTGTCTATTTTATGTCTGTTTATTTCTAAGATTTCTAGGATATGGAGTTTATTACCTTTTGTGCTTATTTGTAATATATAGGGAGCATTGTCGGTATGAAGATGATGGTTATTTTCAAAGAAATGTTTTGCAAAATGAGATGTATCTAGTTTGTTATTTCGCCAGCTGGTAATGTATTCCTTGTATCTGGTAGTAAAATCTCTTCCTGTTTAACCTAAGTATACGCTATTACAGTCGCTACATTTAAGTTTATAACCTTATATGCAGTCATTATATTAGTTGTATAAGCTTGTCCTAATCATCAGTTACCCTTGCCATTGTAAAAATATATTACGGAAAGTAATATCTATTTAGTTTTGTTACATATACCGGAACATTTGTATTGTATAACCTCATAGAATAACATTAATTTAATTTATTGCCCTCAAAAAAATACTCGTAAATTATATAACTCTCGAAAATATAGTAAAAACTACACCGCACCCCTACAAAAAACTCACTAACGTTAGCAGTGGGAAAACCCACACAAACCTGGCTTCCGCTATTGTTTTGTGTAATATATAAATGCTGTTGGAAGTACCTAAGGATTAATCTATGCTTATTGCCCACCTAAAGATGTTGTAATGCAACGAAACCTAGGTCATGGTAAAGAACTTAAAGAAAGTAGAAATAACACCAAACACATCACGTAGTTTGATTTAATTATGAATAATGAATTTCTACAAAATTAACGCAAAATATCATTAAAACTAGCATATGTAAGTTGAGTCACTTCTAAGAACGTACTGGCTCCTAATTTTATTTTCCTCAATAACCAAAACTATAAATTAAAAAATCTGGATCAATTTCAGCCAAGATGAAATCGATCTAATATAATCGAAACTTCTAAAAAAAGAAGTGAAAAAAATCTATGAAAAATGTATGCTTGCTCATATAAGATGTTTGATATTAAAAATTTAAATAATTCATGTCAATTTCATTACGCTAGGGTCAAAAATCATTTTAACACTATCGTGGCCAGAATAATTAGAAAAACTATGTACAACCATAGAAATGGTTACAACTAGATAATAAACTGCAACAGTGACTTGGAAAAATTTGTTAAACTTCCTGAATGTTGATATAATATTGTTATTTATGTAGATGTAAAAAAATAATAAACAATTTTAGGAAAGCCAATTTCTTGCCTCGATTTTCAATTATTTTACATTTTTGGAAAATTATGAAAAATACAAATCTAATTTTTCATTAAAAAAATTTTAATTGTATAAATCTAAATAACATTCAAGTCTTTAAAAAAAATTCATAAACGTTGTGAAAAAAATGATCTGTTGAATGAAGGGCCACACGAAAACTGTTTAAAAAAAATAATGGTTTAAGTGTTTTAATTAAAAACAAAAAGTCAAAAAGGTTTTCTACCTATTGCTTGAAGCAAGTCACGGTAAATCGATTTTGTCAGCTTTATGCCTACTGACTCCATGTAATACAAAAAACTTTTTTTATAATATGTAACCTATAAAAAGCATAAACAATGGCACATACATGTTGACATTTTCTAATAATGAAAAGTTTTTTTTCTATTTCCGTAAATATGGCAAGATCATTCTTAAATTAATGTTCTCCTCAATTTAATAATCATTATAAACATTTTTATCCAATTTATTATTTGATTTCAATTTATCAAAAGAAAAAACGACATCTGGGATAGAAACACTATATGTTGGAAAGTTTTCCAAAGCAAATTATTGAGTGGCATTTCAAGTGTGCCGATTCTGTTCTTAATAACTATTGTTCCAGAAGAAAAACATTTTCTTTAAAATTTTAACCAAATTTGAACCAAATGCGTCTGAAGAGTACCGATACCATAAAAAGAAAATGTCAGCAATTATATAATCATTAATGAAGCTTACCTGTTAATAGTTTTATGATTGATATCATTATAGTGCGAAGCATATAAAAAATACGCTCTCATTTTGGGTAATAGTTGCATTATTTGCATGGTGTCGAATATGTTGTGGGTTATGGGTAGTATTGGAACACAACCACTATCTTCATAAGTTGAATGAGAATAATTTTGAAATCGAAGTATTTTCACTCGTGGCGTTTGATTAGGGGGACTATAATTTTCTTCATAAATTATATCTTCAACATAAATCAAAGCTCCATTGACTTATCTTTTTCCGATCCATAAATTAGAATGTCAAATAATTTTATTTCCAAGCGATAAAATTATAAATAGTTCAAGTCCACCTAATTCGTTTGCCCTTGTTGATTTTGCTTTAGAACTTTAGAAAACTCATTATTACAAATTTTCAAATTTGTATGTCTCGAAGGTCACCTTTACCCCACCCAGTAGGAAGTAAAGTAAGGAATGTCCTACAAATATATCCATCACCCGTCAATTCAAAAATTGATACAGAATCCAATCTAGGCCAAGGTAATTTTTTTCACTCTTATAAAATTGGGAGCAATCTTTTTTTTGATGTACTCCGTATTTACAAGAAGTAATAATTCGTTGTTGAGTTGAGAAAATTTTATTCTTATAAAACAGGCTAACATAATAAAAATTAATGTTTCTGAATTCAACATAATACATGCGGAAATATCATAATTTTCAGGTTTTCGTACCTCAAAACGAAGAAAACGAATATTTCAGGATTACTTCGTTGCCCGTCTGTGGTTTGACAAGATCCTTTTTCTCAGGAAAGCGTAAAGCTATCAAATTTAAATTAATATCATTTACCAAAATCTACGAATCCTTGATGCTATAAAAAAATCAAGCTTCTAAGTCAACGTAATCAAGAACAATAAAAATATGGCTATTTACGCCACATATTTTGACAATCAAATAAGTCCAAAACTCTAGGGTTCCTTCCGTTGACCTAGAATCATGAAATTGGGCAAGAAGCAAGGACTTACAGCAGAAGAAAAGAAAAACATCTGAAAATTATTAATTTGCGGTTATATTTTTAAAAATGCCCAATGTTTTACCACAGTGAAAGATATGGTAGGCATAGGCTATAATTACAATATTAAAAATTAATATTTATACCGAGTGTAATCGGAATATTAAGTCCCTTTAAGTGTCTATAGGTGCCTATATATGTAGAGAACCCTCTAAGTGCGAGTTGCACTCGCGCTTAATAGTTTTTTCATATAGCGGATATGTTGTAAACTCAGAAAATGGCAAATGGCGCACTTTTGGCCAATGAATATAAATCATGCGAAAGTCAAAAATAAACTTCGTTTCTTCAATATAATACATATTTTTGTCTGTTAGTGAAACTCATCATTATTTCAATTTCAGTTATGAGTTCATACATTCTTGCATAAGAGAACATTCGAAGTCATTAAAAAAATAATTTTTCATAGTGATATAAGAGGAATATCAAGTACAAACTTGCCTTTAAAGTAGCAGTCAAATTCGTTAAGTGTAATAAAACTGTCATATTTGGCCCCAAGTAATGATTATAACATAATTAAAACTTTAAAACATTTCTTTATAGATTTTGTAATTCCATTTTTACTATTTTCTTTGGAACCGAATTACAAAGAATAAAAAATGTCTTTTTTGTATCTAATTTATTACGGAAATCAATATAATATTTGTTACTCAGAACTCCTTCAAGGGTCATTATGCCTACAATTCACTATATTATATGAGATTCAATGCAGTAATATTTTGGATTATTAGATTATGCCGAGAGTTATTCGTTCACACACGACTTTGCCTACAAAATATCTAACAATTGTTTCATTATTATGAACTGATATTTGAAACAAAATATTTGAAAATGGTGCCATTAATATGAACTGCATTAAAAGTTTTATTTATAAAACTTTAGCAGTTTGCTCTATAGTGCTAATTTTATTAGTATATATTCAATAATCAGCTTAAGTAAAGTTCTGTCTTTCCCTTTCATGACTATTTTCTTTTTCTTAGAAGTAATTATTTGATTAAAATTATTATTGTCCATATTGTTGGGCATACGTCATCGAATTATAATCCGATTACGTATGCAGCACATTATTAAACTTCTTAGATTAAGCGCAAAAATATCTATGTATAATAATATTCAATTAATGCTTTTGAATCCCACTTACTAGACTAGCGAACTTTATTATTTTTGATAGATTTTGTATAGCTACAAATTTGGATATTAAATGTAAAAAAATAAGACTACTTTAGTCCCTTTATATTCTAACCTCCTAAAAAGAAGTTAAAATATATACGGACTTAAACGATTTACCTAATGAATAGTTTGCTCACAAATGTATGAGCGCCAAGGTATTTTTTTAATCAAATCCGTGTTAATATTTCACTGATAATAAGAGATTTAAAATATATTTTATCCATTTTCATTTCTCACGCTTACAGCTAATACATAAATAAAAGGAAGTACTGATCACGCTGATCCACAAAATATTTAATGTAGATATTTTTAGGTGTTAATTCCATATCGAACTTGATTTGCTACTTTTTTAACTTTCTTGTTAAATTGTTTGTTACGTTCTGGAACTTATCTAAGGCATGTGTCATTAGCGTAATTTGTTTTTTATAATTTATTTATTATGTTTTTGATTAAATTTAAGTTAGTCAATTATTTTATCATAATGTTCCGAATCCGAAGCATCTAGATTGCCCATCACCGACTTAATTACTGATATAATTGCATTTATTAAGCTCCTTTTTGTTCGCTTAGTAGGAACGAAATCTTTCTACGAGACCATTAGAATTTGGGTTACTAGGTGTGGTAATATATACGGCGGTTTTGTGAGCACTTCAAAGGTCTTTAATTATTTCATTGTCGAACTTTGGGGCCCGTCGGTTGTGATTTCCATTGGAATTCTATACACTGAAAAATATTTAATAAAGGCGTTTGCAACCTGTGTCGAGGTTTTTGCTGTAATGCTTACAGCCTGATCTAATTTTCTAAATGCATCCATTATTGTTAAGAATACCTGTCATTCTATTTGAAACGTGTCAATATGAATCCATTGTAAGGGTTTTACAATCGTTTCGGTAATCATAAGTGGAATTGTTAGTGGGCGTCTGTCATATTTTTTCTTTTTATACTTATTGCAATTATTTATGAATATTTTTACAGTTTCCTACATACTGGACCAATAATAGTTTATTCTAAGTGGCTAACAATCTCCCCTATACCTCTAAGAGTATTTTCTCTCTGATAATTTTTGATAATTTTTACTATATTCATTTGTTTCTCTTTATCAGTGACATTTACCATACATTTTATAAATTGTGGACCATTTTGATTGAATAAATCATTGTGCATTACGATAAAATGATTAATTACAATTTTTTTGTTTGTAATAATTGAATTTTGAATAATTTGATATAATTTAAATAAGTCATCATTTTCAAAATAATATGTTTACTTCTTTCCATTACGGGTATGTATACTATTTTACATTATACTATATACGCTATTTTTTTCCTTAGGCACTCTCTCTTATTCAGCTGTGTGTTAAAATTTGTTTGTCTTAATAATTTGTTGTATGTGTTCACGAAGGGCAAGGACCCATACGAAGGGCCAGACCTATATTGCCAATTATTTTTATTTTGCGGCCTTTTAAACGACCTGAATAATAACTACTAAAGCCCTTGTAGCTATAATAGTATTTAATCGGAATGAATTATTAAAATTAAACCTCCTTATGTTAGTTTTTATTAAAAGTTGGTCTATTATATGGCTGGATAAACGATTGATCATAAAGATGGGGAAATCAGTTGAAATTATTATTATAATTATTAATGTATTTTGGATTAAAATTATTTTAAGGCTTATTAAATAAATGGAAGTTTTGTTGTGAGGTCTTGTTTATTAGAGTGAAATTATCTTCTTCAATTACCATTGAAAGTGCTTGTTCCAGTGTTTCAGGTTTTTGTAGCACCATTACTAGCTCTGTAATACCTTCTAGATAATTTAGATTTGTAATGCTAACTACGGTAGTTACTAAAATTATCAATTAACATTTGCTTTACTTCCGACCATATCGGATTACTATTTCTAGTACTAATAAGTGCCAATGCTCTGCCCTCAAGTTTACTTATTATAAGTTTACTATTAATCGAATTCGATGGCTTCACTAAATCATTTAATTAATTCACATAGTTTATTAGATTCACCGTTAAAACTCGGGATGATATTTACAACGTTTTGAGGAATATCCTTAATCTCCATTTTGCTATAATTTATTCACACAAAGTAATTGTTTCGCTATATAAATGCAACTCAACTAAAGCCTAATAATTCTCATTCACTTAATTTAATATTTAGTGAGTTAATGGTAGGGTGGTAGTATGGTTTATATCATATTTTAGAAAGTTATTCAATGTACAAGTATTTTAATGAGGGCAAGGAATGAAATTGATGCTGCTCTATAAAGTTAGACAATGCACAATATTTAGTTGTATGTAATAAACTGAATGGACTTTTTTCTTAGTTATATATTTATGTAACAACAAGACTAAGAAAGACATGCTCTAGTTAGACAACATTGATACTCCCTTTCATTTCAAATTGTTTCAGCCCTATCATACATCTAAAGAGATACACCAAAAAAAAGTATTACTACAAAATAAAATCCATTTAGTTTATTACATACACCTGAATACTTTGCATTTTATATCCTCATAGAATAGCACAAATTTAGTTTATTAACTTTACTTAAATACTTGTACATTGTGTAACGTTCAAAAATATAATTTAAACTATACTGCTTTAGTTTATGATAGGGTTATCATAAACTCACTAATCTAAAAAGTGGGAAAACCCGCTCAAACCCAACTTACGCTGTTGTTTTGTAAAATATTTAAATGTTGTACAAGTTAATCTCTTCAAGTTTCCACCAGAAAATTTTGTAATACAACGAAACCAGGGTCGAGGTTAAAAATTTAATTACAGTAGAAATTATACTAGATAAAATAGTTTCATTTATTTGTTAATATAATTATTTGTTGGAATATTTCAAAAGCAAAAACCAAATTGAGAAGCAGTGTCATGCGGTAACAACATTCCCTTTTCTTTTTTCTCTTAAGATAGCGTCATTTTAAAACCTCTGAGGTTCTTACAATCACTAAATGATCATTTACTGGCCCTCATGTAGAGTCGACCTGCAGATAAATTTTCTCCTTTACAATGCCCACGCCCACGATATAAACAATATGGTGAATGAACCAAAACGCAAAGCCAATGGAAAATGACTTGTTTATAATTTGAAAAAAGGAAAAAATAAAGTGTTTATTCAATTAGCCTTGTATGATTATAATTAGATATAAAACGAAGATCCTGTAGTTATTAAGATTGAAAACTTTTCTTATGAATTCTATTTTTTGCTTGTTAGTTATATTTACTGCTACTATTATGTTGTTTTATTTAATAAACTCGTAGATGCCGGATATTTCAAACACGACAGTTTACACAAATTTGCATAATGCAGAAATTTGTTTAGAAACTTCTTTATATACTGTTTATTCTAAATTGTAAAAAATAATAATCGCGTTGAATTTATAAGTGCTAAGAACAGTTTGCTTATAAATACGTATACCGCAAGAAGCTAAAGGCATCAAAACACACATGAAAAATTCAATTCTAAGAGGTTGATAATGACGTAATGAAATAAAATTATGTTTCAATTTCCTTTTGAAAGTTTAAAGCCTAACAGAACTTTAAACACTGTTTATTTGTTGAGTTTAAACTTTAATTTAAAGTTTAAAGTTTAATTCTAATAAACAATGACTATATACCGTAAAATTCTAATAAGAAATGAATATATTTTACTTTGAGGGGAAAATGAAGTTTAAAAGTTGTAGAAAAATTAATAATAATTTGAGAACTTCCAAATAAGGCATCAGCGTAATTATCGTATATTTTATTTCTGTTCTTCTTCAAGAATTTATTCAAAATGTCATCAGGTTTTGAGAACTAACTTTAGTTCTCACCATGTAACTACATAGATATATTGCCGAATATATATTTTACTAACATAATCAATATACACTTTATAAAACTATTTAGAAGTTGATTTAAATAATTCTTGTGAAATCACCCGAAATTTTCCAGACTCAGCCACATATTATAAGTTGGTCGACCTATTATTGGTAAACTAGTGGAGCCTACTTAGCTGTGATTATTTTTGTTTTAATTTCGTTGCACATAATATTATTATTGTCATACTATATAACCGTTTAGCTGGCAGGTGGTGAGACAGGAATTTTAGTGAAAATTAACATTTTAAAGCTTAATATTTTTTTCATGTTTCCCATTGCGTTTTCTATACGATGATAGACAAGGCAATGGGACGCATGAAAAAAAATCTTATTTAGTTCTTTACATAAAGGGAAGGTACCCCAACTTGTTTCTATAAAAATTTTGATTCGTAACTTCATAGCGTTATAAATATAGTCATATTTATAAAGCTATAAAGCTATGAATATTAAATAAAAAGCTGATATTTTCATTTCATTTTTTATTTTTCTTTCAAGCAGGACTATTAAAGACTCTTTTGACATGTCACTTCTAATTATTATGAGCAAATATCCTTATAATCTATACGTATATCTACAAACAATAAATCAGTCCCTCTTAATGAGAGCTACGAAACACTTTTGTATGCGTGTTTTAACATACATTTTTGAGTTTTTTTACGTACAACATCGATATAGGACAAAAAGAAATATTTGTCTATAACTCATCTAATAATTATAATACTTAAACAATTCAGATCTGCGTCAGAATAGTTCCTCACAAATTGCTTAATATAGGTCTGTCTTCAATTGAAATATTTTCATATTATTAGGCAAAATACGCTTACCATTTCACAATTCAACGCTTGCTTTCAAGGTGTAAACAAATAGCATTAGTGTAATTATCGACTTTATTCACCTTGAAGCTATTTATAGTCAAATACTAAGTGGGCAAGGTGAAAATATGTAGATTATATATAACATACCATAGAATTATCTAAAATATGCTTATGCTACTACAAATTTTTTGTTCTGTATTTACTTTTTGTTCTATATCTTCTTTTATCAAGCATATGTACTTATTATTTTAAAAGGTTTTGACGTTCCTCAACAATAATTTTTTAAATCAAAGTATGCAACCGGCACTTTAATTTTCAGTATTTGTACCTAGATTTATATGCCGTTTATGAAACGGTATTATTGCCATATAATAAACATGAGATTTAAGTTCCTATGCCAATTTTGTATGATTTCTTTATTAGATGTATTGCTTTCACAGAGAAATAGTGCATTCCTCCCTAACGCGTGCCATGCTATCGTAGTATATTTAGCTCCTCGCTAATATTTCTTAACATTACATCTGTAAGTACAATACTCAATTAATGAATCACCAAACATTTTGAAAAAATGTTAGGTCATTTCTAAACAGCTGAAACTTTGCAAAAATTTGTTCGAATTAAATGAAAAAAAAAAAATTTTAAACGCAAGGTGTTGAATTTAAAGTTGCTTCCCATCAATGACTTTAATTTATTGCTCCTCTTGGTTTGCAGATTTAATATTAAATTAAAAAATCATGCTTAAAAATTGTTTACGTAAATTTCTATAATTGATTCATCTTATAATCCACGATTTTCCGTGACAGTGTTTGTTATCTTTTTCCAACTGTAAATACCAAATTGTACTTGATATCTCATAAATCCAGTACAAACGGCTAACAAACAAATGTACGAACGGCTTCAAAAATCGGATATCGTCTTGTTTAAGAAAATATAATTCAGTATTTTTTGTTATCTTATTTTCCGATCTAAAATATTGGTATTGAAACGCTGTATAAAATTCACGGCAAGATTAATAAAATTATTTAATTGTTAAAGTTTTTAGGTATTATAGCTTATTAATAAAGATTTTATGGTGTTGCTCACATTGCTAGCAGGCGCTATATAATAAACCAGACACATCACACTTTGCAAAACATCTCATTGAAAAGAAGCGTTACCCTCATACCGACAATGTTCCCTATGTATTACAAATAAATACAAAAGGCAATAAACTCAACATCGTAGAAACATTGAAAATAAACAGACAAAACAGACATCAACCTTAATATATTAAATGAACAACTCGACAAAATATCATCACGATACTTGTTATCTTCTATACATAATATAGTTAGACAACATTGATACTGGAGTACGCTTCAAATTGTTTTAGCCGGGTTAGACATATAAGGACACACATTATAAAAGAAAACAATAATTGGGAGATATGCGTAATTGATTTTATAACCTTGTTCTAACCATCAGATATCCTTGCTATTATATAAATATATTACTGAGAATAATATCCATTTCATTTTATTACATACACCGAAAAATTTGCATTGTATAACCTCATACAATAATATAAATTGAATTTATTACCCCCACTAAAATATCTGTATATTGTATAACTTTCGAAAATATAATAAAAACTACTCCGCTCCCCTACAATAAACTCACTAACATAAGCAGTGGGAAAATCCGCACAAACCCCGCTTCCGCTATTATTTTATGTAATACCTAAATAATGTTAGAAGTTCCTAAGAGTCAATCTTTGCTAATTGGTCACCTGAAGATGTAATACAACGAAACCTAGGTCGAGGTAATGACTTCAAAATAAAATAGAAATAATACTACAACACGTACTTTCATTAAATTGTGAATAATGAATTTCTACAAAAATTAACGCCAAATATATTCAATATCATTAGTGCTTTTTAGGATCCACATTAATTTGAGGAAACGGTCGCTTTGCAGGTTACAAGTAGTAACAGTTATGTAAAATGAATGTGAGAAATAATATGTCTCTTGGTATTTATATTCTTGCGTGAGATTGTTGTGATTATTTTTAAATTAATCGATTAATTGAAGTAAAAAAAATTTCTATGTAGCACAAGGGGTTTGCTTGGAAGACTTTCCAAAGTATTAATCAATTATCGAATAAAACCTCGTGTTCAGATTCGAAATTTAATGATAAAATTATCTTGATCTGGATATCTGAAATAATTCACCTAATCTGCATATTAACAACAGGCGACAGGGGTTCCCATCATTCACTGTAAGTTAACCTCTGAAACAAGAAATTTGAATTTAATGTATATACCACTCAGGAATGATAACAATCAAATATAAAAATATATGACCAGAGGTTTCGAAATACCGAAAAATTAGATTTAATATTACTTTCAGCCAAAGGTACATGAGTTATTAAGTTATGTAAAAAATTCAATCAGACAACGCTTAAGCTATTGTGCATAGTACTGAAAGTTAGATATAACCATTGTACAAATGTAGATACGATAAACCAAATGCGGTGTTTCGGGCAAATTCTACTTTTATGATAAGCATCAAATTTCTCGTAAATGTTATTATATTGAACTTTGAAGTATAATAACATTTATGAGGATGATATATCATACTCAATATTGTTAAACGGCACCGGATGAAAGTAAAATATTTTTAAACACCAATCACGGTATATTCTGAAAATGAGATGGAGGTTTAAAGATATGGACAAAGCTAATTATGAGTGAAGCGCATGACTTGGTTAAGCATTCAAAAGCATTAAATTTTAAAGCAAAAATTAACTATGACCTTAATACAAGAGAAAGCAATGCAAAAAATAAAAATTTTTGAGAGAAGGAAAACCTTTTCATTAGTGTGTAATAAACTTCTTGGCAAATACCAATTCTCTAAGAACACAATTAAATTTGACTAAATGAAAATTTCAATAAATTTAGAAGTGAATCTGCAACTGAAAAGTAAATCTTGATCTGGATATCTGAAATACTTTTTAAATACAATTAATCACGTTGTTAAAATGAAGTTAAAGTCGATGAAATATCCGGCCGAGATATAAGATATACAAGGAAATTCTTCAGTCCTAGAAAAGTTTATTCCTAGAAGCTCTTCAGTCTCAGAACTTTCCACTATTGAACTAATTAACTTTTATATTGTTGAGATATCGTTCTAAAAATATACGAAAACTTTTCACGAACACTTGTTGTGAAAGGTTGTTAAAAAAAGGTTAATAAAATCTTTTTAAAACCATTTTTATAAACAGCATTGTTAAAAAATTTTTAAAAAAAATTTATAGTAAAGTTATTAGTGGTTTTGAATTCTCCTGTTCATATACGAAATGCATCAAAATTCCAGCAATATTCAATGGCAACAGTTTTAACGGTTTTTTTCATCTCGAACCTTTTGTTGATTCCTTCATTTCTGTTTGTGGTAAGAGGGCAGAAGAGGACGTCAATAAATGTTTAAGGGTTGGATTTTTTTTATTAAAAGTCTTGAGAATGTTATCATGTCTCGAAAAGAGACTATCAAAACTCTTCAAAATTTGGTCGTGAAGGAAGGATCAGATACTGACCCAATACCTGCTTTCTTTGTAAAAATAGGACCCGCTTTTAACTCCACTGAGTTTTATATTTAATTCATCATTACGCACTGAAATTTTCCGATATGTAGGAATAAATGATTTAAGAAAAGGTATAATTTCCGAGTTTCTTATTTATGAAATTATTTACTAATTATAAAACTACATTAGACGACATTCACGAATATGGCTGAATACACATTGATGTTTGAAATGCTTGTGGCACACTCAAGGGACGCTATCTACACTGACTTCATCGAACACAGTAAACCACGTTATTTTAATAAAAAAATTGTAATCTTATGGCATATATGATGACTTGCCGAGATGTATTCAATCATATTGGGGAGGTAGAAAGTATTGCCTTTTAATAAGGGGTTTCATCTCGCGTCTTTATAAATGTCTTAAGAAAATAACTGTTACATTCTAAACATCTTATATTTGCACACTATTTTAAAGTTTAAAAAATCTTTGAAATCGATATAAATAGACAACGACCTCAAAACTATCTCATTGGTATTCTAGGAATAAAATGCACCTAAATCCTAATAACTGTTTCTACTTAGAATTTTCCATACTTTCCACAGGTAGTGTGTCATTGATAATTAAAAGCTTTTTCAACATAATGATATTAAACATTTAAAGATAATTGCAGTGGACAAATTAAAATTAGAAAAACGTGTAGATCACGTTAGTAGTAAAGCTGCATAGAATTTAGGCTTCCTTTTGAGGCAAAAAGGTATTAACATTTTTCGGCTTTGCTTTCTTTATATGGTCAGCTCAAATACGAGTGTATGGTGTGAAATCCAGATTTTAAGAAATTCTCTGACCGCATCGAAAGCGTTCAAAATACATTCGCAAAAAATACTCAATTACTATGAGCGTCTCTTACATTTTAAACTACACACTCTGGATTAACGAAGGATACTTATAGACTGCGTATTCCTTCATAAACTTCTCCAGAATGCAATTTGTTACAGTCCTCTTCTTCAACACTTTGAATTTAACATTCAGGGGAATAACAATGGACCGTATACACATTGTCTTTCTTTGATTCAAAATGTCGCATCAACATAGAATTTTTTTGTTCCAGTCCATAAACCACACTCTAAATGCATTTCCCTCAACTGTGGATTTTCTTCATCCTTTGACATTTAACTTATTAATAAAAAAAATAACAAATAACTTCTGTATCGAAATACTTAAGATATTGGGGTATTTTTGTACTTATATTTATAATATTTTAATGCAATTAAATTTAGTAACTTCAATTCTATTGTTCTAATTTTATAAAATAAATTGTGTGATTTATTGACTCATTCAGTTATTGATTATTTTTAAATCAGTGGAATTAAATAAAATATTTCAAATTTAGGGTAACATTACATAATAATACATAATAATAATCTATTAATAATTCGGAACCCGCTGTTTCTGACATTGTCAAAATAAAATGTACTATTTTTTACTTAAATCTGTTACCGCTAGAGATTTCTGGAATCGGTGCCAAGTCGTTGGTTCTCTTTCTCGCTCAAGTACACGCATACCCACATTTACAGATGGGTGCTATATTTAACTTCTTTAGACCGATACATACACACACACACATACATACGGATATACTAGTCACTTTTCTTCTTTTAGCTTCACCGTATTCAGTACTTTATGCCTTTAAATATATATATATATATATATATATATATATATATATATATATATATATATACATATATATATATATATATATATATACATACATATAGGACATGGATCAATAATTATTTTTTTACTTTTACTACATCATCGCTTATACAATAAAATGGATATGATCGGTATCATAATTTCAAGGTACAAGCTAATAAAGAGTAAAAAAATGTTTTAATAATCTTAAAAATTGACTGAGTCATAAAAGTTTAAATTTAAACTTTAGAGGAGGACGGCAATGCCATGTTGTGAGGTGAGGAGCAAAAGAGACAGAAATATACCCAACTCTATCCGTATCTTCAAATTTAGAAGCCTACAACTGGGTTATTTTTTAATCCACTTTTGAATTTTTTTCAAGACTGATTTTTATTTAACTTATATTTCACAATATTGTACGAAAAATATCAAAATTTAGAATGAATCAACTACCGTATTGTTAGAACAATTTTTATAAAATTAACTAAATTTCCATAATTAATTGCTAAAATGAAAATCTTCGGTCACTATTGGGTTTTCACGTTTCTACGATATTATTCGCGTAGGTAGTTTTAACTATTTTCCCATACACGTTTCTATTACTTAAAGAAAAAAATTAGAATGATTTGAATTTATAAACTTAATACGATGAATGCAGAGGCTGCACAATATTTTTGTTTGATCTAAATAACTTATTTACAGATACATTTTGCATTCGGGAATGACTTTCTAAACATGTTTTTTACTATATATGGGGCCGGTTAGCAAAAATTATCTTTCGTTACACAATTTATTTTTTTGTCAATTTCTTCACAAAAACTGATTAATAAATTTACATACAGGTAATTTATTAAAATAATTTTAAAATTCTTGATTTAAAAAAAACAACATTTTTAAACTAGCTTAGCAGGAACGTCATATGATTCAACTTGCATATGACCGGAATAGTTTTTTAAAAAATTACTTTAAAAATTAATAACATTTTTCTCTTTGAACGGACGGACCCTACACAAAGTTTTTTATTTTTAATACAAAAAGCGGATATCAATATTTTTCTGTTTTAAAATCGTCTGCAAATATCACAATATTGAGGTTTCCTCCAAATGCTGGAGTGAAGACTCCATTACTTTGGCCATGCCCTAAAAATCAGTAATTTTCTCTCAATGTTTCACCGGTCTTAGGATATTTGGTATTTGTTCCTCCACTTGGTTTTATCAAAGCATCTCCTATTTGTTTCAAATGATTTTTGTAGATTATTTTAAACTGCGTGTTATGTCTATAAACTTATAATAATAATTTAATACAGAGACTAAATATAAATAAGATACTTATTTAACCCAGTAATATAATGTGTAAAAAGTTGCTTAAGAAATTGGTTAAAAAGTAAAAACTGATCTGGGAAAGGCCGAGTGCTAAAATATTTAGATTAATATGTCGCGTAAAATATCTCAGTTATTTAAGTAATAAATTTACTGAATACGGACGTGTTCATGTGCGTTTTGCATTCACAAAATCAATAAAAATAATTGAAACAGTTTTTTGTTGAAATGTTACTATTGCCGTATTGTGTTGTGCGGGAAAGCATTGCTAATGTTACGTTTATATATCACGAATAAGTGACAAAGCGAAAATTTATTATAAATATAAATTAAAAAGTGTTACGCGATTTACCAGGTTGGTTATTTATAGTGTTGGTGCTATACTGTTTTGAGAAATTTTGCCAGTGTCAAACTTAGAACTGGTTGCTAGATTACACTGACTAGATCATACTCCGGCAATAGGAATAACAAACTCAACAATAGGTAACTACTGACATTTCAAAACTAAAGAATGGAGTGTTACCCAAAACGCCCATGATAAAATTAAATCGTCTGAGGACACAATGCAGTGTCATTGTTGCTCAGGTAAATATCATCATCAATTCTTGCGTATTAAAAAAGAGCAATTCGCTTCATTCAATCAAGGATTTTTAATATCCTGGATATGCCTAAGTTTTAAAAACTTTAGCACTCGGCAATCAAGACTAAACAAGGATACACCCGTACATTAACACCAAATGCCTACTGCAAAGCTCAATTTAAACATGTCACTTTATAACAGCTTTCCTTATACTAATAACAATCAATATTTAATGGAAGTATCAAAAAGTTCATTCGTGATTATAGTGAAGTTGTTACTATGAAAAAAATTAGTAATTTA
Source organism: Druceiella hillmani (assembly GCA_039881145.1). Taxonomy (NCBI): domain Eukaryota; kingdom Metazoa; phylum Arthropoda; class Insecta; order Lepidoptera; family Hepialidae; genus Druceiella; species Druceiella hillmani. Next base: position 11,553,625 of record JAYKKI010000072.1, on the reverse strand, counting down.
CTTGACGGAAGAATTCTGACTTCGGTACCTACTATTCTTGAAGAAAAACTGTAAAATGCATCACAATAATATCAATAAAGGTATTAATACTATTCGTTCGATAATTTTAGGTGAAATCAGAAAAATGATCCAATCTGAAATCAAATCGGTTGAACTTGAAAATAATTTCACAGAGACCACCCCCAACTTTAATACTGCTGAACAAAATGCTATTAAATTACAAATTTCTGACCAAAATGAATTAATTAAAATATTTGAAGGCAAAAATAGTAGACTACAATCATATTTTTGACTCATTTGTAACCGAATCGCAAAACTCCAAAACATTTCACGCATCCGAAACAAAGAATTACAAGCTGTTCCTGAGAGATGCTCCGAGAATATACCGCAGATATTTAAACATCTCAGCCCAACTATAGGTGTTAGTGCTGATGATGTCAATATACTTGCCAGCCGTAGAGTCACGAGAATGGGTACAAAATCAAGTAGACCAAGATTTATTCTGGTAACACTCAATTCTCCTCGGCTTCGTGACTCTATTATCAATGACGAGGCGCTACAACAAATACAAGACCAGAGATGCTTAATAGTTCTCATCTTGGCATCACCGGTGTTAAACCACAAATTTATGTCACTGAACATATCTCTCCCGAATTCAAATACATTTACTCCGAAACCTGAAAAGAAGCTAAAACGTACCAATTTAATATGACAATGAATCAAATTATATTCAAATAAAAAAAGTAGTCGTTTAAAGGAATTGCAATAATGTAATATGTATTTATTTGTTTGTTTTTTTTTGTCAAATATTATATTTATATTTAGTTATATACTATAATGATAGTTTATTTTCCGAATGTGAATAGAATTAGAACTAAGCTGAAACACCTATGTCTGAATGTCTTCCACAGTGATCACAATATAATTCGCTTATATGAAACCAATTTTAATGAAAGCGTATTTGACGCTGAGTTCCTGGATTCCCGTTTATATATGATTCTTAACTTAAGTAAATAGTCTTTTAATATGATTTTTGGTGAAATGTTTTGAAAATAATTCAACTCGGTTTTTTAAAAAATATTGTAACAATTTGAGTTTTTCACTATGTATTCTATTCAATAAATCTAATAAATCAAGTGTATTTCCAAACCAATGGAAAGCTGCTTACATTATACCAATCCACAAAATCAGGTGACAAAAGCCAACATAAAAACTATAGACCTATCAGTATCCTATCTGTTTTCGCTAAATTATTTGAATCCGTTTTGTATAAAAATTTTAATCCAATTTTAATATATCTCTGTCCCCAAGTTAACAAGATGTTATTTCAAAAAGATCAACAATTAGTAATTTATTAGCATGCAAAAAACTATCTTTGTAGCACCAAAAAAGGCAGGTAGACTCTATTTATGCAGATTTATCAAAAGCATTTTAATGAGGTCAATCATTGGATACTATGCGCAGAATTTGATCGTTATGTTATTCATGGGAATTTCTTGAGGTGATTAGGTCTTACCTAAATAACTAGAGTCAACTTATGAGTATCAAAGGTTGTCTTTCTGCAACATGTAAAATTGCTTTTGGGGTTCAACAAGGCTTGCATTTGGGATCCCTTCTCTTTGTAATATTTATTACCGATTCGATACAAGTACTTACGTGTCTCTGTTTACTTTATGCAGACGTCCTTTTGTATCACTGTCAATGACGTTTAAAACTGTCTACATTTAAAATAAAACCTATTTGCAATACCCGAGTGGTCTGCCTCTAATAGGATGTTTCTGAATATCGAAAAGTACTTTATTGTCTCCTTCACTACTTTAAAAAAATAATTTTATTTAAATATATGGCGGGCCGCTTGAACCGACAACGCAAACCTGTTATTAGAAATATCGGAGTTTTCTTTGCTGAAAAACTGATCTTCCATTTTCACTACGAAAATTATTGTTCATAAACATACCTAACTTTTAAGATTCATCTCTCGATCCACTAAGAAATTTTACATATTTATATTGTTCACTAATTAGAAGTTTCCTCGAATATGGGTCAGTTATTTGGTCTCCATGTTAAAAATCATTCAGTGATAGAATTAAAAATTACAAGAGTTTCTTGAATATTGACAGAGGTTCTTGAATATTCTCTGCTATAGACTCTTGGACGAGATTATAGATCATATGAATATCAACTACGGGGATTTAATTCGTCATCACCACGCGGAGAATAAACACCTATATATTGCATTTATACAAAATTATATAGCCGCATCTTGATTGTCTCTTTCCCCTCTCTACTTAACTTCAACACTCGTCTCAGATCACGTATACTGTTAGGTAGATTATTTGTGCTAGAAGTTTATAACAATAATACCTCTTTTTATAACCTCATAATTCGAATGTGCTGATTGTATAACGATATTGTTGCTCAATTTCCCGGACCTCTTTTCGTAATATATTTAATAACACATGCGACCGTTGAAACTGTATACATAAATATTCTAACCAATTTGTGCATAAATAATTAAAGTTATAGTCTATTTTTATACTCTGATCTTTTTATTGTTCATTTACGTGACTGTAACTTGTTTTGTCACCTTTTAAATAAATAAATCAGTAAATTACATTATCCTCCAGACTCCAGAAAAAAAATACAGAATTTGTTTCAATACCATTGAAAACTTTTGGAGTGAAAATATTATATTTACATTTTATTTAAATTTACCAAGCCTTGTTTTTTATCTAATTTATTATTATTTATCTCTGATAACAGCCATTAATATTTATAACAGTCATTATGAGATAAACGCAATTGAAGATTTCTGTAGTCTTTAAAAATAATTTGATACTGTTTCTTAACTACGGTGTACACATACTTAAAAATTTACATGTGGCTAGGAGAGTATCTGTTTAATTTAAATATGATCAAAAGTTGAAGCCGAGTGATGTAGAAGTCAGTTAAATAAATACAAATATATTTTACTTAATTATTATGTGAAATAAAATGCTGCATTTCGGCAAATTTACTTCTCGTGACTATTTTTTTAGGTATAAATGGAAGGAAGATTGAACGAAAGTAATTAATTTTACATATTTTTATTTTTATGAAAAGAGGTTATGGGAAAGAAAAACTAAAACTAATGAAAATAATTAATAAAAACATCCAGCATTTATTTTTTTAACATCAATACATAACTCTTATTTTCACTTTACTGTAATTTTAGCTTAAAATACTTCATTAAAATAATCATTATTAATTTTTATGTATGTACTATTATTTAATTGCTGTGTGTCTCCAAATCCTTCAATATCGGCTTCAAAATATAAAATTATTTTGCATTATTGACCAAATTAGTAAATTTGGCCACATCCTTCAAGTTTTTTTTATTTTGAGCTTATATAAACTTTTTTTCCATGGAGCCACAATATCGGCAGTTTAATGTCTTTGAATGGTGTTTGCCTACATTTTACAGATTTGGGTACATTGATAACTTGAAAATTTGCTGAATTCATATCCGTTTAAAAAAATAAAACGAATAAGAATTCTAGCTGAAAATAATATAATGTTCATTTTTGCGCATTCCTATTTCAAATGTATTTAGCCAGGAAATTTTGTGTCTATTGGAATCAGATTTTCTATTTATATTGCATTAAATAATGGGTCTCAAATAATATTTTGTAGTTCTGTTGACTATAAATTTGTTTTTCCGGTGACAAAAATTCAATAAAATCTTCTTATGACGTCAATATACAAATGTCTACTTGACTTTATTGCAATTTTTAGGTCACCAAACTCTGAATTGTTTAACAAATAAGTATGTCCAACTTGAAGAGATTGCATTGTGATTCTGTAATCTTTTGCGGTTTAAAAGTAAATGCATCATCATCACAACATGTTTAATATTTTGACCACCACAAGAATCAGTCCAGAGTAAAAGATATATTGTATAAGGGTTCAAGTTTTTTGGACGGGGCGAATAATTAAATTGAATAAATTTGTCATTCATAATAGACTATATTCGTGGGGATTCGAGGCAGGCAGCGAGTCTTTTCCAAATCTAATATAAGGATGTTAATCGTATTATTTTTAGCTCCAAGTTAATTATCAATTTTTACTTTTATTGTGAATACATTCGCTCTAAGTGACAATTATATTCCGCCTGCAAATCTTCTATATCTTTTCCAGAAGTGTTTCTTCTCTTCGCTTGAAAAATATCGCAACGGACACAAGTATCTTTCTAAACGTTTTTAAAGTCGCAAATTAAACTTAGTTTTTGCATACACTTGCTTACACCATTAGCGTGCTTCTTTGCATATTATTAATATATTTAAATTTAGTGTGAAGTATTTTGAAGGTAAATTCTGCCGACAATAATGCGACTTACACTTAGATAATCATTTAATAAACTCAACGATTTCTTTGAGTTTTTTTCCCAATTTTTTTTATACGCACCGATTGTGAATCCTCGCGTTTCATTTAAAAGATGATCTTTCCTTATTTTTTCCAAATCGGTTTTTAATGTTTTCCGAATAATAGAAAAAGTGTTAAAAAAGATTTTATTTCACACGAGTTGATTATTTAAGAGGTATTTCTTTGTAAATGATCTTTAATTTTTATTTCGGTACGACTTTTTGATGGGAATTTATTTAGAATTACCTTATAGCATCGCACAACGCTCCTCATCTCACTAATATTTCCCAAATATTACCTCTCTTTATACGTTAGTCAATTACTCAGTTCATTTTTTTGGCCATTAACAATCGAAATTTGCTCCCGTAAAACATTTTTTTTAATTGTAACTTTCTTGCCGTAAACATATTCTTGACCTCTATTTAATTTTGCCCTTTCCAGTCTGGTTTTGTTCTATGTGTTTTGTTTTTCTTCGGTTTTTAGGTTTTCATTTATTTTTTTCTTATCTTCCTAATTCAATTCAGTTGTTGTTATTTTAAGATTTTTGCGTTGGAAAAGTATGATTATATATGAGCAGAGAAATTATACTTCATGTATTACGCAAAGTGCGTGAAGAAATAATAAATACAAATGCGGAATGTGTCGCCGCATTTCCACTGATTTCAGCAGTTTTTCCATTTTCTACAACGTTAATTCTTGATACATTTGCAAACAATTCTGAGACCACGTGGCTACATCTTGAATCATCGGACTGTACACTGCAGAACAAGTGGCTTTGGTATATTATTACATTATGGCTTATATTATTTTGTGTTGAGTTTATACTACCTCTACCCTTCTTATTAAATATTGAATATATTTGGCGTTAATTTTTGAAGAAATTCATTATTCACAATTAAATGTAGCTACGTGATGTAGTATTATTTCCACTCTCTTTAAGTTCTTTACCACCACCTATGTTTCTTTGTATTACAACATTTTTAGGTGGGCTATTAGCAAAGATTAACTTAATTAAATACGAGGCCCAGTTGAAGATATTGTAATACAACGAAACCTAGGTCGTAGTAAAGAAATTAAAGGAATACGGGATCATCGTTTGCTACAAAAGTATGAGCTCTACAGGCCTTGATAAATGACTGAAGCTGTATGTTTCAAGTTTACTATATTCTTCAGTTTGAGAACATATCTCAACCAAAGAATGTTTTACTTCCTGCTGTAAATTTTCCATTGCATTCACTATATTTGCTATTTCGCTGCAGTTTGTATCCAGTGGTGATTCTAGCTTAGAAAATTGAGATAAAATATTTTCTTCTGAGCTTGGTTAACGCTCACACGACACTTGGATAGTACTCTTGCTTAATGTTACAAACAAGATACTAGGACTAGTTTCTCAATCTTGCAATCTCTTTTTAAAAGACGGCAAACAAGTCAATAGGGAAAAAGAAATTTATCGTTTTTGTGAAGTTTATATTTTGTTAAAAAATTGTGTTGAAATTGAGCACTTCAAAATATTGTTAAAATAATTTAAGTGCCACCTTAAACTGTTAGCAATTCCAGTTTCATGTGCTATTCCCTTCCATGCGTAATATATTCCAAAAGTATGAATATTTTTACACACTTTATAAATATTTTAGTATCCTAAATTTTAATTTTTTTGTAAAATACGATCAGGGTTATAAACATTTTCAATAACAAGCCTCAAGCCACACAAGCAATGCAAATTGCAATAAAAGGGTGGGATGGATTTGCGGCTTAGTCGAAAGAAATTTCCTGAATTCTAAAGGGCAGCTTAGCGCGACATATGTGTATACATATATATACATACATACGTACATATATATGTATATATATATATATTTATATATATACATATATATGTGTATATATATATATATACATATATATATATATATATATATATATATATATATATATATATATATATATACATATGAACCGCTTGAAGAAAGTAAAATTGACAAGTTGATGGTATTACATTTTTGACACGGGTCTTTGGTAATATAATTACACGATCGTACTCTTGCTATTACTTGGCTGTCTAACATGAATTCATATGTTTTTGTCTATTACAAATTCTAATATCTATTCTAGTTGACGAATTTTTCCTTCAAAAATGAGCGTATTTATATTTAGAAAATAAAATATTGAAAATATCGACTAGTTGATGTTGCTATAAATATGTAATTCCTATTAGATAAAGTTTTCCTTTGCGCTGACACGTAATAATGACTGTCCAAGCTTGGTCTCATCTACTGACAAAGAACAAAACGAGAAAATGTAATCGTTTATATCAAAATGAATCTCGTTGCTCAGACTTTAGAATATGTGAGATTTAGAACTGAGAAAAATAACGCGTCTGTGAAGTATTTTAAATTCAATAAAATAATAAAACAAACTAAAACTATTTTATATATAGATTATATTATAAAGTCATTACCTTCCTAAGCAATCAGTGAAACTGTATTCGAAGGAGTTGACATTGGCGTGGTAACAAATGTGAAAACTTTCTATTCAATTTGTTTTCCTCCTTGGTACATAGATTAGTAACATGAGCAAATATACTATATATCGTTGTATACTTGACATAAACATTAATTGTAAGCTGTTGAGTGATTTCATATTACATTAACATCATTACATAATTTCTTATCAAAGTCTATTTATTGTGTAATTGGCAGTTGAGTAAAGTATAAATACAATTTGAAATACATACAGTGAATAATAGTATAATTATTTGGTAATTTATAGCCAGGAAATATTACTTGGAATTAACAGAGTAATGACGAAAATGGACAATAAAGACTAATTGTTATTAATATATCCGGCAGCTAACACAAAATAAAAGGTATCATTTAAAAAGGATTACTTGCAAAATCAATTAATATTCCATAGTTTTCTTTACTGTATTACACTTTTTTATCTACATTTGGTTAAAAAATCAAATTCATTTTATCTGCAAAAACGATGCCAAACTATTTATAAGCGACAATATCAAACGGCAACACAGCTATTGCGCGCAACTGTGGCTGTCGACGTTTTCCAGGAGAATACGTCATCTAGTTTGTGTGTAAAGTTTTAATATAGATACCTGTCGTCATATCATGACATTCATAACACTACACACACACACACACACACACACACATATATATATATATATGCATATATATATATATATATATATATATATATATATAATATATATATATATATATATATATATATATATATATATATATATATGTATATATATATATATATATATATATATATACCGACATACATACACTGTTTCTTTTCATATCCACACGTTACATCGCATGAATAGTTATAATTTTATAATATGGTCAATAGGTTGCTGTCGTCTATCAATGGCGAATGGAACGTACTTGGTTCTCCGGGTATTCAGGGTCAGCAGTTTGTCATTTAGCCAAGTTTTAACTTTTCGTAATGGCCTGTCAATTTTGGTAGTCAAATTAGGTCATGTTTTTTCATACAATGGTTTCGACAATATCATCATCTAAAGTAACTGTAGCGCCCTCTGTGTCTATATTTGTCAAATCATTAATGTATATTAAAAACCAACCAGTGCAAATGATACTCGTGCACGATGGGTTCCTTAGTACCAAACAACATTAAAATTATTTCGTATACAATGTATATTTTGAATTTGTGGGTATAGTATTGCAGATAGAGCTATTGCTTGGTATCAAAAATATTCCATATATGAAAATGTACACAACATATGTCATTCAAACCATTTTTCTTTAAAAGTTTATTTGAAGTTCTATCAATTAAATATATTTCTGCATTTTCCCCACGTTAGTTAAAAAAATTAGATGAGGAGAGGAGGCTAAATATTTTTTAAGGCTCTAGAAGTGAGACATAGACTTAAATAAAATAGCTATTTAATAACCTTTACATCATTTTTAGATTCATCTAACGATACCCTATACGCCTACGTACAATAAATGTTTTTCATCCCTCAATTACAAGTATAGAGTGCCACCCCTTAAACTATTATTTTTCATAATTTCACTATTTCATTGTACACCGGTTTATAAAAGACACCTACCATTCAAATTTCATTTATATAGTGTCAATAGTCTCCAAATAAAATAGCTGTGACTTATGAGCAATGATTAGAAAAATTAAAAAAATATAATTAAGTGTTCCTATAAAGCTTATCAGAAAACTAGAAAGATCCTCAACTAGTTAAATTTCAATAATTTTGAGAAATTTGCGATATTTTCCTGTGTATGGTCGATATTTAAGACAACATATTTACTTGAAGAAAAGCCATATAAATATATTTAAATTTTTTAAAATAAATATTGTACATCTTCCAATATGAAGCCTAAATGTATATGGGACCTTCGTTGTGCGAGTTTTAATCATACTTAATGGGTTATTTATGTTGAAAGATATATGAATTTTCTTTTTAATTTTTGTCATCAAAATTTCATCAAGCAAAACCATATAATCAGATGATAACCTTCAATTACGTGACGATCAACGTTTACTCGGCAATATTTACTAAAAATATAACGACTGAAAATGAACTGAAATTTTTTTAATTACATAAAAAGTGAATTTTTCAAATGTTTACTCTGTATGAAAATCAATGAGAATTTAGAATTTAATTACAAAATTCCTCCTTCTACCTTAATCGCCTCTTGACAATGAGATAAACCTTGAAGAAACACTCGTTTTTCAATAATGTAAATTTAATTATTAAGTACGTATATATTTCTACAAAATGTTATATTAGCATATAGTTTCTATTAAATCCAAATCCAAATCCAATCCAAATTAAAATTATGATCTAAAATTTGGATAATGCATTTGTCAACACAACAGAACTCAATTAAAATAAAACAAAATTATATTTTTCATTTAAACTTAGTGTGTTTTCTTTTAATGTGCAAATGTTTAACTTTAATTTCTCCATTTTAATATACCTGCGTAATATTATTTAAAATGCAAAGTAGATAGTGCCTCACCGATTAATTTTTTTTACATTTTTGTTTATTTTTGCTAGTAAAAATGCTTTCATCATTTAATGCATTCATAATAAAACTGCATTTTGCCTTTTCCACATACATTTTAAATAGGATTTTATATAAAGTTTATGAATTTATAAGTTTAAAAGTATATTATGAAAGTTCATTCTGCAATTTTAATTGGCTTAATTACATTATTTGGTTTGAAAGGCATATTAAAACAATTCAGAAAACTGAACAACTACAATAACATAATTAGCGAGTATACCAACGAAGCTCAGCATTAGCGAAACGCGCAGCACATGCACATTGCACACTTTAAATTCGCCGATTCCACTCAGCTGAAGATATTTGTAAATATTCACAATATCGTTGTTAGTTTCTGTAAAAACAAATGTTGATAGAATGTAGTCATGACTCAACGAATTAATTTTTTTTAAATGTTAATTGTTTTTGAAAGATATCTTAAATTGAAGATGCAAACCTTCGCGACTTCCAATTTCTTTCGCTAGAATTACTTTGGCTTCAAGAATTGCATCACTAATTTTATCACTAAGAACACATACCAATATCAGAGGAATTATATAATGTAACATCCACACTATCATGAAATACTCGTATGGGATCATCGATGACTGGAACAAGAAATAAAAACAGTGCAATGTATTTAAACGGTATCGGTAAAGGTTAAAAAAAGTGTAACCATTAGGTGGCCTCTCCGCGCGATATTTCTGCGCATATTTAGATAGAGATAACGATATGTTTATTTGACATTTTTTATGGCGTAATCGCAATGACGTAGTGGGATACACATGGTTTACTATCGTCCGCTTATATCAAAGTGTAATTATTAAATATCATTATATGCGAATATTCGGTGTCTCTATCCTATCAAATCAAAAAGTTTCCTTTAATTTTAACTTCTTAATCTGACGTTAATAAATGTTTTTAATTTTTTTATATAAATTTGGTTTTGTTCATTTGTGTTTAACTTGAAAATAATTACATTGTCTGAATTTTTTTATTAAAGAATTTTCCATTTACATTTAATCATATTGATATTTATATTATATAAAATATTAGCTGTTTTATACATTTTAAGACTTTCCATTAAGGAGTAAATTCCGGTCACGCATTTTTTTCATAATTTACAGTTTTTATATTAATAGGTTCTTTTACAAATGCAACTCTTCTTCACTCCCATAAAAATACATTTATGGAGAGATTTTTACATTAGAGGTTTAATATTAATAAACTTTTAAATATTGTCCTACGTTGTTCGATTTTATTTTTAAATATATTCAGTTTATAATAACACGTGAATAATTGCATAGTAATTTACCTTATTTGCTTCACCAAACACCAAAACGTTAATGAAAACCAAAAAAGAGAAGAAGCAGAACACGAAGGCGAGGAAAATCTGTAAAGTGCGAGACGTAATTGAAATAAGTAACATTTGCAGAAGGTGGAACATCAGCTTAAGATCATTCCGCGCTGTGGTATGTATACAATTATAAATGTATGTATATATATATATATATATATATATATATATATATGTATATATATGTATATATATATAGATATATATGTATATATATATATCTATATATATATACATATATATATATATATATATATATATATATATATATATATATAATATACATAATTACCTGCACACCAAATGATCGTCTAATGAAAGTGCACGCTTGCGTCACTTGTTTATAAACATTCATTAAATCAGAATAACTATGTTGATTTCGTCTATTGTTAAAGGTCACATTATTCTGCACTGTCGGTATTATGCACATATATTTATTTTTGTTAACTGTGTGATTTAAATATTGGTTTATTTGTTGAACTCTTTTGTAGATATTATATAATACTATTGCTAAGTGACATGGCTCCAAGTCTAATAACAAATGGGCGATGTAAGACAAAAAATATTTTAAAGTCGGATTTGTGCCGAGAAAGTACAGATCTGCTAAAATATGCACGACATTAATACAAGAAACGACAGCGACTATTACATTACTAAATATTTTACAGAACGACCGTATATTCTTCCAAATGTCAACTTTGAAATTACTATCAATTTGGTTTAATGTTATCAGTAAGTCCACATAAGCATTTTTATTCCATAAAATGCCTATAAATAGTATATAGCACAAGTATAACCCAAATATTGTGATATAAAAATGGATTATATAATATGAGACAATATTAACAGCGTTAAAGCTAAAATCTTGATTAAATAATGGCGATATATATATCAAATTTATAATTAATAATGTACGGTAGCACTTTCTTAACCACGTAACTAATACGTTTTGTTTCTTCCTCAATCTTAATCTTTGAATTCCCAATGCCTATTCAAGTTTTAATATTAACCCGAGAGACTCCTCCATATTTATTAATACTAGATTATTATTTCTTTTTATATCTATCGAAACTGTTAACGACTGCAATTGTTGATGAGTAGTGAGAATTTTTCCAATAACCTAACATACAATTTATATCGTAAATATTAGAGGGCTGTTGCTATAGTGAATATAATTATAATTTAATATTATTCTAAAATGGATTCAACTAATCTACTAATGGAATATTGCTGTGCATAACATTTACGTATTAAAATTCATATATGGTTATACCAAATTATTAAAGAAAACTTCGGATGATATTTTATTAATCAACCACCATTAAGGAGTACCTACTTACTGCATTACAAGTAGACAGCTTTGAATTGGGACTAATTTAATTTGACAACGCGGTTATGCAGTGAGATTTTTGTTTACGTGAGAAGTCCACCACTCTCTCAGGGAACTTCAATATGACTGCTCTCCTGTACAAATCGTGATAAATTAGATATTCAAATTTTACCTTTCGCCTAAATTATCAGGCCTTCATAGTTTCAAACTCCACAAATTAGTACAATTTTAGATTTTTTATTTCTATAATTATTTGATTTTCGATAGAACAAGAGTAAACGTAATATTTCTTAATAATTTCTTATCAGTAATATTTGTAACCACCGCACAATTTTGATTTAGAACGATCTCTTTCCTATCATTATACGGATTCACTTTGCTAGTACGATGCGAAGAAATGATATCTTCTAACATATACCCACATATTTTACACTATAAACTTTTTTCAAATATTAATCTAACAGTAAGAGAGAAGCTAAATAAAGGCCAAAAGAAATATTTTCTCTCTCATTTTGTTTAACCTATTGAGTACCGTATTATATGAGTACCATACATTTGTTATAAGGAATATATATTTCCGTCACAATATTCAATTGTTTAGTTACAAAGATATTCTAAAAGACATTAAAAAATATAACATGTTGCCTCTTCTATGTCCAAAACTATTGAGCAAAATCATGAAAAAACAGGGTTGGTAAAATCTGATTGGGAGATTGTGGGATGATTGTAGGAGGCTATACTTATAGCGGTTACATTAGATCTTTTAGATTTTGAAATGTGCAGTTCATGGCAGGTTGCCACTCCAGTTTTTCCATTTTGATTTTTTTCATTCTGTTTAATTAATCAATTAGCGATTTTACTAATATTTGAAAACACACATAATTCAAAATATTTTCCAATATCATCAACACTTATCAATACTATTTAAAGAACTAAGGATTATTTTCAATGTTTTGAAATGGTACATTCAATTGGCTGTAACTGGACGTAACGTTATTCAGAAAAGAATATTCGGAAAGAAGATATTTCTTTTTAAAACTATATCTTTATCTAACATATCTTTATCAATTGGCTGTAACTGTACGTAACGTTATTCAGAAAAGAATATTCGGAAAGAAGATATTTCTTTGTAAAACTATATCTTTATCTAACATATCTTTATCAATTGGCTGTAACTGTACGTAACGTTATTCAGAAAAGAATATTCGGAAAGAAGATATTTCTTTGTAAAACTATATCTTTATCTAAAATATCTTTATCAATTGGCTGTAACTGTACGTAACGTTATTCAGAAAAGAATATTCGGAAAGAAGATATTTCTTTGTAAAACTATATCTTTATCTAAAATATCTTTAGTTTGAAAATTTATTCCGAAATTGTAATCTCATTTTGTTTTTGTTACATCATATCTGCAGTATAATTTGTGTTTAACGAATACTCTTCTTTTTTGATAGAAACATTGTAAACTGTATAAAGAATGAAGTAATGTCACGAAAAATGTCATTTTGATATTTTTAATATCAAGAATTACATTCCACTGTTTTGTAAGCTTGAATTTAGATAAAATTAATCTCGTTTTGAAATAAAACTTTTACTCGGTGTAATATTTAATTTTACATATTTGTTGGCCAAAAATAGCTTACAGTTGCCCTAGAATAGGCTAGCCGAGAAATACTGTAAGATTTGTAATAGTTAGACTTCGGCTTCTTAAAATTATTCTAAAAGTCATGCTTTAAGGTCCTTTAGCTTCAGGCTGTTGTATTTATATGACAAGAGTTGGTATGGAAACGCTAATTTAATTTAATTTTAATAATTTAGTTCTAATTAACTCTAAACTAAATAAAGCTATGAAAATTCAATACCTAATCCTTGAATTAAGCCCATGATATTGCGATAGAAGCAGAATACTACAGAATTAAATTAATTTGCAGGTCTGACTTGCACATGTTTTATTGAAAATATGATCGAAAAGTCGTGGATGAAGAGTGAGCTTTATGTTCAAATTTTCTCATCATGCACGCACGTCACAACACAATGATAAATCATAATTTCAGATAAATCTAATTAAACGCACATTTCACTTGTACAATTCTCGTACCACGGAAAAAATTATTTTGTAATAAGGTTTTTAATGCATCATAAACTAATATGCTTGTCCAATAGTCCATTACAATGACTTTGAAGGACCTTTTAGGAAAGGATTCAAAATAATTACAGAGAATAGAATGATAAATTTTTCATTTGTTTACTGACAAACATTTATTTGACGGGACAAATAATCAAACACCGACCTAATTTCAAATTGTTTCCTTTTGCCAATTACGTTATGGAACACTAAAAAAATTGCTCCAACGAGTATACAGATGACCACAATAAATAAAAAGAACAACAGTTCGGAAAAAAACAATTTTAAATTAACATAATTAATACCCCATCAAAACATTTACTTTTCTTTTTTTTATAATGCTTGCAATGAAAATAAATAAAAACTTGTTTTCAATTTAAAACCGAGGTTTGAACTTGGGAAAATTTTTAAAATTGGTAGCTATTTAATTCACATGCAAACTTGTTCCTGTCGGTATATTTTATGCATATCACTATCCTTCAAGTCTAGAAGTTACAAGTGATTTTTTAATTTAAATGATTCATAGGTGAGACATAATAATTAGCACGGATATTTAGATCTAACAATGCATTCATATGTTTTGTTATACATGTATATCATCTCAAGTTATACAATTTTTATCAAATAAATATATGCAAATAATTGAAAAAGTGTAGGATATTTTGATTTCCGTATTGAAACATGCATAACATCCATAAATCAGTCCATACGCAATAAATCGATATTTTCAATGGTTATGCTTCACATTTAATTTTTTCTAGACAAGAAGACAGTACAAGAACCAAATTTTCTATAATTTGAAAATATTGTTGTAGTTTTATTCTTACAACATACATATAAATATAAAACGAGAAATCTGAATTTTATATCAGTTCTTTTAAACATGAATTTTGACTTTGTCCCTTTCGCCGAGAACTTCCCAAATCAAACACACAAAAATTAAAAAAAATTTACTTAATTTCTTTGTGTACCTTCGTAATGATTATCGGTTTCGTGCAGTACATTTTATAAAATAAAAGCATTTCATTGCCACTCTTGTATTTTTTCCCAAGTGAGGCAAGTCTTTACGAAATTGGAGACATTAATCTTTTCTTATTAAAACTGAGAAATTTGCTAATTATATCAAGAACGAATTATTCTATTAATGTAATATAAATATCGAACTCTCATTTCATATCTTATTTAAAGTCACTGGAGAACACCTTTAATAACAACCAATACGTGCACTCTGTGTGCTCATTTGTCGCTGTACAATATTTTTATAATTTTGTTAATTGCGCCTTAAGAGAGTTTTGTAGGCCAATGAAAGCATACAATATCTAATTATTTCACTATTTCACACATATATGTAGAGCTATCTTTATATATGCAATCGACCTTATTTCATCTACTTTAAAGCAATTGTTCGTTCATCGCGGAAGAATTGATTAAGTTTTTCACAGGAAAATATAATTAAAACTAAATAGATAACCGAGTAAATACTCCACATAATCGACGTGACAAACATTTGATTTTCTTTCTGCAACAATTTATTTTATAAGAATATGAAGTTGGTAAGAAAATGGTATTTTTGAAAACTAATCAATTCTGTTTAAATGTAACATTTCAATGAGTATTAGCTTTATATACAAATCGAATATACTTCCAAAACTAGCAATAAATGCCAAGAGAATCTGAAACAAAAATTATTTTTACACATATATTTTTCACAATTAAATGAAACTGCGTGATGTAGTATTGTTTCTACTTTGTTTAAATTTCTTTAACCACGACCTAGGTTTCGTTGTATTACAACATCTTCAGGTGGGATATTGGCAAAGATCTTTATCAAAGATCTATCCACTCAAAGATCTATCCACTTAATTTTCTATTTAAATATAGCAACGTGTGTCAAGTAACCAAGTCGGTTTCCTTTTTATTTCATAATGATTTCAAAATTAATCAAGTTTTAAAATTTTTATATCTCATCGAATGATAATATTTTTCAATTCTTACTTTCATGTAATAGAGCATTTAGCCATTTCACTTTCTCTATAAAATATATTCCAATATTTAATTATATAATACAAAACTACTAATTATAATTTGGTTTCACCAATTTCACAATAAAATAATTGCAGGATTTTCACTTGCAAGATGGAAAAAAATGCGATTTAAAGGCGGCTGTCATGGAT
Source organism: Druceiella hillmani (assembly GCA_039881145.1). NCBI lineage: Eukaryota > Metazoa > Arthropoda > Insecta > Lepidoptera > Hepialidae > Druceiella > Druceiella hillmani. The sequence goes on along the minus strand of JAYKKI010000072.1, from coordinate 11,537,187 downwards.
TCCATATGGCATTCTTTATGTAATATTTCGGTATATACAGGTTGTCCAGTGGTGGATTTAAACTACACCTCTAATCCAAAGTAAGTTTATTTTAACTTTATAACAACAAATGCGGATTTAATTTTTTAAAAACCACGTTTTCCAAATGACGGCCATCGATTCTGACACACTCTTCGAGTCTAGCACGCATGTTTTCAAAAACGCGTTTACAGAGCGACTGGGGTATCCTACTGACTTCGGCTCGAATATTTTCTTTAAGTTGTGTCACAGTGCTCGGATTAGTTTTGTAAACAACGTATTTTAAGTATCCCCATAAGAAAAAGTCACATGGGCTTAAATCGGGTGACCTAATCGGGTGGCCACGGTACGGTACCGTTTCGGGATTTGTATTTTTCTGGAAATAACTGCCGCACTGCATTCATACACACATTAGCAGTGTGAGCTGTGGCCCTGTCCTGCTGGAACCATGTGCGTTGGTTGAAGGATGGACTATTCTGTAGTTCTACTCTGAAAAAGTCATTTAACATTTGGGTATATCTCTTCGAATTCAGTTACAGTTTGGCCACGTTGATTTTCAAAGAAATAAGGCCCTATGATTGCAGATGCAGACATGGCACAACAGACTGTTACTTTAGGCTTATGTAAAGGCTCTTGATGCATTTGTCTTGGGTTGTAGACATCCCAGTAACGAAAGTTCTGCTTATTCACATATCCTCCAATGTGGAAGTGAGCTTCGTCACTAAAGACTATGTTGCCCATCCGGGAAGCAGTACAAAATCTCAACAACATCACCTCCGCGTAAGTTTTTCTTAATTCAAAGTCAGAATCGTGTAAATCTTGAACAATTTGAATTTTATATGGATAGAACTTGAACTTTTTTTGCATTATTACCTGTAAAGTTGATTTCGGAATTCCCAATATCGATGAACGTGTACGCAGTGGTAAACGGGGATGTTTAACGACAGAAATCATAACACGCTCGACATTTTCATCCGTAGCTACCAACGGTGTAGGTCCTGGCCTGGGCATATTTAATATTGATCCTGTAGCTCTGATCCTTGCTACCCATGACTGAATGAGGTTAATCGATGGTCCATCACGTAATCGACGAATACTGTAACGATTATTAAATCGACGGCGTGCTACAGACAGCGAAAATCCACTCGAAATGTACGCCTTGACGGCAAAAGCGCGGTGCTCTCCACTCCACTGTTCCATGGCTACTAAAACATCCGCACCGCTTGCGCTTCTAACGACGCCCCCCGCGCCCTTCTTATGTGTTGCGTTCAGAAACTATGTTTGGTCAAACTTTGAAATCTGCCAATGAACATCCTGTATTACACGTACGTCCTTGCTAGTAGTCTTCTAGTTTAGACGTTCCTCACTTCTCAGTATTCTGCTAGCCGCAGTGTTGACAAAACTAATTGTATAAAAGTGCTTAGGATCCAAACGGCTCAGAGCAAATAATGTTATTGTGACCATTTTTGAGAGTACTATGATTATATTTAGTTATTTATTTCACAATTTTAATAAAATTTGCGTTTCATTTGCCACTTGAATATAGAACAAATATCAATGATGATAAATGAAGACGAAGGGGAGCCATCTGATGAAATTGATGACAAGTTGGCCTTTGAAAAATATTTTGTTGAACGACAAAATCATGATTTTGACTCTGACCAGAGTGAAAACGAATCAGAAGATGAAGTAAATTTATCTTCATCTGAGTATTATTTAATCAAGAACAAGATAATCAAATGGTCCAAACATTATCCAAACCGAAGAATACGACAAGGAGCTCAGAACATAATTCTGCGTTTACGTAGATTTAATTTTTAAATGTACAAATGAACATATTCAGAAAATACGTGCCCATTTAAAAGAGAATGTGACGTGAAAGATGTGATGGGTGACGAATTACAAGCATTTTTTTCTCTTTGTCTACTGTTCTCAGACCTTCACATTTGAATTTTCTTGATCTTTGGGCAAATGACGGAACTGGAAAGATTTTTTTCTGGTGTTATGTCTTCTCGACATCTTTTGTTCATACTTCCTTGTTGGCGATTTAATGATGCATGATCCAGAGAATCCAGATTACAGCTTGATAAATTAGCACCAATCAGAGATTTTTTAGATGTTAAGTAATAACTTTAAAAACATTACATGGTTTCTGACTATGTGACAATAGATGAACGATTATCAACATTTAGAGGCAGATGGTTTAGTTTACATGCTACATAAATAAAATAAATATATAATAAAACATCATGCTATGGGTGATACTAAAACTACTAATCTTTGAACGTTTGAAGTATATATAGGTACAAGCTAGACTATATAATATAGGTCTATATAAGCAACCAGATGACATAATTATCATGCTGGATAGACTTGTCGGACCAATCAAAATTACGGGGCGTAATATCACGCTCGGTAATCGGTACATAGTATACGTCTGACAAAAGACTTGTTGCAAAATAAACCTACTTTGATTGATACTGTCCAAAGAAAACAAGAAAGAAATTCCATCACAGGTTTTACCTCAAAAGACAAGTGAAATCTATTTTTAGATAAATTTGGGTTTTGTAAGGTTATGATTTTACTATCTGTCATGCACTATGGTACTATATGTGAGAATGATATAATATTTTTATACTAAAACCAAGGGTAGGTTTGACACGAATGACAAATTATGTGTAGGTTATAACGTTTCCCGACGAACGAAAAATGGCTTATGGTAATAAATTTTCATTTTTCCAACGTAGTGGCAATAAACGTTTATGTTATTTATAATATAAATAATAACAATAAAATAACCAGAACATGATTTCTGAATACAATTTCAACAGAACTTTTAAAAGTTTTAAAATCAAGAGAGCTGAAATTTCCACTCTACCACGACCAACGAAAGATCATTTCTAAATGATCCCAAACTTTCAGCTTTTGAAACCAGTTTGAGTGGTTCTAAAGACAATTGTTAGTTTTAATTTTTCTATCTTTAGACATTTTTTGATGTCTAAAGATACAAAACAAACAAAAGAACAAACGTTTGTGGTTTATGTGCCAAATAATTTATAATAATTGTTAAACACTGTGTTAGATATTTGTATAATGTGTTCTAGTGCCCAGCATAGAATAAAGTTCGATTCTATGCTTACAGCTTTTCAAGACTGTACACAGTCCCAAAAACCACCGTCAATAACTTTAAAACTCTCAAATTTTGTAATATTTTTGTAACTATCATGATCAGTTTTATAGGGATCATAAGATTTTACAGTGAAAATGACTGTAACATCCCTTGACCAAACCAATGCCTGTAATTGATCACATTATACATGACCACTCTGTAGTACCAACAGTTACGATAACTGTATCTGTTTCCCGAGATCTCATTTTTTGATATGTGAAAATATTTCTAGACTCTTAGTGCTTATACATCCAAAAAGACTACTACTCTTAAAAAATTCTTTCCATATCTCATGTTGTGCTCATACATTTGGGGACCTTTTTAATGAAGAATATAATGATTGGAAGAATTCGCTTACAATCAGTAATTTTCTATATTTCGCTATATTTCAAATGAAAGAATTATGTTCACTACTTGAAATTGGCTCTGAATGCAACGTCATTTTTGAAAATGTCATAAAATACAATGTTACGTTGTATGAACACAACATTGAGTAGTTAGGTATTTCTCGGAATTAATTTGACCAATTTCTATTTAAGATTCCATAAATATGGTAAACAGTCGAATATTTCGAAAGTAATTTAGCAATGCATTTAAAGAGACTACGTACTAGGGTAATAATTATGGGATAGTTTCTATTTTAATGTTACCGTATATAAAAACTGGAATATCTAACAACAATGTGTCGAACAGTAGTTAACTCTATTAAATCTAGGGACAATATTTGTGCATTAAACAAGTCGCTCAAAACAATCTGTTCACACTAAACAGCTTGTTTGGAAATTCAGATTTACAGTCAGAAAATATGCCAATCTTTATTATATGGGCTAGTGTCTTATTGATGTATTAATGTCCTAAAAAGGTAGTCACCATCTGAACCAAAGGTAAGCATATACCAAGTAAGTATATGTAGGTTTGTATGCAGAGTATTGAAATTTAACTTTTAAGGGAGCACTGCGAGGAGGAAAATTAACAAAATACGTTGTGATTGGAATGTTTATTTTTTAAATCAATTCTTTCTCATAAGAACTTTGATTCTTTTATGTATCAAGTGTATGATGTTTTTCGTGCAAATCATTAAAATGCCACTTTTAGAAATTATTTACTCACATATCAAGAAAATACATACTAATTTAATGAACCAATGCAGAGCGTAATAATCCTACTCGTGACAGATATTGAAAATTAACAGAAGGCGATGTTGTGTCATATGATTGTGTAATACATCAAGTAATTATATGCTGTTTGCAAACAAAATATTTGAAGCCCTCTAGCACAAAGTGGCTATGAAGAAAACATTTATCTAACTTGACATGACTACAGTGTTATTAATTCCTATCATGCTTTCATACATCAAGTAAGTACATGCGGTTTTGCATGCGGATCATTAAAATCCTACTGGTTAGAGATGATTGTGAGGATGAACATTAATACAATACGGGGTTCCGCAGTATTTCATTTCCTAATTTTCCTTTTTCTTCTAACATTATATACTTTACAAAATGAGAAAAATTGCGCTGTTTTGCATGTAGAGCATTAATATCTTATTTATAAATCAGGACTGCGATGATAAAAAATTGGTAGAAGGTAATGTGGTTACAATGATTCCTTTGTAATTCTTTTTTTTCTTATTTTTAGATTGTTTGATATATAAACCAAATATATGCTTTTGTGCACGAAGAGCATTAACGTATTTTAGGAAATTTAATATTACGTGTTTCGGAAAGCAAAACCATCTGGATACAAAGAAATCCCTTCAACATTGGCAGGTAATAATATCCAGTAGTGCTAGTTGATATTTGAGAGTGGGGATCAAGTTTTAGTTTCTAAATCCACAATTTACATCGAATTATTGTTTCATTCAATTACAATTAAAATGTGGTAGTTCTAAGTATACGTGAATTCGTGAGTAGGTTATTAACAGTATAGTAGAGGATCCCAAGTAAGAACGACCTTCACCGATTTGATAACCAGGTGAAAATTATATTTTAAAGAATAAAATATGTTTGTGAACGTGTATCAATAAGGTTGCCATAAAAAAAATGTTCATAGCTATGATTAATTAAAATTATAAAAAAGTATTATTTTTTAAAATTTGACTGTCTTGGTTGCCAAATGGCTCATAGTCTAATTGAAAGTATACAACATCTGCTATATGCAGTCGATCGGTTGCCTACCTTTTTCTGTTCCTTTTTACCTGGTAGCCGCGTGCAAACAGGTAAATTTATATTAGTAATTGCGCTCATCTGCTTACCACGATATTTATTTTAAATGTATTGTGAGTAGAGTAGTATAAGGTTGCTCAAGAAAATCTGTTCATAGATTACGGTAGCCAGGCTTTGAAGTTGCAAAAATTGAAGCATGTAAATATGTGTGACAGAGAAGCGTTGCACGTAGTGTACCATGCGATAAAGGAGGACGTAGTATAGCAGCTGCGCGCTACTGACCGGTAGAATATAAGAGAGTGGGCATGCTTCCTATTCGTAGGATAGAAAAGAAAAAAAATAGTATACTATAACGTTGTGATAAACGTGTTTTGTGAAAAAAATTACAAATGGAAAAAAATGCTTTTCATGTGGATTGAAAAATTCTGTTATTGATTTTAATGACAGAACATTTGAACATTGTTATTTAAAATTAGCATATCGACTATCTAAAGGTTTTAAGTACGATGAGTTACACTTAAACAGAGATTTATTGGAGTTTGTAGGTTATCATTCCTCATGTTACAAAAAAGTGACTGTTTTAAAACAAAAAAACGTTGAGGATTATAATGCATTTGTTAACAATGTTGATGTAAGTATATAATTAATTGACTTTTGATTATTATAATAAAATTTTTTGAAATGTTATACATAAGGATTTTGTCAATTATTCTGCTTAAGTATATAATTATTCAAAGTTCATTCAGTACTTTAAAAGCTATTATTTTTTAAGGTTAAAATTGAATAAACATTTTATACGTTATTATTTTATTTAATTAATTAAATTATATATTCAGGTGCAACCTAGTACTTCATCAGCTATTGATAATCCAAGTTCATCAACTATTGCAGTAGAAGAAAGTAGTGCTGATTTAAGAACTCCTCCGGAGATTGTTGACGAGGTAATAAGTTTAAAATATTGGATATATTTGGCGTTCAGGTTCTTGTTACGGACACAGCAACAACTTCTTCAACTTCAGTCACTTGCTTGTTTTGCAAATGCAAAAAAAAAAAACTGGCAACCGTGTAGTCCATCTTGTGTATCCTCAAAGTGATCAAATTACAGAACAACTGAGAACAATAGCAGATACCTTACATGATTCGGAGATTCTTCAGAAACTGATCAAACCCAAACTATTGCTTATCACAAACTATGTTATGCTGCATACCAAACAAGAGCAAAGCGGTGCACCGAAGTAAAAGGTGATTCCAATTGGCATCAATGTAGACGAGTTCATAGATTAGCTTTTGATATTTGTAATTTTATTGAGTGTGAAATTATTGAAAGCAGTGCAGTTATGAATTTTACTCAATTGTTTGGACGGTATCAAGCTTTACTACTAGAGTTTGGGGATTATGAACTAAATCTTGATGATTTTAAAGATTACCGACAGGAAATGCTGGAAAAAAAATTACTTAAACGATTTGGGGACCAAATAATAATAGAAGCATCTAACGGACCGCGTAACCAAAAAAATAGTTTATAAAGCAGATATTGATATTTCTATAATGGCTAATGACATAATATTTCTAAACCAAAGTAATGAAAAAAAAATTGAAAATGTTGCATATAAATTAAGAAATAGTATTAAACATATAGACCTTCATCCACTATCCAGGAAATTAACCGCTGATGATGTCATTCGAGGAGAGTGTAAAATTCCGGAAGAACTGCTTGATTTTATGGAAAATCTCATAAATGGACCTGACATTGCTCAGAAAGACTGTGAAGAAACTAATTTAAGAGTAAACCCTATTTGTAGCGATATTATTTACGCAGTTAGCAAAGGTCAATGTAAACCAGCAAAAAATATTACTCTTGGACTAGCAGTAAAATCCTTGACAAATTAGCGCCAAGTTATTACCATCCTGAACAGATACGGCCATACAATTGGATATAATTTAGCAGAAGAATTTGAAACAGAGATGACATATACATCGGTTCAAGATAACAAGGTTATACCGACCGGTATCACCGCGGTAAATGGATGCAGTACCCATGTTGCGTTTGACAACTTTGACCGTTTTGTTGACACAAATTCGGGAAAAGATACTATGCATGATACGGTTGGTATCATATATCAGTTTCCTCGTTCTGAATTTCAAGACATAGAAGTCGCAACTTCTTCAACTTCTCTGCTGGATGAAGATTAAGACGAACTGGGACCACATCGTAAACGAACACGTTTTAGTGTAATTTCAAGACAGGTTCGACCATACTTTCAAAAACCTAAAACAACTATGCAACTTCTTCCTGCAGACTCTATTATTGATAGAATTGATGTATGCAAAGGTGCTACAGAAATTGCAATAACTAAATATTTATTGTGGATAATGTCTTTATCGCAATTAGATTTCGTTCCAATGTGGTTAGGCTATAACTGCATGGTGTATACAGATCAGAGTGAAATTCAAAAAATCGAATATTTACCTCAAATTAACTCTTCTCCAACCTCATATCCCATTGAAAATGAAACACTCAATATGGCTAATGAAATAGCTGAAAAATGCCAGCAAAATCAAATTATCGTAACAAACGATTTAGCAATTGCAAAAATGGCGATGCAAATCCAAAACAAAGACAAGCCTAAATTCGACCATATTTTTATAAATCTCGGATCATTTCATATGCAAATGGCTTTTTCAAAGCTGTTGGAACGTTCATTGACTCTAGTGGACTCATTGTTATATTAGTTTCAGCAGAAGTATTAGCTGCAGGCTCTGCTAACACTTTTATAGATAGCAAGCATTTTAATAGATGTAAACGATTACATCCACTTATGAGTGCCGTATTACAAATATATCATTTTAAAAAATACTTATCAACGACTAATGTATCAGGCGCAATGTTGGATGAGTTACTACAAGCATTTATAAGAGAACCTTCCAATCCTGATATGAACGAGCCAACAGAATTACCAGATTTACTGAATCGTATTTTAAACGGGTATAAAGAATTTTGTAATCAGACTTTGACCGAAAATCATGGTAAAACAGCCCAATTCTATTACCAATATTGTGAGCTTATTAACTTGTTCCTTCGTTTTTCAAGAAGTATTCGCACAAGTAACTTTGAGCTGTACATGGATTCTAGTTTTGATATGTGTGACTTATTTTTTGCACTAAATCAGCCTAATTATGCAAGATGGGCCCTAATATATCTTAGTAACTTAGTAAGACTGCAAGCGGAGAATTCACCTTTAATTTCTGAATTTCGCCGCGGTGCTTTTGGAATTCGTCGTACAAAAGCTAATTTTGCTAGATCACCCGTCGATTTGACTTTGCAGCAAACCATTAATGCTGATGCTAGCAACCAATTATCTGACAATCTTGCTGTCAATTCATTATCAGCACGTCAAAGATGGGCGCTCAGCCACAGTACAAGGACGAAAATATTGTCGTGTGTGAAGGATGATGTTAAATTGTCGCAAAAAGATGATACTACGCACGTGTTACAGAAAAATGCAATTAAAAAAGACAAAAAAGTCTTGAAAATATTATTGAGGCCATAAAAAATATGATGAACCCTTTTGAAGACACCATTGATCGAAATATTCTATTTAACATCTCAACGGGAAAAGCAGCATCTGAAAACGTCACAAATTTTCTGCTAAACGTGAAGACAATTGGTAATGAGCAGAAATTAAATTTTATTTCTCAATGTAACATGGAGACTGAAAGATTTGATAAGCCAATTACTCGAAACAAAATCTTGAACTTCGCTTCTGAATGTGCTATGAAAGTATTAACAAATAAAGACAAAACGAAAAAATTATTGTTGAAGATGGAACGTGATATTTTTGGTCGATTACTTGGAATAAGTATTAGTAAAAAAATTAATATTGAACATTGTTTGACTTTTCCACTAGCACCGATGCCGCCTGCTCTTTTCTCATGTGCTGGTGAAATGTTTAAAACTGACAAGTCAACATTAGCTAAAGCATTAAAATCTCAGGTCGAAATGGTTGAGCCAACGAATATTAATGTTGAGATCATCGATGGATTTTATTACTTGCACCTGATCGGATCTTCAATGCCTCAAACTTTTGACAAAATTGCGGAGTCAATACTCATTAAACTTTGTTCAACAACTGCTGACGAAATACATATAATTTTTGACCGTTATTTTGCACGATCAATCAAAGATTGTGAGCGTCAAAATCGGCAGGAATTCGACATTCCGTTCAATATTTCTGGTCCTCAACAAAGTAGGCCTACAGATTTTTTGCAGAGTCTTAAAAATTATCGTTTCAAAGAGAGTTTGGTACAGCTTTTAGCTAACTACTGGGAAAACGACCATTTAGCAACAATAATCAAAAACAAAAAAAAATTTTGACGGTAGAAGAACACTGCTATTCTTATATAACTGACCAAAATTGCGTTATAAAAACAACAGAAAATAATGATGAGTGTTATCACGAAGAGGCGGATACAAAAATAATTTTTCACGCTTACAAAGCAGCACCAGGTTCAAGAATTTTAATAAAATCAGTTGACACAGATGTTCTCATAATTTTACTTGGAAACATGCATAAAATTCCTGATTCTGAAATTTGGCTTGCTAGTTCAGGGAAAAAAAAAAAGTAGTAATGACCTCAATTGCATCAAGTGTACGGAACTAGCATTGAAATTAGGATTTAATTTGTGTCTACGTCTACCTGCTTTCCATGCGTACACAGGTTCTGATTACACGGCTGCGTTTTACAACAGAGGAAAAGTAAGACCGTTGAAAATTTTTTCGAAGAACGAGACATACCAAAAATGCTTTACTTCATTAACTGGGGGAGCCGACATTTTTCTTAGCGAAAAAATGTATGTTGTTCAAGAATTTACGGTGGCTATGTATGGTATCAAACATTGTACTAAAGTAAATCACGCAAGATATCAAATTTTCCTGAAGAATTTTTCTGCAAAAGAAGATAGTGAGAAGTTCCTTAAAAAAGTCAGAAGTTTTGACTCAAATACCATACCACCATGTTGGGAATCACTGAAGCAAAAAATTTTACACACAATTTTTGTAAATTCTATGTGGTTACATGCAGCTGATTCTAATTGTATAAAATTATGTCCTGAAAGTTGTGGTTGGTTTTTCGATAGTCATTTGAAACCAAAAGGATTTGATGGAGATCAAACGCCTTTACAAATTGATGATATTTTGCAAATATCGGAGAATGCAAATGAAGAAGCTTCTTCCGACTTAGAAGATGGCGATATAACTTCCGAAGATTCCGATTCGGAATAATTTACAATTATGACTTTGGCATTCATGTAAATATTGTTTGATAATAAAGATTTATAATTTTCAAACTATACAAATTTATTTTTAAAATTTTTTTTTTTGACATTTTGAGAACGTTTTTTTATTACGCTTTTCTTATTTATTTTATTACGCTCCAAAATGATCCTCTATAGTATACTATTTTTTTCCTTGTCTATCCTACGAATAGGAAGCATGCGCACTCTTTTATATTCTACCGGCTAGTAGCGCGCAGCTGCTATACTACGTCCTCCTTCTTTCTGTCACACATATTTACATGCTTAAATTTTTGCAACTTCAAAGCCTGGCTACCGTAATCTATGAACAGATTTTCTTGAGCAACCTTATACTACTCTACTCACAATAAATTTACCTACATTTTGATATATAAATATCGTGGTCAGCAGATGAGCGCAATTACTAATATAAATTTACCTGTTTGCACGCGGCTACCAGGTAAAAGGGAACAGAAAAAGGTAGGCAACCGATCGACTGCATATAGCAGATGTTGTATACTTTCAATTAGACTATGAGTCATTTGGCAACCAAGACTGTCAAATTTTAAAAAATAATACTTTTTTATAATTTTAATTAATCATAGCCATGAACATTTTTTTTATGGCAACCTTATTGATACACGTTCACAAACATATTTTATTCTTTAAAATATAATTTTCACCTGGTTATCAAATCGGTGAAGGTCGTTCTTACTTGGGATCTTAGACTAGTACATGTTAGTACATCAATCAATAGTCAAAATTTGAATATGCATTGATCCATATAATAAATCGGGATACATGAGGAATTAGGGGAAAGAAATTGGATATTCTTTATATAGTAGAGATAGTTTTGAGGATTATTTCAGTATTTTTTTACTATAAATTTATTTCAATTATAAACTTGAAAAACCCCATTAGACATAAAGTCTATAGAAACAGTAAATTTATAGAAGCTAAAGAAATTTAAAACGGTGAAAATCCTTCTGATTTTCCATAAGAATTTTTACGTAGCCAAATGAAGGTAAATGGTTAAATACTCACTATACGGTGTTTCCCCGTGTTCACACTTGTTTACATGTTGCAAAATGCAAATTCCACTATGGTTTTATTAAATATAGCTCGTTGTCGACTAATTTCGACATAATTAAATAAAAAAAGAAATTTAAAAATGTAATGTATTTATTTTCGTCGTCATAGGTTGCTATACTTGTATTGTTATAAATAGAATAAAAGTTTGAGAGACTAAAATCCAAGTAAGAAACAACATGATACATCCTTTAAAAACTTTTGCGTGCAATGAACTTCTAGGATATATAAAAATTGAGAAAATTGTTTTCATATTGATTATTTCAGGCAGTGCTCGGTGTCAGGTATTGGAGAAAATTAACATTACTTTTACAAATGTTGCCTATTTCCATGTTCATAGTTTTAATATATCTACACATTTCATTACACTGAAAAGCTCTTGAAGCTTGTTTCATGTTTTTACTTGTCGAATTTCGGTTTTTTAACGTTTATTTTACTTCTACACTTTTTAGTGGATAGTTATATAAGACCTTGGTCATCAATCCACATATTGATTATACAGGCGAGTTATAATTATTACCCTTCATTTTGGCTTTGCCGTAGTCGACCAATGAAGGAAATGTCTGTCGCAATTTATTAAAATTATATACTTATAACTGTATACAAGTCCATATAGTAATTATTCTTTATTTTTTTTTCTTTTACTTGTGTCAAATAATTTCCAAGAAAACATAATTGGCGTTATTGTAGTTTTCTCTTTTAGATTTTTAATCTCAAGTGATGGGGTTTAAATGCAATTTTTATGCAAGACAATGTGGCCGCTAGTGTATTTAGTATTTTAGAGTCTATAATACTGAAACGAATCCTATGATATCATATAACTTCTAAAGAAATGTCATTTGTTAAAATCTTTCTAGCGGGTTGGTTCCTAGGAGAGAACATCTATAGACCCGTACACCCACATACATAACTGCTGAAATCATAACAATTCCCTTTCAGCCTCGCTGTACTCTGGTAAAAGGAGGTACCACAACTAAACATAATTTCTTTTGTTTAAAATAAACCATGAAAGTTACAAAAAATTCACGGCGATTGTAATCAATGTATCTCATAGCATTTGGAATCTGTTGATGGTGATATAATTAATATTTTGTCAGCATATTTTTTATTTACATTTCTGCCAAAAATATAGTTTTTAAAAATAATGTGATTTGAAAATCCCTCACTGTAAAATACATGCTACCTTCGCAACATTAAAGCAAAACTGCCATTGCGGAACGTATTGTTTACTTGTTGTGAAACGATATTGTGACTTTTCGGAATAATTTCTGTTGATCAGTCCCAAAGTAGTAATTTTTTTGCAGATTGAACTTTGATAGTAATGACCAGCAAAGTATTTTCCATCTTTAAATCTTTCATGTGTTCAAGTACTCCTATCTAAATCTTCGCACTACTTAGGCATATGTAAATATATACATTTTTGTCTGAGTGTTCATGGATCATTTATATTGCGAGTTCCGTTCATCCTTAACAGATTTGTTCTAATTAATCAAATTTGGGAAGAAAAACAAACGTCGAAATAAAAAAAAAAATTATAAGGAAAATTAGAACAAAATACTATTTTTCTAAAGTTGATTTTAATTCCAGCATATTAATCATAATTTTATACAAGACAGAACTGAGAAACACAACTTATTAATCCAGTTAAATAAGAAAATTCTTTATGACTCCCCACCAATAATTTTCTTTTATAAATTCCAGCGTAGGAAAGTAGTATTATTTTAGATACTGGATTAACTTCCCGTTAACGGTGTTATTTACAGGAACATATTGATGAAATTATGAGGCGAATAGAGTAAAATACAAATGAAATGAACCATATATAAATATTCCAGTTGAAGTTTCATCCATCTCTATTCAAAATTTTATCATGAATTTGATTATATGAGAAGTCATAAAAATAATAAGTTTACAATGAAGTAATCAAAATTACTTTTGGTATGAAATGATTTTTGTAGTTTAACTTCAGAATTTATTTACACCGGTATCTAAAGTCTTTCTCGATCGGAAAACAGTAATTAAACAAAAATGTTACATAAGTATAAAAGGAAAATTTTCTTACAAATAACTACACTTTGCATTGGACTGTCATATCTTGTTTTAGTTGGTTTATTATCATAAATAGCCCACATTTCATCTCTTGCCACACTCATTTAGCCATGTCCTGGTGAAAAGTTTTATTGTAAGATTAAATATACATCAAGCACCACTTCCTACATTTATAAAAAGTACACTAGAAAATGCGTGGAATACTAAGTTGCAATAGATAATAATAAATTTGATGAGTTGTACTGGTATAAAGTTTATCTGACGCCAAGATTAAATTTGTTTAAAAATATTTCGAAAAATAAACGAATTTACATAGTGAATAGCGATTTATTTAAAAATACAGCGACTAATTGAAGAGAACCCGAAGCCATGAATTCAAGTTTTTTAATAATTTGTATACGATATAAAGTTTTTAACCAATTCATCGGAATATTTCTTTTTATGTATGTTCAGAAATAATTTTTTAGCACGGAGACCGATTGTAACGATTCTTTTTTTATGTGGAATAGAGTACTTTTGGGGTGGTTTCATATAAATATGATAATGCTCTGATGATGGGGTATTGACATGAACGATGGAACTCCTTACTACCAGTAAATCAATAATGATTCAAGACATTTTATATGGGTAGTTGTTACTTTGCAAAATAATGACATCACTTAACAAGTCAGGGTCTGACGATTAGTTCTGGAGATGAAGAATGGAACTCCTAAACGGATGATGTAAATCAACCGTGATTAAAGATATTTGTCACCCGTAATTGTTACTTTGCAAAATAACTACGCCATCGATACGAGTTCAAACTCTGATGATGAATTCTGAAAATCAATAATGCAACCCTTGACACCCCTCAAAGGTTGCATTATTGATTTTCGTATATAAATTGTGATTCAATATATTTGCTTTGTTATTACTTAAGTTATTACTTTGCAAAATCTAATTATGGATTTCAGATATGGAGGAGCGAACTCCTCAAATGGTAGTCGTTACTTTGCAAAAACTGATATCGGACTTCGGATGTGGAGAACTAAACTCCTTAACGGTTAACAGTTAACCACCATCGGCTACTACCATCGCTTCGATTCTGTACGTTAATTATAACCAGCTTTAGACAAATAGGAAATTATCTACATACTCATTTTTGCCAGTGACTTCTGATAATTATACAATATTCTAAGAAAGAAAATAATTGAATGTTGGTTACAATATAATTATTAAAATTATTAATCCTTAAAAATTTGAAAATAAAATATCTTTTAAAAAATCGACTTCAAAAGAAGTAAGTACTAAAAAGTAACAAATAATTCATTCAAAATAGGTAACTATAATAACCAGGTTAATTATTTTTGAAGTCGGTGCCAGCACCACCGATCAACTTAAAAAAATGTAAAATTGTATATTATTAATACGCCCTTTATGAATATATTTCGTATAGTGAGTATATTAGAAATGAAGGTTTTAAATTTATATTATAAATTAAATTATAGATTTATTTAATTTGATCGACAGTGCTGGCACCGACCATCTCTACTCATTCGATACATTGAAACGAATCATTAGTAATTAAATATTATGTACCCCAAAACCAGTTAAGACAGAAACATTTCTTTAGAAACACTATGATGCTTTCTGAAAGTTGATATCTTCTGGACACAAATTTTGAAATTTTTTTAATTTAAAGCATATTTTGCACAATTAAAATTAAGCTAAGTTGTTTAATGTTAAAATATATTCATTTTTAATAGACGGAGCCATCGCAAGTTTTACAAAAGGCTACATTGTGATAAAAATGGGGTACTACTTGTATTATTTAAAAATGATTTTTTTTGGCTTTAAAGGTATATTTAGAAATCGACTCGTGAAGTGCGCTCAATTAAAATAAAAGATGGTTTAATTGATACTTTAATGCTCTAATGGCCTTTAGAAAAAGTCGATCTATATTTAAAGATATTCACTGTGCTATATCGACAGAAACGTCAGTGTGATTGAACATGCTATTGAAGTTGAGAAAACACACTTTTCTGATGTTAGTTTTGGTCATAACTAAACGTATATAATCACCGAAATCGACCAGTTTTATTGATATTATATCAAAAGTTTTTAAACCTGATTAAAGCGGATAATCATCCAAAATATATTTGGATACAAACAGTAAATTTTAGGCGTTTGAATAAAAATAGTAAAACAGAAATGTTAACATGTGTATTTATTCGAAATCCTTAGAATTTTCAACGACAAAGATTTCGTTAAGTGCTTAAATTTTAAAATAAACAAATAAATATTTTCCTTTCAACCGAACAAAAATTAATGATCAGAATATATTTCACGAATTAGAACGATAAAGCTTTAATAATTATCGGTAGCAAATCTTTACGAAATACAGGAAGTAATCAAGACTATAAAACGTGCTCTATTCAACTGATATTATTGAATTAAATCTAAAAATAAATAACACAACCTACACAATCAGTATAGTTGTTACTCATACTCGTCTACAGCTAGACGTGTGCCTCGTGCAATTGTAGCATTAGCTACATTGTTAAAATGCGTAACAATTATTGTATACAATAATGTATTCCTTAAAAAAATACATGCCGCAATGTTTTTATGTTTCTTTGCATCTCAGCTTGGATGCAAGTTCCAGTTTATCAAAAAGGCAAAGATTTTTCTTTAAAACTGCACACGCAACGCGCGGTTCGCGCGCTCGACCCTATTTCATTTTCAATTATAAGATTAATTTTAATATGAATACAAATATACGGTAAAGAATACAAACGCACTGGTTATTTTTCAGATTATTTGTGTTAATGTTATCACCACTAATTCTAATTTAACATTCGTAAACATGACAATGTTTATTGGGAATATTCATTCATTTACGGAGTTGTTAATTCGCAGCTCCAGCTTTATGCTGATACCAAACACCTATGCGTAAATATTTAAAGGATCTAATTTTTTGTAAATCAAGTAAAAAAATATTTTCCAATTATTTTCGTATTTCTATTAAACTAAAAGAAAATTAAAGACGGTACACAGACAATGAAAACCAAAAAACATTCAGTTTGGATTCGTGGTTACTTACATTCCATTACTATGTGTTTAATTACAACTTATTTAGTCAAACCAGCAAGTAAGGATTACTGATAGACTCGATACCATGCACTTTGTTAGGCGTAAATTAAATTGCCGAAGTGGTAATATAAACACAAAATCTATGATTTATTAAATATTTATTACACACAGTGACGAATAAAACCTTACTCACTCGTAAAGCAATTTCTATAACTAACCTCGTTAGCGTGTATTGAAAACTTATTTCAAATCACGATATCAATAAATTACGTAATGATTGCAATATAGGCAAGATTCTTTGTAAATGTATTGTTTAAAAGAAAGTCAGTTGTTCCGTTTTATTCATTTTTAATACTTCTATCCTTGTCACCACTGTTTACGGGTTTGCACTGTTGAAAGAGAGAAATAAATATGAAATGCATTTCTCTATCTATCTATCTATCAGCAGTTGAGAAGTTTAATGCGTTGTACTGAAAGCAAGTACATTAAAAATAAATTTAGATATTCGTTACCGAAAGATAAACTGTAATTAATTAATTTAACTCACTGAATAGGACGTGAATTTTTAACATTTAAATGTATTCATACTTTGAAAGTCTTCAGAAATATTTTAATTTACTCTGGAAATAAATCGAAAATTATATCAACATTCTGGTCTGTATGTATATTAAAAAATGTTGACTGTTTACTGTTGTTGTAAACTTTATCCAAAATTCATTATCTGGTCAACTTACCATAACATGTACGACCTAAATACAATTGTCTGAAAAACGCTTAGTATCTCGGTTAACTGTAAAGTAACTTAATTTATATATGTAAAGAATCATGTGAATATATCGAAATATTTTGATTGTAGTAACTATTTCTAACATTTCGTTTAACATATGAGCTTATAGCATTATTTCCATATTACAAGACACCCCTTATTATGTTTAAATTTTATTTCTATTGTACATGCTACGAGAAATTATATTAAAAGGAATGCGAGTTAAAATGATATAACAGAAAATGAAGGAAAATTATATGGAAAATTGAAAATAATTTTTAAAAAGCGATCAATGGTTATTTACATTCCATTACTATGTTATCTTATTAATTCCCTAAGATTTATCTATTTTCAATAGATGGAACAATTTCACCCCTAAAGTAACCGCCAATTATTGGTAAGCTATATACATTAAAGGAAAAAATAACTTAATGTTAGACATTTGAGGCCCAGCTCATATAGCGTATTTGCGTAGAATTAACGTAGAATAAAATATCATTATTTATTCATAAGATAAATTGCATTCACGTTTTCTTATTGACTTTAAATGTCGAGAGTAAGAAATTCGTTTCTAAATTATTATTCAAGACAAACAAGAAACAAACTTGCATATGATGAAAAGTCAATGAGTCATTGTTTTCTCTGTTCCATCGTGATTTACGGCAGTCCATATTCACGGCGTAACGTTTTTCGATACGCAATTTTTCAAACATTCCGCTAGCTGCCATTCGAGCATGTATGGAACTTAATGTATCTTCTAATGGCGAATCAGATTGTAAGTAATACATGTTCAAGAAACAAAGTAATGATGTTCAAGAAACGAGTGCGATTAGTAGCTGATTGCAAGGTTCCCAAAGAGTCATGAGGGATACGCATAATAAACTTCAAAGATCCATTTGAAATAGGATCTACTAACTCGATAATCTTGTCAAAATCCATTATTCTATATTGCGCATAAAGTTTAGGTTTATCGGAAAAGTACATCCTAAACTCAGTTAATCCCCCGAATATAAATTCCAGTTTTAATGGCGCCTGGAAGTGTACTGATACACGTCTTCTTTAAGGACACTAATAAGAGCTCCCTGATATGCACTAAGCATACGGAAACTAAACCATATCCACAACGCTAAATAAAATGACAGAGCATCTTTCGTCAATCGCTTAGCACCCGTTTGACCAAAAAATATTGCACAAGTGTTAATATATAAACTTGAGTTTAAATTATCCCCAGGAAACTATACGTTCCATTTATCTCTTAATTTTGTTTCTTTCAATATCATTAATATAAGAGTCAACGCCAATATAACGATTGCAAATGATAATCTGAAATGGAAATCAAATGGTTTTATTAATTTTTCCCAAACAGGTCTCAAAGGAATAGGTGGCGACACCCAAACAGCTTCACTTTCCCACTGAAAATACACAAAACGGAAACCGCGTGTATTATCTATGTGTAAAGATTTTATACCAGAAACATTCGCTCTTTGCTTTATGAGATCATCGAAATATCCCAGCCAATGTGTCCCATTGAAGGCCCCAGTAATATTATTTTTTACTATTTGCAATGAAGCGTTTAATCTTTTACTTAATTGGTTGTGAAAATCTCCCAATATTCTACTAACTTTTTGTACTCCATGCGTATTTTTTCTTATTTGAAAGTACGGTGGCAGAAAAAAAGAGAATGGAGTAATGTTGTCAACATATTTCCCTACGGCAAATGGACTTTGCAACAATGTGAAACCAAAAACCTTATACAAAATAAAAGAATGTGCAGATTACAAAATTATTCGCGACCTGTTTCCACAAAACTTTAATAATTTTAATGGTTGCCCATTTACAATAACAACTTTTTTCTGCCGCCTTACTTTAAAATGAGAAAAAACACACATGGAGTACAAGAAGTTAATGGAATATTTAGAGATTTTTATAACCAATTAAGTAAAAGGTTAAACGCTTCATTGCAAACAATGAAAAATAATATTACTGGGGCCTTCAATGGAACACATTGGCTGGGATATTTCGATGATCTTATAACGCGAAGAGTGAATGTTTCCAGTATCAAACCTTTACACATCGATAATACACACGGTTTTTTGTATCCTCAGTGAAAAAGTGAAGCCGTTTGGGTGTCGCCACCTATTCCTTTGAGACCTGTTTGGGAAAAATTAATAAAACCATTTGATTTCCACTTCAGATTATCCTTTGCAATCGTTATATTGACGTTGACTCTATTATTAATCATATTGAAAGAAGCAAAATTAAGATATAAATGGAACGTATACTTTCCAGGCGATAATTTAAATTCAAGTTTGTATATTAACACTTGTGCAATATTTTTTAGTTAAACGGGTGCTAGGCGATTGACGAAGGATGCTCTGTCGTTTTGTTTAGCTTTGTGGTTATGGTTTAGTTTCCTTATGCTTAGTGCATATCAGGGAGCTCTTATGAGTGTTATTAAAGGAGACGTGTATCAGAATGATTTAAATACAGTTCCTAGCGCCATTAAAGCTGATTATAAATTCGGGGGATTAGCTGAGTTCATGTTGTACTTTTCCGGTAAACCTTAACTTTACGAGCAATATAAAATAATGGATTTTGACAAGATTATCGAGTTAGTGGATTCTATTTCAAATGGATCTTTGAAATTTTTTATGCGTATCCCTCATGACTCTTTGGGAACCTTGCAATTAGTTACTAATCGCACTTGTTACTTGAACATCATGCCATATGATAGGAAACGGTACTACTTAACGCGTACTACTTAATTACTTACAATCTGATTCGCCATTAGAAGATACATTAAGTTCCATACTTGCTCGCATGGCAGCTAGCGGAATGTTTGAAAAATTTGCATATCAAAAAAAGTTATGCCCTAAATATGGACGGCCGTAAATTACGATGGAATAGAGAAAACAATGACTCATTGAATATTCACCATATGCAAGTCTGTTTCTTGTTTGTCATAGGAGGATGGATCTTGTCACTGTCATTGTTAGTAATAGAGATGTTTGGGAAACGAATTTCATACTCTCGACATTCAAAGCCTTCTCAACGCGTGTTACTAAGAAAACGTGAATGGAATTTATCTTATAAATAAATAATGATATTTTATTCTACATCAATGCGTTTGCAAATATGTGATGTGAACTGGGCCTCAAATGTTTATCAGTAAGTCATTTTAGTTTAATGTACATAGTTTACGAATAATTGCGGGTTACTTTAGGGTTGAAAATGTTCCGTCTATCAAAAATTTATATATCTTAGGAAATTATAAGATAACATAGTAATGGATGTAAGGAACTATTGATCGTTTTTTTTAAATTCTTTCCAATTTTCGATGTAATCTTTCTTCACATTCTGTTATACCATTTTAACTCATTTGTCCTTTTAATATAATGTCGCATCGAGTATAGCAGAAATATAATTTAAACATGATAAGGGATATCTTTTAATATTGCAATAATGCTATAAGCTAACATGTTAAAGTAAATATTAGAAATAGTAACAATAATCAACATATTTAGATATATTTACATGATACTTTACATATATAAGTTAAGTTACTTTACGGTTAACCGAGATACTAAGCGTTTTTCAGACAATCGTCTTTAGGTCATACATCTTAGGGTAAGTTGGCTGGATAATTAATTTAGGATAAAATTTACAACAATAGTAAATAGTAAAAATGTTTCTATATATATACAGACCAGAATATTGACATAATTCTTGATTAATTTCCAAAGTAAATTAACATATTTATCAAGGCTTTCAAAGTATGAATACATTTAAATGTTAAGAATTCACATCTTTCTTTAAATCGTTAATTACAATTTCTTTTTCGGTAATGAATGTGTAAATCCGTTTTCTATGTATTTGCTTTTAGTATAATGTATTAAATTTCGCAACTGCTAATAATGCATTTCATATTTATTTCTCCCTTTCAGTACAAACCTGCAAACAGTGGCGACAAGGATAGAAGTATTAAAAATGAGTAAAATGGATTAATTCACTTTCTTTTAAACAAGAAATTTACAATGTAAATTATTGTATTGAAATTATATTACAATCGTTAGGTAATTTATTGATTTCCATTGGACATCGTGGTTTAAAATAAGGTTTGAATACATGTTGACGGGATTAGTAATTGAAATTGCTTTACATATGTTCAAGGTTTTATTCGTTACTGTGTGTAATAAGTATTTAATAAATCATAGATTTTGTGTTTGTATTACCACTTCGGCAATTTAATTTACGCTTAACAAAGTGTATGGTGTTGAGTCTATCAGCAATCCTTACTGGCTGACTTTGATTAAATAAGTTGTAATGAACAACATTGTAATGAAATGAAAGTAACCACGAATTCAAAAGGAATTTATTTTGGTTTTCATGCCTTATATACTCTCATAAATTTTCTTTCAGTTTATGAGAAATACGAAAATTACTTGGAAAATAATTTTTATCTTCATTTATAAAAAAATTAATACTCCCAAAGCATTTAAATATTTACGTATGAGTTTTTGGTGTCGGGATAAAGCTATTGCTACAAATTAATAACTCCGTAAATGTATGAATATTCCCAATAAACATTGTCGTGTTTACGAATGTTAAAGCATAACTAGTAGGGTTAAGTTAACAAAAAGAATCTTAAAAACAACGAGTGCGTTTGTATTTCCTACCGTATGTTTATGTTTATATTAAAATGAATCTAATAATTTAAAATGAAATAGGGTCGAGCGCGCGAACCGCGCGTTGCGGCCGAGGTTTTAAAGAAAAATCTTTAACTTTTTTTGATCAACTGGAACTTGCAAGATGCGAATAAAGTTAAAAACATTGCGGCATGTAATTTTCGTAAGGAATACATTATTGTATACAATAATTGTTACGTATTTTAATAATGTAGCTAATGCTCCTATTGCACGAGGCACACGTCTAGCTATAGACGAGTATGAGTAACAACTATACTGATTGTGTAGGTTGTGTTAATAATTATTAGATTTTAGATTTAATTCCATACTATTAGTTGAATAGAACACCTTTTACAGTCTTGATTATTTCATGTGTTCATAAAGATTTGCCATCAATAATTATGAAAGCTTTATTGCTCTAATTCGTAAAATATATTCTGATCATTCATTTTTGTTCGGTTGAAAGGGAAATATTTATTTGTTTATTTTAAAACGTTAAGCACATGAAAAAATTGTTGTCTTTGAAAATTCGAAAGATTTCGAATAAATAGTCATGTTAAGATTTCTGTTTTACGACTTTTATTCAAATGCCTAAAATTTAGTGTTTGTATTCAAATATATTCTTGGATGATTATCCGCTTTAATCAGGATTTAGAACTTTTGATATAATTTCAATAAGATCCACGAGGGATTTCGGGTTTAGTTATGACCAAAACCAATATCAATAAATGTGGTTTCTCAACTTCAATGGCATGTTCAATCACACTGACGTTTCTATCGTTATAGCACACTGAATGTATTTAAATATAGATCGACTTTTTCGAAAGGGCACCTATTAAGTCATCTTTAATTTTAATTTAGTGACTTCACGAGTCGATTTTAAAAAATACCTTTACAGCCAAAAAATTATTCTTAAATAAAATACAAGTAGTGCCCTATTTTTATCACAATGTAGCCTTTTGTGAAACTTTATTAAAAATGGATACATTTTAGCAATAACCAACTTAGCTTAATTTTAATTGGGTAAAATATTCTTTAAAAATTAGAAAACTTCCAAAATGTATGTCTCTAGAAGATATCGACTTTCAGAAAGCATCACAGTATTTCTAAACAAATTTTTGTATCTTAACTGGTTTTGGCGTACATAATACTTAAACACTAATGATTCCTTTCAATGTATTGAATAGCTAGAGGCGGTCGGTGTCAGCACCGTCGGCCACCTTAAATAAATCTATAATTTAATTTATTTTATGATATAAATTTAAAACCCTAATTTCTAATATACTCACAATCCGTAATAGATTCATAAAGGGTTATTTGTAATATCAAATTTTATATTTTTTTAAGTTGATTGGTGGTACTGGCACCGACTTCAAAAATAATTAACATGGTTATTTACGGTTACCTATTTTAATTTAATAATTTTTTGCTTTTTAGTAGATACTTCTTTTGTAGTCGGTGTTTTAATAGATATTTGTTTCAGAATTTTTAGTGATTAATAATTTTAATCATCTCATTATAACTAACATTCAATTATTTTCTTTCTTAAATATTGTATAATTATTAAATGTCTCTGGCAAAAGCTAGTGCATAGATAATTTTCTTTTCGTCAAAAGTTGGTTATCAATAAAACACAGAATCGAAGCGATAGTCAAAGCCAACAGTGGTTAGCTGTTAGTCGTTGAGGAGTTCCATTCTTCAACGTCAGATTTTGCAGAGTAACCAATATCATTTGCGGAGTTCACTTCTCCATATTCGAAATCCATAATAAGGTTTTGCAAAGTAATAAATTAAGTGATAACTAACCAAATATATTGAATCACCATTACTTTACTATCGTCCTTTAAAGGTTGCATTATTCATATTCAGATTTGACATTTAATTCACGGTTTATATACTATAATCCGTTAAGGAGTTCCATTGTTCATCTCCAGAACTCATCGTCAGACCCTAACCTGTTAAGTTATATTGCAAAGTAACAACTACCCATACCAAATACCTTGAATCATAATTAATTTACTGCCATTCGTTAAGGAGTTCTATGATTCATGTCTTTCATATAAAATAGAATCGTCGTATATATGAAAGAAATTCCGATGAATTGAGAACCTCTCCTTTATTTGAAGTCGATTAAAAACTTTACATCGGTACTGAATTATAAAAAAAAAATTGATTTCATGCCTTCGGATTCTTTTAAATTAGTCGCTATATTTTTAAATAAATCGCTGTTTATCGTGCAAATTCGTTTATTTTTCGAAATATTTTTTATTAAATTAACTGTCACAAAAGGCATCCTATGAAGGTAAAAAAAGGTTTTGCGATTATTTGCCGGAAGAATAAATACGAAACAACGTTAAACATTTTTTACTTCGTAAAAAAGAAAAAAAAATATCAATTTTTTCTAAACGTTCTGTCTCCTACAATTTATCTGAAATATACATTTGAAGTACTGATAATTTCAAATTAAGGGATGTGTTATAAGTTCTTATATAGTATTCTTTTACGCACGATGCAATGTTTTACCTTGAACGAGTCATTAACGAAATAAATAATTAAAAAATTTTAAGATTATATTATCCACAATGTTATTAGGATAGCTTCCGTTTACAACGGTATTATAAAATGCAGTTTACGTTTACCGAGACTATCGTACTACAGAGCCAGCTATCGTTGATATTTGCGTTGAAATAAATAATTCCAAGTTGGCGATGGAGCTTTAACACAGACTGTATGTGATTTTGACACGAGTTTGTTGGTAAATGTTTTTTAATATATTTTTAAATCATATTAATTCATAAAATACTGTCTTAAAGAGAAAAGAAAATTATTGTTTGTTTTTCAGTATTTTCTGAATAAACGACGTTCATTCATTCATAAATATGATTTTTGTAATACAGTTACAGTAAATATATTGATTCCCTCCAAAAAATATTAATGATGTGCTTGTTTCGTAAGCTCAATGTTTTTCTTGATTTTGATTACATGTGAACAAAAATCAAGTACCTTATTATAAAAAAACATTTTCACAAAAAATTTAAGAAAAGGGTGCCAGGTTATTTGAGATAGAAATTGGTACGCGTCGTTTTCTTTAGAGCACGTAGTTTATTTTTATTGAGAAATTAAATATTGAGAATCAATATAAAGCGAAATATAAATGTATAAGAAAATAATGAATGAACAAATGAAGGCAAAGTGTCTGGTAATACGACATAAATTCGTATGAGGAGGTCTCAAACTCCTCCATTTTTAAAGATTGTTCCCAGCTTTAAGAACGACTTGAGGCTGGATGCTATGAAACTGTATAACATTATTCATAGGTATAAACTGAAGAGAATAACTCGCAATATGTTTCATAAAATTAAAGGGGAACTATTTTCGTTAATTGTCATAATCATGTCGAAAATCAATACACTCACTATAACAAGTATATTACTAAACTACACATAGCAATTAATTAAATTTGAACAAATCAAACTTACACGGGACATCACCTTAATATTATGGCTTACACCCTTTTCGCAAAAAAAATATTGTATAAGGCAACAGCTTTTTATACACAATGTATAGCGCTTTGCGAACATTTTTGAGACTTTCTGTTCATTATACAAATTATTTTGTGAAATAATGACACAATATGCATGACAAACGACATAGTAAATAGACTTATATAGGTTAATGAGAAAATCCATAAATTAATTTATAAAAAAATGAGTGTAGTCAAAATTTTTGCAACTCTAAGTTATTGTGTTGTTATACGACTGTGTTGCTACGTGACGATATACTTTAGTAAAAATTACACAAAGGAACAGACGACATTTTATCGATCTGACTATGTCTGCGTACAGAAGGTGATAGCTGTTCGTTTATTTATATACTCCAATTGTCAAATGAGTTCGATATGCCCTTCGTATATAAATGTACCTAAGTATGTCTCTGTATTTAATTAATACCTTTATATTATAAGATTATTAAAATACTTGCGCGGTAAATAGCAACCTAGAAATACGCATTTTAAATTAACGTACGAGTATTATGATTCGCTTAGGTGCTTTCCATGCTTTACCATACTTTTCTCAAAACCATGGTAAATTTAAAAATAAATAACATCTTAATTATTTATGAGTTTCATATAAATATTTTTTGATATTTATGTCGAACAGAGGCTAATTAATTATTTCCAATTTTTGATTTACAATGCACTCCCATTTTGGGAAATAAAAATCGTATTCGCTGTGTAAATATGACTCAATATTTTGATGGGATACCCATTAAAACAGTTATCAACTTTATTTGTCCTATTGTTATAATTTATTTTTATTTCAATATTTCTTTAAATATATGTATATTTTTTCATATATAGAAAATAAGAAAGTATAGAAAATCGAGGGTTCCCTACATATTAATATATATATATATATATATATATATATATATATATATATATATGTATATATATATATATATATATATATATATATAAATATGTATATACATTTAAAGGTATATAACGGTAAAGTATTTATTAATAACTTTTTTTTTTACTACGTAACTATATTTCGTAACATTCTTTTACAGAAAATAAATAAACAAGTCAGTTTTCTATGTCTCTTCTAATTCCATCCTGTCTGGTCTAATTCCATCATAAAAAGTTAGACCTTTTACAAAAAAATATGTTTTTACGGAACTTGGTGTAAGCTACTAAAAGTATAAAAAATAAATTAACCAAAAAATAATTATTGCTAGGGTTCGCATAAAACTTGTAACAAAAAATTTAACCAACTCTAAGCAACAGCTTAATTAGAAACGCACTAAAAAGCAAATCATAATGGAAACACTAGTACTCAATTGGAATTTTTCCTATACAATATCGTTTCCAAACATAAGTAAATTTTTAACATACTGCTGATATGAGAGATTATAGGAATTGGTACCGTGTTATAAACACATACATACACATGTACACTCGTCAAATAACTAATCGTATTTTTATTATTTTACGTTTCTCCTTGTGTTTCCTATTCAATGATTATTTAAAGTCGGTTAATTTTGTTTGTTCAAAAGTTTTATTTTTCCATTCTTTGTTTTTATGTTATTTAGAATAATACGAAGTGGAGAAGAATGAAACAATACCAAATGTATTGAAATTGAAACAGCCATTTGCAATATTTAATGAACGTGGTGGGCTCTTGATATTCTTACTTTTCCAGAATCGTCTCAATCCGCTAAGAGTAGAAGGCAGCTGGAATTAGTAGAACATCTGACCCTTTGGAATAAGACGGGCGAATTTACTGTGTCCGAAATGTTTCACAAACCCATGTCTCTGCTACATAACTTCGCTGGTTTAACGGTGAGTTTTTGTCATTGTGATTCAGCTTGTTAATTTCGCATGAACATCGTTGGTTTGTTTAATAAGTGTAATGTCAAATGATGTCTGTCGTATAATAATATCGATTGAGTCTTCATAAATATCGGTTTATCCACGCGTGACTTTTATGATGAACATTCTTTAACCCTTTAACTGGGTACTTACACATTTAGGCGCCCGATACAAAATCGTAATTCGTAGCAAACAGAATCTTTAGACGTTATTAATTTTATATTAACCTTATTATATTCTACTTGCTAGCATCATACGTTTCTGGTTTTGATTTTTTTGACAAAAGTATAACATCATTCCCGTAAATTGTATTTCTCTTTACATATAGAGAAAAGTGTCTACACACAATTGTTTTATATAAATAATTTTTAAAAGAAAAATGCGTGGGGATATACTTCAATATATAATTTAAAGGCCTTGAAAGTTTTATTCTATCACTAAAGGATAATACGACATGAGCATTTACTGCTAATAATTTATGTATAGTATATAAAGTTTGCATCGACATATTATCAATTTCCGTGCGTTGCAACTTTCGGTTTTATATGCAATTTTATCGATGCACAACATATTTTCTTAAAATTTTGTACAAACATGTGACAATATGTTTTTACAAAACTTTGAGAAAATATCAAATCAAACTGTCGAAACAATTTAAGTTTCGTTATATTAAACACATTTAAACACATACAGCATTCACAGATACGACTTACATTAAAGGTATAGGTTCAAACGTATTATATTAATTGTAAATAAGGAGCTAGCAACTTTTGCAAATAAATAATTTGGTACAGGCCAAAAGCTCTAACGTAAAATGAGATGCTCGTAGATAATTTGGTCCTTGTTGGTCCTACGGAGGAAGAAAATCAAAAAATAAGTTGAGGTGGACTCAAAAATCAACAGAGTAGAACACGTTCTGATATTTAGTGTCTTCAATTTATAATTAATTATTGTTACCCACGCTTCATAAGATGGAGTATGCGTGATATTTCAGGGGGTGCGTGTGTTTATAAAAATTAATAGTGTACTTATTTATATCCATCAACTAATGCAAAATAAATATAGGACTTTTATAATAAAAAAAAAGTTATAAAGATGATTTGTTGCTTGAAAAGTTTAGGGAACAAAACAAAAAGTATATTTGAGTGTTAAACAAGCTTAATTTTTAAAAAGTGAGGACTGCTCTTTGTAGTTTTAAAACAATTGTATAAACTGAAATAAAACAAAATGAGCTTTAGAAAGTATTGCAGTTAACAAACTAGAAAATTGTTTTCAAGATAAAAGCTTAGGTAGCTATGTCTGATTGTCTTGGATGAGAGTAAAATTGCAAGTGTAAATAAAATTAAAACATTTGAGGATATGTTTATTTTTTTATTTGTATTTACTAATTTCCAAAATTATGTTTGCATAAATTACAACACATACTAGAAACTAATCTTTGATAATTAAACTTCTCATTTCATAATATGAAATTCATTAAACAAATTATTTTCTACAAACAATTTTTCACTTTTTACTCAAACAATTTTTAATAATATTTTAAGCAAAAAAATAAAAACATTTTATCCTAATAGCCAACATCCAATTAATTAGACGCTATTTTTAAATTAAACATCTCTCTAAACTCTGAGATTAATATAAAACTATTTATGATTCACCCTTAAGCAAAAATAATAATAATAAGCAAAATCTTGAAACGGCCAGTTGAAAAAAATAGTCCCCATTATCTCATGATTATGATAATTAGTATAATATTTGATTAATATACAATATAATTTTAATTTCTTGGAATAAATTTGCTACAATATTATCTCAAATTTCTTTGCCTGGTAATAAAATTATTATAAATGTTTGAAGGCATAAATATAATTTTTCTTATACATTTAAATACATTGTGCAGTACATAACGAACATTCATTTATTTTATATTCTTAAAAGGTTCGATCCCGCTAGTAACCAAGAAATTAAATTTGTACATTTTACGCGTTCATCATGTAAATATACGAAGTATGGTCTTGTTTTGTATAACAATTATTGATAACTACTAAACGGCACCGAAGTGAGTGTACTGAAAATACCGAAATGGAACTATTAACTTGTAAGCCGTACCGATTGCCCAATTCAGTTGTGAATGTGTGAAATGGAACACATGCGGTAAATTTTCTTTCTTAGTGTCACCGTAATTGTTCGTTATTAACCTCGTGTTATTGTAATATTGGGAAAAAGTATTATTAAAATTAATACCATAAAATCAGGTTGTAAAAGAATAATTCACAGTTGGAATAAAGCACATGATATAACTTTTTAATCCACTATCTTATGATTCAATAAGTTTAACTGAATCGCCCTTTCTTTTTAAAGTATTTTTAATTCTAAAAATAGTTTACATTTATGAGCGTAATCTGGTTTATGGTACTGTAGTTATATAACTTTTAATATTTGAGAAAGATTGAAGAAAAATAGCTACTTATTTTAATTTGTCATAATATTTAAATATCGAACAAAACATTCGGCTTATTTTATTAGAAATACACATTAGTACCTATCAGACACAAAGATAATTCGTTATTGTTAAATGAGCCGCAATTACATTTCAGAATAATATTACACGAGAGGAGAGTAGTAAGGAACTGATTCTTCACAGATTGCAGACAAATAATAGAAAACATCAAAAAAAAAAAACCTTTAGGAAAGTAATATTTCAGGGAATAGTAATTGTATGTTCATCTACATTGCTAAGTTCAAAGTTTGTATTATCCTTATAAAGAACTCTTCGTAAGACTTATATGAAGCACCTTTAATTAGGCAATCGTTATTAAATAACAATAAGAATATTCCTTTATGCGAAAAGCTTTAGGAATAAAAATGTATGTGAAAAAGTTTAAAAAAAATGTATCTACAAAATATTCCTTTGGCGATAAAGTTTGTACTGCAAATTAAAATCAATATGACGGGAATAGTAACGGCAAACATTGTTTGTGATGAGATTCATTTTATATCCTTGATGCGCAGCTGGCAGACATTTCTTAATACAGTAACTTTAGCCATATCATTTCTTACAAAACAATATAATTAATAATACAAATGTAGTAGTGTAATACTTATATTTTTATACAGAATAAAATAGAGAGTTCTAACAAAAATGCACATTGTTGGTTACGAAATCGCTTAATACTTTATGGAGTATTGAAAATTCCATCTCCAAATCAGTCCAATATTCCGGGCAAAAACACAATAATTCCGTCTCCATCTTCAATCCCGAGCATTCATTGAAAAAGTGCAGACCAAAATGTTAATCTATGTTTTACTCTACACAAATATTTATTTAAAAAGTAAATGCTTGTGGTGCATATTCCTTAAACATTTAAAATTTTATTAAATTATATTTCCGTAAATTATTTATATAAATGTATGAAAAGCGTTGCAAGAATTCAAAAACAAACATTTAATGTTACTACAAATTTAAAAGTTGATGGAATATCTAGAATACTCGCGTATAGTATATTAAAACAATTTAATGTATCAAATAAAGTAACAACATTCAAGCAAAATTCACGAACTGGATAATAACAATGACATATGTAACCGTTAAACCCAAGAAGCTTATTAGTAGAGAGAAACGTACATCGAACATGTGGTAGACAGTAATTTGCCCCATTTTGTTCCAGCGTAGGAGATCTTGAACCAGCTCAAGCTTTCGCGTATTTTTTATCAGCTGGAAAAAGTTGAGAATATTGATATACTTATAAAAATCACTAATGAAGTGATAAATAATTTGTTTTGACGTGAAAGACAATAAAAATAGTATTAAAATTGGTTTTAAAATATACCACAAATTTTACAAAATGTGTGACATTATAAACATAAAACACTCTGTACCCAAAATACAGAAATGTCAAGAATTGCATGCAGTTAATACGTACAAAGATTGTGGGCAATTATAAACTCTGGTAAATATGAACTCATTTTCTTCACTTGTGCATGTAGATTCTCGCCAACGGCGCATAATCCAATCGTCAGCACGTTATAGGAAAACAACCACACTAGAATAAATTGAGATAAATCTTCGTTGGTCTGCAAGCAAATTTTATTGTATATTATTACATAAAAATGTACTGAAAAAAGTTTAGTTATGCAAGAAAATAGTTCTAAAATGTTTCCCATTAGTCAACTGTATTAATTCGTGTAGCTTGGGCTAGCTATATATGTACTATATATCTACTAAACAAATTGAATTTAAAATAATTCTTGCCAATCTGAAAATCAAATAAAGCGCTTCGTTACTCACTTTTATATGCTCCAGAATTACTTTGATGCTTAACAATGTATTCATAAATGTGAAGTAGAAATTTAAAAATAATTGAAATTAAATATAAAGTTAATACATTATAAACTATGCTGCCATTTTCACATTTACATATGTGAGAATGGCAGCATTTGAATAAATATACCTCACCTGCACCTCAAAAAGACGATTCAAAAAGTGACATAAATCCATAAATTTTATTAATAGACTTGATAGGTTAAGAATATTTTTTTCTTTAAGAGGAAGAATAAAAAGTGTTCATTCAAGTTATCGTCTCTTGAATGAGAATTTGTGCAACACCGATTTAAAGTTGCGGTTTCAAACTGGGAATATATGGGACAAAAAAACGAATTAATCATCTGAATACGTCTCTTTATACCATTAACAATGGTGAAACATAAGAATATTTCCAAATGGAAATGGATATTAAAAGCGGTAATATGACAAAAATATAAAATGAAAATAATTTCCAAGCGACCGTTGTTATACAGAAAAAAACATAAACCTGCTAAGTTATAAATAAAAATCACGATAATTAAAATACTGTTACGTATTTTATCGTGTCTGAACAAGTTGTTCAGATAAAGGATTTCAAATTGTTCATCTATTTCGTTAATTCGACGTGTTAAATTTTCATACATATTTTTGTTCCACAAAATATTTGAACCCATTATATACACTCCATAAACAGTCATCACGCAATTGTATAATAATGATAAATCCAAATTATGAACATATATTATATGATAGATAGATGCGATAGTCAACATAATGAAAATTCTGATATAGCAGAGTATTTTCAATGAAATTTTGTTACTTCTTCCAGCTCCGAGCAAGTATTTGCAAAGCGAAATATTCAGGAAGCTATATTTTAAGTTAACATTATTTGTTTCAATATCGGCTATTTTAGTAGAAGGCATCGCTGATTATTTCAATAGTATTCAAATTGACAATTGGTCTGAAAGCGTACAATTCCAAGCAGCAAATGACTGGTTTATGTAATATCGATAGAAGAAAAATTAATAAAAATAATTTCATTGGCCAATCAGCCATAGCTCGTCTACCTGCAAATATAATTTTATGATTAGAAAATGCTTAATGGAATTTTTTGTTATTTTTGTAAATATGAAAGAGAAAGCTTTTATTCAAATCAATCTTTATTAAATCAATTACTATAATATATAGTATTTTTAAAGATTCATGATCAAGATTGTATTAATTAATAACTGCCCGTGCGTCGGCTTCGACCGACAGAAAAGGTACCTTTACTGCATTTTGTTATATTCGCTTTTTTATATAATAATATATGCGAAAGTATATGCAAATTTTTACGTAATTGCAAGTTTGTAGGCTTTGTAATTTTGGAGGTTTTGCACACAGACACACACACACATTTACATATATACATATACACACATATATATATATATATATATATATATATATAAATATATATATATAGATAAATATAAATATATATATATATATATATACATATACATATATATATATATATACATTATATTTATATATATATATATATATATATATACACAATTAATACATATATAAGTGTACCTTGATATATTCATGTCCATAAAATGTCGCAAATGCCTATTGGAAAATGAAGTTTTTAACGAAAAAAGTTACCCGACTTCAAATAACTACTAAATAAAATTACAATAACACACATAATAAAAACACGACTACTTAGTAGTAATTCCTAAAATGTCTCGTCTTACATTAGCAGCATTTTGCAAATTGATTTACGATATTGTACAACGAAATTTCTCACTAACTCGTCCATTCATTGAAGTTTACTTTTGGGTATATTTTTAATTCAACATTTATTTATAGTTAATTAGCTTTTTTGTTAAAACAGTTATTTATATTTTATTACTAGCAACAATTATTGTTTGTTTGAAATATTTTGCACATTTTTATTTACATATTCTTTTCCGTAATAAAAAAAATATTTTGGTTCAAAGTTTAACTTCGATATTTAAACATTCTTTTGAAAAACTTATATCATTTATTACAACATTACTAGTTCTTAGTAACGTGTAATTTGCAACATTTTCTAAGAAGGAATATCCGCTGTTTTATCGCCCAGTCGAAACGGAATTTGACAATCTGTGCGACTTACAAGTCGATTCTCTTTTTGCCGAAAGTACAATACTCGACACTATTTAAAAGTTTTCAATAATTCTAGAACAAAGAAGACTTACTTGTAATTGATTATATCTCATATAGTTGAATGATAAAGATCTTAAGTTTCGAATTATGTTAACTGTGATGAACGATTATGAAATTACTCTACTTTTTTTTTAAATACTTTCGACCGCTGAGGTGATTTATGCTATATGATTAGCTGATTGCTAAGCTGATTTATACTGTCTTGGTATTTAGCAGTTTCTATTCACTTCACTCTATCCACTTTCTTTATGCATTGTTGTTGGTGTAACGATACCAATGTATCTGTCGTCTTCTTTGTAGCCTTTTCCATCCCTGTGATCTCTATTTTACTATTTTAAGTTTTGTTTGCTGGTGACATAATCAAACTGGAGTCGGTTGATTATGTCACCAGCAACCATAGCAAAACATTTTAATTTTATTTTGTGACATCAATGACCTTACTGTGTTCTCCTAACTAGTCACTTCTTATATGGTTTCTAAATGTAACGCCTAATGGTTTTCACTCGATTATTCTTTGAGCCACTTGCAGATTGTGAAGGATGTTATCGATCTACACTAGTGGGTTACACTGGTCGTATATGCTAGTCTTTACTTCAGCATTGATTTTTTATTTTGAAGGCAAACTCGAAATTCGAGTCGCTAGTATTAAACGCCTGTAGTTTCATTTACCTCAATGTCCTTAACCACAATCGTATCATGATTAAGATACACATACTTTTCCACTCTCTTGGTGATAGTGTTATTTACCCTAATTACTATTTGTGCTATTAGTTTTGTCAAGGTCAATATCCAAACCAGACTGTTCAGAAGTCTGGCCAAGTTCTCGTATCAAAGTTTTGAGAGCTCTCTTGTTGTCTGAAAATTGTACGATATCATCGGCAAACCGAAGGTTGCTCAGATCTTTTCCTTCTTTGTTAATACCCTGCTTCTCCAAATACAAGGTCTTAAAAAACGTCCTCCAGAACGAGAGTGTTTAACTTTGGAGAAAGCTTGTCTCCTTCTATTATCCCTCTTCAGATTTATTTTCACTTTTCATTTTGATAGATATGTTACATCAGGTTACTGTACCGACGATCAATATGGATTTTTAAAGAGATGGAATTATTGTTCAGGACTCAATACTGCCAAAGACCTTCTTATAATTCATGAATGCGAACAAAAGTAGCATCTCGTATTCAGTATTTTTTTTCATAAATATTCTCATATTTAACATATGATTCACGTTTTAATCCAGCTTGTTCGACTAGTTGATAGAAGTTAAATTTTCTGGACAAACGAAGGATGATAATTTTCGTAAAGAGTTTCCATAAATGTAATAATAAGCTGATTATGCGATAGTTGTTAAGCCCGACTTATTCCTTTTTTTTGTACACTAGTGGCGCTTTCCCACGTTTACAGGTATTTGGCTTTTTTCCAGATACTTTTCAAATATTTTAATGAGAACTTGTACATATCTGAGGTGTTATCTTCGCTTCATCTCTGGATTCAATATTCGTTATTTTCTGACTTGCCATATAGGATGGTTTATAATTTCAAGAGCTGTACAATTGCAAGTAATATTCACCTACAACTCTCAGGAATTGCTTCCATTCTGTAATCAGATTTTCTACCTTATCAAAAAGCTTTGCTATTTGTTGACTGCAATATTTCAAAGCTTTTGTAAATACCATTGAATCTTTGTACTTATCAATGCTCTTTTTAACCGTCTATGAAATTTACGACCACAATATTCATCTTGACTTGTTCCTATGCCTCTTCATACACTGTCTTGAATGGGTGTTTGTGGCTTTCCCTTGTTTAATTAAGGCTATTCTTTCCTACAATAAATTCTTTTTGTGCATTCGGCTGGTGTGAAATATTTAGATAGTCGAGAAGTTCATTCGTATTAAATATATCGATATCAATGGATTTTAATTGGTCTTTCACTTCCTTCCTAACCATCTGTTGATCACTAAGAACCCTATTTGTTTGTTTTAGTTTAATTGGTTATTCCTTTTGGTATTACCTTTATAGTCTTATGTTAATCTGTAAAACTTCAGGGATAAAACGATGGTCATTCGTTGAGTAAAAACTATTTAAGACCGCAACATCTATAATCCACTAGTCACTAGGCAATTACAATCATAATAGTCACTTTTGGGTAAAAATAATAAATTATTTAAAGGGCCGATTTATAGAAGTTGAAATACATATAATTTTTAGTAACTTTTTTATTTGTACTGTTATACTTAAAAAATAATACGAAACATATATGTCTAATAATTACTTATTTGTATTTAGCGCACTATTTAAAAATCAACAATAAATCAACACTGTTCGTATAACTTTAACTAAAATCAACATTACGTACCAAATGGAATCGATAAAATTTAAAATTGAGATGTGAATAATGAAATTTAAGAATCAACTTACAGAATGATACAAAAAAATAAATCTTGTTTAACAATTTCTTAGTAAACTATGTTTGGGAATAGACGATAAAGTTACCAAAAAAACCATGTTATGAGGATGAATATAATTATTAATTTATTTTTATTATATTACTTTTAATTATTTTTTTTGTTGAACATTGTTACAAATAGGAATTGACAGCTTTGGATATAATTTTCAAACATATTTTACAAGCATCTTTAGTTTTTCGATCCTTTTTCCAATCACAAAGTGTGTAACGTGAATTTTACATGTTGGGTTGAGATATAGATGAAACTGTTTAGTCTTTATCATTCAGAGAAAATTTATAACAGATGCTCTTTTTTTAATTAGAGATATAATAAGGCTCATGGCAAATTTTCAATGTGCTTGTTATAGGACGCATATCTAGTCCTTGGTATTCCTTATTTGATTTTGGGTAAGTTCTATATAACCCACCGAAGACATCCACACAGTATTTATTTTTATTGTAAAACTTCTGTCTTTCTTGGCACCGTGATGCACGGTCGAAGCTAAAATCACAACTTTGTTTATTTTGCTACGTACGCAACTTACGACACGTCTCTTTTTAGAAAAGGGGACTGCAGTTAGTGTTCCCTGCTTCATAGCAAAAATAAACGGACTGTCTTATTCTTTCGTAGAGTGCCCAATTCTCTCAATTAATAATATCTAAGCAATTCATGCTAAAGTGGGATACTAGTTAATCAATTATTTACAAACATGTTATAACATCAATTGGTGCATTGATGTGATCTTATGGCCTGTAATTTTTGCCTATATACATTTCCATATTATGCTTGTAAAAGGTTCGAGCATCTGCAAACAAAAATATCTTTATTCCAGACTTTCGTGGCTTGCTGGGTATGTATTGTCTAAATAAACCTACGACCACGGATTTTCTTCAGCTTTTTATCATTAGTAACGCTTTGACCCAAGGAATAATATTTCTTTTTTTTTACATTTAAGTATTCAAATACCTCTGGAATAGGAACCAATTTGTCATATTGTCTGCTTTCAGCATGTGTGTGAAGATAGTCAAAGTGTAACTTTAATGTGAAATGGAATTCAATCCGAGACACAGAAGTCACACATACATCACAGTCACTTTCAAAGATTTTTGGTTACCAAAGATTTTTGTTATTGAGATGTTCACTTCTTAGGCGACCACAGAAATAGAGTAAGCCAAAAATAGCTCTTAATTCATATATTTCTGTATACGTACAATTACGATCTCTTTTATATTTGCCTTTAAAATGTTCTATATAAATATTGTTATAGTTAAGATTTGTTTGTAAATATTCGTCTGGAAATAATAAATCCCATGCTTTCCAATATTTGGCATGATCTGCCTTCGTTAACTGATCCTGAAGAACTATTAACAACATTATGTGATTGTGCACAAAGTGTTTCTAAGTCTTCCTATGAATTTTTAATAACTTAGATTATTCAAAAATAGATTTTCTAGGTAATCCATTTCCTCTACGGACAAAGCTAAATTCCTCTTTAAATATACTTCCAAATTCAAAATCCAAAGCATCATTTGTTTGATCTCCTTCCTGCTCCATATTAATTTCCAAAATCTTTATTTTCCGATATAATTTCAACTTCACTGTTATCTTTTCGCAGTACATATTCTAGTTATCTGTCCTAAAGTGTTCTAAATGTCATTATGAAGTCATAGAATATAAAAAAAAATATGAACAAAAAAACGTGTAACATGAAATGTTGCTACTGGCTAAAATATATCCATACTCATTTTACACGTCTAAATGCACCCGTCAATTGGTTGCCATTCGCGATGCGAGCCTGTAAATTATCTGTTAAAAGGTACTTAGAACAAGTCACTAGACAGCACGAAAAGAATTATATGATGCGATGACCGCCGAGTTAACTTGTAACTATTATTATATGTTTAATATTTATGCTAAGCGTATAGTATATCTATTGTATATCAGAAATTAATAGGCATGGAAAATGCTTGTGAATGAACGTTGTGAATTTCGTGACACATTGAAAGGTAACGAAAACTTTTATTTATATCTTCAAATATTTACTGTATTTTTTTAATAAATAATGAAACTTAAGATAAGGTTAAATTGAATTCTTATTGTAAAATAAAAGTTAGATTGCTTATCGAATAGCTTTTGTACACTTCTACTAGAATGGTAAGATTTTTTCGAATAAATTCTGAGACTTTTTTGCTTCTCTCTTTTATTAGATAGCTTTGGTTGTGCATCGCAGAGAATACCTG
Source organism: Druceiella hillmani (assembly GCA_039881145.1). Lineage (NCBI taxonomy): Eukaryota > Metazoa > Arthropoda > Insecta > Lepidoptera > Hepialidae > Druceiella > Druceiella hillmani. The sequence goes on along the minus strand of JAYKKI010000072.1, from coordinate 11,498,322 downwards.
AAAATCATCCCAAGCGCTTCTGTGTAAACAGTAATCTCTATGAGAGAGAATGTACTACACAGCTATGATGATCGGATTGGATACCGGTGATAAATGTAACAAAATTTACATATTTTCATATTCAATTTAGTGGTCCATTGTAGTAGCAAGCTTGCTATACATCACATATTCGAATTGTTTTCATGGCTTGATAACATTTATTGTACGATGATTTTAATATCAAAAGATCATTATTTATGAACCTACATTCATCCCTTATTTTTTGCCAGTACTACTACTTACGACTTTTGACGCTTGTTTGATCTTCCATAATATTACACCTTTTAAGAGTGTTCAAATATATCTGATTTTGTATAGCATTTCTAAATTAAAACTTATGAAAATTAAGATGAAACCATTAAGTGATACTGCATCTTAGTCATTAAGTTAAAATTAAACTCGAGTTAGAATTAAATTATTAAGCTAAAAGTAAATATCGTGACAATAATTACATTTAATACTATACGTTTTAGTTATGAGACTTATTAATGCCCTTCAACAAAAAAAAATTGATTTACATTTATGAAAAGGGTTCAGAAGCTAAATACATTGCTAATACCTGCGTCACTACCCTTTCTAGTGGCATTAAGGCTAATTAGGCATAATTATCAGAAAAATGTCTATAAGTTTTCTTTTTAAATAAAGAACAAAACTAGTTTTGTTTCATTTCTATATGTGAAAAAATAATACAGTTAGAATGTATCATCACATAAAAATATTTTAAATAAAAATCAGTGATATTACTTTTAAGCCCAAATTTAACAAGTGCTTGGAACGCTTCGTATAGTTTTCTATAGACGAGTTTCATGTAGAAAATGACCATCGTTTTATATTTCAACTCTTTTTTTCAATTCCATGATATCACAAAAGAAAGTTGTTTCATTTTTAGTGTTCCGCAGTTCATCTTCTATTCTAGTATCGTCCAAGACTCATTTCTTAAATTATTACTTGTTTATGTCATCGATACTTTCTTTGATATATTTTAGTTTCTCTGTGCATATAAAGGAATCCCGTTTATTTGGTCAGTCATTTGCACTCCTCGTTTTACGTCATCTGCTCTCTTAACATGACTCGGTAATAAAGTTACCAAATAAATAATTTCATTGACTTGCTCCACGACCATCAAAGTTTTCAATTACACTTTGTTTTAAAATTATAAATCTATAGAGCAACCAATACTTTACAGTCATCAACGTTCACACGTGTCTCTTCCTCTGGATATAAATGAGATGCATATAAGTACTTCGTCTATAATATTAATCATCCGCTAATTTCGCTCAATTTTCTCTTATCAAAATATTGTCAACATATCAATTGCAGTTTCATACTACACATCCAGCCCCTCAACTACTGTAATAATTTTTTTTTATATTAAAGTCGATAACTACTTGAAAAGGACATTTTGCTAAAATATTAACAAAATACAACATACACTATTTTAATTTCCCAAAATGCTAGTATGTTATGAATCAAAATTTAATATATTTCATTAACGGTAATTGTTCGATAGAAGGTCCAATAAAAATTTTAATTAAACTCATATATAATATTAATTATGTTTCATTTTTAAATCTACCATATTTTTGATGAAATATAAATACCTAATCAAATCAAATGTTCTCATGCATTGATTTAAAATGCGCAATTCTATGCTGTTATTTACTATGCAAGTGTTTCTGATAATTTTGCTAAATTATATAAATATTAACAAATTACGGAGATATACCTGTGATAACACGTGGTACCACACAAAAGTGATACCACAACCATTTGATGCTTTGTTAATGAACTATTTGTAAGTGCCTTCGGTAAGCAGACATAATCATATTGATACAATGTCGTGTCTTCATATGCGTATTTGCGTGTCTCTTTAGTATATTTTTACGTAACAACGTAGTCAAGTACTCTTAGAAACAAGCAGAAACTTTGGCTATACACATTTTTTAAAATGAATTAATAGTTTTCCGGGTTAACCTATTTATGGAGTTAATTCTTCTGTAATATCTAACTAAATTAATTACTTTAATGAAGGTGTAAGCAATCCATACATAATTTTGTTAAAATGGTCAGAAACAAGACGTTTTAACTTCATATTTTAATGAGTTGGAAAATGGTTTAATATAAATATGAAAATATACTGAAATTTAATTTCAGATCAATTCGGGTTATCCTTTTGCTAGCAAATAAAAAATCTACTTAGGACGATTTAATTGTTAAAACGGACGAATGCAGCTAAAATATATTAACTGCATGTTTTATTTTTGTTTCAGCTCCCGTAAAATATCCTACAGTAGTTTAACCATACCCCGATTAATAATAAAACTTTTCTTCTTCCTCTTTCTCACTCTTTCTTCTTAAATATGGATATGTGATCTGATAACTTGCTTGCTGTAACTATCTTATTAATATTAAATGTTTGTAAAAGGTATAAAACCTATATATTGTTTGAATTTGTAACTGAAAATGCTGTAGGCCATTTACAAATTGTAAAATAATTCTGTAATTTGTATTTTGTTAAATTAAATAGTTTTATTATATCCCAGTTATTTTAATGCGAACTCCCTTCTTGACCTAAAATCATAGCCTAATTAATTTATATCTTTGCTGTGACTGTAATAACAATTGCTCTCTGTTTAATGTATTTAAATTAATTGTAGTAATTTTACGCTAATTCAATGAAAAGTCCTTTTCAATTGCGATATATCAGCTGCAAGCAATGATGTTATTAACTATATAAACACTAATTTATTGATGTATCATTATCATGAGATCCGCAGTGTAACTTAAAAAATAATATCCACTCGAACAGCGGCACATAACTTAAGTTTTATCGTCTCCGATACGTCACTGAATGCAAGATTTATTTTCCGGCTTGCTATGGGAAATATCTTTGAATTTATAGAACTATACAATTCCAAGCAACGTTCCTCTACGACTTTTAGGAGTTACTTCTGTTCCGTATCTAGATTTTCCTCCTTATAAGAAAGCTTTATAATTCCTTGACTACCAAGATTTAGAGCTTTGGTCAATACCTTCATATTTTTGCGTTTCTCAATGACGTCTTTAATTGTCTTTTCGTGGCACACATATTAATATCCCTTTTGATTTCTTTTTACAAGTTGTATTGAATACGGATTTTTAGCGTCCTCCTTGTTTAGTTAAAACCCTTCTTTCCTCCAGCACCAGCCTTCCTTTGCCTTGCCCTGTAATTTGTGCATTAGGCTTGTATTTATTGATGCGACCTCTTCAGCTGTTTAAAAGTAATGTTCAAGATGTCGATGAATATAATTGGTCTTTTACTTCCGTTTGGCATATTTTTCTTGTGGCCACTGAGCACTCCGAGTCGGCCTTAGTATTTTTACCTTTAATTGATGTGTTACGTTTTGGTCTTATTTTAATCTGTACTACTGCATGGATGAGACTATTTAGGATTATAATATCTATTCATTCGTGACTACTAATCATATAGTCTTTCTCGTATATAACCGAAATTGGTAGGAATAAAAAATAGTTATCAATGAACGTTGTGTACATCGTAATACATTGAAAATATCTAATGAAAACTTTTATTTATCTTTACAAACATTTAAAATCTTTTTTTCCTTAATTAAGGATGACATTTGAGATAATGTGATTTTAAATTGGGAAACTAAAATTATGTTACTTATTGAACTGTTATTTTACCCTTAATTGAAATTAAATTTTATGCGAGTAGTTTGTGTTGTGTATCGTAGACAACTCTTAAAAATAAACCAAGTGTTTCTTTATAAATAGTTATTGGCGTGACAGAAACTGTAATATATACATATGATAGAGAGTGTATTTGATACAAGTGATAAATTTAACAAAATTTTCAGATTTAAAAATGTATTTTATTTATCCATTGTTTTAGCTATTTTCGTATACATTACCGATTCGGGTTATTTTTATATCTTGATAGCTTTTACTATAGGCTGATTTTAATCCATTAATTCCCAAGAATAAAAAAATACAATAAATGATTGAAGATTCGTGCAAATTAATTTAAAGAGCTATAATCATACTGTACACGATTTTTTTCATTTTGAACCGTTCCTTCCTTTAATATACATTTTTTTGCGACTAATGATATATTTGAGATTTACATTTAAGATTAAGAAAACGAAAAGGAAATGACTAAATATAAAACCCACAAAAATTTAGAAGTTCTCAATGTAATAGGTACCGGGAAGAATTAAATAAAACCCCGTTGTATTCTTTCATGACACTTCAATATTTCAATTGACTTTCATAAAGAATACTTTAATTAAATTTATTACCGTTTTCGCATTTGTATATGTTCGTTATAGAATTTTTTTTCGATAAAGTTTAATATGAACTTCGAAGAGATATTCGAATATTTCGACATTTTATAAGAAATTTTTGGAATATTTAGGGTATCCTCTAAAATAATTTGTCATCATTATCTCCAGAACTAGCTCCAAAAACTTATGATTCAGCTTCAATAATTTTTGTCTTTTTCCTTTGGCTTCAATATAACGAAGGAAAATAGGGTATGTGTTATATTATGTATACAGGGAGTCGGTAATAACAATTTACGTTTAAGTTAATACTTTTCTTAAATACCTAATTTTTTAATCATTTTGTAGAAACTTTTTATATCCATTATGAAAAATATATTGTTATATATCATGTCAGTACATAGACTGCAAAATTACGAGGGGGCGTTATTAAGTTCGCCGAATGGAAAGGTAGGCCATTAGTAAAGGTGATTACCGGAATGATAGCTAGTTAATTAACTCATTATTAGTATAAATACCAAGTTTTATCATAATCGGATGTTTAAAATCTTTAAACTATTGTCGAACAAACAACCGAATCTGGAAGAAAGTCTGAGCTATGGAAAAAATCGAGTACCGCGCCGTTATAAAGTTCCTTACCATGCAAGGAAAGTCGGTTCGAATCATACTAAAAAAGATGGAATCCGTTTACGGGGACTCTCGCCCGGGTAAAACCATGGTTTACAAGTGGCATAGTCTCTTTAAACAGGGTAGAGACTCATTTGAAGACGACCCACGCCCCGGTCGACCAATCGAAATGACTACTCCGGAAGTTATTGAAAAAATTGAAAAGTTAATATTGGAAGATACCAAACTAAAGAAAAAGCAGCTTACAGAGATGATTAGGGTACCGGATACAATAATTTTTAAAATTCTCCCTAATTATCTTGGCATGACAATGGTCAGCGCAAGATGGGTGCCGAGAATGCTCACACCGCCTCAAAAACAACTCCGCGTGGAGTGTTCTCGCGCATTTTTGGACCTCTGAAGTGAAGATAAGGATGGAATATTGAGTCAAATTGTTACTGGAGACGAAACTTGGGTTCATCATTATAAACCTGAGTCCAAACAAGACTCCATGCAGTGGCACAAAAAAGGCACACCACCACCCAAGAAGTTTAAGGTGTCACAGTCGGCTGGAAAAAATAATGGCGACAGTCTTTTGATATTCAGAAGGGATTCTGTTGACGGATTATAAAGGTAAAGGTGTTTCCATAACCGGAAAATACTATGCGTTAATTCTAGGGAGGTTGAAAGAAGCAATCAACTAAAAAAAAAATTGACCAAAGGTGTCCTGCTTCTGCGCGATAACGCTCCCGTTCACACAAGGTGGACTGCACAAGGTGGGCTTCGATATTTTGGAACACCCACCCTATATTTCTGACCTGTCTCCCAGTGATTATTATTTGTTCCCAAACCTTAAAAAAGAATTTTGTGGAAAGAAGTTTTCGAGCGGTGAAGAAGTGAAGGACGCAGTTTCAGCTTATTTTTCGGGCGAAGACAAAACATTTTTTTATGAAGGTGTACGCTAATTAAAAGATCTACAAAATGTAGTAGGGTAGCAGCTGAATATATTGAAAAAGAAAAATAATTTTGTATTTTTGTTCTCAATCCTTATCCTTCATTCCGCAAACTTAAAAACGCCCCCTCGTAGATATTTTCGCGTCGAAGCTAATTGGCTCTGACACTTTCCAAACCCAGAAAAATATATGGAATTTTTTTCACAATTATTAAGAATTTTGAGATCATACTTTGTCAAAATATTGGCATTTCCTATAAGTTTAAGGGGCCTTCCTGAGCATCAAAAGATTGCAACTAAATGGTGTAGCAAGATTGTGGTATCAAACAATGATTTTTTTACCCAAAAAAAATTAAATACAACTATCGTTTAAGATTTTTATCGATAGCCTAAATAATATTCAGTATACAAATTATAAAAGCATCTTGAAATAGGGCCCATTCTATATTAAAATTATATCTTGTGTGTGTGAAAATATATTTCTTGCATATTAATTTAATAAATATTTAAAATTTTAATAATTTTTTTTTTAATTGGCTTTCTTTAACTCTACATTTTTACTTCTAATTGCTCCACTCGAATACTTTTGTTTTTATCACGAAGTAAATCCAAATTTTCTAAATTTTTTCCAATTAATCGATGATGAATTTTGTGATATGATGTGATAATAAACAAGATAAATATTTAACTCAACGTAAACACGTTATTCTCTTTAAGTTTTTCTGTTTGATTCGTTAATTTTATATATCTTATAAAATATTATACTTCCTTACTGTGGTTTTCAAGAGAATATTTGATGATTTTAAAATTTAGGTAATATCAGAAACGGAAGAATGAGACTGTTCGTTTACTTATTGGTTTTTCTTTTCACTGGAACATCTGAACTACGTCAAACGTACGTGTTTACGTCAAATTTTATGCAAGTGTTGTCTTTTTTAAGATATAATGGGAATAAATACTGTTGATCCTGTAATTGGTTTTCTTGATTATTATTTATAAACTATTTCGGTAGAGATGTATAATTTGGTAAGGCTTTCTTCTTTTCAATCAATTTCTTCAAGTCTGTACATCTCAAACTATTTAGTCGCTTAAATTGTTAAAATTCAATATTTTTACGCCGATATTATGTTTAAATTACAATACCACCTTTTCTTTTTTCCACCCAGGAAAAACTAGTATAATATATACGATAGTTTTCTCGTCCTTGCTATTGTTTTTATCAAACAGATTTGTCATCTCAGGTTATATTCTGTAATAATATCTTGTTGCTCATTTCTGGCCGTTCTAAATACATACACGTTTGGTGTACAGGTAACTGGAGTCACAAAGATTTGCAATCGTTTTATTATTACTTGTTTTCCATCTCTTTTTTACAGATGATAAACAAGTCAAAAGAGAAAACTTTTCTCTCTTTATAAAGTACAATTTTTAAAAAAAAAATATACTCCAGTTAGCCGTGAATTTGTATACTTAAAAATATTGTTAAAATTTATATTTATACGACTATGGAGAATCAAGGAAAAATAATTATTGTTATCTCTCGTTCTTTTTAATGATAAAAACGACACACATTAATGATAACAACGCAAAGCGCGACCAGTAATGTATATTTTAATCTGCGATAAAAAATTCAATTTACAAGAAAATATAATTAAACTTTTACTCATGTATGTAGCGAATAGAAATTCATATCCTCAAGAGGAACTAAAGAAGGAAGTACAAACTCTTCGTATTATTTTCGATTAAATGGAACATGGGTAGTCAGTTCAGATGGAGGTCACTTCCGTCGATGGGAATCCTCTTCATATTCAAAATAACTCTCAATTTTTAAATCTACATAAGAGATTTGGCAATATCACAATTTTTTTGAGGCAATAAAAATGATGCAATTTAGCTAATGTACATTATTACATTTTTTATCCAACACTGCCTCAGCATATTTATTCTGACCAAGACATATGCAAAACAAAATCTAAAGGAAAAAGCTTTCGTTATACTTACGTGACATATATGTGTACAAATAGTTCCGCGACCATTTATAACAATATAAAGAATTATTTTTGCATCATTCTATTTCAGCCTTGTATCGCTTTTTTTAATTAACTTATGACACATGAAGCTCTAATTTATGATAATTCATCAAAAAGTAACGTATTACCTTCTGCATATTATGCTATCTATTAATTTCTGCAATAATTACAAACTTAAACGATTTGTGGAACTAATAATTTGAAAAATGTGCCTAATTTTGGGATTCTGTATCTTAAAAGGAAAAACGGTACCCTTATGAGATCACTTATGTGTCTGTCCGTATGTCCGTCACAGTCGCGTTAAATAGGAAATTAGCATAGTAATATAACATATTAACAACCGCTCATTACAATAAGTAAACATTACAAGATATTAATTTAGTGATTTTAGGGATGAAAAATTGAGTACTCGAAAAAAATTTATAATTCCATACATAGTACAGGATGTCGTTTGAGAGAACTAGTTATACGGGGTAAGGAATTTAGGTATAATATGTAAAACGATGTAAACATCTTTTTTCATAATTTTAGGTATCGTATCTTCAAAGATATATTGAAAAAAACGCAAAAAATAAGTTTTTTCCCTCTTATAACTACTCAAACTAAAGTGAAGGTTTGCGTGAGCTTTCAAAGACCAATATTTTTTTAGTTATATTATAAAAAAAATTTGTTCTTTGGAAGCTTACGTGAACGTTCTAAAAAGTAGAGCAATAATTCTTGTTGTCATAAATTTTTAAATATTTTACACGTTTTTACGGCTAATAAAGACATAGTAGGCGACACATTTACATTTTCTATATTCAAAGCAGATTTCCTCAAAAACCGTGTTAAAAAGAAATTTAAAACTCGGCGTAGTAAATAAATCAACTTATTTTAGAATAATTTATAATTTACACGTATTTATATAAAGTCGATTTCCTCAGAGCCATGGGACGTGGAAATTTAAAAGTTGGCATAATAATACATTTTATTAACCCACTTTTGAATCACCTTATTTTAATTTAAATGATATTTTGCACATATTTCGCACCATCACCATTTTAAAATTTCTTTATAACAATTAAAGAGGAGGTTAATAAATTTTTTGAACTTTTTAAATATTACGTAGAAATTCATTTTGAGGATCCAGAATTTATTTTTATATTTTTAAATCTCGTTTTGAGGAATACAGAATTTTTTTTTATATTTTTAAATCTCGTTTTGAGGAAAACAGAATTTTTTTATTTTTCAATTGCGTATAAAAAATATATTAAAAATATGGCACTCTGTCCGTTATTTCCGAAAGTAATAAACCAAAAATCAAAAGAAAACACCCTGTTTTCTTTTACAGGTAAAATCTAAGTAGGATATTACAGAAAAACTACGACGATTATCCATAATTTTTAAACACGCATTATGTTATTATGCCTGTAAATGATACAGTACATAGTAAGTTGTAATTTACTTACGTTGCGAAAAGCTAATGTATGCATATATTACATCGGAAATACTATGCACGCTTAAATGTTTATGTGACCAAATATTACGGAACCCTCGTAGGGTGAATTCTATTCGTGCTTGACAGTTTTTTAAATAATCTATTTAAAATTCAATTCCTAGCATTACTTAATTTGTGTAAATTTGTGTAAAATATTTATAGATATTTAAATGGTACCAGTAGGTATACTACAGCATTTGACCCATGTTATTTTATATTATTTGAAGAACATACAAGGAAAATTTCCACCGGCAAGACAAGGAATTAAAATTTAAATTGGAAAATGTCCATTCTCACGTAGCGCGCCAACGCGAATTAGGCTAGCTAGCTATACACTAAGAAGGATGAACATTATTAGAAATATAAAATGAAGTAAAGCAACGCCCAACGATGGACATCACGAGAACCTGTGATTTGCATCGATGTCTAACGCAATGTGCATCAACAGAGAACATGAGGAGTGGCAGTTTTTACTATATAACAGGTGTTTCGATGGGCGCTGCCAGTTCTACCCATGTTACAATTGTATGCTCAGTACTATCTTTGTTGCTTAAATCTTAATCCATGCTTTTTAATGTGCAACTAGTCTAGAACAATGAAAATAATTTAATACGCAATTAAATTCTTTTAAGAGTTTTTATATTTATCCGGGGACAAAAACACATTCCATGGACATGAATATTTCAATATCCTACAGTTTTATTCTTTGCGGAATACGATCATTGTTATAAAAGCGCACAAGCAACTCAAAATGCGATGAAAGGCCGGGAGGAGAATGCTACTTAGTTGGTTGATATTTCCTGAACTTAATATTGAGAATTTGAGCGTGTCCAAATTCCTTAAGGGCATGAGCTGAAAAAATTGAATGCAGTAAATATACTAATTTAACTTCCTTCAAGCAGTTCGTATATGTTCGCTAAATTATGACACTGAAAATATTTGTTGTTCGAATGCAAGTAATGAAGAATAATTTTGTACAACCAGCAATGTTATTTTAACACTAAAAACAAAATCACAATGGAGTATATATATATATATATATATATATATACGTATAAAGGTTAGGGTGTAGTATAAAATATGACCAGTTAGTGAGACGAAATTTTCGTTGTTCAAATGTCTTACCGATATTTACATTGGTAGGCTTTTGTTGAAATATACGTAATGGAAAGATTCCAACTTTAAAATTTTGAGATGATTTTGTTACATTTTCATCGACCATGGTCTCCAAACACAACGTGCAATGTCATCTTGAAATGAACAAAATTGGTCCAACATTATCAAAATGCCGCTATTCATATTCGACCATAAAATGATACAAAGAAATACTTCATTATTTATGCATCATTATTACTATACACTTTTTGTATAGTTTCGGTAGTCTTATCTAGGTAATGGATTGTTGTCTCTACGCATCAAATGACTCTCTGTCATTACTACTTTGGTTTCGTGAAAAAGCCGTGCCCTTATCTAGTATTTGTAATTGATTTTGTGGGTCTGATGATCAAAATTAATATCGCCACATAATTCCTTATTAAAGTCCATTTATTGCGTAATTTGTAGTTGAGTAGCCAGGAAAAGTAATCCTCCATTAATATGGGAATGACGGAAATATGGTCCATATATTTAGTGTTTTTATATTCGTAACTTTGAGAGTCGACACAAGATTAAAAGTATTATTTAGAAAGGACTACTTGCAAAATCAGTTAACATTTCTTCACTTTCCCCATTGCAAATCAGTTTTTCATTCATTTAGTTAAAAACAGCGCACCACTTTGTCTACGAAAACTACGCCAAACTGTTTATCACATGGCGATATCGAACGGTAATACTGCTACGTGTCGTGATGGTGGCTAGCGACGCTTTCTATAAGAATATACCATTTAATTCGTATACCTACAGTTTTAATAAAGTCGTGTACCATTATATCACGGTTATTTTGTGGAAAAATCGATATAGCGGTTGGTACAAATAAATAGACCTCTTCCTGTTTTATTTGTTATCGTATCCCGTAATATATAATTTTGGATGTGGTTCAAATATTCGTTTCTCGATGAAATATGTATTTAACAACAATGTTTCTTATAAAGCTACTTCAAATTCATAACAGCTAATGCATTATTTGCAACTGTAAAAAAAAGTAACGATGGACCACCAAAATGGTAAAAATTTCAATAAAACTTTCCATATAAAAATTAATGAAATTATAATGAACAAAAAGAGTAACGTTACAATTTGAATGCAGATTTAGACAAACGTAAAGCGTAAACAAGTAGACTGTAAAATAATGTACATACCATGATTGCCAGTACTAGTTTACAAAGCTAATAGCAAGTCTTTCTTTGGATGTAGGTAAAATGAAAAAAAATTAATTAATTCATTAATTAGTTACCAATTCTACTAACTTTGCACCTGATATATCCGATGGACTGAAATGGATGCGGTTACGAATATATAGCGGATAAAAATAAAGTTGAAAGTTGTTGTTTTTCAAAAGTTTAACATAGTTGATCTGCAAAGAACATGTGATATGTAGATATTTGTGGAATTGAAATAGGGATATATTTTTTGATAAGATTTTCTAAGCGAATGAAAATCCATGTTTAATATCGTACCTATAATCACAGTTGTCTTTACAATCGTAATAGATGTAATGTATTAACTTCCCAACTTTCAGTTTAACAGAATACATTACAGTTCAAGTATCTGAATAAACCAAGGTCTTTGTGCGGGTCGCTCACAAGTGTCGCATATACGGAACGATTTCACTGGTAAATGCAATATAAAAAGATGTAAGAAACATGCTTTCTCCAGAAGTCGCAAGAGGATCTTTGAAGTAATCAATAACGTAAACTATATATATATATATATATATATATATACATATATATATATGTATATATATATGTATATATTTATATATATATATATATATATATACTTGGTCACTTAGATTCATATCAAATGCATAATTTAGGAGATATTGTGAAAGTATTCAACCCAAGTGGCAGGGGGGGAGACTCTCTTAAAGATTATCGAAGTACACCGAAAGATCCTTGTAAATCTCAGTGTTTTACAAGAATCCATGAATTTGTGTGCCTGTGGAACATACACTATATTTGCTTGAAAAAGAATAATATAAACATTGGACAATAGTTTAATGCCACATTATATACTCTTCAATATAGAAGATTACGTGAGTGCTGTACGGAACCTTCGTAGTATCAGTTTCAGTTCTCGTCCCTAATGAGTTATGTAATTTCACGTTATAAATAAATATGAAATTTGTTTGAATTAAATCGCTATTGCTCTAGTTACGGGTTATCAAAAGTTCCAGAAACAAAACTGTCTAATAAGATGGTAACCTTCCTTTGCGTGACGTCCAATACTTAGTCGGCAATATTTTCCAAATGTGTAACAATTGAAAATCCACAGAAATTGTTAACAATTAAGATTCTTTTGTAATTACGGAAAAAATTTCTAATTATGTCTTTTATTATATAGATTACAATTAGAAATTAACGAGAATTTAGGACCTAACTGCAAACTGCAATTTAAGCACCTGTTGAAAATGAGTCGAATATTAACGAAGCACTATTTTTTTAATATTTTAAAATTTCTCATAATGAAGTCCAAATTTCTATACTGTTTTTTTGTACATGAGCACATAGTCTCCAATAAACTAAAATCCGAGTTATGATCTGAAATTTTGATAATACATTTCTCAACACAACGGGACTAAATTGAAATAAAACAAAATATTGATCTTCATTAAAATTTATCGTATTTTCCATTAACGTGCAATTAATTATCTTCAGGTAAATATTACTAGTGCATTACTGAAAGCTTTAGTATAAATTTAGTATGTTCGAAACAGTTATAATTTTATTAAACTTTTACAAGATGAAGAAAAAATTTAAAACTGTGGTAGATTAATTAAAATTAAAACAATGGGAGTTTTTATTTGACAATTTGTAGATAACATAGGCCATCAGGTTCAATAAATCGAAATTCCGAAAATACATCTTCATCTTAGATATTAAAAGGTAAATAACCTATGCTCTGCAACATTATTTTTATTGATGTTTTTTATCTTCCTTCTCAATCTTCCAGCATATTCTTAATAAAAATTTGACTTGTTAATATAATTACCACAAAATATTTTTTTGCGTAAATTATAACGCACTGCTGATACAAATTTTAATCGGAACAAAAACAAATATAAAATATATTTGGAGTCCCCAAAATTCTATATCTTAAAAATTAGGCCCTAAAATAAGTGCAAAAATTTAAAATTGGAGTATTCTGTCCTCTATATACCTGCAAAAGGCTGAGCATTAACTAAAATCGCTGCAATATATTGTAAATTTATTGTTGAACGACAGAAAAATGTTGTACTCAAAAACATTTCTGTAAAATATTAAGTTTTGATCTCATGAAACAATGTTATCATTAACTTTCAATTTTATCCGTTGACATTTTATTTCAACTTCTTTTTTAATATATCTATCTATTATTATTCATAATAAAAAGAAAACAAATTAAAGTATATCAGTTTTAACTAATAAATACTTCTTTTACATTTTTGTGTATTTTTCCAAGTCTCGAAAGTAATTCCTTCATTTAATAAAATCTTAAACAAATCTTAAGGTTTCTGTTCTTTTGTCTTTCGAGATATGTTTTAAAAAGATTATTATACAACGTTTATCAATTTATATGTAAGTTTAAAAGTGCGTTACAAAAACGCACTGTGCAATTTTAATTGACATATGCATAATCATATTGTTTGATTTAAACGGTGAATTAAAACAATTCAGAAAACTGAACAACGACAATAACATAATTAGCGAGTACACCAACGAAGCTCAGCATTAGCGAAACGCGCAGCACGTGCACATTGCACACTTTAAATTCACCGATTCCACTCAGCTGAAGATATTTGTAAATGTTCACAATATCATTGCACGTTTCTGTAAAAAGTAAGTGATTGGCATAATGAATTAACGACTGGATGATTTAATATGCTTAAAATAATAATTGTTTTTGATATATATCTTAAACCGTAGATACAAACCATTGCAACTTTGAATTTCTTTCGCTAGTATCACTTTTGTTTCTAGAATTCCATCACTAATTTTCTCAGAAATAACACATATCAATATCAGAGGAATCATGTAATGTAACATCCACACTATCATGAAATACTCGTATAGTCCCATATGTACCTGGAATGACAAAAATAATGACAGTGTAATAATTCTGGCACATATCATGTGGCTTATCGATTCTATCATTTGCAAAATAATGTAAGACATTTTTTTTATAATGTACTGTTTTTATATCAGAAAGTTCTATAACACCTGTAACGCTTGTTTACTTGCAAAACAACATATTTATGGAGATTAGCTTAGACATTGCAATACATTGCTAGAAATTTCTTCAAAATATTATGGACAAATTCATAATATTACATGAATTATTGTGTAATAATTTACCTTATTTGCTTCACTCAACATCAACATGTTAATGCACGTCAAAAGAGAGAGGAAGCAGTACACGAAGGCGAGGAAAATCTGTAAAGTGCGAGACGTGATTGAAGTAAGTAACATTTGGTAATTAATACTGTTACATATACACGCACACACACACACACACACACACAGATATATATATATATATATATATATATATATATATATATACATATATCTATATATAATTACCTGCACACCAAATGATTGTCTAATTAAAGTGCACGCTTGCGTCACTTCTTTATAAACCTTCATTACAGCGGAATAACTAAAGATTACATTCCTCTGCTTTGCCGATGTTGTGTATAAAAATTTGTTTTTTTTTAAATGTTGCTTTATTTGTTGAAGCCTTTTGTAGAGATTGTATAATACTATTGCTAAGTGACACGGTTCCAGGTCTAATAAAAAATGACCAACGTAAGTCAAAACATATTTTAAAGTCAGGGCTATGCCGCCATAGTACAGATCTATTATCATATTCACGACATTAATGAAAGAAACGAAAACTACTATTACATTACTAAATAATTTACTTGCCAACCGCAAATTCGTCCTAATATCAGCTCTGAAATTACTGTCAATTTCGTTTAAGGTTATCAGTAAGTCTAAATAAGCATTTTTACTCCATAAAATGCCTATTAGTCCTGTATAGCATAAGTATAAAACAAATAATATGAAATAAAATTGGCTTATAAAATATGAAAAAATATTAAGACCATTAAGACCATAATCATGATTAACGAATTGCGACATATATATAAAATAAATAATAAATAATATCCGGTAGCACTTTCTTAACCACGTAACTAATAACGTTTCTTTCTTCCTCAATCTTAATCGTTGAATGCCCAATACCGATTCAAGTTTTAATATCAACTCGAGAGACTCCTCCATATTTATTAATATTATATTATTATTTCTTTCTATATCCATAAAAACTGTTAAAGGTTGTAAATGTTGATAAGAAGTGAGAATTTTTTAATAAACTAATATGGAATTTAGGTCACAAATGTTTGAAAAAGCAGTTGTTGTACTTAATATAATTGAAATGTAATGTTATTCTATAAATGGATTCAACTCATCTACTAATGAAATATTGTTGATCTTAACTTATTATAATTCATATATAGTTATACTAAATTATTGAAAAAGAACTTATAGATTATATATGATTAATTAACCACCATTAAAGGATACCTATTTACTGCATTGTTAATAGCCGGCATTGAACAGCGATTAATTTAATCCGAGTATGCGTTTATACAGGAAGAATGTTTTTACGCTAAAAGTGCACCACTCCCTCAAAGAATGTATCGTCTGAGTTCAACGTGACCGCTCTTATGTACAACTCGTAATAAGTAAATATTCATGTTTTGCTTTAAGCCTACATTATTAACCCTTCATAACTTATCAGCAAATAAGTAGAATTTGAGATGTATTATATTGAAGAAACGGGTTCACTATATACCTCAGGACTTATTGCATTATGCAATTATGTAATATATGAAAGAACATTGTTTATTTTCTTAAATCAGAAATATTTGTAATTACCGTATTATTTTGACTTAGAACAACCTCTTTCCCGTCATTACACGAATTTACTTTGAGGTAAGATGCAATGAAATTATATCACTTAAAATATACCCACATATTTTGCACCGCCCACTTTTTAAAAATATCCCTGTAAGATTAAAAATGAGGCAAATATGGGTTTTCAAGAACATTACTTTTTCATTTTGTATATCACGTTTAGTAACATTTAAAAAGGCTTGGGGTAAGGAATGCAAAATTATTTGTTACAAAATTTTTAATTGCTTATTCGTAAAGATCTTCTAAAACACATGCAAAAAATAGCATATGGCCCCTTTTCTTTCCAAAAGTATTATCATGAAAGCGTTATTACAGTCTGCTTGAATGATTACAGGAATACTATAGCTTCGATCTGTTAGTCTTTGAAATAAGCATTTTGTATCATATTTGAATTTATATAATATTCAAAAGATATTTCAATATCACCAAAACTTGTCAATACATAATTAAAGGACTCTTGATCATTTCATTTTTTGCTCAGTTTTAATGGTTCATTGAAAATAAAACGTGAACAGAGAGAAACTTATTTTGAGATTTAGTGAAATTAATACAGCGTATCGTACACTCTACGTGTGTGTTATTAACGTATTGTACGTTGTTGCATTTTTAACGGCTAGTATTTCTTAAGCTTCAAAATATGAGATAGAGGCTCCACGATTGACAAAATTCTGGACATGAATTTTGTAAACGTTCTGATTTATTACATTCTTAACATCAATAATATGTATATTTTTTATTATTTTATATTTAACGTAACGTATACCTAAACAACTTACAGCTTAAATGTCAATTTTATCCAGTTAACCCTAGTGAAAGAATTTCTACAGTACTTTGCTAGCTTTAACTTTTTTTTATTTAAATTTTTTGTAAAATCAAACTAGTAATAATATTTAAACTTAATGCAAACCTAGCACTGGTTTCAAACATCGGTAAGAAACTGAAGTGAAGATAAATTCCGAAGGAAGAGAATTGAAGAGCAAAGGTTTAATGAATTAATTGGATTTTGAAGATGCTAATTTTTTAAATGATTTTTGTAAGCGTTTTTTATGTATGTACTTTATCTAAAAAAAATGCAAAAAAAAATTAATACTGTTTAGGTATTGGGGCATATCCACATTTTTTAAACATATTATCAGGCAGATAAGAACTTAAATCTGTTGGAGGTGTGAATGGGACCATGTGAATTGGCTGTAATTATCCTGTAATATTATTTAAAAAAAAAACAATCGGAGAGAAAACATTACTTTTTAAATTTCCTTGTCTAAAAGGCTTTTAGTTTAAAAATTGATCTCCACATTATAATTTATTTTAGTGTTCTTACATTAAATGTTCGGTCGAATATTTTTCTTTACGATAGAAATACTGTAACACTGTTTACAAAATGGAAGTAGGGTAAGATACCCATTTATTGACACTTTAAGAGTCACCACTTATAATAATTTAAAATTACGACTATCCGAAGTTACCAGCGAATACATATGTTATTGGTATGTAACATTAGATTCTTGCAAATCTTATTACCTTACTTAAATAATCCTCGAATATCACTGTACACTATATTCCAGCAGATTAAAAATGATACAAGATTATTCCAATTATTGACATTAATTTTCCTATCATTACCACACTGGACACTATTGACATCACTTTCCTAACAATATAATTTGGTAATTAAAACGTACATAATTGAAAGAAATTATTTTAAATCACGTCTGTTATCTCCCTTATTTATAAAAAATTAGCAATATTTAACCCTTAACCACCTACCACCGGTCTCAGAGACCGCAACGGATTTTTAAATTAAAATTTGTCTATGTGTGCGTGTCGTCTGACCTCGCGCGTCCGTGTACCTTTTCTACACGCCAATCAGTATCGCGCTTGCGCTCGGCGAGTTAATACATGCGCGAGTCTAGCCTAGGTAAGTAAAAATATTTCGCCAGCGGTCTCCATAACCGCACGTAGGTTGTTGTGTGATTATTTGTACTTATTTTTTTTTGTTGTTTTAGTGTCAAAATGAATAATAATAACAAAATTATTGAAAGATGGCTACAGCAAGAAATTTCTGATGAGGACGAATCACCGGATGAGGATTGCAGTGACGTGGAACCTGATGTAAGCGAGGATTTAGTGCAAGTTGAAGACTGTGAATCGGCGTCTGAAGTTGAGGGTGAGAATGAAGATGTTGTAAGTCCGTTACAGTCCATATCACCAATCTCTTCAAGGTCACAATTTCCATACAGATCAACTCAAGAGACTAACTCTTCGGATGATAATATTCCAATTTCACGCTTGCAGTCCGGAGGTAGGCGAAGAAAATATAATTATTTTGGAAGTAATCGTTTTCGATGGGCATCTACACCGAATATAGCTCGTTCAAGGACACCGCAGCATAATATTGTGCAACAAACACAAGGTGTAAAGCCAGCTTTTCGTGCGATTCTCAGTAATACTACTACGCCCCTGGATATTTGGAGTCTTTTATTTACTGATGAGATGTTAGATAAAATAATACTACACACTAATCAGAAAATAAGCAAAATCAGACCGAAGTACAAAAAGCAGACTTGTGTGCATGATTTGGACCGTACAGAGCTAAAAGCCTTCATTGGGCTTTTGCTTTATACAGCTATATTCAAAGAAAATCACGAGCACTACACTTCGTGGTACAGTACTGATGGAACCGGAAGAGAAATATATCGTTGCATAATGAGTAAGAATAGGTTGAAAATTCTGCTAAATACTATTCGATTTGATGATGCAGAAACTAGAGAGCAACGACGTGAACTAGAGAGCAAGGTCTGCTCCAATTTCAGAACTTTTTCAGTCTTTTATACAAAATTGTCAAAGAGTGTACACGATTGGAACTTGTGCTTGTGTAGATGAGATGCTTGTAGCTTTTCGTGGTCGCTGCAAATTTAAAATGTATATGCCAAGAAAACCAGCTAAATATGGTCTTAAAATTATGTGCCTTACAGATGCAAGAAACGGTTACCTCCTAAATGCTTACATATACCTCGGAAAAGATTCTGATGGACAAAATTTGCCACAAGAACAAAAGTGTCAATCAAAACCAACTCAAGCGGTTCTAAGTCTTATCGCACCGATTGAAAATTCTAATAGAAACGTGACCGCTGACAACTGGTTTTCTTCGATAGAACTAGTCAATATTTTGAAAGAGAAGCACCTCAGTTATGTTGGTACACTCAAAAAGAACAAACGTGAATTACCGCCTGAGTTCAAACCATCTAGAAATCGGCAAATCGAGTCCTCAATCTTTGGTTTTACCAAAAGTATCACTTTATCGTCTTACGTACCGAAAAAAATAAAGTTGTGGTTATGATTTCAAGTATGGATCATACTGCTAGTGTTAACGAAAGTAGTAAGAAACCGGATATGATCTTATACTATAACCAAACAAAAATAGGCATCGATTTACTGGATCAAAGATGTTCAAATTACTCTAATTCTCGTCGAACGCGAAGATGGCCTCTAACTATATTTTACAGAATTTTGGACATCTCTGCTTCGAATGCTTATATCATCAGCCTCAGCAACCAAGCACAGAAGACTAGAAGTCGATTTACATTTATAAAACAGCTAGCACAACAGCTTACAAGGCCGCATATGGAACGTCGCGGAAAAAATGATCACATTCAGAGAGATCTTAAGAACTCTATTCACCGTATTCTAGAGATCGGGGACGATAAACCAAGCACTTCTGATGTCAAAAACTTTAAGTTCGTAAAACATGTTTTACATGTAATCCAAAAAACAAACGAAAGACTGCTTACTTATGTTTTATGTGTAAGGTACCAATTTTGCTTGGAGTGTTCGAAAAAAATGTGCTGTAACTGCCACGAAAAAATATAAATGTTTAGGTGTTGCAGTTTTATTTATTTTTCGAAATAACGTTTATTTTTGTTGTTTTTTTTAAAGTTTGTGTATTTAATTTATAAGAATGAATACTAAGAAGTTAAAAATTTAAGTTTCTAATGCTGCAGATCTCATTTTCTTAGAGTAGTTTTTTGTATATATCTTTATAGAGATTTTATCAATATCTCGAGATTTTTATGTGATTGTTAGTAATTGTATGTCTAATATAAAGCTTTAAATATAAATAAGTATTTTATTCAATCAGATGTTTTATTATTACCACCAAACCAAAATTATAGGGAATATCATATTAGAGTCTCTGAGACCGCACGTAGGTAGTTAAGGGACAAAAATGTGTGGTAGGTGGCTAAGGGTTAATAGTAATGCAATCTAACTATGAACAGCACTTCTCTCGACTTTGTAAGCAACAAAAGTAAAAATCGGCATGCACAAAATATGGCAGTATTACACGAGTACTAATTAAAAAATGGTTGATTATGTGTGAGAAAAGTAAATATTTCTTAAAATTCTGTTTTAATTTAATGTTCAGATACTTAATTTCATAACAACATTATCATTTCCGATAAAATTGAAACCTAAAATATTTTGAAGGAGTTTGTAAAAAGCAAAATTAGAGTATTCTGGTACCCATAACAATTTTTTTTTCTTATTTTAGTTATATAACATACAATATGAATAAACATTTTTGTAATGCCGTAGCAATTTGATTTCTATCAATTTGAGGTTTAAGGAATGATAAGCAAAACTATGTTTAATAATGTTCTTTAATTCGATAACTACATTTTTTTTTACTTACACAAACACTTATCAAAGCTTAATAAAAAGAAATAATTCGTCAACACGAAATTAATCTTTGAAGTTCATTTATTTCCTGGACGATGACACAAATATAATTGGGTAACTCAAATGATTCTATCAACCATTAAGGATTTATGAGAGGCCAAGTATGTCTAACTAGACTCTATCAAGTATTGTTCTTCTTTCTTTTCACCTCATTAAAAATACTACCACGTTTGGTGAATTTCGATAAAGTGATGACTTTGTAAGTGGCTTTCTTAGGTTGATTACGTTAATTTTTCCAACAGTACAAAGGAGGAAAAAATGAGAAAATTGACAATAAAAATTAAATATAAAAATAGAAAAGACCTAAGGAGAGGTACGAATATTAAATCTATAATCATTTAAATGTATTTTTGTGACAATATTAAAACAATATTTTCAAGGTAAATTTCAACAGACCTAATAACCATTAACTCACTAAATAAAGCTACATTCCAAATGAGACAAATGACTCATGACTACTGAAATTATGAAAGGCTATAAAGATTGAAACTATTTTATTATCGTATTAGATTTTGGAAATGACAAGTACATCTTCACAAGCAATAGTAGAGGTTATGCAATGCATATTAATAAGCACACAAATGTATGTGTGTTTCTTTTAATTAACATCAAGGTTGGCTATATGTAATTATACAAAATTATGAAATAAAATTTTAAAATAAATTACACTTTTAGCAAATAACTTGGTCTTAGCAAAATTTTTGAGTTCAGATTGTCTTCGGTGAAAAGAAACATGAATATAATTTATTTGTTATGACTTTTTTATTAAATTAGATGTGAAGTCCACTTTATAAAATAGTTATTATGGATTAGTTAAATGACAGTAGTTAGTATATTTTATTCCATTACTATCAACTCAATCTACATGCAGCATTCAACTCGTATTGAAACCTTATAAAAACGATCATATTCTAGGAACTGTTTGATATTTCAGTCTTAGAGAATCCCAATGGCACATTCAAAAATAATTTTGTTTTCAATGATAGCGTTAATAATATAAAATTAGTGTCATTTAATTTATATAAATGTGTTTTTTTTCCTTCTTTTTTAATTTTTGTTTAAATAGCTGCTGTGTTAGTTTATGCAGACACATTCATATTCTTTCCTAATTTGTATTAAGGGTGAAAATATTACTTTGATTAAACTTAATTTCTTTAGGATTACAACACTCATTTACACACATTGAAATATTACTTTCTTTGGAGTTTTACATTGCTTATTGCAATATGGTAAAATTTATTTACCATTGTGTCCTGTTCGTATATTAAAAAGAAATCTGAATTAAATTTGAAGGCCAAATACAATTTTATTTTATGGTTATAAAATATGCCAATATTCAATGTTATCTTTATGATGCTTTAGAAGGAATTAATGCTCTTCCCATTATCTCCTACTAAAATCTAAAACTAATTATAATTTATAATTATATTTTATATTTATAATTTTTTGAGCAAAATAGTGTTGAAGACATAGGTAATTAAAGTTTAGAAACCCAACATTAAATTTAAATAGCGGAGTGCCGAGTTGGCATTCACAGATCAGTACTCTGGACAAAAATACAATTTGAGATTACTTAATAGATAAATAGTTAAAAAACGAAATATTTTAAACAAGACAATTTTTGTTACCATGAATTTAAGGCCAAAAGTTAAATATTAATAAAAGTAACTTAACAATTTTGCAAAAAATTATTGTCTTTGCGATTGAGAAATAAAATAAGAATATTATAAATATCATAATATTTAAAAAAAATTAAATTTTGAATATAATGAAAGAATTAAAATACACATTTTAGATATGGTTTTATCTGTCACAAGTTAAGGGTCTACCCTTATATGTTCATGAAACGATTTTCTTTTTCACTTTGCCTTAGATCGTGTGTGTCAAACTAAGTTTTTATAAAAATTTATTAAGAAAGAAGCCAAAATATAATAAATTGTAATAAACTCACATCAATGAGCAATTCAATAATATGACAGAAACTTCAACTTATTATTTTCTTTGTAGGCTTGTTAGCTGAACAATAACGATAATATATGTAGCAATGAGATTGAAAAAAATTGGCAGCAACGCTATTCGTAAATCGAAGAGCTGACATACAGCAAAATTCCCCTCCTTGCCTCGATGGATGACTTCTTCAAGCATTTTCAATTTTTCATCAAAGCAAGTACCTTAAAAAATAAAAATAAATCAAATGCAGTATATGTAATTTCATTTATATTTGAATAAAATTCGTAATAATTTGTCTCGACCAACTGTTTACTCTGACTCAATGTAACTTAATGAAATATTTCAATGAATTTTTCATCTTAATCATGTGGTGCTCGAGAAAACAGACAGACTGGATGCCAAAAATGTTTAAAAATCAATTATTGGAGGTGGAAATAGCATATTCTACTATATTTTTTAAATATCTTTAATTTATGGACATACCTACTACCTTTATAGTTTTGCATAGTATGTCGATATTAAAGTAAATTATGTTCTAAATTCAATAATAATAAAATAAAAAGATATTTGTTTACCTGAAATGTGTCGAAATCACTTTATTGGTATATCTTTAATATATATGTACATATAGTATTTATAATTATATTAAATTTAATTTTATAACTAATAACTTACATTTTGGTTTTATTAATGATTTAGTAACATTCTTCAAAACAAAATGAATCATTTGGGCGTTATTGACCTATGTACATAACTATTTTTCATATATATCGCAACTAGTGTTCAGTTGGTTATAACTATGAACAGATTAGTCACAAGTTAATTCATAACAATGCTGCTGAAATTACTTATAACTGAAGAGCTCTAAAACAATCGTATAGGGGATTACATGTAACTTGATCATATATGACAGAATGTGTCGTGAAATTTAAACTTTCCACTAACAAGGACATATTTCAAGGACTGTATTTTTAAACATACAATACAGCATAATCGATGTATAATACAGCATAATCGATGACAATCACAATTAGTCCAAAATGTAGTTCCATAAGTATGGTTTGTTTATATTAGTCATCACACATAACAATTTCCCTTACATTGACTGACTTGTCTATAAGGAGCATATAAAAAGCCTTTAGCTCAGAAGCGTTATACTACTTTAGCAATTATATATATATAGTGTTTTTTAGAACATTTAGAACTTTTAAGCTTATGGGGACGACACTCGGACGAATTGTTGAAGAATTACAGTATCATTTCACGTTGAAGATGTAATTTCGATTAATTCAAAATAATGAGTAATGAAATAATAAATATTACTTTAATAGTGAACATTATACATTTCAATATCACTGGGCAATACCTAAATTTTCAATATATCAAGTCATAGATTGCTTATATAAATATCCATATGAAATTAATGTGTTTGACAAGAGCATGTACAGCAAAACTCTAAAATTATTTGGGATGAAGCATGAAAAAAATGTTTTATCCTAAATAATTTTACACTCAATACATGATTAACGCTGTGAAGTTTTTGTCATCAATAAGTTGCCAGTTTTATCCGTTATTAATAATTTCAGGGCATTTATTAAATTTTAAAACCTAATCTGGGACAATGACTTCCTTAAAGTTAAAAAGTCCTAAAATATGTTGTATGGGATTTGTATCCAGTGATTGCGATGACAAATTCAGTACTTAAATTTTGTTCTGTTGTTTTTACGCAGTATAACTGTGATGCTTGTGTTTTGGATCATTCTCTTCTTGCAGAAGCCCATATTTGTATTTCCTTATAAATACCCTTAGGAGAGATAATCATAAATAAAACCTTCTGATATGTTTTGACCATTTTAGCTGCGTTTCAATTATCTGTGAAGTTGCCAAATTCCTGCTTTCAGAAAAAGTCACAGACGCATATTTTTCCTAGGTATTTAACAGGTCTACTAGTGATAAATTATTTAATATGGTGCTTTTTCCAAGGAATATTTATAATTTATATCTAAATGATTATAATAAACATAATTTCTAATATAGTAAAACATATAATATCTTGATTTTCGTGCAATATTACTCATAGTTACGAATACGCATTGTTCCTATCTTGTTCCTCTTGGACTGACAGTTACAACGTTGACAAGCTAGTGGAACAGTTACGATCGCGGTCGTGGACTCAAGCGTTGTGAACGGCTAGTGGAACCTACTCATTGTGACATTTTCAGTCCATTTAAATGCAAACAGAAAAAAAGCGAATTTATAATGTAATTTGTACCTGGCACTCGTAAAAAATATGCCCTTTTATGAGAAAGATGGAATGATAACTGACGCCTTCAGCAAAGTTCCTTTTAATTGCTCAAGCTTGCTATTTAGGAAAAGTAATCCTATTTGCTCACGTTTGAATAAACCAGCTAATAGTTTCCAGAATAAATTTAGCCATGAACCTTTCTATCACCCATATTTAAATTGTAAAATGTGCAAATTAACTAATCTTTCCTTAAAGTTATCAAAAAAAATTTAAAATAAAAAAATATTCGCTACATGTTATTACGGGAATATAGGTTGTAAAATGATTCACAATGACAGAAATAGATTCAAAAACAACAAAACATCAACTAAAAAAATTGAGCAGTTTAAAAAAATAATCGACAGACTTTCACACAATAAGAAGAGACTTCTGAATCGATAAAGATATTAATTCAATTTGGGTCATTTACCAATCCCAACCAAAAAACTATTTTGCATTCGGATAACATGAAATGATACAACCGATATGACATAAATGAAATGTGTAAAAGCGATAATACAAAATAACTGGTATACAAATACAGATACTTACGTATTTGAGGTGAGAGTCTCAGCTTCGCAATTGTTATTCTCAATCTACGAAATACGAGAATCGACATCTCACTGAAGGTACAGATAACTATAAGGAAGGCAACGCTATTTATCAGCCATAAAAATTAGCGAATAATTTTTCCTTCATGTGTACGCTGAAATATTGTTTCATTAGTAGCAAATTTTACAAAGAGTATATTTTTAAATCTTTACAAATAAAAGATTGTAATTGTAAGAGATGTTGATGCACAACTGAAATGAGGAAAACAATATAATACCCGTTACCTTGGATAAAAGTGAAATGAAAATAGTAACTGCAATGTGACCAATACTTACGTCATGCATATACGAATACAACATCCATTTAATACCGGTAATGAAGGAGATGAAAATTAAAACTATAAGCTGAATTACCTGAAATGGAATTTAAATACATATACAGATTAGAGTGAAAAAAAATTCTTATACATTTCATTTCTTTACATGATAAACCTGTAAATTAAACATTTTATTAAGTTTACTGCATAATTCATTTACTCTAGTCAATAAGTTTGGTAAAATTGATATAAACGTAGGATCTCCAGAAACATCGAAATGGCCATCACCATTTAATTTGTTGCAAACTGTCACTCGGATTAAATTATTACAGTTTGCATCATTACGAAATACATCTCGATTCATACGTTTCAAGTAGTCATTTACCGTTTTCAACATGTGAATAATTGCATTTGTAAGTATACACATTAGTAGAGTGAACCAAAATAGAAACATTATATAGTATAAACTTAGACCTTCGATACTGATAACGATAAAGGAGGCTAAATGGGTAGCAAATATAATAAGCATTCCCAATAGTGTCATCATTTTTAATTTTTGAAAGCATGTTGTTCTAAATAAAATACTGTAATAAACGGAAATGTCATCAAATTGCTGTATATAGTCAGTGAACAAGTTTTTGGCAGAATTTATCAATGGAGAAAACAAATATTAAATTTATGACGTTTGTTGTTTGGTAAAGCCAATTTACTATTTTTATGTCATTGCACAGAGAGACACAGTCAGACCATATTCCTATGATGGTACCCAAAATAAGCAAAAAAGTTATTGTTAAACTGTAAATTTTTTTCTTTTTGATTAACGGTATGTGCTTTTGTTTTTCATGTAAAAATCGGTTAACACCTAGAACTGACTGCAATGCAAGTAGAAAATAGATAGATTCCTTTAAACACTGGCATGCCATTTTCAAGTAAAGTTATTATTTCTTCTACCCAGTATCGGCAGACAATGAAAACCCTCTTCCGTAATATTCTGTACCACTAAGCTATACCATAACAATTATTGATTATTGGATTTACACATCCTGTCTAAAAGTATTTCTATTATTATTCTACATCATTTATAATAAAGGCGGTGTCATAATTCAATGAGGATTTTGTAGTTCTAAATTGTTTCTTTGTGCTTTTATGAAAATTAAATTTGAATATCAGATTTTACATGAAACTAGTATCACCATGAATTGACAATATGTGTATATATACATATATAAATATCTTTGTTTATATTTATATATATATGTGTGCATATATATATATATATATATATATTACATTTGGGTCACTTATTGCTATACAAACAATCTTTTCTGGTCCCTGAGATACTGGAATGAATATACTAATCAATTTACAAGTTTGTTTGACACTACATATAGTTGACTGTATTTCATTCCACAGTCTAGTCTCATGAAAAGTGAACGTTTTGCCAAAGAATCATGTTCTTTATTAGAGCATCACAGTGATCCGGTGAAGGGCGTAAAGTCATAGGTCCCAAGTGTCTGAGTTGATTAGGGATGGCAGTTTTCAGTAATGGGAAAGAGTATGCTTTTCCTGTTTATTAGATAACATGGAAGTGACTGAAATTTTACATTTTCTTTTAGTAGTATTTATTAAGATAAGTCAAAAAGATTTAAAACGAATGAAACTAGGTGATGTAGTATTATTTCTACTTTCAAAAGAAATAATACTAGATCACGTAGTTTCATTTAATCGTGAAAAAATTATTACTAAT
Source organism: Druceiella hillmani (assembly GCA_039881145.1). Classification (NCBI taxonomy): domain Eukaryota; kingdom Metazoa; phylum Arthropoda; class Insecta; order Lepidoptera; family Hepialidae; genus Druceiella; species Druceiella hillmani. Next base: position 11,470,231 of record JAYKKI010000072.1, on the reverse strand, counting down.
TCTAAAAAATGATTACTCAGAAGAATTATTACTAATTCAATTAAAACTTACTGACATTCACATACATGGTGGGATTTATCAGAAAAAAAAATTGGAATGCACTTTCAAAATTTGCCATTTAAAATTTGATTAACATTTTACTAAATTGTTCATTCCATTTGTGAGAAAGATGCAATAAAACACGATTGCTTAGAATTGTATATACTGAGCCTCATTTGTCACGCTATCATATCGATAGTGAAGTAAGCATCCTGTTTTTTAACCACCAATTCCACAAACTTAAAAACACACCCTGTTTTTAAGTTTGTGGAATTGGTAACTGGGACATTAATGATTGTATTTTAATGAGCTGTAACAAGTTCAGTCACTCATTGTTAGTATATATATCAAGTTTTATTGTAATCTGGCCATTAGTCTTTAAGCTATTGGTGACCAAAACAACTCAATCGATGAGGAATTTTATAATAAAGTTCCTTACCAAGCAAGATTCAAACCATACTGGAAGAGGTGGCATCTGTTTGCAAGGATTCTTGACGGGTAAAACTATGATTTATAAGTGACATAACATCTCTAAACAAGGCAGGGACTCACTTGAAGACGACCTATGTCCTGGAAGACTGATCAAAGTGACTACTCTGGAAATCATTAAAAAAACTCCACTAAAATGAAGAAAAAATATTTTCGAAATCTTATAGGACATGAAATAAAAGCTTATTGAGGCACAAATTGAAAAATATATTTTACTATTTTCTTTCAATATTTTTAATATATGCAAATAATGCTCAAAAATTGCTAACCTGCTATAATTGTTTTCAAAATTATTGCTCGAAAAATATGAAAAAAATCACTGACATTATAAATGAAGGGTATGTTTGCAAACAAGAAGAAGATTCAATGACAAACTTTATTTTGTAGCTTGACATATTTTTCATTGAGATTGTATGAAATTGTGGGGCTGTGCAAAAAGGAAGCACTTTTAACATTAAAAATACTCTATTTAGTTAAAATCGAAGCCTTTTATTATTAGACAGTCTTATAAAAATACCAGGAATCAATATCATGAAGAATATTATAAAAATATGGCTATGAGAAACGAATAATTAATGTTAGAAATGTTATTGTACAGATTTTACGATGTGAACTATTTTATTACTAAACAATACTTTATAAAATATTGTTTTCTACGTTATTCTTACCTTTATGTTACCTCCATCTCATTTTGACATCCATAGTTAGACAAAAATATTATTTTAAAACAAAAATGTAATTTTTAAAGCGAGATGTAAAGTTTTTCAGTTTTCTAAAGAGAGAGACTTTCTGACAGATGTGTTTGTTATGGTAGGTACCCCATGAATCCATGTTTAAGAGCAATTGATTGCAGAGAAGACTAATTCCGCAAGTATGATTTGTATTTGGTCCATTATATTTGTTCTCGATATTGGTACATATTCAATATTTCATGTTATGCTATCTTTTCACCAATCTACTTTCAATTTAAAATGTTAGAACAAATACTCTTTCACTTAATATTTGATTACAAGAATATTTAATTTTTTTCTGCCTGAACCTTATAAATTCTTTCGAGTTACTTCTAAGAATGTACCATATAACATATCCTAATCGGAGATAAGATGGATGGATCCTTAAAGACCACGTTTACGTTACTGCCCGCAGGGTTCAGTTTCCAGGAGTCACTGCAAATAGTTTATGTTCATATTACTAATTAATTTGCAGTGAAGGATCATTGCAAGTAGTTATATACATAAATAATGACCTCAGCAAATCAGTCCCCTAGGGAGTAACGTTAAACGTTAACGGCTACAATTTTTGTTTATTTTTTTCTCATAAAAATTAATGTCACCATTATTAACTTTATGGCCAAAAAAGAAAAACCTGCAAGTGCATTATTGCACAAACTATAATAAATAGAACAAAGAGCAATATATTCAAGATTAGATTAAAGGGAACCTTTGACTGATCTTCGGTGACATATTAGATATTTTATTCAACTTAAGTCATTTAAATTAAGTAACTTGATAAGTTAACAGTTACTTGATAACCATAAATTTCTATTGATACTAAATGCTGCACTGCACTACAAAAAGACAACAGTGAATTCAAGCAGCGTGAGTACCGTAATAAAACTTATTTATAGTACTGAATTGCATTGTGAAACATACAAAAGTTTTATTCATTCTTAAGGTAAATAAGGAATAATATTATGCATGAACACAATTCAGTTATGTATTCAACAAGTCACAATGTCTCAGAGAAAAATATGCAAAAAAGTAGTAAGCATACTAGTACAAATATACTAAAAGTTATCATGGAGTACGTTCCACGAGGTGATCGCAATGCTCAAAACACTCACTGTATCGTTCCACTTGTCGACTGCGGTCGTTGTGGTTGTGATCAAAATGTCATTGATGGCGTCATTATTCACGACTGCTTTGAGCCCACACCGACTCGCGAATTGAGGTAGGTTGTTGCGGTTGTTCATCTGTCAATTTGACTTTGACATATTGATGTGTGACGTTTACGTACATAAATTACATCATGTTTGAATATTAAATATGATGACGGAGAGAATTGCCTTATGCAGCTCTGAGAAGTACCTAATAGAAATAAAAATTGTACCAAAAGACGTATAATTAATTCATAGAAATTAAATTGCACTTTTAAAATTATTGTATGAGTAAATTATTGTCTGATGGTTAATGCATAATAAAAAATACAATGCGATAATCTCTTTATTTTGGTTAAATACCCGCCATATCCTCATAGTTATGAATAGGCATTATTCATACCCGTTCCTCTTGGACTAACAGTTACAATGCTGCTAAGCTAGTGGAATGGGTTTAATCACGGTCACGGGTGTGAGTGTTGTTTCATTATTTTACTGTTCTATTAACCTATGTCAGTTACTTATATTTTTATGGAGTTTTTAGGAAAGCATGGGGGTTTCGTGATGACAAAACCCATATCCGATGTAAATTGATTTCTAAAGTTCATTTACATTTCGTTAACACAACAGCAACACAGAAATACCTGGATATTTCAAGTATAGTAATTAAAAAAATGTACAGTAAACCTACGTACATCAATAAACAGTGCTATATGTATTTTAAATCACACAACAAAGTTTACATTTGGACATACATTAGTGAAGTGGTCTTGGCCAGAGGTGAAATGTAGAATGGTATGTGAATAGGCAAGCAAGCAAGGTAAACAATCCAAATGCAGGCAACGCGTGAGGTTAGACATTGTTGACGGTTCTAACATATTTGGTGGATCTACAGCTAGTAATGTTAACGAGCAATTTTGTTGTGATGAATTTGATTAATACATTTGCAGTATTAGGCTGCATACATACATTTGGTTGTTATGTACTTTATTGTCTTTACATTTAATAAACCCATAGAATTGCCTGTATGTACATTAGATCATTTAAGAGAACAAATCAACAGGAACAGAACATATAAATATAGTTTTTGAAATTTGTATCTAATTGTCCGAGTGTGTTTATTTATTCGGGAGTCAGGCGTGAATAAATCAAAAGAGCTCGATGAAGTTTTCTTTGGTAGATTCTGATGGGCCTGGAATAATGTATATTTTTGAGAGTTTCATCTGTTTATAAGTTTGACTGTGCTAGCACCACCTAAAATCCACTGATCGAATTCAGGTGGACACATAAATAAACGGTGTTACATGTATTTAAATCATGCAATGATGTTTTCTGTGCAGAAATATTTTACTGAAAGGAGGATGCTCAAAGGTTCAATATGCAGGGGTGAGGGAGAGTTAGGTATTTGAGTAAATCATCTGAATGCAGACAAAATTGTGGGGGCAGACATGGTTATCAGTTTTATTCCGCTAAACTAAAAGTAAGCTTATATTAATGACTGATTTGCAGGTGTCATAAGTTATGTGTATACTACTTGCAATGATCCTTCACTGTAAATAATTATTATTATGAACATAACTATTTTAAGTAAAATTTCGATGTTGTCTCTATTTCATATAAGCTTATTTTCTTTCCTTAGCTTGATTAACAGACCAAGGTCTGTTACCAGAATTTGTAATTTATTAACTTTGACAAGTTTAGTATTAGTTTGCATAAATTTGGTGGTTACACAGTTTATTGTCTATAAATTTAAATATATAATAAAACTGTAGAAATGGCTTGTCTCTTTATTGACGCTATTTACAAAATGAATCTAACTAAAGTAATAGAATATAATAATATCTTTTTTATAATTTTTGTATGTTTGTGAGTTCGTTTATTTGTTTAACAGCTAAAGGGATTTTGATGATGTTTCTGCTGTCGGGCCTGAGGTAAACATACATGTCATGTTTCATTAAAAGCTCAAATAGAAAGAGTTGTTCTTTTTATACACTACTTCAATATAAAATAAATGACACAAAAAATGTTTACTTTAGAGTTATTAAAATAGATTATGTTATGTGTATTAATACTCATGTGTATTATTATTATGTTATATGTGTTATGGGTATTAATACGTATTAAGTTACAGTAAATAATATTGTTTACAGATCTTTTGATGGATTTCATATGAACAAAATATTTTACATATATATATATATATATATATATATATATATATATATATGTGTGTATATATATATATATATATATATATATAAATATATATATTAAACTTCCTATATATTACCATGGCAAAATAAGATAATAATCCTTTCTGAGACTGGAATTACTATAATATATTTGCTTATCTTTCCAAAGTTCATTCACTGGAAAAGACTAAAAGTCTATGAGTTTTTATATATCAAAATTGAGTTTTTTTTTTAAATTAGCATGAGATAAGATAATAAATCTTATTATATTAAGAGGTTTATTAGAGATGCTGTCAACATACACCTTAAAATGCACCCTCCAGTTCAGAGATATCTTTTGTCAAACCCCGTAACAATGACTCTATTTAATAATAACTTCCCTTGGTTTATATTTTATGTTATTAAGATTGCTACAATAAATGTATCTGTTTTTTCTCATGAAAATCACAGAAGGTTCCATACTAGTTTTGCAATAAAAATTGAATGAACCATTAATTATAGGTCATCAATTACTGAAAAAATGAGATCAGTCTAGTGTACAGTCAATTTTACAATGACTTGTCACATCACGGTAAAAGTAGCTGCTATTTCCATGCAATATTTTATTTAAAATCGACATTCGATGTGATATGCAGTCCCATAAAATTGTTATTCCTTGTAGAGATATTGTAATTAAATTTATGCGTTGTATGTCAATGTTAAAGATGTTTATTGTATAATAAAAAGAAATTAGAAATTTTCTAGTTTTAGTTATAGTGTATTATAAAGTGATAAAAGCAGTCATTAATATATTATTTCTCTCCAAACCCAAAAACAGTCCCAAAAATTATATATAATAAACAACAGTGGCGAAGAACATAAAACCTAATCAACTTTTGATGGATTTCATGTGACTTTATAAGAGTTAAAAAATAAGGTAGAAAAGTTTCACTATACATGGTTTATTTACTTTGATTTGGCTTATATGTTTGACAGAAAATATAATTACTACACTGGAAGCAATTGGGTAATATAGTATTTTTTGTCCGTAATATTTAAATATCCAACATTTTTATAGTGACTGAAGAAGTATGTACTTGCAATAAAGCTTTAATATGGTTTCATTATATGTATAACTGTAATTTTTCCCATTTGCTCTTTTTATAAACGACCTAAGTGATTGGTGCAATTAAATTTCGTGGCTTTCCACAATTATATGTTGTTTAATAATCGTAAAATAAATGAAACTAAGTCTTATTTAAATTTGTTATTAATGACGCGTTTTTCACCTGCACGGAGAAAGTAAAAACTGATTTATTTTATTGTTATTTTGCATTTTTTCAGTCAATAAAGCTTAGAACCTAGCCTTGACCAACAAAACAGTTGGCGAAAAAGTGAAAAAATTGTGATATAATTTTTAAAAATATTTTCATGAATAAACTGCGTGTTGCCATTGGAAATGGTTAAGCGATTTGAGATGCACGGAATTGAAGAAAGTACATGATAAGAAAAACATTTCCGTCTTGCAATATTTAGCGACAGGCTGGTGGATTGGCAAGATGAATTATAACATGTTTATGGTCATGATCTCTCGTGTTCATGCTATCCCTTATGGGATTATTTTTTTAATTACCAAAAGAATACAAAAGAAACGTTTTAATTTAAAAAAACCAATAGCCTGAGCAATGAATGAATGAGGGTTAAAGAAATAATATATTAAAAACTATTTTGTGAATATTCACAATTGCGTCTGGGTGTAATTAGGTACAACTTTTCAAAGTAATGAGATAAAATGAGGTAAATTCGTAGTGATAAGATATAATTGATTATGTTATGAGCACAGTTGGTTTATTTTGGAAAAACAATTTGAAAGCTTTGCCTTTAAAACGTAGATATAGAAAAAACGACCTCGGATCTTAGCAATTGAAAAAAAAAATTTGTTAATAAGTCTAAATGAAATTTCATATATGTGCATTAAAATAGGAGGGTAATTCGAGCCAGATTACACCTAATATAACAACAACAACAGTCTATAATACACAATAGTAATAATACAACTACAACAACAGTCTGCAGTTTTTAACTTAAATTTTGCTATACTAAATGCATTCTCGCATTAATAAGTACATATATTGAAGCAATTCATTGAAAAAAAATAATCAACATTAGAATGAAACATGGTAATAAGCTGTAATCTGATCTTTACTCTATCAACAAAGCTTGGTTTTGACATTGTTATATACTTATTGTAATGCAGCGATCGAGAACATTCGACCACATAAGGTATATCTCCATAAAGATAAAATCAGGTTTATAATGAACTATTTTTAATGTATATATGGATCGATAATGATTAAAAGGGAGGTCCTTTCAAGTGTATTTTATAGTCATTATTTATATGATGTATTATTTATTTATATATAAATGATTGTCTGAAAAATAAGTTCTTCCATCCTACTGAATTAGAGTATTTAAAACGATGACTTTTCTGAATCTGATATCAATGCAGGCGATATGACTTTGAATAATATGTGCAAATTCTATTTGAATGAAGTTTCCTAAATTAAGTTCAGCTTTGAATTCAATGTACTTGCAATATGTTATTGCATAATAGGTATATTATACATTGTTCACATGGAATAAATATGAATACCTGTTATATTGGCCTTGCAGCCTCGTCAATACGGAATCGTGATAATCTTAAAAATAACATTAACTAATTATATTGAGATCTGATGAAACAAACGACAGAATACTATGATACAAGCAACCCGATATTCTTGTGGATAAGAAAAACAGAGATAGCCCACATTATAAATGGTGCTATATCCAACAAATTAGGTCTGAAGTCCGTCCATGCAGGGAAAATCCTCATGTACAAAGATATTAAGTGAAACATATGTGGAAGATATCCTCTAGACGTGAGGTGAAAGATATGTGTTAAGATCGTGCTGAAAACTCTGTCCAGTACTGGGCTCGTTAACTACATAATTATATTGAGATCATCGTAGTCGTCGATAATTACATAATTTTATTAAGACCTAGTTCTTAATACCAATGTGGAACTAAAAAAGTAGATATCCTTAAAACCTGTCGATTAGTCACGAAGATTTTTCCTATCCTTGTTTAGTAACTCAGTCTCACGGGGTCTCTGTCCACACATTTCAAGTATAATCTTGCTTTCTACAAGTACTTCTTGAATGCCTAACAAAACAAATTTTGTCATAATTTTATTTTTTCGTTTCTGATTTATGTTTTCATTCGCGATCACAAGTACATGGTTGTCCCTCATATTGAACTGTTTCGAATATATATGTTTGAGCTACTTGACATATTTGAGAATTGTGTAACTTGTGTAAAAAGCAATATAGGACTATATTCACGATGGCATAGAGCACAACATATAACAACTTACTAATTTTGACATATTTGAATGTTGTTTGTTTAACTAAGTCATAGTGGTACTCTCAATTAGAATTGGAAGATATCATTATTATATATATTTGACAACAACTATACAAACCTTGTTATTAAGGGCAGGGGATGGTCACATGAGTCCCAGATTCATGACAGCGTCTGTGAATGTCGAGATGAACAAAGCGCCATATGCAACTATACCTAAAAAATGACACAAACCGACAAGGCAAAAAGAATCTGTTTACAAACAACCGTCAGAAAAATTTTACTGCGCAAAATATATTTTAGATACGTATTATATTTTCAGATAACATGATTATGAAAATAATATTCCATGTAACTATTGCATTTTAGTCAAAAATAATTTTTACTGTTATTCGAAAAAAACATTAATGTTTCAGTTATAGACGCACATTATTATTTAATTTAAAAGAAAATCGATCTTAAAACGTTTACTATACAAAGTACAGTTTTGAGACGAATTTTTTTTGCAAAATCTGTTGAAACTAGTTCAAACAGATGTTGGATAAATTCGCCAAAAGGGTTTTTCAAATTTAGTTTTGTCCAAATAATATTGTGAGCGGCATTCACAATTATTTAAAACGTTGTTTATCGTAAGTTTTAAGAAAAAGGGAATTTATTCAGTCTTGCTAAGCTGAGTCGTATCAGTCACCGTAAAATTGTAAATACCGTTTGATAATAATCTATCTGGCGAGATTGTAAACTGTCGAAAAATTGTGATCCGTAACATGCTGCTTACAATATAACACATTATTTTTTGAGAAAATAGAATCTATCGAAATCAAACCGTCAAATTGTGAAATGGCATGCGACGGAACGCACCTCCCGCGCATATTGAATGAACATCATGTGCCTCGCGCCTCCACATTTGTTTGTCAATTCGTTGGTTGTTGAATGCAAACAATGTTTTGGTGATTTTAAATTGATTTCGTGTTGAAAACAACTCAAAATTTTAGAATTAGTTATATAAAATTGAAAAACTTTCCAAAAAAAAAGGAATTGTCGTAAAACCATTGATTCCTGACGACCTTAATAGAAGGGGACAAATAGATCTTGTAGACTTACAAATATCTCCAAATCAAGAGTATAAATATTTGTTCCAAAGTCAGGATTATTTAACTAAATTTTGTTATTTACGACCATTAAAAAGCAAACAGGCCAAAAAAGTGGTAATCGAGATTCTTAAGATTTGTTTGGAAGTTGGCTGTCCTAATATCAACCGACGCAATAATGGACGTGAGTTCACAGAATTTGTGCTAAAAGAAATAGTTAGTTTGTTGTCTGCTTGTAAAATAGTTAATGGAAGACCCAGATATCCGCAAAGCCAAGGAAGTATAGAACGTTCAAATCATGACGTAAAAAATATGATTCGAGCCTGGAAAACAGATAGTAAATTTACCAATTAGTCCATTGGGTGCTATTTCGTTCAGTTCCAGAAAAAATCATCTTACCATTCAGCAATTGCTCGAACTCTGTATAAAGCCTTGTTTGAAGAAGATCCAAAACTCGGACTCTCATCCACCTACTTATCTAAAAATATAATATATAAGTTAAAAACCGAAGAAGATGTGAGTAATTTTTTGAAGAGATTATAACAACAAAAAACAAAATTCAGAAAAAGATCAAGGAGAGGAACAACAGAAAAACGTAACTACAATAAATATTCCAAAAATTGACAATCAGACGATTATACAAAAAGAAATAACTAAAGCGAGTCATAAAATAATTATCTTAGAACAAATTAACATTGCAAACAATCCTGAACTACTTCCTGATTTACATGAGAATTTACCGTGTGTAGTTGCGGATGTTATTATTCATAAATCAGATAATGTGCAGGAAAAAATATTTTTAGATAGAAACCGTTACCCCAGATCAGGCCAATAATGATCTATTTCCTAAAAACTACGAAAGTCTTGTAATAAATTCAGTAATAGAAATCGTAAATCAAAAACAAGGAAAGCCACATGTAAATATTGACAAACAAATCATCACTCTAGAAAAAGCCACGACACCGTACAACTCTAACGTAATGTAGGTGGTATTGGTGTAATAGTTGAAGAAATGAATAGTTTGGTATGTAACATATGCAACAAAGAAGCATCTGGAGCTCATACATATACAAAATGCAAGAAAATAATTCACGTCATATGTGGAGTAGTATCTGAGGAAAATGAGTAGTATCTAAGAAATTTAAAGGTATTAGTATTGGTTCGTCTATATTAGTTGAAGTATCAAAAGTTGACAGTTGAAGTTTTAGAGAAAAAAAACGAATTATATCAAATTGGTATTACTCTTGGCATAATTAAAGATTGGATGCCTCGAATGCTGTTCTTTTATCTCCAAAAGTAGAACTACTAGAACTACTTTAACAGAACTACTGGAACTACTGTAACATTCCAGAGGTCAGAACCACTGTAACATTCCAGAGGTCAGTGTTAATTTACTTTTCAATATCACCTTAAAATACTTCTTAGCAATATATTTCATATTTGTTGGCCACCTTGCCCTTCAAACCGGTACACTACAAATATTGCTTCCAAGCGGCAGAGATAGGCAAGCTGATAGTACCGATCCGGACTTTGCACAAAGTCCCACCACGTAATATGAGTAGTTGTTTTACTTTATTTTTTGCTTCAATTTTTTTTAGGTCACATTGCCGTTAAGAACTATAGCATCAATGTCTTCATCATTTGGCGGGCAAGGAATGAAGCAATGGAATTGTAAAAAAAAAACAATAAAGGACAATGCGTTTCCAATAAGTGTGAGTGCAAGAAAGCCAATGATCTTTATAACTCCAGTTGCCACAGCTCTTTGACATCTAACAATAAGTGAACATTTTTATTAATGCATTTTTTCACGATATTTTTTAAATTACCCTTACAATAAGTAGAGATTTTGTTTTGTTCAATTTTTTCTAAGAGACAATTTTGTTTTGTTTTCGATTTTCACTTTTTGATTTTAATTCGAATAAATTGTTTCGCATTGCTTCGATCGTTTCGCATGCATAAAAAAATATTTAAATACGGAAAATATAACTTTGGTTATTTTCGGTGATTAACATTTATTTATCATTTAAACTGCATTTCTTTGGTTAATCACACATTCATTTTATTCCCGCGACAATTTTATATAACTAATTCTAAAACTTTGAGTTCTTTTCAAAATGAAATCAATTTAAAATCGCCAAAACACTGTTTATATTCGACAACCAACGAATTGACAAACAAATATGGCCAAAATTTGCCATTTCACACTTTTACTGTTTGACTTTGATAGATTATATTCTATCGAAAAGTATTGCGTTAAATTGTAAGCAGTTTGTTATGGATCACAATTTTTCGACAGTTTACAATCTCGGGAGATATATTATAATTTAAGTGTATTTACAATTTTACGGTGACATATATACACGCATGTATATAATTTACAAAAGTAAAAGATTTTTGTGTTATTATGTTCCAAGGACACATGATTCATTAAATTTGAAAGTATGATATAAAATTAGAGGTTTTCCAAGAGATTTAATGGATTTTATTATTTTCAATTCCCTCAGATAGTTCGGTCGTCGATAACTTTACATTATGATTCATATATAAAAATGAACTGGAATTTTGCCGAAAAAAATTGTATTAGAAATTAGGAATGAAAATTTCATGGTTTAAAATAGAAACTTTTACCTAATTCAATTGTCATTAATCACACGCAAATATAACTAGGGGTTGGTACTTCAAAAAATCATGGAGCCGAAATAAGTTTATTCACGTATGTTTGTCTGTCACAACCGATTTTTAACGTGAACAATTTTGACGCAGAATCTTGAAATTCGGAATATTAACCCAACTATTTTGCCTTTGTTAAGACTTGAAAATATTTCATGATAATTTTGAAAGGGAATAAATGAAATACTGGAAGACTTATTTCTTTTTTAGTTTATGTATGGTGGAGGGTAGAAGCTAAAATGAATAGCTCCGTGAAACTCCGAAATCATTTTTAGAATTGTGACCTTCAGAAATATCAGCAAAATGAGCGATAAAATAAATTCTCCTTCTTTTTTCCAAGTTATAATAAAACAAATTTGTTAGCAACTGAATAGGGATGAGGATTATAGCAATTATCATCGATCTTGTAATTTTTGAGAAATTCTGTTATCTACAGACCTGTCGATGTTATACTGTGCGGATCTGTCGAGGTCTACATATATACTATACATCGAGGTATACAAGGTTAATTTAAATATTATTTTTCACAGAAATTATTTTCACGTGAAAAATATTATTAATGTTTGTTAAGTTTTATATGCCTTAAATTGTTTAAGTTTTATATGCCAGTAAGTATGTATGGAAATATAAATATAAAAATACAATATTTATTCATACTTGTTAGGGTTTTTTAACTCTATACTGAAATTGTCCTCGTTGAATTTTAATGTTAAAAAAGTATTGTTACTTATTTTGTCTTAATTACTTTTACGTTATTAAGACATCTAAAAATATATAGAAAATTATAATAATTAAGTAAAAAACCAATACATCTTAGCAATTATTTTGTCCAATTTTTTCGTGTTTCAAAAGCCAGAGATTAGTAAGGAGACTATAAAAATTAATGACTTCTAATAATTGTGGCGTATTAAAAATGAATAAATGCTACTTTCATTATAACGAATATTATAATTGCAAAAATGCCTTTTGTTTCTCCTTCTTTTACGTCGCAACAGAACAACAAACCGACGTGATTTGCATAGAGATAGTTGGTGGGCCGGGAAATGACATAGGCTGCTTTCATCCCCGAAAATCTCATCGTAAGTAATATGATTATCCTGACATTTTAAACGCAAAAGTGTGTTTCTTTATTCTTATGTCACGTCACAAGGCAGCAATAGATCGATGTGATTTCTTAAACAGAGATAGGTAGCGGACCGGGATATGGTACGGGCGTCTTTTTATTGCAGGAAGTCTCATTCTTTCGGGAGCATCCTTATTTGAAACAAAAAAGTACGCAGTGGAAATAACGAAGCAACGTCGCAACAAAATCAAGAAGAGGCGTGATTTTTTTAAACACAATACAATATATCAACAGGATCGCTCGCTGCATGAATCATTGTATAGTATAATTTCTTTCTATAAATTTCAATTATAACCGTGGTAGCCAAGCCGCAGGTAAAACTTAGCTTATTATAGATAAAACGAGGTTCTCTTTTAGACCTTTTATGCACAAACTTTGAATAATGTTGTGTTGTTCTAGAATGTTAGTTCGATTTTTTTATAAAAACGTGTCTTACTTCGTGTTTCCCTTGTTTGCATATGTTCGAAATACAAATCAAAATTAAAACACAATTAGACGGAACATTTAAAATGCTTCTTTAGAGCTTAGTTACAGAAATAATTTATAAGAACGAATAAGCAAAATGTTAATCTATTTCTCTAAATAAGAATCTAATAAATGCAATCAAATCGAACTATTAATTATAAGGCTGAAATATAATCATTTGATTGTGAATATGAGGCTAGAATACTAGGGCAGATAAATTTTTAAATTATAATATGTACTCACATTTATATAAAATACATGAAACCGGTCAAGCACTAGTAGAACTCGCGCTAAGAGGGTTCCGGATACATTTAGGCAGTTCTAAATTTTTAAGGGTACATAACATTTCTATTAAACTATGTGCAAATATTAATTTTTCATAAGGCAAATATGAATACATTTACTTTATGGCAAATTACAATTTGCAAATAGCATCGGAAATAAGCGGCGGATGCTAATATTAGCAATTCCTATTTGCAATTAATATTTGCAAGTAGTTTCAGAAATAAACGGAGAATGTTGAATTTTTGCGTATTTTTGGAATCTTTTCTTCAAAATACAACTTAAAACATGGGTATGTGTCTCATAAGCAAATGATACCCATAAGATATATAATATTTAAAAAATTAAGGCCCTTATTTTCCCCGTCTTAAAATTTCATATTTCAAAATTAAGAAAAATTAGTAGAAAAGATATGGGTTGATAAGATGAATTACTACGTCAATTTCAAGTTTCTACATCACGTGGTTTATGAGGAAATCGACTGAGAAGTTTCCTACGGTAGTTCCACAGTAGTACAGAGTTTTTCTTCGGCACTTGCGAGAGCTTCTAAGTATACCATTTTTTTTATAATTTAGCGTTCATCGGTCTCTGAATTAACATGCACTATTTTCCGTATATTTTTTAATATTTTTTAGCATATTTCTGAAGATTAGATATCTAAAATTATTAAATTAATTGACCCTTACAACTAGTTTTTCCAAATAGTACCCCGCCCTACAATAAGAAATTTGAAACAATTTGGGGTAGTTCCCCCTTCCCAAAAATTTCTGAGTGTAAGTCGTTGAAGTACATGCGGCTTGATATATTTTATTACCAAATTTTTACGTCAAGGGGTTTCTGCGAAAAAACCGTAATACCGGTATCATAACTCACGGTTGAAATGTAATATATATATATATATATATATATATATATATATATATATATATATATATATATATGTATATATGTATATATATATATATATATGTATATATATATGTATATATATTTAAATTAGGTAAAATTATATATGACGGCTAAGCATAGTGAATTCGACTATGATTACACCAACATTATAAAAACACATCGCGCATATTTTTACTTAGCGGCCGCGACACAATCAAACTGGGGGGCATCTCATCGCAGAATGATAAGCCGGTATTAAAAATATGTGGGAGAAATTGTTTTAAATAATTTCTTTCTTTTTCTCTTTTGCTATTACGTCAATCTAAATTGTTCTATGTACAAATTAATGCTCATCACAGAAAAAAGCATTTCACTGCTTTTTTCTCATTCGAAATTAAAGTATAATTGTTTGGAATGAATCCCCTCAATTCACGTGTTTTTAGCGATTTTGGCAACAAATGAGTTGTAAGAAGCGGATTTTCATGAAATAAAAATATAAAACCAATAAAAAGTAATGTTAGTCACATTTCTTTTATAATGTAGAAGAAGGTTTGACCTATTTCATTATGCTACATATTACCATAGCCCAGAGTAAACTAGACAAAAGTTGAGGTTTTTGGCAAAAATTTAAACCCACCCTTAACTATTACGAGTATGATCCATGCAAATACATTTCGTAAAAGCCAAAGGATTATTTTCAGGATTTTTATGCCATAGTTGACTTTGAGATGTGATTCAAAAAAAAGGTAGCAATTGCATACAATTGTGCATTATAATCGATTACAAACTGCATTGTATACTTTTGAATATTTCATTAATATGGTAATATTCATGACAAATTGTATAGAATACGTAAATGAATTAAATTCACAGAAAACATCAAAACACAATTCTAGTGAGATATGCATTAATCAATAAAATATATTCTATTGTCTTATAATCGTTTACTTAAAAAAGCTTAAAGTCTTTGAATTTCCATTGCGATTGTTATAATTATTACACATAAAATTTTCATGTTGTCAATATTTTTCTTTAGATTTATAATGTACAACAAAGATTAGCATCCACACTTAAAACAGGAATTAAATAATCCATTCTCTCCCCATTCTCGCTGTATGCTTACACTTCCGGTGAGACAAAGCACAATTTTTGAGTTATCTGTAATGTAAAGCTAACTAATTTCTCTTGTCACATGTTATAACTAAAACTTTCATGTGAATATCGACGGATGTAGATTCATGCGGCGCATGGTAGCTAGCGTTTAATTTTGAACGAAAATGAATGTGAAAAATATATTTTAAATGCCTTTTAATATGAATATGGATTTTAAACCAACAGATTGGCATAATTGCATCTTTTACCATCCATTAACACTACAAAAAACACACAAGAAAAATTAATGTTTTTGGGTGAATTATTACATTTTCCACACTAGGAATTGTAATACAGTAGAACATTGAATATCAGATTGTGAAAAAAATATTGTGATACACATATGCGGGGCGCATATAAAATGTCCAATAATATTTGCATAAGCATATTATATTCTTCACAAGATATGAGTCTCCAAAGCATTTTTCTGTGCAGGAGACCCATACCTTACTTAATTTTAAGCTAATCATGTCAAAAACCTTAAGAAACCAGTATAATGGTTTTTAATCATTAGGTACATCCATGTAAAATTATTCCAATTAAATCGACAAATAAAAGTATATAAGTTACCGATTATTTTTCTAACGCCATGAACTGTAGGTAAGTTTTGAGGGATGAAAATATTAAATCGTCTCACTGATAAGAATTATAGAAGTCTGAAAATTATGATTCTAATTTTTAGGCACATATATTGAATCGATAACGTCCTCCTTTCTGAAATTAATTAAAAATTAGAGATGCCGAAAAAAATTAAAAAAAAGACATAGTTTCAGAAACAAAATGAAACAATGTCACTTATAATCTTTTCAAACATAGTATTTCAACGACGTACAAATATTAGTCAAATTAATTTTCACTTTTCATACATCCATCTGAGTAATGAATTTCTATTGATCCATTCGTTCTGCTGACACAATTATCGCTAATTACAATCGCGTACATTCCGATACAAGCAGAAGACTAAGTCATTATTAAAGAAACAAGCGTAGTTACAACATGCCTATTAGAAGGATTTCAGTGGCACCAAAACATTATCTTTTTACTACTTTCCTTGATATACTTAAGCCCATCTTGTTCCTTCAATGTATAGTTGGTATTCCTAAGAAAATAGTGACTAAAAATAACTTTTTATCTAGGTTTACACAAATCTACACAATTGTAATTGTGATTTCATTTTTATTCTGTGAAATAATGGTGTTTTTTATGGAATTCAATTGCCTTAATTTCATTCATTTCGCCCGAGTTCTTATATGTGTGTATCCTATATATTTATTTTGTAATGATGCGTTTTGGGCAAAACAAAAATTTATGAAATTAGTGCTTTGCGTTGACAAGATCGATGAATTTTATGAATCAATTTATAAAAAACAAATTTTACGTGAAGATAGTAAATGCCACAAAAATACTGCATATTTATTGATATTATATTTTATTGGTTCGACAGTTTTATATATATTTTCAAGCAAAGCAACGGAACTACAATTCTATGGACATTTGTTGACAAGAATCTTCACCACATTTACTTATGACTTAGAAATAGCACTTTTTTGTTTAATAACCATTAGTATTAATCGAAGAATTCACTTGCTAAATTTGTTTCTGGAGAGTACAAAGAAAATAAAGGATTCTGTGGGCACGGGCGATACCTTTGAAAGTCAGCAATGCAACAGAATTGTCAGTAATATTGATTATAATTTAAACACACCTTTTAGAGGAAAGTGTATTACCAATTTGACCAATTTTTTCATCTGCTTTATGGAACTCTGCAAAGCTTGCAATGAAGTGTTTAAAATTCAAGTAAGTTTTCAAGCAAGATATTTGAATATTTTTAGTTACATTTTTAATTTCCTAAACTAGTAAGAGACAAAAAACATGTTAATGATATAGAATATAGTTTCAACGATTTCAATTCTTATGTAATATTTCCTTCACTGGAATATAGTTAACGCAAATCCGTTTTGTTCGATACAATTTTTTTCTTATTTATATCTTCTGCATTTTCAATAACTGCTTAAGTTTTACCCCAAGTTTATGTTCGTCGTTCCTATAATATTTATATGCTCTTAATAAAGAAATTTCGTTATCACTTTCTTTTATGGCATATTAATTCTTCTTCTTTTTCGATTTTTATTCCCAGGAATATTTTCAGTTTATTCTATTATATTTTACCTTTGTCAGGATTAATTATAATGTCTCATGTAAAGTTTTATGAGTGAAATATTAATATTTTTTCTTTAGGAAACAATAATATGAGTGTAAAGACTATTTGTTCATAAACAGTAAAAAAATAGTTAAAAACATTATTTTAATATTTACA
This sequence comes from Druceiella hillmani, assembly GCA_039881145.1. NCBI lineage: Eukaryota > Metazoa > Arthropoda > Insecta > Lepidoptera > Hepialidae > Druceiella > Druceiella hillmani. The sequence goes on along the minus strand of JAYKKI010000072.1, from coordinate 11,452,269 downwards.
CTTATCATGTTATTGCGTCATATAGTCCGTGTATTCATTTACACTTCAATCGATTGTTTTAGTTTACTACATTAGTATCATATAAAAAATACGTGAGGCACACCATCATGTACATTTATTTAGAATTGCCACTTATGAAACGCACAATACCTTTCATAAGTGCCTTTCATACCGATTAAAAAAAAATTTGCTTTTTAATGTCTTTAAGTTAGGCGATATTCAGATATAATGTATTTATATATTTTTTAGAGAATGTGAGCGCAAAAACTAAAACTGTTTAACTGAGGACAGAGCTAATTGGGCTACAATAGACCTCGTCTCACTTCATAGATGAAGGGTGCGAATATCTCGCTTTATGACTGTACAATTTTAATTTCAGCTCGTCCTCTCCTTCGTCATAATGTTTTTGAGTACGATGATACACGTTTATTTCTACCTTAAAGATTTAAAGTATCAAGTAAGTTTGTTTATTCACATATTTAAATATTTGCTCATTATTAAAACTAATGGGTTAGTGAAATGTATGTGATAAACGCCTTAATGATTTTTAATCAAAAAATTTTTTTTTTATTGTTTTATATATAGTTAATTTCGGTAATTAATATCTGTTTCTGGTTCTATTACTATATTACGATTATTTTAGTTCACATTTTAGACATGTATTTTTTAAATTCTTTGTATTTCAGATCGGGCCGGTAACTAATTTTTCTGTGTTAATTTATTCATCTCATTATATTGTAGCAGTAGTGAGCGCGTGTACGCTGTGTGAACGCGTTTATTTGGAAATTAAGAAAACAAAGACCTACTTGACCAGGATACATGCGGACAAGGAAATTCGTTAGTAGTATTTAAACCTTTATTAAATCACTGCATTATACTGATAAATCTGGTTTAAAGATTTCTCTCGGGCCATATATTCATTTGATTTCAGTTAATACTTTGGTAAGTGAAAACTTTACAGATATGCTGTTTGTAAATACAAAACTTAGTTTCAAGTGATTACTAGGCTCAGGTTTAATTTCCATTTATTATTTGAAAATATCTACCCCGTAACTATCACGGCACATCTCTTTACCTAAGCGTCTTTTCATAAAACCATAATTAATTTAGTTATCAATTATCCCGTTAATCCATGGCCTCCTTCAGCGATTTTATGAACATCTCATCTATGAGTTTTTACTATTTCAATCTGAGTGATTTTTATAAGGACCTTTACCAATATAACGGCCACAACTCACCAATTATAAGTAAGATATAAACGCTTAACACATTAATAAATATAATAAGAGTTCCGCACATAGAAGAATTTCACAAAATTGTTGGTTCCTCTAAGTTATTTTTAATGAGTTTACTAACGCTAAATTTCTATAAAAATAATATTATCCATGTATTCGTTAATTTACAGCATTTCACGTTCGCAATCAAATGAAAGCAATACAAGATCTGATGGAAACCAGTAAAATGGGTCAGTTCACGCTGTTCCAGATGTTTGAATTACGCTCGTCTCTACTGCTTGGATTATTGGGTGTTATTACTACTTACATTATCGTAATGATACAATTCTTAAATATATATTGATTCAATCAATATTTATAAGTACGTGTTTATAGTACTCGATTAATTGTCAGTAAAATAAAGTAAAAATCGTCAGCACTTTAGTTGAAATAAAAAGTAGCACACATACACATACACACACGCACACACACACACACACACATGTATATATATATATATATACATATATATATATATATATTTATTTTTTCTTTTTTTTTTATTTATATACAAGTATTGTCTCAAATAGTGTGAAATTATCTTATTGTGTATTCCAAGTTGGCTGCCATAAGGATCATGTTGAGCTCTGTATCTTTAATTTTGATTAAAAAGTAAATGAAATTGCCTGATGTAGTTCGTTGTATGACAATCCCATTACAGTGCATATTGATGTGGGTAATTTTAAGAGAATCTCTTCAAATTGTCAACCTGAGGATGTCATGCAGGTCGTGGTTAAGAATTTAAATAAAGTAGATGTACCGCTACATCACGTAGTTTTATTTAGTTGTTAATAAATATTAGGTGATATTGAATTTCTACAAGATTAACACCAAATATATTCTAAAAAGTTCATACATAGGTACAATTCAATTTATTTGAAATACATAACATTTTTCGTAATTTTTTTAACACGAGTGTAGTTAGTTTTAAGTTCTTATTAATATGCTTGATTATAGAGGGTATCCAGTGGCAGATTTCAATGTTTGAAAAATTGTAAAAAAAACTACACCTCTAATACAAAGTAGGTTTATTATAACTCTATAACAACAAATGCGGATTTCCATTTTTAAAAACCACGTTTTTCAAATGGCGGCCATCGAGTCTGACACACTCTTCGAGTCTAGTACGCATGTTTTCAAAAACGCGTTTGCAGAGCGACTGGTGTATCCTACTGTCTCCGGCTCGAATATTTTCTTTAAGTTGTGTCACAGTGCTCGGATTTGTTTTATAAACAACGGATTTTAAGTATCTCCATAAGAAAAAGTCACATGGGCTTAAATCGGGCGACCTAGGTGACCACGGTACGGTACCATTTCGGGATATGTTTTTTTCTGGAAATAACTGCCGCACTGTATTCATGGACAAACTAGTAGTATGAGCTGTCGCCCCGTCCTGCTGGAACCATGTGTTTTGGTTAAAGGATGGACCATTCTGTAGTTCTACTCTAAAAATGTCATTTAACATGTGGGCATATCTCTTTGAATTCACAGTTACAGTTTTGCCACGTTGATTTTCAAAGAAATAAGGCCCTATGATTGCAGATGCAGACATGGCACACCAGACTGTTACTTTAGGCTTATGTAAAGGCTCTTGATGCATTTGTCGTGGGTTGTGGACATCCCAGTAACGAAAGTTCTGCTTATTCACATATCCTCCAATATGAAAGTGAGCTTCGTCACTAAATAATATGTTGTCCGTCCGGGTAGCAGTACGAAATTTCAACAACATCACCTCCGCGTAAGTTTTTATTAAAAAAATCAAAGTCAGAATCGTGTAAATCTTGGACAATTTGAATTATATATGGATGAAACTTGAGCTTTTTTCGCATTATTACCTGTAAAGTTGATTTCGGAATTCCCAATATCGATGAATGTGCACGCAGTGATAAACGGGGATTTTCAACGACAGAAACCATAACACGCTCGACATTTTCATCCGTGGCTACCAATGGTGTAGGTCCTGGCCTGGGCCTATTTAATGTTAATCTTGTAGCTCTAAACCTTGCTACCCATGACTGAATGAGGTTGATCGATAGTCCATCACGTAATCGACGAATACTCTAACGATTATTAAATCGACGGCGTGCTACAGACAGCGAAAATCCACTCGAAATGTACGCCTCGACGGCAAGAGCGCGGTGCTCTCCACTTCACTGATCCATAACTACTAAAACATCCGCACCGCTTGCGCTTCTAACGACGCCCCCCGCGCCTCTCTTATGTGATGCGTTCAGAAACTATGTTTGTTCAAACTTTGAAATCTGCTACTGGACCGCCTGTATTTATTTTTTCGTGTACCAACTATTTCATGTTCCCTTTAAATTTGTTAAAAGTAATTTAATTCATATGTTTTTAGATATCGTATAATGGTTAAATAATAAAATACTATAATACATATTAATTGGTATTATTTATCGATCTGTGGAACTTTCAAAACGTATTGTAATTCAGTATTGATTGTTATTTCTAAGCCATCTTTGGGTAGGTACAATATATCGCAAGAAATTTGAAATAATTTTTCGATTCGAAATAACGACATGTCGTGTGCATATATATATATATACATATATATATAGGGTAAATGTGGGATAGTTGCCTAGCTTTTTGAAATAAGCGATTAAGATACAGAAGATGTGCATTTAATTATCTTTAATTTTTATGAAGGATTGTTTACTTCTTAATGAACAAACTAATGAGGATAATTTAATACTGTGAAAATAATTTGTAGTAAATTTCAGATAAAATAAGCAAGCTCATGATTGAGGATAGTTGCCCACTGTGTGGGTTCGACGCCGACTCATCATTTCGACTTGTGGGATAGTTGCCCCAAAGAATTAATAAAAGAATATTTTGATTTTCTTGTGCATAACTTTTATTATAATACACACATAATTGTTTCATTGTGTGAAAAAGAACTTATGATTAATTGTTCTATTTTTCTTGACGCAGTTTTAAACGCGTTCACTGATTACAATAATCGCCGTACATAGTGCAGGTTTCATGCAGCCAATTTCTACACATAACGCATTGGATCCAGTCCACTTTTGATTTTGTCGTTTCAAAATCATCAAAACATTCCACACGTTTATTTCTTGCATCCTCAGTAGAGTTTGACTCATTATTAATATTGTGAACAGAACTCTGAAATATGTCTTGAGTATTCACACTTCTTTTCTGATTTCTTCGACTAAGTCTCAGTTTCTTAGCTTTTTGTTCTATTTTGTTTTCCTTAATAACACTGGTATTACTTTCTATGAGTGGATCATCAGAAGCACAAGTCTCCTCTGAAGATGCTCTTGGTCTTTTTTAGTTATTTCTTTGGGTTGTTTGCTACTTTTACATGGTATGTTAGGAGTACATTTACCTTTACGCTCTTTAGTAGCAACGTTCTCTTTGGAAGTCAGTACTGCTGCAGATTGTTTTCTCCTCTTGTAAAAAGGTACCGGAATTTTTGGTACAGGAGAATATTTTTGCAAATATCTACTAGGCGTCTCCTTTTGTATTCCTACACTAGAATGTTCAGAAAGTAAAGACACGGAATTGGAAGGATTCTGTTCCTTTGTGTTAGAGTGATTAGAAATCTCGTAAATTGAATCTTGATTCGTTGAATAACTTCGAGTTTGAGCCAAATTTGGGGTAATGCTAACCCCTAATGGGGTCTGTACTCATAAAAAACTGGGCTTCTATCCTTATTGCATGGGATAGACGCCTACCAATTTAGCAAATAAAACATATAAAAAAATACTGAAATTATAGATAAAGATACAAAAAATAAGCCCTTACCTTATAAGTTCCAAAAGTTCTGGGCCCTTAAATAATTTACTAAACCGAAATTCAATAAGCCGTAAGCGTGCGCGTTGTTTACCGAATAAAATACGATACGTTCGTTCCATCAAAGAGCACAACGTCGACTGGTGGAAGAGGGGGGGCCAGCTTACATTAAAACAAAATATTGCGGGCCTACGTTGTGTACAGGTCGCTACACGTTTACTTCGGCATGTATGCCACTAGGGCATCTATCCCACATTTACCCTATATATATATATATATATATATATATATATATATATATATATATATATGAAAGTTTTCCTAATATGACAGGTCATAAGTAACATCAACAAGTGATGTTTCAGGTAATGGTAATATCAACACGTGCTATCACGTTTTCAAGAAAGTGATGCGATATTATATTACCTTAAAAACACTTTACGGCCCATGCCTAGCCAGTATGCACCAACTTCTCTTTAGCGAAAATTTATAACAAGTAAATGAAACTACGTGATGTAGTATTATTTCTACTTTCTTTAAGTTCTTTACCACGACCTAGGTTTCGTCGTATTACATCTTCAGATGGACTAAGAAGTTGTAAAGCAACGTTGCCGCCACTACATCACTTAGATTCATATAATTATCAATAATGAATTTCTACAAAATTAACGCCAAATATATTTAATACCGCAGTCGCTGTGCGAAAACGCATATAACATATATATTTGAAAAATGGTAGTTCCTTTAAAACCCATATCTGACATTATTGTCAACAAAAACTACGTGAAGATTTTAATACCTGTTCGAATATAGGACTTGAATTCACGATGGGCCGCTTCAGATTTATGTCAAATCGTTGCATCATTTCCGATCATTCGTTTTTATCCAAGCATCGTATATATATATATATACACACACATATATATATATATATATATATATATATTTATAACCAGAGTAATAACATACCATTAAGTACGACCTGAGCAAAATGCTAATTCTGTACCCACGTGTAAGTGTATACCCAACCCACATAATAAATGTTGCCACCTAACAGGTGTAACCTAAAGACAATCTATACAATAAATATCCACAATTCCAACGATTTGAGACACTAGCCGAAGAAGCTGTGAGTTGGGATCCTTCCAAATACTCTATTTAGGGAAAGGAACCGCAAAAAAATACATGCTCTTATTAAGATTCAAAATCTAATCCCTAATACTTACGTAGAACTACAGAAAGCAGGTCTCCTTAATTTATGTCAAATAGTCGGTAAATTCTTTCCTATCCTTCTTCTTTACCACGACCTAGGTTTCGTTGCATTACAACATCTTCAGGTGGGCTAAGAAGTTGTAATACAACGTTGTAGCCTACCTGAAGATGCTACGATTGGTGTCATATTTAATTGAGTTACATCTATTCATTTATTACTTATGTAACGTGACCCGCCCATATACATTCTATCCACACAGCTCGCATGCTCCATAAATATTTTGAGTTGCACAATCAACATTTTATACATTGGTAATAAACGTAACACTATTATATACCTGCCAATATCTGTTTTATTCTGTGTTGAAATCGTAACGTTTCGTTTTTGTTATTGCGATCCTATATTCTTATAAATTATCGACCACAATGCTGCAAGGATTCTCTTGATGTATTTCTATGTGTAACTTCAAATTAAACACAGTATTATTCCACACTCATGTCCGTTCAACACTACTCGGCAACCGGTAAATACTTGAAATAATTGATAAAGACACCCTTGAGTCGAATCGTAATTAACAATGCCACTGATACCATAATATTAATGAAGTTATTAAAATATTCCAGATATCAACTGTCAAGTATCTACAGCACTTGCGATCAGATAATTCTAAGAATTGATTCAAAATTAAATAAATTAAATTGAAATTTATCTACATCTCCAGTGCAAGAGTAGATAACCAAAGTATTTGCTTCGTATTGTATTCTATACGAGTTACATCAAACTTTATTATAGTAAAGTTACTCATATGCAAATATTCGATCGAGTTCCATTTAAATTGGACAGATGTATTTCTCGATGTTAATACAAACAAAGACATAAAATTAGACAAAACTCGTTTTGTAAGGAATTCAAATAATATGCATTCAATAACTAGTAGGTAAAAAAACATCACGCTTGAAGCGGGTGGCAATCTTATTACTCCATAAATCCTTTTCCATTTTCCTGTCTTCATTTCTTCCTTGTTCAGTTGTGATTCGGTTGATGAACTCAGGTTGATTCAGTTAGTGATCGAGGATAGGAAAGAATTTCCCGACTATTTGACTTGCGTTTAGGAGACCTGCTTTCTATAGTTCTATGTAAGTATTACGGACTAGGTTTTGAATCTTAATAGGAACATGTTTTTGCGGTTCCCTTCCCTAAATAGAGTATTTGGAAGGATCCTAACCCACAGCTTCTTCGGCTAGTCTTTCAAATCGTTATAATTGTGGATCTTTATTGTATAAATTGTCTTTAGGTTAAACATGTTAGGTAGCAAAATTTATTATGTGGGTTGGGTGTATACTTACACGTGGGTACAGAATTAGTATTTTGTTCAGCTCGTACTTAATGGTACGTTATTACTCTGGTTATATATATATATATATATATATATATATATATATATATATATATATATATACTATAATATTATATATATAAATATAATATATATATATATATATATTTATATATATATATATATATATATATATATAATATATATATATATAAATATAATATTGCTGAAAAATGGGCAAAGAATGTGTTTTTCTGAGTAACACATATTTGAACTAGTGCTATGAATGGTGTAAATGAAAAATGTTAGCCAAAAATTCATTAAAATCGCTTGATTTGTTTCAGAGAAACCGATATAGGTGTAATAAAATATAGTTGCATCATATTGAAAGTTTAAATTAAAATATTCATTTGAAGACACTCAATAATTGGATGACATTATTATAACGATAATTTCTTAATGATTTAGGAAGAGATTAAGACTTTTGTAAAATTTGTAAAAATATAGAAGTAAATATGTTGTTCAGAATTGAAGAATGTTGAATAATAATAGTATCAGCATAACCTTAATTTGTGTCCTCGAGCCTGGTTCGTGAATACATACATTGTCATATTGTTCATACTATGGAAGGTATTTAAATTATCTCTTTATAATATATGAATGCTCATGACGAAATTTTTATAAGTAAAGAATGGTAAAAAATGAAAATTTGTTTCTTGTCTGTGTCCTTGACTTATGTTGGCAGAGATCATATTTTTTTGCAAAAATAGAAAGTGAGACAGTACTTACCGTTATTCAATAATTAAATATACGTTACAAATATGATTGGAGAAAAACGAATTATCCGAAATTATGCAACAATTTTGCAAAAATCTGAAGCCAATCAAATTGAATTTGAATCAAAATCTTGACGTAGGTTTTTGTCGACAATAATGTCAGATATGGGTTTTAAAGGAACTATCATGTTACAGATATATCTGTTATATGCGTTTTCGCACAGCGACCGAGAATTTTTTTAAGAAGATAAAAATTTTCAGAATTAAAAAGTTACATTCATATGTTATATACAAAAATTGTATAATAAATGTAATTTTGTCTAAATACCTTTAGAGTCTACTTGAAATTCATATTCTGATGATTGACAGCGAGCTCCAGACACACGTGGATATTGGCGTAAGAAAATAATCTTAAAAAAGTTTTAATTCATTCTCAAAGAACGAAAAAATTAGTTATTGTGGTTTTAAGCCAAGATGAGAAGCACAGCACTGGCATGATAAAAGGTATAAAACCATTTTCAAAAAGGACATTTTTTTTTTCAAATTAAGTAAAGCCGCATGAATATATATCTTTGTGCAAGACATATGAACGTATATGTGGTGCATTAATTTTTTTAGTTTTATTCATTATTAATAACTGTGTAGACACGTAAGGTATGTTTTCATTACTTGCTATAAATGTATAGTTTTCCTCAAAGACCAAAATATGACGTTATGTTAGGAAAAAATGTCATATTTGAGAAACGATGTTATGAAGTTAATTAGTCAATCTCCCCGATGTATATCAAGTTCACAATAGTTCAGTTTCACTATTATATTACCAAGCTATATGCACATATCCACCAAACGTGTAGCTTTGTTTTAATGGACACCTGGTAAAGAAATATTACGCTTTCTTGCTAACGTAACGTGGAAACAATCAAATAGAACTCAATAACTGCATGCATACGCCCGGTATATAATATTAATTATATAATCAATAAACTATGGTAAATTCACGCAAAACACGGTTATATTAATGGCAAACCATCAACACCATTTGAAAATAATACCCAATGTTGTAAAATAATGAAGAATGACTAATTGATTGTGACAAAAATTAATACATAAATGATCCAATCTATAACTACGTGAATTTCAATTTTATTCGCAAAAACAGATGGCAGGACGTGGCAACAGGTTAATGTCTTTTTGTTTGCTACGGAACCAAAAAATTAGATTTAACTGTATGCGAAATATTGTTTTGGAATTTTATTATTAATTCTATTAATAATACTATTATTAATTCTATTTCTTCAAGTATACTAGATTTTCCTAATATGAGGATTTAATGTTCGATTTCTATGAGCGGGGTTGACAACTATATTGTTAGTTTTTCTCGAAGACAGTCAATCTTTTAATAAGTCGCTTTGTCGTCTTACAAAACTTATCTTCAAATTCTCCTAATGGATGAGCCGTGTTTTTGCATAATACATTGTAGTTGTCCATTTAATTTCACGTAATCAAAATATCTCGGAAATCCAAATGAACTAAAAAACATTCACACGTTCGAAATACATTCACGTAAAATTGAATTGTAAAAATACAATTAATTGGATATAATATAATTAGAAACCAATGGATATGGATATAAGGGTGACAGACTGACGCCTTAGTTATCCAATGCCGTTCAAAAATTGATTAGTATTTAAAAGGCTGTAAAACCGCAGTGAATTTCAATCACTATTCAAATTACTATATCGATTGCTAATTCTCTCATTAAATTAAACACGGAACTCGATAACGGAAAAATGTATACTAATCGTGCTTGGGCTTCTAATTGTGGTGTCATCATCAAACTTGGCATTGTGTCTGTTCTGATGATAACACAGTAACAGTTTTCCTATCGAACTGATTCAATGAAAGAGAACCGGATGTTAGATTGAAGAATTGAAATATTTTATTCGAAAATAATATTTTCGATAAGCTTAGAATGCATTAGGCATTGAGAGAGATGGATAGAATGTGTGTTCAATCACCCACGGATACAGAGGCAAGAAGATAAACTTCAAATTAAGCAGCTATGCTGCTCGGTCAATTTGAATTCTGTGGAAGTGTTTTTTAATAAAGTGTTTGTAATTGTAAAAATAGTCCTAAATGTAATTTAAAGCAAGTTCGAAGAAATATTATCTCCTTTAATATTAGAGTACAAATATAAAAATTAATTTAATAGTTTAAAAAAAGAAAAGAAATCACTTTTATAAATAGTGCGCTAAAAGGAAAAAATAATTATAAAACCTGTTTTTTCTGACTACTCTGAATTTAGCTTTTCAAATAATATTACATGAATTATAATGCTTAATATTTAGGTTAGATTTAAAAAAAAATTACCTCATGCTTTTACACTCGAATATATGACTTATACTGAAGTCCCGACAATAGACAGAAAAAACAGATTCGATAATTATTTTTTGCTCTTTAGTGAAGTATTTATAAAAGCTTTTTTTAGTTCTTTAAACTATTCATTTATTGTTATTACCATACATTATGTTAGAAAAAAAACACTAGCTAATATTTTAAATGGTCACGGAATCCTTGAATAAGTCGCTACGTGGACTACGATGTACACATATAAACATATGAAAATTGAATGGATTTTTGTTAGATCCATATATATATATATATATATATATATATATATATATATATATATATATAAAGTAATAGTTATTAGCCTACGTACCCCATAAGTCAAATTACCATGATGTCACTATATTGTTCACTTGACGTCATAAGCAAACAGACGTAAATATACTGTGTATTTAAATAAGCCATTGAGTGTGTATGAAGAAACATATGTTTACCTCACTCTAACCTGACTATTTACGTATAAGTGGCGCCAGTTGCACTGTTACGTATAAGTGACACTCACTCCCGGGGGGTTTGCACAGATATTTCTTCGATAATTTTCGATGAGTAATAAACTTCAACTTGGAAACGTTCATTCTAGATTATTATGTTGATTAAGAGGTTCAATTTGTTTAAATATATTTTCTCAAAAATCTTTCCAATCTCCAAAGATAAACAAAAATTCTCCGTCATTTAAGATCTAAATATAAAAAGATTTAGAAAGTCGGGACATCTTTCAATTCGCTTAAGCAGTTGTAAAATCTGGAGACAATCATCAAATACAAAAAGTCTCATCTTTTTGTATCTGATGATTGTCTCCATCTCGATGTTGGCAACCAAACTCGATGCTGGCGAACCCCGGCATCTATTTAAAACTATCCTAAGACGTTCCTAATTTAATGCAGCACAAAGACCTGAACTCGACATCCCCTTTGCACCCGAGGAGAGATGGCCGGAAGGTATATCGATTATAATAGGCCTGTGTAGTACACAATGAAGTCATCGTCTATTCATTCAGTATAATTTTTGGACTGTCAGTTTGGTGCAATCTAATTCTTCGATCCGATGTCCGCACAAAAAGCCGTTCAAAGCTATATACACTTATTGCTTATTCCTTCGGTTTTTTACTTTCCATTTAAGTCCGACGGATCATGGATAATTCTAAGGCCACAACTGATACGTCCATATCGAGGGGCAACCCTTTTATAGAACTGGACTTTGCCACTTTTAACTGCCGGTTAACCTTTTCATTTCTACATAATCTTCAGTGCGTTACTTATTCTGATTTTTGCTCTGTACTTTTTGCGAGATACAAACTTCAATCACGCTAATACCACGTATGGACCATATTATGTCCATGTGTTACCATTCATATTTTAAGAAGATTAAACCACTCTATGTATCAAACGTACTTTTATGTACATCCGTATATGTACATATATATATATATATATATATATATATATATATATATATATATATATATATAACCCTAAAGCGATGGTATGACCAAACTTGTTAATATGCGGCCTTGAATTTTACTAATTAAATATTACCGGCGAAAGTGACTTCGTGCTAGATGTTACTATTTATTACGTATATGTCTGTTTCTTATGAGCATACTTAAGCAAGTAAAGATTAAACCACTCTATGTATCAAACGTACTTTTATGTACATCCGTATATGTACATATATATATATATATATATATATATATATATATATATATATATATATAACCCTAAAGCGATGGTATGACCAAACTTGTTAATATGCGGCCTTGAATTTTACTAATTAAATATTACCGGCGAAAGTGACTTCGTGCTAGATGTTACTATTTATTACGTATATGTCTGTTTCTTATGAGCATACGCAACCTGTATTGTATGAAAACTGAATATAGCCTGTATCATGAAAACACATCAAAACAATATGTTACTGTTATTTTCTATTGGGTAAAGTACTTTTTATCAGTAATTTTAAATCGATGCTTTGTTTGACACATTGGGGTGATGAATCGTTTTAGATTACGAATTATGAATAATTTATATCGATTTATTTCTTATGAAAATAAAATTAATTTATCCTTATGAAGACTGCAGGAATAATTTACAAAGTAGACTTAATCGTTATTGGAAGGAAAACGGTGCTTCGATAAACCTTCTAACAAGTAATCGATAACAAGAATCTATTAGTAATCGATAACATTAATCAAGTCACTGATTTTATTGAAACACTTCGGCTAATCCCGTTTCCTTAATATGTAACCAACTTTTAAGAAAAATTAACATTACACCTAATTTTTGTCACATTTCGGAAAAGTGTATAGTTGCATACTCACAAATTTTCTTCCTTTACTTCATTATTGCTTCTTTGATTATAATATTGCCCCTTTACTTCAAATAATCGTACTCACGTTTACCATGTATTTATTTTGTACCGATGCAAGTTGCCCGAAAAAATGTTTTCTAAAATTAATTAATCTTTTCCACGAGATTGCTGGTCTCTTCGAACCGGCTTATGGAAAAATTGTTTTATGAAAACATTTGAAACATATCCAAATTGTTACGAGTATTATGTTGGTATATTTTGCATTTGGATTAAGAATTTATTTGTATTCGACGATTGTAGTTGGCTTATAATTTTGTGAATATATTGTGTTTGAAACAATATATCAGTCAACCCATGACTTAGAAATTACGTTTTCCTCGCTACTTAGTTGCAGCATTCGATAGCGGATTCAGCTACTAAATAGTTAATTGAAGAATTATTCAGTAGTCCCCAGTACAGCATAATAAGAAGTGACTTTAATTCCATTTTTAATTTTTCACTCATGGAAAATATATCAGTTTGTCGAATAACTTAGTTATATTTTTGGAACTTAATGTCTTAATTGATTATTCAAAATTGAAGTTTGTTATAAATATAGTAATCTTCGTTTCATTGTATTTGTCATAGTACAACTACATATAGGTAGTAGCAGCAACATGTCCACACAAAAGTTATTTTGGTCATTATTATATTGTGGAGATTTTATATTATTCAACTACATATAGGTAGTAGCAGCAGTATGTCCACACAAGAGTTATTTTGGTCATTATTATATTGTGGAGATTTTATATTATTCAACTACATATAGGTAGTAGCAGCAGTATGTCCACACAAGAGTTATTTTGGTCATTATTATATTGTGGAGATTTTATATTATTCAACTACATATAGGTAGTAGCAGCAGTATGTCCACACAAGAGTTATTTTGGTCAATATTATATTGTGGAGATTTTATATTATTCAACTACATATAGGTAGTAGCAGCAGTATGTCCACACAAAAGTTATTTTGGTCATTATTATATTGTGGAGATTTTATATTATTCAACTACATATAGGTAGAAGCAGCAGTATGTCCACACAAGAGTTATTTTGGTCAATATTATATTGTGGAGATTTTATATTATTCAACTACATATAGGTAGTAGCAGCAGTATGTCCACACAAGAGTTATTTTGGTCAATATTATATTGTGGAGATTTTATATTATTCAACTACATATAGGTAGTAGCAGCAGCATGTCCACACAAGAGTTATTTTGGTCATTATTATATTGTGGAGATTTTATATTATTCAACTACATATAGGTAGTAGCAGCAGTATGTCCACACAAGAGTTATTTTGGTCATTATTATATTGTGGAGATTTTATATTATTCAACTACATATAGGTAGTAGCAGCAGTATGTCCACACAAGAGTTATTTTGGTCATTATTATATTGTGGAGATTTTATATTATTCAACTACATATAGGTAGTAGCAGCAGTATGTCCACACAAGAGTTATTTTGGTCATTATTATATTGTGGAGATTTTATATTATTCAACTACATATAGGTAGTAGCAGCAGTATGTCCACACAAGAGTTATTTTGGTCAATATTATATTATGGAGATTTTATATTATTCAACTACATATAGGTAGTAGCAGCAGTATGTCCACACGAGAAATATTTTGGTCAATATTATATTGTGGACATTTTATATTATTCAACTACATATAGGTAGTAGCAGCAGTATGTCCACACAAGAGTTATTTTGGTCAATATTATATTGTGGAGATTTTATATTATTCAACTACATATAGGTAGTAGCAGCAGTATGTCCACACAAGAGTTATTTTGGTCAATATTATATTGTGGAGATTTTATATTATTCAACTACATATAGGTAGTAGCAGCGGTATGTCCACACAAGAGTTATTTTGGTCAATATTATATTGTGGAGATTTTATATTATTCAACTACTTATAGGTAGTAGCAGCAGTATGTCCACACAAGAGTTATTTTGGTCAATATTATATTGTGGAGATTTTATATTATTCAACTACATATAGGTAGTAGCAGCAGTATGTCCACACAAGAGTTATTTTGGTCAATATTATATTGTGGAGATTTTATATTATTCAACTACATATAGGTAGTAGCAGCAGTATGTCCACACAAGAGTTATTTTGGTCAATATTTTATTGTGGAGATTTTATATTATTCAACTACATATAGGTAGTAGCAGCAGTATGTCCACACAAGAGTTATTTTGGTCAATATTATATTGTGGAGATTTTATATTATTCAACTACATATAGGTAGTAGCAGCAGTATGTCCACACAAGAGTTATTTTGGTCATTATTATATTGTGGAGATTTTATATTATTCAACTACATATAGGTAGTAGCAGCAGTATGTCCACACAAGAGTTATTTTGGTCAATATTATATTGTGGAGATTTTATATTATTCAACTACATATAGGTAGTAGCAGCGGTATGTCCACACAAGAGTTATTTTGGTCAATATTATATTGTGGAGATTTTATATTATTCAACTACTTATAGGTAGTAGCAGCAGTATGTCCACACAAGAGTTATTTTGGTCAATATTATGTTGTGGAGATTTTATATTATTCAACTACATATAGGTAGTAGCAGCAGTATGTCCACACAAGAGTTATTTTGGTCAATATTATGTTGTGGAGATTTTATATTATTCAACTACATATAGGTAGTAGCAGCAGTATGTCCACACAAGAGTTATTTTGGTCAATATTATATTGTGGAGATTTTATATTATTCAACTACATATAGGTAGTAGCAGCAGTATGTCCACACAAGAGTTATTTTGGTCATTATTGTATTGTGGAGATTTTATATTATTCAACTACATATAGGTAGTAGCAGCAGTATGTCCACACAAGAGTTATTTTGGTCAAAATTATATTGTGGAGATTTTATATTATTCAACTACATATAGGTAGTAGCAGCAGTATGTCCACACAAGAGTTATTTTGGTCAATATTATATTGTGGAGATTTTATATTATTCAACTACATATAGGTAGTAGCAGCAGTATGTCCACACAAGAGTTATTTTGGTCAATATTTTATTGTGGAGATTTTATATTATTCAACTACATATAGGTAGTAGCAGCAGTATGTCCACACAAGAGTTATTTTGGTCAATATTATATTGTGGAGATTTTATATTATTCAACTACATATAGGTAGTAGCAGCAGTATGTCCACACGAGAAATATTTTGGTCAATATTATATTGTGGAGATTTTATATTATTCAACTACATATAGGTAGTAGCAGCAGTATGTCCACACAAGAGTTATTTTGGTCAATATTATATTGTGGAGATTTTATATTATTCAACTACATATAGGTAGTAGCAGCAGTATGTCCACACAAGAGTTATTTTGGTCAATATTATATTGTGGAGATTTTATATTATTCAACTACATATAGGTAGTAGCAGCAGTATGTCCACACAAGAGTTATTTTGGTCATTATTATATTGTGGAGATTTTATATTATACAACTACATATAGGTAGTAGCAGCAGTATGTCCACACAAGAGTTATTTTGGTCAATATTATATTGTGGAGATTTTATATTATTCAACTACATATAGGTAGTAGCAGCAGTATGTCCACACAAGAGTTATTTTGGTCAATATTATATTGTGGAGATTTTATATTATTCAACTACATATAGGTAGTAGCAGCAGTATGTCCACACAAGAGTTATTTTGGTCAATATTTTATTGTGGAGATTTTATATTATTCAACTACATATAGGTAGTAGCAGCAGTATGTCCACACAAGAGTTATTTTGGTCAATATTTTATTGTGGAGATTTTATATTATTCAACTACATATAGGTAGTAGCAGCAGTATGTCCACACAAGAGTTATTTTGGTCAATATTATATTGTGGAGATTTTATATTATTCAACTACATATAGGTAGTAGCAGCGGTATGTCCACACAAGAGTTATTTTGGTCAATATTATATTGTGGAGATTTTATATTATTCAACTACTTATAGGTAGTAGCAGCAGTATGTCCACACAAGAGTTATTTTGGTCAATATTATATTGTGGAGATTTTATATTATTCAACTACATATAGGTAGTAGCAGCAGTATGTCCACACAAGAGTTATTTTGGTCATTATTATATTGTGGAGATTTTATATTATTCAACTA
Organism: Druceiella hillmani; assembly: GCA_039881145.1. Classification (NCBI taxonomy): domain Eukaryota; kingdom Metazoa; phylum Arthropoda; class Insecta; order Lepidoptera; family Hepialidae; genus Druceiella; species Druceiella hillmani. The sequence goes on along the minus strand of JAYKKI010000072.1, from coordinate 11,434,976 downwards.
CATATAGGTAGTAGCAGCAGTATGTCCACACAAGAGTTATTTTGGTCAATATTATATTATGGAGATTTTATATTATTCAACTACATATAGGTAGTAGCAGCAGTATGTCCACACGAGAAATATTTTGGTCAATATTATATTGTGGACATTTTATATTATTCAACTACATATAGGTAGTAGCAGCAGTATGTCCACACAAGAGTTATTTTGGTCAATATTATATTGTGGAGATTTTATATTATTCAACTACATATAGGTAGTAGCAGCAGTATGTCCACACAAGAGTTATTTTGGTCAATATTATATTGTGGAGATTTTATATTATTCAACTACATATAGGTAGTAGCAGCGGTATGTCCACACAAGAGTTATTTTGGTCAATATTATATTGTGGAGATTTTATATTATTCAACTACTTATAGGTAGTAGCAGCAGTATGTCCACACAAGAGTTATTTTGGTCAATATTATATTGTGGAGATTTTATATTATTCAACTACATATAGGTAGTAGCAGCAGTATGTCCACACAAGAGTTATTTTGGTCAATATTATATTGTGGAGATTTTATATTATTCAACTACATATAGGTAGTAGCAGCAGTATGTCCACACAAGAGTTATTTTGGTCAATATTTTATTGTGGAGATTTTATATTATTCAACTACATATAGGTAGTAGCAGCAGTATGTCCACACAAGAGTTATTTTGGTCAATATTATATTGTGGAGATTTTATATTATTCAACTACATATAGGTAGTAGCAGCAGTATGTCCACACAAGAGTTATTTTGGTCATTATTATATTGTGGAGATTTTATATTATTCAACTACATATAGGTAGTAGCAGCAGTATGTCCACACAAGAGTTATTTTGGTCAATATTATATTGTGGAGATTTTATATTATTCAACTACATATAGGTAGTAGCAGCGGTATGTCCACACAAGAGTTATTTTGGTCAATATTATATTGTGGAGATTTTATATTATTCAACTACTTATAGGTAGTAGCAGCAGTATGTCCACACAAGAGTTATTTTGGTCAATATTATGTTGTGGAGATTTTATATTATTCAACTACATATAGGTAGTAGCAGCAGTATGTCCACACAAGAGTTATTTTGGTCAATATTATGTTGTGGAGATTTTATATTATTCAACTACATATAGGTAGTAGCAGCAGTATGTCCACACAAGAGTTATTTTGGTCAATATTATATTGTGGAGATTTTATATTATTCAACTACTAATAGGTAGTAGCAGCAGTATGTCCACACAAGAGTTATTTTGGTCATTATTGTATTGTGGAGATTTTATATTATTCAACTACATATAGGTAGTAGCAGCAGTATGTCCACACAAGAGTTATTTTGGTCAAAATTATATTGTGGAGATTTTATATTATTCAACTACATATAGGTAGTAGCAGCAGTATGTCCACACAAGAGTTATTTTGGTCAATATTATATTGTGGAGATTTTATATTATTCAACTACATATAGGTAGTAGCAGCAGTATGTCCACACAAGAGTTATTTTGGTCAATATTTTATTGTGGAGATTTTATATTATTCAACTACATATAGGTAGTAGCAGCAGTATGTCCACACAAGAGTTATTTTGGTCAATATTATATTGTGGAGATTTTATATTATTCAACTACATATAGGTAGTAGCAGCAGTATGTCCACACGAGAAATATTTTGGTCAATATTATATTGTGGAGATTTTATATTATTCAACTACATATAGGTAGTAGCAGCAGTATGTCCACACAAGAGTTATTTTGGTCAATATTATATTGTGGAGATTTTATATTATTCAACTACATATAGGTAGTAGCAGCAGTATGTCCACACAAGAGTTATTTTGGTCAATATTATATTGTGGAGATTTTATATTATTCAACTACATATAGGTAGTAGCAGCAGTATGTCCACACAAGAGTTATTTTGGTCATTATTATATTGTGGAGATTTTATATTATTCAACTACATATAGGTAGTAGCAGCAGTATGTCCACACAAGAGTTATTTTGGTCAATATTATATTGTGGAGATTTTATATTATTCAACTACATATAGGTAGTAGCAGCAGTATGTCCACACAAGAGTTATTTTGGTCAATATTATATTGTGGAGATTTTATATTATTCAACTACATATAGGTAGTAGCAGCAGTATGTCCACACAAGAGTTATTTTGGTCATTATTATATTGTGGAGATTTTATATTATTCAACTACATATAGGTAGTAGCAGCAGTATGTCCACACAAGAGTTATTTTGGTCAATATTATATTGTGGAGATTTTATATTATTGAACTACATATAGGTAGTAGCAGCGGTATGTCCACACAAGAGTTATTTTGGTCAATATTATATTGTGGAGATTTTATATTATTCAACTACTTATAGGTAGTAGCAGCAGTATGTCCACACAAGAGTTATTTTGGTCAATATTATGTTGTGGAGATTTTATATTATTCAACTACATATAGGTAGTAGCAGCAGTATGTCCACACAAGAGTTATTTTGGTCAATATTATGTTGTGGAGATTTTATATTATTCAACTACATATAGGTAGTAGCAGCAGTATGTCCACACAAAAGTTATTTTGGTCAATATTATATTGTGGAGATTTTATATTATTCAACTACATATAGGTAGTAGCAGCAGTATGTCCACACAAGAGTTATTTTGGTCATTATTATATTGTGGAGATTTTATATTATTCAACTACATATAGGTAGTAGCAGCAGTATGTCCACACAAGAGTTATTTTGGTCAATATTATATTGTGGAGATTTTATATTATTCAACTACATATAGGTAGTAGCAGCAGTATGTCCACACAAGAGTTATTTTGGTCAATATTATATTGTGGAGATTTTATATTATTCAACTACATATAGGTAGTAGCAGCAGCATGTCCACACAAGAGTTATTTTGGTCATTATTATATTGTGGAGATTTTATATTATTCAACTACATATAGGTAGTAGCAGCAGTATGTCCACACAAGAGTTATTTTGGTCATTATTATATTGTGGAGATTTTATATTATTCAACTACATATAGGTAGTAGCAGCAGTATGTCCACACAAGAGTTATTTTGGTCATTATTATATTGTGGAGATTTTATATTATTCAACTACATATAGGTAGTAGCAGCAGTATGTCCACACAAGAGTTATTTTGGTCATTATTATATTGTGGAGATTTTATATTATTCAACTACATATAGGTAGTAGCAGCAGTATGTCCACACAAGAGTTATTTTGGTCAATATTATATTATGGAGATTTTATATTATTCAACTACATATAGGTAGTAGCAGCAGTATGTCCACACGAGAAATATTTTGGTCAATATTATATTGTGGACATTTTATATTATTCAACTACATATAGGTAGTAGCAGCAGTATGTCCACACAAGAGTTATTTTGGTCAATATTATATTGTGGAGATTTTATATTATTCAACTACATATAGGTAGTAGCAGCAGTATGTCCACACAAGAGTTATTTTGGTCAATATTATATTGTGGAGATTTTATATTATTCAACTACATATAGGTAGTAGCAGCGGTATGTCCACACAAGAGTTATTTTGGTCAATATTATATTGTGGAGATTTTATATTATTCAACTACTTATAGGTAGTAGCAGCAGTATGTCCACACAAGAGTTATTTTGGTCAATATTATATTGTGGAGATTTTATATTATTCAACTACATATAGGTAGTAGCAGCAGTATGTCCACACAAGAGTTATTTTGGTCAATATTATATTGTGGAGATTTTATATTATTCAACTACATATAGGTAGTAGCAGCAGTATGTCCACACAAGAGTTATTTTGGTCAATATTTTATTGTGGAGATTTTATATTATTCAACTACATATAGGTAGTAGCAGCAGTATGTCCACACAAGAGTTATTTTGGTCAATATTATATTGTGGAGATTTTATATTATTCAACTACATATAGGTAGTAGCAGCAGTATGTCCACACAAGAGTTATTTTGGTCATTATTATATTGTGGAGATTTTATATTATTCAACTACATATAGGTAGTAGCAGCAGTATGTCCACACAAGAGTTATTTTGGTCAATATTATATTGTGGAGATTTTATATTATTCAACTACATATAGGTAGTAGCAGCGGTATGTCCACACAAGAGTTATTTTGGTCAATATTATATTGTGGAGATTTTATATTATTCAACTACTTATAGGTAGTAGCAGCAGTATGTCCACACAAGAGTTATTTTGGTCAATATTATGTTGTGGAGATTTTATATTATTCAACTACATATAGGTAGTAGCAGCAGTATGTCCACACAAGAGTTATTTTGGTCAATATTATGTTGTGGAGATTTTATATTATTCAACTACATATAGGTAGTAGCAGCAGTATGTCCACACAAGAGTTATTTTGGTCAATATTATATTGTGGAGATTTTATATTATTCAACTACATATAGGTAGTAGCAGCAGTATGTCCACACAAGAGTTATTTTGGTCATTATTGTATTGTGGAGATTTTATATTATTCAACTACATATAGGTAGTAGCAGCAGTATGTCCACACAAGAGTTATTTTGGTCAATATTATATTGTGGAGATTTTATATTATTCAACTACATATAGGTAGTAGCAGCAGTATGTCCACACAAGAGTTATTTTGGTCAATATTATATTGTGGAGATTTTATATTATTCAACTACATATAGGTAGTAGCAGAAGTATGTCCACACAAGAGTTATTTTGGTCAATATTTTATTGTGGAGATTTTATATTATTCAACTACATATAGGTAGTAGCAGCAGTATGTCCACACAAGAGTTATTTTGGTCAATATTATATTGTGGAGATTTTATATTATTCAACTACATATAGGTAGTAGCAGCAGTATGTCCACACGAGAAATATTTTGGTCAATATTATATTGTGGAGATTTTATATTATTCAACTACATATAGGTAGTAGCAGCAGTATGTCCACACAAGAGTTATTTTGGTCAATATTATATTGTGGAGATTTTATATTATTCAACTACATATAGGTAGTAGCAGCAGTATGTCCACACAAGAGTTATTTTGGTCAATATTATATTGTGGAGATTTTATATTATTCAACTACATATAGGTAGTAGCAGCAGTATGTCCACACAAGAGTTATTTTGGTCACTATTATATTGTGGAGATTTTATATTATTCAACTACATATAGGTAGTAGCAGCAGTATGTCCACACAAGAGTTATTTTGGTCAATATTATATTGTGGAGATTTTATATTATTCAACTACATATAGGTAGTAGCAGCAGTATGTCCACACAAGAGTTATTTTGGTCAATATTATATTGTGGAGATTTTATATTATTCAACTACATATAGGTAGTAGCAGCAGTATGTCCACACAAGAGTTATTTTGGTCAATATTTTATTGTGGAGATTTTATATTATTCAACTACATATAGGTAGTAGCAGCAGTATGTCCACACAAGAGTTATTTTGGTCAATATTTTATTGTGGAGATTTTATATTATTCAACTACATATAGGTAGTAGCAGCAGTATGTCCACACAAGAGTTATTTTGGTCAATATTATATTGTGGAGATTTTATATTATTCAACTACATATAGGTAGTAGCAGCAGTATGTCCACACAAGAGTTATTTTGGTCATTATTATATTGTGGAGATTTTATATTATTCAACTACATATAGGTAGTAGCAGCAGTATGTCCACACAAGAGTTATTTTGGTCAATATTATATTGTGGAGATTTTATATTATTGAACTACATATAGGTAGTAGCAGCGGTATGTCCACACAAGAGTTATTTTGGTCAATATTATATTGTGGAGATTTTATATTATTCAACTACTTATAGGTAGTAGCAGCAGTATGTCCACACAAGAGTTATTTTGGTCAATATTATGTTGTGGAGATTTTATATTATTCAACTACATATAGGTAGTAGCAGCAGTATGTCCACACAAGAGTTATTTTGGTCAATATTATGTTGTGGAGATTTTATATTATTCAACTACATATAGGTAGTAGCAGCAGTATGTCCACACAAAAGTTATTTTGGTCAATATTATATTGTGGAGATTTTATATTATTCAACTACATATAGGTAGTAGCAGCAGTATGTCCACACAAGAGTTATTTTGGTCATTATTATATTGTGGAGATTTTATATTATTCAACTACATATAGGTAGTAGCAGCAGTATGTCCACACAAGAGTTATTTTGGTCAATATTATATTGTGGAGATTTTATATTATTCAACTACATATAGGTAGTAGCAGCAGTATGTCCACACAAGAGTTATTTTGGTCAATATTATATTGTGGAGATTTTATATTATTCAACTACATATAGGTAGTAGCAGCAGTATGTCCACACAAGAGTTATTTTGGTCAATATTTTATTGTGGAGATTTTATATTATTCAACTACATATAGGTAGTAGCAGCAGTATGTCCACACAAGAGTTATTTTGGTCAATATTATATTGTGGAGATTTTATATTATTCAACTACATATAGGTAGTAGCAGCAGTATGTCCACACAAGAGTTATTTTGGTCATTATTATATTGTGGAGATTTTATATTATTCAACTACATATAGGTAGTAGCAGCAGTATGTCCACACAAGAGTTATTTTGGTCAATATTATATTGTGGAGATTTTATATTATTCAACTACATATAGGTAGTAGCAGCGGTATGTCCACACAAGAGTTATTTTGGTCAATATTATATTGTGGAGATTTTATATTATTCAACTACATATAGGTAGTAGCAGCAGTATGTCCACACAAGAGTTATTTTGGTCAATATTATGTTGTGGAGATTTTATATTATTCAACTACATATAGGTAGTAGCAGCAGTATGTCCACACAAGAATTATTTAGTCAATATTATATTGTGAAGATTTTATATTATTCAACTACATATAGGTAGTAGCAGCAGTATGTCCACACAAGAGTTATTTTGGTCAATATTATATTGTGGAGATTTTATATTATTCAACTACATATAGGTAGTAGCAGCAGTATGTCCACACAATAGTTATTTTGGTCAATATTATGTTGTGGAGATTTTATATTATTCAACTACATATAGGTAGTAGCAGCAGTATGTCCACACAAGAGTTATTTTGGTCAATATTATATTGTGGAGATTTTATATTATTCAACTACATATAGGTAGTAGCAGCAGTATGTCCACACAAGAGTTATTTTGGTCATTATTATATTGTGGAGATTTTATATTATTCAACTACATATAGGTAGTAGCAGCAGTATGTCCACACAAGAGTTATTTTGGTCAATATTATATTGTGGAGATTTTATATTATTCAACTACATATAGGTAGTAGCAGCGGTATGTCCACACAAGAGTTATTTTGGTCAATATTATATTGTGGAGATTTTATATTATTCAACTACATATAGGTAGTAGCAGCAGTATGTCCACACAAGAGTTATTTTGGTCAATATTATGTTGTGGAGATTTTATATTATTCAACTACATATAGGTAGTAGCAGCAGTATGTCCACACAAGAGTTATTTTGGTCAATATTATGTTGTGGAGATTTTATATTATTCAACTACATATAGGTAGTAGCAGCAGTATGTCCACACAAGAGTTATTTTGGTCAATATTATATTGTGGAGATTTTATATTATTCAACTAAATATAGGTAGTAGCAGCAGTATATCCACACAAGAGTTATTTTGGTCAATATTATATTGTGGAGATTTTATATTATTCAACTACATATAGGTAGTAGCAGCAGTAAATCCACACAAGAGTTATTTTAGTCAATATTATATTGTGAAGATTTTATATTATTCAACTACATATAGGTAGTAGCAGCGTATGTCCACACAAGAGTTATTTTGGTCAATATTATATTGTGGAGATTTTATATTATTCAACTACATATAGGTAGTAGCAGCAGTATGTCTACACAAGAGTTATTTTGGTCAATATTATATTGTGGAGATTTTATATTATTCAAAAATTTTTTAGTTGAAAAATACGACAACTAATTAACATTTTAGCTTTTTATCACTTTAATCAGTGCTTCTAAATTTATTATGAGTAGCGTTTATCACCACTAGCCCAGTTTAAAACGTGATGCAGTATATTTATATGTCTTGTTCATTTAAATTTTAAAAAATGTATGATTTTCTATAGTCTTTAAATTATTGAAATACATGCTTAAATTTCTAAAAATGTAACAAAATTCAAGAAAAAAAATAAACTTTAGGTATGTTATAATCGATTACTATTACTTTATTGAGAAAATGGTGAAAGTATCCTGTGATGAATATAAAAAGTTAAATATTAAAAATTAAACTACGTCGCTCTGTTAAAAATATATCGCATACCTAATATAACCTAAATCCATCCTTCTGTTTTAAACACACGTAGTCGCTTCTATGTTCTATTAAACATACAATCTAGTATATACAAAATCAATTAAATGACAATAAAATTAAATATTTAAATGAAATATTTATCAAGTTATTGTTTTAATAGTTTATTTGTTTTTTTTTCTTACTACAATTTCTTTTTTAAATTTAGCGTTGCAACACTTAGCTATATCTTATATATTCAGTCTTATTTTTTGTAATATAAATTAAAAATTTCCAGGTGATCCAACTCATAAGAACGTGACGTATAATTGACCATGTAAAAAGGTCGTTTCCTCTACGTTAACGCCACAACATTGAAATGTTTGACGTCGTGCTTTGTTGGTGGTCATACTATATACCAACTTCAATGAGAATTGCAATCGTTTAAAACTGAATTGTAAATTGTTCATTATACCAGGTTTGATGACTGTAATATGCAGTTGTTTAATGCAGAGTCTCGTGCCCTTATATAATTATTCTGCCATAAAATGACTGGCGAACAAACTTTCAGTTTGAGTGCAGCGGCATTCTTGCAACGTTTAATGAAATAAACAATTCAGTAAAAAAAGTTTCTCTTTCGTTTTCATCAATCGTGGTGTCAATTGAATTGTAAATTCTCTTTTCACCGGGGATCATCTCTCGGATGGTCCTAATAATATCATTTTTAGCCGCTAGAATAGCTCGCTTATCGCATTCTCAGTTGGTGTAATTTTTCATATATATTTTGTTAATGAGTTGTTCAGGTGTTATTATTTCACCATTGGTAGCATCAAATTCACTTCGTCGTGGTAAATACACTCCAAGTTGTATGGTCGTTCGGTAGATATCGCTAAACATTAATCTCCCAGCAATATCAGAATTTTCTTGAAAACTTTCTCGTTGAAATTAATTTCTAAATCCGGGATTGGTCTTCGTAGTTCAGCCAGGATGTTTTCCACCATACTGTACTGATATTTCAGTCCTAGTCGGTACGAATTTGATAGATTACATATCGTTAATATAATTGATAATAATTTCCAAATTTAATATGTTGTTGTTGTTTACACTGTCTTTGTCATAGCAAACTCCCAGTGATTGTTATTCTCTGATAGGCCTAATCATTTACATGCTTCTCGATATGTTTAACAAATATAGCCAACGACACTCTTTATGTCTTCAAAACATATTACGAATAGCATGAAGCAGTAGACGCAAATAAAAGTATTCAACGTTCCTTGAATGCACCGTGTAGACTCGCTCTATCTTGTTGCTCTTCTGTATACTGCGTCGTGAAATACTCTGTCGTGTCCTTGTGATGGTATTTCAATGTTCTCTATTTTCCAGGGGAATCTCGAATATGTATCGAGAAAAACATAAAATTAACCAAATCGCTTTAAAGCTATTAATATAACGATCCATTTGATACTATACTATTTCATTGTGCTTGTCTCCTCTTATTATTGCCAAGACAACTATATTCACTGCTTTTGTTGATATACGTGCATACGAATTGGATAGATTTGACAAAACTACCGCATGCGCTTGGATTCTATCTTTCAGAGAAGCGGATTGTGTGGAAGTACCCATTGATTTTTAACTTCAATGTCGCCGTGGAATAGCGTTTTAATTTTTGGCCGTGAATCCGCTCTTTTTTGTAATCGATGTCTGTATTTTGGATACACGTCTTCGCTAGTTTGAGTTCCGTTTAACAATAGTTTTGGATAAAGTTCGTGTATTTGTTGTCCTTCCTGAATGGCAAATCTTTATTTAATTCGCCAGGTGGCCATAAACAATGTTTTTCATAATAATTTGATAGAGTTCAGGATCCTCTTCCGGATTTAGGAATTCAGTCTTGATGATATCGTCTATTTGATTCAGTCGTATTGTTTCTTGAAACTATATTATGTAATACAAATATGGCAGTTCTCCTTTTTGTCATTCAATCGAATATATCCAGCAAAAGACAGCACCAAATGTGCGATTTCTAACGATGACTTCGAAAAATTTTGGTTTGTTTTAAAGAAAACTCTGGCAAAAATATTTTATTGGTCGATGGCTTCCTGTAATTATAATCCTTCTTTGATTTCCAGTCAAGAGGAGTTGCATAACAAACGTTGTAAACAAATCGGGTCGACCGTGATTATTCACGTGGATCACTGCGTGCTGTAAATAGTCAAGCATATGACGTGGACTTTGGGAAAACTCTGGTAACAAGATGATAAATTTTCCCACGTTGTCAACATTACCAACAGTCATTATTGCGTCTCCTAAATGGATATATTCACCCGACTGCAACTTTCCTTCTTTTTTTTAATGGTTTTAACTCCCGTAGTTGGATTGACTTGAAGAATATTGGAGTGATAACCGTCTTGTCTTAAAAAGACAAGACGGTTATCAAAATATTAGCTGTTATTTTAATGCATTGTAACTACGATGTGTTTCAGTAATACTTTACAATTCATTGCTTTGGCGTTTAATAATAATGTTACACTGGGTATATTCGTTATCGTCTTCAAAGATGAAAATTTCTGCTACTCCGTCGACTTGAGGTGCATTAAATATATTTCATGCTCACCGACTCGTCTTTTATCTGCCCGAATAATGGTCTCATTGTTGTCCGAAATTATTTTTCTAGAAAAGTCTTAAACACGTTGATCACTCGATTATGGTTATAGAATAGACGAAATAACTTTTGAACGATTTCTCGTCGCAGACCTTGAATGTTAGTACAAATTTGATCTATTTTGAGTCTTTAATCGTCAACAAAATATACTCGTAAGAATTTTGTTGTATGTTAGAAAGCCTGCTCGATGATAAATTTGCCTTTGAACTTTAAAAACTGAGCAGAAAGTGTCTTTGTTGCATATTGAAGTAGCCTCGAATGATGATATTTGGAAGCAAGCATCGTATCGGCGTATACTTTGTGTAAATTGTTTTAACTATATTGTATTTTTGGTCACAATTAAATGAAACTACGTGATGTAGTATTATTTCTACTATTTTTAATTTCTTTACCACGACCTAGGTTTTGTTGTATTACAACATCTTCAGGTGGGATATTAGCAAAGATCTTTGCTAATATCCCACCTGAAGATGTTGTAATACAACAAAACCTAGGTCGTGGTAAAGAAATTAAAAATAGTAGAAATAATACTACATCACGTAGTTTCATTTAATTGTGAATAATGAATTTCTACAAAATTAACGCCAAATATATTCAATGTATTTTTGGTTATATAAGCCAATAGTTCTGGTGACGGTACTTGTAACGTTGGCAACTTAACTTTGTCACTCAGGCAGCACATACCTTCAGTTTCGCCCTTAAATAACTTACACCTCAGTATTTACATATGCTTTCTATTTTTATGATGACGATACTTGGATTTTGACTGTTTTTCATCGTGGGATTATAAAGGATTGCCGCATGTTCCAAATTTGAATTTTTATATGATGTAACTCGTCGATGTTCGTACAAAGTGGACATTCCTTCTCTGTTTTGTGTATTTCGTATTTCTCGTTGTACATTTCGTTATTTTTTCTCTTTAAACTTACTCTGATTCACGTATCTTCTCAACATTTGTATGTTGCTCTTCAGTTTAATTTTTTTTATTCGTTTTACACCTTCTCGAATTCTAATAAGTTGTGCTTCTTCTATTTCATTTATTCGTGCTGTTCTTTAGATTTTGTAAATGCATTCTTACACTGTGGCATTTTGCCTGTAAAATATTTAAAAAGAAATAAAAATAAATAAAGAGGATTTTGTATAACATAAAAGAAGTTAATAAAAAAAAATTTTTGGGAAAAAAATGAATAAAAAAATTAAGTATAAAATATATATATTTTTGAATAAGTTAAATTTATCTTTCAAATACCTGGTATTATTCTCATAGACCTGTTATTTTTTGTGGCCTAAATATTGTTGATGAGCGTACACCCAACTTTGCTTTACATACTTTCGAAAGTCAAATTTCTGGAACTTAGCATCTAAAATATACGGTTCCAAAACTTTCTACAACATTCAAATACATTAGAAGTCGAACATAGAGGAAATTTAGTAAGAATTAGACCTTACATACTTACCTAATTAGACTTTATATACCTCGAAACAGAAAATTTAGAATCTTGCATCCAAAATTTCAGTTTCAATAGGGCCGAGTTAACTATGAAAATACTTACAAACATTTCTTAAGATATTCAAAATAATTTTAAAACAAATTGAACAATTTTAAATTTTAGAATTTTGTAAAAAACTTTTAAATATGCAGGAATTTGTTGAAAACACTGAAACGTTCAGTAAAATCTTGAAGTTTTCAAGAAAATCTTTGTATAATTTTATTTGTAAAATAGCACCATCTTATTTGTAAAATATAAAACTAATAAAATTAATAGGAATTGTATTTTTCACCATATAAATATAATTGTCTAGTATTTCACAGGCATAAAATGTCGGTATTTAAAAAAATATATATATTTAAATTTTATTACTCAAAATAGAAAATCTCAATATACCAATAGCCACCAATAGCCGAAGTATTATTCTGAAGTGTGATTACTTGCCAGAAACTGTATCATTTGGAAAGTTTACGAAATAAAATAAACATATTTTATTTTGTAAACTTGTAAACTTTTCTAACGCAAACATATAATGTATTCAAATAAATTAATAACGACTTTTTCCTATTAATAAAGAGTAAAATCACAACTGTAAATAAAATTAAAACATTTAAGTTTTTTTTAATTTTTAAATTTACTATTAAAATTAATTTTCTTTTAAGGAAATATACATATGAATTCAATAAATTCTAAACTTATTGTCAAAATAATCTACATTAGGTGTGGATTATTTATACCATAATCTCAGTGGCTGAATCAGTTTTTTAATTTTTTAGTCTCTATTTTAAAGGCCTTTGAACTACTAATTGTTCATAATAACCAAGTTTACAAAATAATTGTAGGAAATAATTTATAAGCCGCTGCATTATTGTCGATATTGTTAAATACTTCCTAAGATTACATTATGCAAGTAAATAATACATTCGGATATCAGTTAGGGGCCCGGTAAACTCTTTAGAGTTCAATAATTATAATATTTATCTTAACTTGAAACTTTACTTTGTAACCAAAGTCACCAATATTGATAGATTCATAATTATCAGTATCCATATTTAGATGGCCTAGTGTCTTTTATGCTATCATATTACTCATCTAGTTGCCAGCCGAAATAATAACATTTTTAATTCAATTATAGGTATTTGTATGAATTAAATATGATGGCTTTGAAAATTACATAAAAAGTTATCATATTGTAAATTTATCCCAACACTGGCTATCTTATATTAAGGTTATCGGCCACAATTTCCTAATTCTGTTTTATGTCAATATTCATAAATTTAAAGTAGAACATTCAATAAACTAATTCGATTTGACTTCCACTAAATATTTATTGTTTTAATTGTTATATATGAATGCACAGACAAATTTTTTAATCAGTAACGTAGCTAGAGAGTGGAGAGGCGGAATAAAAATTTACAGAAAACCCATAATATACAATTATCGCTAAAATTCAACACCATCTATATACTACGTACTAGAGGGTGGACTCATTTTTTTCTAACGACAAGTAATTTCGAGTCGTACAAAGTTAATAATTTTGGTAATCTGGCTTGTCTCATTTAAAAGATATTTATATTAGAATCCGAATAATTCAGATAATAGCTTAAAACACATTTATATTTATCTATTTAACGGAGTACTATTACTAGATATGACTGGTAAAAGCAACACTACAATAAGATCACCAAACTTACGACAGTGCTCGTTTAAAACTCTACTTTTTTAAAATGAACGTACTATAGACCCTCATTGCAACAAGTTGTAATATATTTTTTTAACTATTTAGGGTTATTATAAAAAAAAACGAATAATAAAATCGAATTGAAAATGTGAAAACAAGAGATACCTTGATTTGCTTTAAAAGAGTTGAAAACTTATAATAACGATTACATTTAATGCGAAGAACACTTTTGTGGAGTTTCGTACAAATACATCATAGTATTTAGTGAAAGACTAAATCATGCTAACTGGTGTAAACGTATAATGTTTGTAACGTATAACTTTTTGTTCCGAGTACGAAATGCTATGTTAATTATAAAGCAAAATTTTAATGATAATGATGAAAATATAAACGGATCGCAAATTTTTATAAATAATGAAAATTAATTAATTACAACTTCTTTTTTTCTCGCTTCAATCATTATATGATGCAGTAATCTTTTTTATTATTAAATATTTAAAATTTAGGTAAATAGAATACCACTAATATCTTCAACATATTTTATTCAGATAATGGTATTTTGAGAACCAAAACAAAAATTTTTTAAGAAAACGCGCCGCACGTTTTTACACTCAAATATCATACTTAATAAAAACACGGCTTAAACTTAAGCCCTTAGAGAGTAGACAGAGAAAACAGTATTGATAAATATTTTTTGCTTTTTAATGCATTATTTATAGAATCCTGTTTATTTTTATTCATATAAACAACTAATTTTTACTTGTTTTATTCCTATATTAAAGAATAGATTATTTTTATGAAATTCCTTTATGTTTAGAACTACTTTCATAAATATTAACACTTTATTAAAAAAAACTTGTACAGAATTCAAATTAACATAATAGTATAATTGATAAGGTTGAGCTGTCCCTTTTTGATTTTGTGCTTGTTGGCGACTGAGCGTACACCTCTGTATCTCTGCCGATGCGTTAGAAATGCAAAGCGTCTTTTCGGTTAACTTGGAGTAATCCAGTTCTTCCCTTTGACATTTCATTGTATCAGCCCAATGGTACCATTTTCTTATGATGTCATCAGAACTACACATAACTGCCAAGTTTCATGATGATACAACAATTAGGAACGAAACAGGGTTAAGATACTATGTCCTGTTATCGAGTTCAGTGCGTAACTTCCGGTTCTGTTTCAAGGTATAAGTCCGATTGTATAATTTTATTTTATTGTAATCAGAACTACATACAATTGCCCATTTTCGTGATGATAAAACAATTAGAACCCAAACACGGTTAGGATGCGTTGTTCCGTTATCGAGTTCAGTGTCTAACTTATAGTTCAATTTCATTGAATCAGTCCGAGGGTACTATATTTATTGTATTGTCATAAGATCTATACACAGTTGTGTGTTTGCAAAGTTTTATGATGATACAACAATTGAAAGTGCATGCAATTTAGTTTCGTAGACTACATTACATACTCGTACTTAGTTAGCTATAGCTCGATGTAATACA
This sequence comes from Druceiella hillmani, assembly GCA_039881145.1. NCBI lineage: Eukaryota > Metazoa > Arthropoda > Insecta > Lepidoptera > Hepialidae > Druceiella > Druceiella hillmani. The sequence continues at coordinate 11,419,252 of JAYKKI010000072.1, read as the reverse complement.
AGGGTGTTAAAAAGGACGGGAACATTTCCAAAAGAGAGAAAAACCGTTTGCTTTATCTAGGTATGAGTTAAATATAAAAGATGATATTCATCATCTTTCAAAATGTAATAACTTGGTGCAATGTGAGTCTACAGAACGTTCGCTTTAATAAAGGTTTTATGAAGTAATGCCTAATGGCAAAAAATACTGTAATCATGGCTGGTTTACACTTCTAAAACTAATAACCTATACTATTTCTGCTGTCGTTTATTTCTTATCATCAATAGCACTACTACAAGAGCTACATTTGCGACTGAATTAAGTAGTAGTAAAAACTAAATGTTAAATGGTTAGCTACAACTATAAAACTGGAAGCGAACATCTGAAAAATCTTGCCAACTGGAAAACTTAGAAAAGGAGGCTAAAATTTTTATAAAACAATAGATGATGTAGCAGTTAGTGAGTACGGAAAACATAGAAGTAGAAGCACTTTTCATTCCGATTATTGGATTTAATTTTATTTATGGCTAAAAAAACCTGGCGTTTCGCAGATATGATGAAGGATAAGGTTCAACAAATCAAGGCAATTTCTTAGAATTAGTCAAACTACGGCCAAAATATGATATAGTGTAAACATATCTCAAACTTGCAGCATGGTAAATCACTAAAAGTAATTGTTTTAGCGAACCACGTAAAATTTAAGCTTATCAACGAAATTTAAGCGGCCAAATGTGTTTTTTATGCCTGATATCACACAACACATATCAGGTATTATATATGTTTCTGAAGTGATTTATTATGTGAAAACTTATAAAAAAATGTCAATGGCAAAGAAGTATTCCTTAATTTTTTCCATTGAAAAGGAAAAAAACAAAGGATCTAAGTAATGAAATTCGTAAAAAATTTGAGAATGATGATTTAAATGATATATGTCGTTCCCAAGATTTTGAGAATTCCAGTGTTATGAGCGACATACTTAGAGAAATAGAAGTAATTATTGAAGTAAAGAACAGTAAGGTAATTTCTATTGGATGCATTGATTATTCAATTATTTTTTGTGACCAGTATTCACTTGCATAAATACCGTGTGACATTTAAATAACGTGTAACATTTTTCGAAGAGCAGACAATTTTTATACTTGTCTCTGCCTCTACTAGCCGAAAAATGCATTTTAAACACAGCAACGTCTTTGGGAGTTTTTAAAATAAATGTATCGCACCTAGGACTTTTCATTAAAAAGTTATAACGACTTAAAAACTGACGAACTACGATTCGCGTGAAAACGCCTCATATAAGATACAAATGGATAATGACGTTACTGACTTATATTTATCATTTATTTTAAGAGAGTATATTAAAAATCTTTAGTATTGCTTAAATATAGCGTTTAGTTATGTATATTTTGTTTGGAAACTAAATTCATAATAACTTTCTTCTATTTAATGATAAAAAAATTTGCGCTTTTTCCTGTTTAGAAGTTTCGATTAATAATTTGTTATATGTATTATTTTTTTATTCCAAGATTTTTTAAACCTACTTTACAGTTTTAAAACATTTTTATAAAAAATATCGATATCAGTTGAAGATCTTATTATGTGATTGACTAGAAGTTTTAGCCACCAGAGATTCTGCACAGAACCTTATATTATGCGTAATTTCATATTCCTTTGCTGTCTTTCATTTGGAATATACTAAGGAAATTAAATTGTACTCAGATTGCAATGCAAAGTTAAAACTTGAGTGTTGATCAAATAGCTATACTAACAGAGGCACCTTGTTTCGTTTTGAAGAAACGGGGTCTTCTTGTAAAGATACAATAGGTTCTGCTGCGAAAAAAAGACTACAATATTCCAAAAAAGACGAATTCATTGTAAAAAAAAACGAATGGCCGGTGAGTTGGTCACCGATGCGATACTCGTATTGAGAGTGGAACTTTAAAAACATACGTTGGATTATCTTGACCAATTAAATATTAAACACCAAATTCGATCAAAATTCGTAAAAATGTAGCTTCATTGCTCGATGTTGCGTAGACAAACAATTTGATTTTGACGAATACCGAAGAGTTGAAATTAGCTGTATGATAATTTATTACTCTTTGTGATGAGGTATTAGAAAAAGAATTATTTTTAGAGGTAAAAAGATTGAGAAGACATTCAAAAGCGGCCCATATTATGGTTTCTGATTGGGTGTCTCTAGACTTTTTTGAATTTTTGTGGAGTGGAATTTTACATAACTCCTTCCAAATCTTAGGACTACGTTACAGTTATTTAAGACAATTTGCGTATCAGTTGCTTCACGTGAGAGAAGTTTGCGGAAAAAAATTAATAAAAAATATGTCCCAAACGAGGCTTAAAAATCTTGGTATATTAATAATAAAACATGAGGCAATGCAAAGTATAAATTTCGAAGATGCGATTTTAGAGTTTGCAACTATTAAAGCTAGAATGAAGATATTTTTGGTGCTTGCACATGCATACAATAGCTCACGAGAAGACTCCAAAAGCCACTTTTGTCACGAACCTGCCGTACGTCGCTTGCTTCTTCAACTGATTTCGTCTCTACGGTTTCGGGTGTTTTCCATTTGTCCCTTTCTCAGTATTTTGCGATTTAATCGAAATATTCTCCCTGGGGCACTTTCCACGCAGGACGGAAAAAATTAAGAGAAGGAAATGTAAATCAGCACTTCTAACAGATGCAACGGAGAAGAAATATTTAGGAGAGAAAAAACAGGGACAAGAAGTGAAAAAGAAGGTATTGGAAAGTGTGTTTAGCCAGAATAAGAAAAGGTTTCTAAAAGAAAGTTAAAAAGCAAAGAGTTAGCTTTCATTAGGTTAGGTTTTTTTTATTAAGAAATGTTACTTACGCCCAAAGAAATGAATGACTGATTAATCATATTTTGGTTTTCATTAACAGAAGTCTGTTTTTTTAGTTACAAATTATTTATATAAAGCAAATATTATGTCATTTAAGTTTTAATTTCAAATATAAGATATACTTCATTCCTTTTTACACACAATTAGGTAACTATAAAAATGTTTCTTTAATTATAATGAGTCAGTCGATTTAAATAAATTTTTCTTTTTATATTCAACATTACTTTAATATGTGATAACCTACCCCCAGTAAATAAAAATAATTTGATTGTTCAACCTCAATAAATTATTACGATAGTTAACCAAAACTTTGCTTCGAAGAACTTAATAACGACCGCTATCTTAAATTTTTGGTATGGATGCCTAAATAGACTGGAGGACTGCAAAATTGAAATTCACGGACATATGTCCCGTATGGTAGGCACCATACTGAAAAAGACTGGTGAATATTTTGGATTGCATTTTAAAAGGCCTCTTAACTGATTCCACATGACAGGATGCATGCAAAATAAAATTTTCATTCCCGTAATTAGATACATAGGGAAATAATTCGTAAAAAAATAGATTCTATTTATTAATAAATAAAAATAGATCTTATTCATTCATAAAAATTTGATATACCCTTAGGCATATCATATTTTTATGAAACTATATACATATAATAATATGTACCATATTATCACGTATTTGGTTAATATACATAGAGAATAGCTATGTATAGTGACACAATTTTTTCATTATTGTGACTAGCAGTTTCGGAGGGAAGCATTTTTTTTAATTTCTTGAAATAACTCTAATTTATTCTTAGTTTTAAAGAAAATTCTTTTGGAATATTAAATTTTCTGTATAACTTTTTATAAGTATTGATTATTGTGGGATATGCGGGTTAATATATTTTATCTCTATGCCATATTACAAGTTTTTGAATCAAACAGTTTCTGAAAAAAATATTCTAGGTATTTTTAGCAATTCCTTTAGAATTGCATTTCATAATATTCTAAAATAAATAATTCTGGAATCTTATAAAAATTTATTTTTCAAGTTACACTATAAATGATTCGTAGAATGACAACAATTGCGATAATTTATTTACTAGCATTAAAATCTCTATATGAATGTTTATGCGTAATGCTATTGATAAAAATGTCAGTTAATGTGATTTATAACTGTAAGAAATCTAAAGTACCAAAGTCAAGCGGTTTCTGAAAAAAACAATTGTGCCCTACTAACAAACAAACGGCCACCTAAATGGCTTTAAAGGATTCCTTTTTTTTCTTTTGAAGTGTTGAAACATTAAAATAAAATCAATCGAGGCAAAAATATATTGGAAATTAATTTAATTGTTTGGAATACATATTAATTTGAAGATGAGGTAATTGTATGCCATTGAAACGATAATAAGTACTAAAGTGCGTCAGGAAACTAATGTCAATCTAATACCATCATACTTTGTATAATTGTATTAATTAGTATTTTCCTATATTGAATATATTTGGCGTTAATTTTGTAGAAATTCATTATTTACAATTAAATGAAACTACGTGATGTAGTATTATTTCTACTTTCTTTACCACGACCTAGGTTTCGTTGTATTACAACATCTTCAAAAATCTTCAAAGATTCTTCTTCTTCTTTGCTAATATCCCACCTGAAGATGTTGTAATACAACGAAACCTAGTTCGTGGTAAAGAAATTAAGGAAAGTAGAAATAATACTACATCACGTAGTTTCATTTAATTGTAGTATTTTCCTTTTAACTAATGAAAGTTTCTAGATCTTTTAATTAATAAGTTTTAGTGAGGTTGAAGTGTAATTTATAATTATTTCATTTATGTGCATTAAGAGAATTGGGATAAAATATATTTTTATGGAAATTATGAAAAGCCTGCATTAGTTAAATTCAAAATGGTAAAGGAAAAATAAAAAATTATTAAAAAAATTCCTACATATATAAATATATGTAGGGTTTTTTTAAACTACAGGATAAGTTAGAAAAGTAAGCACTCGTACATGTAAATGTAAAGAATAACATTTTTAATAAGCATTAGTAATATTATTTCTAAATGAACAACTGTACCTTTGCCAGTCACAAATATATTGAAAGTATTACTAGTTATCGACTCAATTGAATTAAGATATTTGGGGAACGGGAGGCCATTTCAAAAATAAACTCTTAATGTTTAGCACTATGAGTATTGCAATGATGATGACTGACAAATGTGAAATTTTCCCTCGACGATCTGCTTTCAAAGCGGAGTTCTAGGTTTCGAGGCAATGGTTTCTAATTGCAGTCTAATAATTTGAATTTCATGGCATAGATATCAATAAAATAGACGGTAAAAAGGCTCCTGGTTTCAATCTTATGGATAACAAAGTACTCACAGAACTTCCACGAAAAGGAATAATGTATACAACTATCCTTTCCAATGCGATCGTGAGAATAGGATACTTCCCCGCACTATGCAAGGTATCCCAAATCGTAATGATTCATAAGCCAGGCAAACCACCTCATGATGTGACATCATACAGACCGATCAGTCTACTGCCTGTAATATCTAAACTCTAGTAAAAGGTGCTACTTCAACGACTGCTTAGTATCCTGTCTGAAAAAACAATTATCCCCGACCATCAGTTTGGATTCAGACAACAACATGCTACTATAGAGCAAATTCACAGATTGCGTCATGTTATCAGAACAACGCTGGAAGAAAAGCAATACTGTTCCTCAGCTTTCAATGATGTGCAACAGATATTTGACAAGGTTTGGCACTAAGGTCTTATGTGCAAGATTAAACAACTGTTGCCTCACACCTTCTATAGTGTATTGAATTCGTACCTATCAAAAAGGATATTCCAGGTAAAGGAAAATTATTCTACATCCAAATTCCATGCTATCCAAGCTGGAGTACCGCAAGTTTCAGTTCTTGGACCTGTACTTTACACAATATTCACATCGGACTTGCCACAGACCCCAGGAGTGACTTTTGCAGATGACACAGCAGTTCTCCCTACCAACAAATGTCCCATAGCGGCTTCAAAAGCACTGCAACATAGCCTGAACAACATAAACAAATGGCTCAAAAAATGGAAAATTAAAGCTAGCGCAGCAAAGTCTGTGCAGGTAACATTAATGTTAAGAAAAGACAACTGCCCACAAGTGACCCTGGATGGTAACCAACTTCGCCACCAGAAATAAGTCAAATACCTGGGTATGCATTTGAACTGCAGATTGAATTGAAAGAAACGCTTAGCCACCAAAAGAGATGAGGTAAACCTAACATTTAGAGGGTTAAATTGGTTGCTCGGCCGTAATTCAAGACTGTTATTAGACAATAAGTTGTTGATTTACAAGACTGTACTCAAACCTATATGGACTTATGATATCCAACTCCGGGGATCAGCCTGTGACTCCAACATTATTATGATTCAAAGAACTCAAAATGGCATCATAAAGCACCTAGCAAATGCTCTGTGTGTATTTAAGAATTGACGATTTGCATAAGTACCTGAAAATAAACATGGTGAAAGAGAAAATTAGATTTTTTAGCTTTAAATACAAAAATAAACTAAAGAATCATCTTAATCAACTAGCGGTGCAACTCACAACTTTCGATGCCAGAGGATGACTAAAGCGACACAAAATCATGCAACTAGATAGTCTCGAGTAGTAAACTATAAATCATTTAAAGAGTTATGTTCTACTGAGGATGGACATGACAAGCTGGTCATCACACATCTACTCATCTCTACGACTGATTGTGTGATTACCAAAACAAAAAAAAACAACAAAAAAATGTTATTAAGGGAATCAGACATACAATAAAATTTATCATCCTATCTGTCAAATTTTAGAAATTAATATTTCAAAGGAATTATTATAATATTAGATAATTAGAAAACTTTTTCTTAAAATCCGTAAAGTAATTGTCCATAATGTAAGTGGCGTGTAATGCTGACAAGTATGCTTCACTGAACTGGAAATAGTGTGCTATTTATGTTTCCAACTTCAAGAAAAATTTAAGCGATAGATCATTTCATGTACCATATCACTGTACAAGACCCAATTGAGTTCAATGTTTGGTCAGAAAAATGTTTATTATAATTATTTACTATTTACGAAACTATACTGGATTTGCAGTCAATATCTAATAAATTTTTATCTAAATTAACAGCTTTGTGTTTTAAACCAAATTTTAATTCGTTGATAAGAGACTTTTATTTCAATCTCAACACCAGGTAGGACCTCCAATTTAATGATTTGTTTTATTTTTGCTAAAGATATTTATTCCTTCTTTTATAATAACTTTTTTTGTTCATAGTGAACTTTATTGTGTCCAATAGACTTCAAGTTTAACTAAAGTTTAGCATATTAATTCTCTACCTTGTTGTAACCTAGACTATGTATTATTAATCAATTCCCTTAATTAAAACTAAGGTTACATTTGTGGGTAACTTTATGTCTGTTCGGACGCGTCTTATTTCCGCGACGATATAGTGCTTGTTATTGTAAATTCATCTAAATGTGTTTCTCGTTTATTGTGTTTGTTTAATATCCACATAGGTATCTTACATTCTAGTTAGAATTATATATATTATGAATTTTAAACACAAAAAGCAAAGATTTCCTTTGTAGGTTTAAAATTTCATTCATCATTTTATACCTAATTTTATCAGTCTTTTTATACATTCTCTCAGGGAAATAATTTGGAGACATTATGTAAGATTTATAATTATTATGGCAAATTTTTATGTTATTTGTCTTAATAAAATGTGACTAATTAAGAGTGTAATTTTTGGTTTAAAATCATTATATTCTAACAAACTTTTTTTATAACTGCGACAGTTTACAGCATCACACATACACTATTAAATTGTCGATACCTCACATGCTCTAGCGATGAGTATAGGGTGATGTGAATGTTGATCCTAACCTTATTTAAATATTCTAACACTAACTGACTAACCACTATACTTTTGTATATTTTTTTAGACCCATTTAACGTAATTCTAATTAAAACTGAACTCTGTCATTTTAATTCCACAATTTGGCGTAAATATATCATCCTTTTATATGAAAATGTATCAAAATTTTTATAACAACGCATCTATTTAAATAGCTAATGTCAGTCAATAAAAAATTTATCTTTTCTTTACAACTTTCATGGCAAGAGGTCTTATAATTAACGACTTTGCAAACTTTAAAATAATTAAAACAGTCCTAGATTTTTACACATATTTTTAAAATAATATTTGCTTTTAAATTCTAACAATCCACTTTTAACACTTCTATACCTAATAAATTCCTCGTGACTCTCTTGAATGATGTGATATTTTTATCCTCTGATAGAATATTTCCATATGGTCCTGTATACAAAATAATTTTCATTTTATAATTTTAAAAGAACTTTATCCTATTAAGAAAAATCAGAAAAACATGTATGGAAGCTGATTTAGGAACCAATAAGGAAAACACATGCGTCATTCGATAGCTTATATAATTTTGCCGCTATAATAATTTTGGTAGCTAATTTCAAATCGCTCTGAGCAAATAGTTATGGCGACGCTAAAGTACCGCATTCGTCCCACAATCGGCCATTACATAGTAGAGCAGGTTCTTGGGGGAAGGGGAGGGGTATAATGGACTTATCTGTACTAGTCCAGGTAAAAATCATTGACATTTTAGGGTTGTGATCATTGACTGACACTTTATGGTCTTTCCCTACTACCATGTCAGATTTTACTATTATGTAACTTGCCATTAATAAAGGAGACAGCATCTTTTAACTGGTTTTTTGAAAGATGTGATATAGTGATTCTTAACCAGATCTTGAGAAATGCAGATCGGAGATGCAAATTCTATCGACATAACTAAGACCTGAAACACAGTAAACTATAATTACTTGAAAGGCAGGCATTTAAATGAACAAATGGTGGCTTTCAATAGATCAGATGCGAATGATCACATGAATTTTCTCATTTTCCAAAGGGTGACATCACAATGCTTGATGTCATCCTTTGAAAGTATCATTTAAAAATGAAAATGTTATACTGAGGCGAAAATATAAAAGATGGGTTCTGCTTGATCAAAATTTTTCAAGATAATGCGCTATCTGATTTATATCTTTATTCGATTTTCTTAATATGTCGCAAAACGTTGATGCATGTAATTGCAACAACTTACCACAGCTATATTTTAGTTGACATAAATGGAAAAGGTGTGGGTACAATATGTCAATATTACTGAAATTGACAGGGCATTGCACACCAGGTAGTTGTTCTCGCTGTGTTTGGTAGTTGGAATTTAGCAGGTATCGACTTTTCAATGTTACTGCAGTCAATTTAGTGGTATGATTGTGGAAGACGATATTTAAAATAGAATAGTAAAAATTATTACGCTGTGGTTTTACTCAATATATATGATATATTAATTATTTTATTACAACAAAAAATAACCTAACCTCTGAAATCACCCTAACCTTTTTCTCAGAGCGATTTGAAGTGAGCAGTCATAATCACTGTGACAGTAAATTGAAGCAACTTTTTTATGACCCACATGTAGGGCTTATTAGTTTTGTAGACCATTTTGTCTGTTCCTTTTTTCTCTTAACACATTTTGAATTTTCTTATTAACTATTATTATTCCACATCTATACTAAACAAAATATTCTTTCATGAATTTCATAAAATTCTTTTCGATAATATTTTTTTTCAAGAAAAGTTTCCATTTAAACACTTTTGCCATTTTTGTGTTATGCCTACTTTGTAAATTTAAAATTTTGAAATATTACCCTACACGGCAGATTTTTCTTAACGTTTTAGATAAGACAAGTTTATGGAATTTTGAACTTGTTACTATTTATAATATATCATTTTTTTATTAAAGTAAAAGTTATTTCCATGTTATTTAGTTAGGTAACATATCGACATATTAATTAAATGTAATGTGCAGAATGGTTTCTTCTAGAATTGACTACATATTAAAATATAGTACTTAACTAAGTAGATAAATATTTCAATTTCATGTTCCGTCAAATATACTGACATCTGTCACTTTTATCGATATATTTGCTCTTATTTTCAAACTTACAAAATCCTGGTACACTTGGTTCAGAAGTTAATTACATAAAAATAAGTAAAAACCTTACTGAAAAGTTATTGAAACCAATTTCACTAAAATAATTGCACCACAATTAATAAAAACATCAAAGCAACACACGTAAAATAAAATAAAATTTCTATAGAAATCTACACCGGCTTTGTAAAAATCACAATTTCAAATCAAAATTACTTTTGTCATATTCGAAATAACATACAAAATAATTCATATTAGCGCTTTATCATAACATTGTGAGAGAACAAGGGATAGGTTGGTAATAGTTTTAACATATTTGTATCATCTATAGGGCCAAAGCATATTAAATTCGTAAGAAACTTATCATGAATAATTAATTATTAACTACAATACAACCAAACTACGCGATAACAAATAGAAGAGTCTCTTTGCTTAAGGAGATATTAAAAATAATTAAATTGTAAATGTAATTTAATATCCATTTCTGACCACATCTCAACTTCTTCCAAAATGTTACGTAATAAATTTAAAAATGTTCTGAATAAAATTGCTTTTCTAATTGGGTGTTCAGAGAATCATGATCCAAAGAAGAGAGAGTGATGGGAAAAAATAAATAATCCAGCTCCTGTTTGGTTTCAGATGACACAAAACGAATATTATTGTCATGAAGCTTAAATTTATCATAAATGATAGTATTTTATACACAGTGATTGTTATTGAGTAATATTAATGGAAAGTAGTATCTGTGTTATATATTAGTTTTTTCGGTATGAGAAATACACTGTCTTTTGTATCCTGTTTAGTTTCCATTGAGAGATAACGAAAGATAATTGATAGATACCAAGTATTTATTTACATATATTGGGGTACCATTTTCAAAAGACTTGTTTCCTGCTAAATTTTGTGGGATTTGTTGTCTAATATTATATAGTACGATAACTTTTGATCTAAAAACTCCATTTCTTATACTCCATTCAGTAATTAATAGTAAGATATCAAAAGGATAACTATTGAAAGCTGATAAATTTACAGTCAAAATTGTAAAGCGCTAGATAATATTGCTTTTCAAGCATATGTTGATTTGTAAGAGTGCTTGCCAGTATGCATGATTCCCATAGTTAATCTAAAAATTATGTAACAAAGACGGTAACAGAACTATTTCCCTACAAATAAAATCTCCTGAAAATTTTTGAATAATACCTGATTTTCTTCGCTTTTGTTACAAAGTTGCAACACACTATAAGAGAAAAAGACATAATTTACTTTCTAAAAGAGATATTTACTAACATTCGAAATTCTACTTAAAATATATGATCGAGACAAAAATGTTACTTTAGTGTCTAGTTTTTGAGATCGTCATCCAATTAAGCAGTATATTTCTAGCAAACTTTTAAATTCGTTATAAATAAATGGACACCATACCATGGTAAGACGTCATATCCATTGAAAATACTTTATACAGAGGAAAGTGGAAGGTTTAATTTTGTGACTTATATTTTGAAGGCCATTTTTATTCATTTACGTGCAATAGTTTTTTTCTCCGTTTCTTTGGAGCAATTTCTAGTAAAAAATAATAAACGAAAGCTTCTAAAGAGACTTTCTAATTAAATGGCACTTAGTTCCAAGTCTTTTCATAGAATAATCTACTGTTGTAATTAAGATACTGAAGAAAAACTTGGAGGAAATTCATATGTGTATGCTTCAAGACAATAACAAGTTTACCCAAACTGATTACAAAACCTTAGATTATATTAGATTATAAAGCAATAAAAGGTGACATGGTTAATCTTGACCAAGCAATTGGCATTAGTGCATGGAAGAGAAAAAAATCTTGGATAATGATAGCTTCTCATGATAACCTAGAAATTTTGTGCGTACAAAATAATTATTTTCCCCGATATCTATAAACCAAATGTATTATGAAATTATTAACAAAACAAAGGCTATTCATAGAACAGCTCAGAAGAGCACTTGAAAAATTACACACCGAATTAAGATCCTGTTTTCTGAGAAAGAAGGATACCAAATTTAGTGAAGAAAATATTTTGAGACAATTTAAAAATTCTCAGCCAAAACAAGTCTTGAAATATCATCAACCGTTACAACTAATAAGCGAACTTGGTGCCGACATTGCCTATTGAACAATGTCAGTAGAATCAATGTACTGTGCCGAGGTTTTCACAGGTATATCTAGGCTGTTCCTTAAATAATGGATAACTTTAGAGCCATGGATGAAAGGGATTGCACATTCCTAGAAAATGTATATTTAGTAAAAGCTTAGCGGTTTTATAGATATTCAGACTATTTTGTTTTTAGCTACTTCTTTGTTTACAATAACCACAAATGAAGGAATTATCTATTATATTTTTAGTCTATTATTTTTCATAAATGTCCTACAAAAAGTATGTTAGGATTTTTTCTTTAATATTTTCCTATTTTTAAATTTTCTTTTCACTTAATTTATTTTCTGCTTGCCCTTTTTCCATTTAAAAGAAAAATATGTATTAACATTGCTCATTTCGTCAGGTTGAATTTTCAAATTAACAATATTTCTTTATAATTTATTGAAATAATATAGCTGTAATCTGAATGAATTTTGCAAATTTTAATTAAAACTTGAATAATTGACGAGAGACAATGAAAACAGTATATTAAAGAAAAATAACAATATGATAAAATAACAAATGTTTTCAAAATAACAATATTAAAATTTCTTCAGGTTTGTACAGAGACCACTTAACAAGAAGACGCCGCATTGAGTAATTTTGTAATGAAAACAAACGTGCCAAATACTGCGGGGTGCGGGGTGGTGTAAGTGAAGCGCTGTATTTGGATTAGTTACAAACTTTTGTTTAATAGTTGTGGATTGGTCACTTTGAAATGTGTGAAAGAGAGCTTGATATATCAAGCCCTCTTTCATCCACTTTGAAATGGCCAATGAAAAACAGACTTCTGTGTGGCCAATCCACAATGTCAGCGACTTAGGGATGACGAACTTTATTATCGATTATCGATATTTTTGACTTAAAACAAAAAAAACAATAATATATTCGCACAAATTTATTAAGTAATTGTGTACATATTCAATCACAAGTTTTATTAATACACTAATATATGAGATAAAAACATAACTAATCGAATTAATGTTGTCAATGCGATAGGTGTGTTCATATGTGTGTATACTTGAAAGTTCGTATAATGTATGTGGGATTGTAACTCTTCATCTCTCATTAGGAGGTAGTATTTTTCTTAGTTCTGTGTACTATAATGTATGCAGAATTAGGAAAAGTACTCTATTAAAAGGTTTAACAAAATTTATTACGGATTTTTTAAAATAAGAATCTCATGTAAAAAGTGAAGTATTAGTGATTATAAAAAAATGAAACTGGTGTGTGCTTATGACTACGCGATAGAAGGAAAAACTTTAAATTTTAAAATTAATGTGTGTACATTGATGAATATTAATTCGACAAATTAGGAATAATGCGAGGTTATTGTTTTAAAATACAATATTGTACGCGCATTGTATTAAACTACTCTGAAATAAAAAAATATTCACACTAATAAAAGTACACATAAATAATACACCGAGCTGGCTTTTTCCTAAAGCTTTGTAATACGCAGGCGCATACACACGTATTAACACACATATTCGTACTAACATATACATGTAAAACGCTTGGATCAGAGCATGTATTAGATAGTGTGCAATATAGATACACACCGACGCTTGCTCTCTCGCTTTAGTTCGGCAGTACACAGGCGCACATATATGTACAGTACTTAGTAGACGAGATGGTAATATTACTAAGCATGCATATTAACTAATTTGAATTTAAAAATTTAAGGCACAACGATTCTAAGGAAGCTTCACTTGTTTCATTGTCGTGAAGGATTTTCGTTTCAACGAGTTTCAAATCACAACGATTCTAAAGAAGTTTCACTATTGCACTATTATCCTTTAAAATGAATTCGTTTTTTGTGTACACGTCTAACTTCTTCTTTTGAATTTACTTTTTTTGTTAAATAAACTAGTCGTACGGTAATGTATTTTTCCATTACACTTTTGGCTAAATCTATTAGGTGATTGCTATATTCGTAATCAAACTGATGATGTAATATGTCCAAAAATAATTTTTCGTTTGCAAAAGTCAGTAAGGTTTTCGTAACAAAATGCAGAGTTCGATTCTCTGGTTTAAACTTTCTGTAATTTTCATTACTCCGAATGACAACTTCGCATCGCCGACAAATTTTGACAACAGAGTCAAAAGCATGTATTAAATCACCTTTATTTCTTAAACAAATGAGGCTATTTTGCCTCGCTTCCCTGGAAATTAAAGCTTCAAGTCGACTTCATCTAATTCAGCTCTAGAGGTCATGTTAATTTTGTCAATGGAAGAGGAACAATTTAAAATTGATATATTTTCCAGAGGAATACAGTTTCCAGTGCCTGTATTGCAGAGTTCGGTGTGAATTAATATCTTTTTATAAGCTGCTTCTAATTGACGTGGTGTGGGGTTATCATTTGCTCCCAATTTCGATCTAATGTTACAAAACAATAATTCTAAATGATCTTGGCTGATTTTATGAAGGGTTAAGTAATTTAATGGAATATTTTCGTTTTGAATTAAGTTTTTAAAAATAAATTTTGCACTTTCGATGCATATGCACATGCCTAAGAAGCCAGTATATCGCAGAGACTCAATCAATTTTAATATTTTATTGTTTTTTGACGTCATGTGTGCCTTTAACGTTTTTAAAAAGTTTTTTGCTTCATCCAATATTTGAGAAACTGTCGCATAGTTGTCTATGTTCATAGCTAGTTTTAAACCGTAATCGTGGGTTTTGGAATCTAGAATACCAAAAAGATCGTTCAGGAACAATAGCATATTAGATATGGCTCCTTCAAAACTATGTAATTTCAGTTCTCTACAACAAAACAATAAAGGTGTGGAAACGCTTCTACTAAAGCGTTGTGTTGCGAGTTTTACTTTCATAATATTATTTTTGAAGTTGAGATGCTCCGATCGAAGTTTATTGGCTATATGGAATGATTCTTTTTCCTGAATATCATGTAGATTTTTTATATAAGACCACTTTATTGTGTTACCCTCATTGTCAATGAAATGTTGATAGAATTCAAAACTATTCCTTATAAGTTTTATCATGTGTACTGGGTCTAAAAATACTGCTATTTGTTGGTTATTAATTGTAAAAGTTGTTTCCATATTTAAAACACTTAAATTACAACCAAGTTTTTTTGCCATGGTAATGTTCGTTGGGCATCCATCAAAAGTCAAAGCTTTGACGATAAAATTTGCTTCTTTACACATTTGTATTGCCTGACGAACTAGCATTGCTTTTTGATCTGCTGTTACTTTATTTACCAAAAAATATCCAATAAACACTTTGTACATAGCATTAAATGGAACTACCAGAAAAACTAAAGACTCAGTACATTCATCGTCGTAATCAGCATCAAATCCACTTCCAAAGTCAACATAACCGTGAGTTCTTTGAGTGTGTGGAACATATTCAATTTTTTTCTTAATATTAATTTCATCAAATATTATTGTGCCATAAAATACAATTCCACAGTGCTCCGATTTCAACTTAATGGCATCAAAAGCTTCCTTGGTAAAACCGGGACGACCATCGACTGTTTTGTACCATTTTGATAATGTTTTTATTGAAGGTAATGACGTATAAAAGGTTTTTCTTACATATGATAAGCTTTTGCCGAATAAAAGTTCAACGTTAGAGCGAACGTTTCTAATTCAGGAGAACATTTGCTGTGATTTACTTTATCTATTGTAGCGTTGAGATGTTGTCGCTTTACAAGTTCTCGAGTTTGGACACCAATTTCACTTAATAACGATGCATTTTCCTGATTTCTAATTTCTCCAGTATCATTTTCAGCGAATCCGTTTTTCTTTTCAGCCTGCGATTTACCTCACGCAAGCGCTTTATTTTCACATTTTTCGTTAGAAGTTTAGTTTTTAGAATACGAATTATTCTACTCATCCGTCTCTTTCGTGGAGAGCTGTGATTTGATGGTGTTGGTGAGACGTCTTCAAGTCGTTTGATAGCTGAATCTTTATCCTCAGCAAGATCCTTTAAAAATGAACAAAAATAGAAATATTAAACTAAATTTCAAGTACTATACGTTTTAAAATCATTTTTGGAATCGGTTAAAAAGTATTCAGTTTTCTTTTATTTAATTGGAACGTAAATAAAATTGAAAAAAGCTGACAAAAGCCTACATGTAAATTTTTAGTATGACTCATTTTTTTTCTAATAATAAATCTGCACCTGGAATAGACATCTGAAAAATAAAAATGTCATTCTTAGTAATCATGAATATTTGTCATTACTCGTATTTTTAGGGCAAAATAGGAATGATTTTGATATAAATTAAGTTATATTCTATGAAACAGTATATAAACAAATAATCTTTGAATGAAAATAATGACTAATGTCAATATCTAACAATATAGAAATATTAAACTAAATTTCAAGCACTAAATGTTTTAAAATAATTTTTGGAATCTGTTTAAAAGTAGTCAGTTTTCTTTTATTTAATTGGAATGTAAATAATATAAAAAAAAACTTACAAAACTTACATATAAATTTTTAGTATGATCCATCTTTTTTTCTAATAATAAATCTGCACTCTTCATATTTTGCCAATTCACTGAAATAGATTGATCTAGAAATCTAAAAAATAAAAATGTCATTCTTAGTAATCATAAATCTTTGTTCGTATTTTAAAGGGCAAAATAGAAATAATTTTGATATAAAATACGTACAATCACTAGTATATTAAGCTTTGCGATGGCATTTTCATATAAAAAGCGTCGTTTTTTTATGAATTTGAAACAACCTCCGGTGAAATGACGAGAATATATAACACTAAGATTTGTGGGAAACCAATTGTCATCTTGTGCAGTAGAATTGATCCATTTTTTTTAATTTCTGAGCACTTCGAAAATCTAAATAAATTAAAATATTTGCTTAAAATTAAATGAAAAAGATATCAATAGATCAACGAATTCAATTTAAAAAATAAATCATTTAACTCTACTACATTACAAACGATATCGACATTTTTGATAGTACTAATATATCACTAGCAAAACACATTTTCAATACAGAATACTTGAAAGAGCAAAATGATAGCGATTGAAAAAAACGGGCGCCATTTTTGTTTACCATGTTAAAGTTTAAATTTTATGAAACTAAATATTAATTAGCCACATTAAGAACATGAACTTCCCGATGAAATGCAATGCCATTTTTATGCCAACTTGAATTTTTGCAACTTTTGCCACATAATTTCACTGCGCAATAAGGCATAGTTACGAGTATTGAAAGTATTTAAAGCACAAACTCTCACTAAAGCGGCCGGGACGCGAATGAAATGAAAATTGTGGGCGGGGTCGCAGGTTATCCTCTGTAGATGAAAACGTTGGCACTCGAACGTATCCTAATATGCGGCGTCTATTTGTTTCATAGTCTGTGAGTTTGTAAGATATACAATATTTTGATAGAATGTGAAGAATTTACATTAGGGCTAATAGATATAAATTTCTGCACCCTATGTTTTGTTTCAAATAAATTTTATGTCCTATGTACATTCAAATGAATAATCTGTTAGCCGCAATTAAATTTAAAGGAACCTAGTTTAATCGAAGCAGAAATAAATAAGTTTTATTTAAAATTAAATTTGGTAAAATAAGCTGCCAGAAATTTCCATTATTTTCTTTTCTAAATAGAAAAAAAGGGTCTTTTACTTTAACATTTGCGCTAATTGCGCAATTTTCAAATATGGTTTACCATCTCATTTAGTAAGACCACAAAGCTATAAACTAATCTCGATACATTTTAGTAAGACCACAAAGCTCAAGCTATTGTAATCAAATTGAGTAATACGTAAACTTTATAGAGAAATTTGAAAGAATTCCAAACGCTGCTGAAAAATTCTAATACTTATTTAACAACACAACTCTTCAGAAATATTACACTAAAAAACAGAACGAGCCAAGTTCTCCATTTGCAACTGTTGTATGAATCTAATAAAGTAGGTAAAGGTGCCTAATAAAAAGAAGATAAGTTAAATGAATATCACCTAAAGCTTTGGGAACTTCAGTACTATCAGTGCTTGAAATATTATTCATTACTAACAAGACATTGTATGTAAGGATCAGACCGTATTTTTATGTTTCATTTGAATAATGCTTCAATGACGTAACGTAAAATATTAGTCCTTAAGTGTATTTCTCACTTCATCTCTTTGTATCTAATTGTTTACCTTCACAACTAAATATACCATATAATGTAAAACAGTGTTTTCACATTTTCATTTGTCCACTTCATTAGGTGTAGTCCTAATGATATAGAAGAGTATAAACAGGTAGAGGATTTCAATTTGACGCTAGGATTTATTGAAAGAATCTCATTGCTTTTCTTAGCGCAAAGTGTCTCCAAAGTGTCCAGTGTCTCCGTATTTGTGGCACTTTTAATTTGTGCAGCATTTAGTTCCTATTGATGGACTATCCTTTGATTTTTCTTTATATTTGCAAAGTCGAGACTCGATTTTTTTTTTAATAATTTTCACAATAGTAACATGACCTGTTTTAAATAGTTTCTTCATGTAACTCAGAAAAGTTACAAGTAACTGTAAGAAATTGTTTAAAGACGGCCATATTAATATAGGGACAGAACTTAATTTCCAAACAACATTGCAATTTGTTACGAAGTAGTTTGCAATGTCAACAACTCACATCTGATTAGAATAGAGCGTGTAAATGATGCCGGTGTAGATAAATAGAAATTTAAAGAAGCAAAGCGGCCATATGTACATTAAAAGTCAGGCTTTGATATCCGTAGCTTGCACGTAAGTAACAAAAGGGTAGGCCAAGTGCATGTCAGCATAAACACGAGATACGATTCCATAATTTTATGTATCGTTTGAAAGTGTTGAAATAAATTAACCAAAAAGTCTTAATTACAAACTTAATTCAGATATTATTACCATGATTAAAGGAAGCCATCTCCCTCTAATCATGAATTATAAAGGTCCATTGTACTTCAGTTTGAAGCTTAAAATTTCGTAAAGGAAACTAAGATAATAAAAGAAAATAATTAAAAGTAATTTTAAAATAAATATCCAATAATTCTCCGTTTGACGAATTGCGTGAAAAATCCTTTTATAACTTTACTTTATGTGATATGTTTTAAAACATTTGATAGTGCGAAGAATATTAAAAAAATTTAGAACCCCTTATTTCAGATCAGAACTTTTAAAATGTGAATAAGAGTAATGTTTAAAACACTAAACAATATCGTTTTAATGAATAAGCTATGTAAATAAGTTGATGAATAAACATGTTCATTTGGAATATGTTAATATTATACTGGTTGACCTCAATTTCTGGGGTTCCAATTGATGTTTGGACATATTCTATATATCACAACATGCCATATATAGACACAAACAGTTTTAGGATATAATAGTATAGCAATTTTTATGCTATAAGAATTTCACATGAAACATTACGCTAAACAAGCGTTTATCTATTTACCACAATCTATATATTTGTGCTAATTCGTTCAAGACAATACAGCAGCTATGACAAATCTCAATGTAAATCTTCTCTGTTATGTTTAATTCACGTTGTTCCTAATCATGGAAAACTGTTGAAATTATTCTTGGACTTTCTTGGAATTCTACAAAATTATCATTTCTTTCAACCAAATGAATTTCATGTTTCACTGTTTACCCGTTGTTACAGTGATAAATATATGCACACAGTGATAAATATACTCGCACCGTCAATCAGTTTGGGCAAATAAAGTGTTTTCAGATTTATTTTATTTTTAATACTAGAAAATGTTAAATCCAGTAAAACTGAAAGTGAAAGTAGTTATTATCACCCAATCCAATTGTGTTAAATGTGTGAAGTGTTTTTATGTTCCATATCTGAACAGTTCAACACAACGGAAAAACTAAATTAAGCCATTTGTTAAATATAAATATGTGGTATATAATTTTTTTCTTTTAAGGGATTACGAATCAAATAAAATTTTTAATACAATTCTTTTATTTATTGATCTCTAGCCTTGGAAGTTACAATGAGAGAAGTAATATATCACGAAGCTCTATTTATGCAGTTTCACCGATATAAATTCCATTAGAAGAAATGGTGAAACACTTGAAAAGACTCTGTACTATTATTCTCTGCAAAAAACTGACATAGGCAATTCTGGAAATCTGAACATTAATAAAATAATTTAATAAAAAAGGCATAAATTTACACACATTGAAATATAATAATAACTGTGTCTCTATGGTGTTGCTCGCCGAAAGCCAAACAATTTTTCAAATCATCCTTTTGGAATACATAAGCAATGTTATAAAGGTATGTATGGGCCACAAGCTTCTTACCCATACAACAAAATAGTTGTCATAATAGTGCGCAACATTGCTCAATAAGATAATATTCGGAAATAAAAACGAGACTTAGAATTGAAAGAGACCTATGTAATAAAATTAACCAAACTAACTTTAATTTTCAATAACAAATTATATTAGACACTAGTTATTAATATTTTCAATTTTACTGTACTTTAACTTGTAATGCAAGCGGTAATGAGGTTCATACTTGTGGTCCAGCGAGCCGATCCGCGTTCTGTGTATAGGTATTGATGCGTTTATAAAAAGTCTAGTTTTTTTTTTAAATTGTTGTGTTTTGCATAAAACCCGACAGAATTGTAGGACAATTGTTTACATGTTTCATTTAATGAATGAATTTGTAATGTATTTGCAGTCCCGAGTTAAAACATAACTCTGGACTAGACAACTGGCACTTAGTTTGTAAAATATCACCTTTTTATATATGGTGTAAGATATTTTTAAACGAATGTATTAAACAATTAGTGTAAAAAAAGTGTGAGTCTCCAGCTTCTACATCATTTGCCTGAAATCCTGAAAAAGTTGCGATGTAAAGGTAAATGGTTGGCGACATATCGGTAACCATCAGAGTTTAAGAAAAGAAAAATGACTCTCGAATGTTAATTGTCACGATGATGAATTTGCATATAGTAGAGGACTGGGGACTGCATAGAACTATTTTGACACCGCAGTATATACCTACAAGTATTGCATTTGATGTAGATAATTTTATACGAAACAAAAATTTAAGTTTTTGCTATACAACAAAAAGTCATCATACCATAGATCTTTTGAATCTGATTTGTCACGTGTACGCGTTACCTTTGAAAGTTGCATAATAGAAAAAAAAAAACAAAAGTGATCTTCTTTTGGTCTTGAAATTGCTAGCTGAAAATTCACAATCAACAAATTTTAATAGATACAGGGGCCGAGACACGAATAAATCAATTAGGGGCTGAACGGAAGGCGAAAAGGAGGGAAAATTTAAATACTAAATTTATTCGGAGCCATATCTTCATAGAATAAATGCAACCCAGACTTGGTGAAGGACTGATTGTGCCCATAAGTTCGAGTTTTTTTTGGGAGAATATCACAACTATTCTGAATGTGTAGTTCCGTCCTGTGAAATTCAGCATTCATATTATGTATTATTTGTAATATGATTACTGAAGGAAATACAAATTTTTCCTCTTAGCTTTACACATTGATATTGTACAAGAAAGAAAGATATTATTCAAAGCCTAATTTCAGCTCATGTAAAAAGTTGAAGGATGAAATATTTACTCTTTTTTTTATATTCCCTAATTTCTCCTGATATTAAAATATTAAAAAAAAAACAAAGCTATTAAATCCTCCATCAAATAATTTGTACTATTAATTAAAAACACAATTTTTGGGAAAGGTTTTGTTAGTGACTTAATTGAAAATTAAGTTACATCAGTTTAATTATGTAAAATTTAATCAGCTTATATATTATACACATTTTTAACTTTTCTTAAAGAATCTAAAGTAAATAGTCATAGAAGTGAACTAAATTTTACTAATAAAATTTTTCTTTAGCGAAATTTTTCTAATTTATCCAAATTTTTCTAAATTAACGTCGATTGCAAAGTACTTTGCAAATTTTCACAAAATTTATATTTATTATGAATGTCATTACGACAAACTATTTTTCATGAAATAAAACTGAAATACTACAATGAAATTGGTTGAAAGGAAAGTTATGAATTTAAGAAAGGTTGAAATGTTGACGGTGAAAAGGCGAGCGATCTTGAACTCTGCAACACCAGGTGTTGACAACAGTTGACACAAGTCTTCCATTTTGGGTTGCAATTCAGCAGCTGAAAATAATGTCATTTCTCTATAATAATAATATACTCTATTATAAATGTTGTGTAAATAGCGTGCAAATCTGTATTTGTATTTTATTTTCTTTATTCCCACTTACAGTAAATTAGCTTTTTATCTTATCAGCGTCAATCTTGAGGGTGTTTTTTTAAGTGAAAACATAGACTTAGAAAATAAATAAAAATAATATTCAATAAAAATATTTACAAAACAGTAAAATTAAATCTTCACTTTTACCCACTTCTATGGAGATTGGAATGCACTTCGTCATTATTACTTTATATGATAATTCAACGACGCTCTTTCAATTTTAATGAGTTGATAATAGTTATCTTATTTTCTTCGTTTCTATCAAGTACATTAATATTGCAGAAGAAAAAATAGACTTGGTATCAGAGTTTAATGAATAATTTAACGGAAGTAGACTTGTCTTAATTTTCATAGATATATAATAGAATTGCATATATTAATATACGTACGTGCTTGAATATCTTAGAATTCTATTAATTTGAATACTAATGGTTTGGATACTAATGGTAATATTTTATCAATTGTTTCTTTCTTAACTAGTATTTATTTAAAATAGTTTAGTTGATTATTCACGTAATTATTACTTTGATAAATACTGTTTAATTCATATTGGATAGGTATAGGAGCATAATATAGCATCAATGAGAAATAAATTCCTGTTATAAATTTTATTCTTCTTTTTTTACTTTATTGGTGCGCAGTAATTTTGATTTTAGTTTTCCGGTCACTAAGCACTTTTGCGGTGAAATTATTTCGCAAATTTATCAACCAAAATTATTCGAAGCTTGTGAACAAAAACTAAGGCTTTATATATATTCTTGAAATGGGCTCCTAAAAATATATAATGAAATTAATGCTTTTTGGAAAAAAACTACGACAATTGCAAAAGTTTGACAGTCATAAAAATATGCACCGATTTATGTGCCAACACAGGGTTAGAGTCTGAAGCGCTTTTTAATATATTTCTTCATTTTGATTTTCACCATCCATTATTTTATTTACAATCTCGTCATTATGCTGTAGAATAATAATTTATTCTACTTCTTCCTTGTATTCAATATCCTCTTGCAGAAATAACAGCTTTATAAAGATCAATATGTTTGCTTTTAGTATTATCTAATGTTAAATTTAATTATGAAGGACATAGATCAAAACGACAGGCCGTAAAATAGAGGAAACCAATCTTACTGCAATTACATCAATAAAATTTTAGTCCTGTTTACTATTGCAGGATGTAGCATAGAATAGAATATATTTTGCTGATAGTAGAAGAGTTGGAATCGTCTGTAAAACATTATTAAATTTAATTTATCCTTTCTCTGGAATATTCGTAACATTGCCGACCATGTTAGATGTAACATTCTTTAGATGTTTGTTACATACGTACATATTTAGATGTTAGTTACGAAATTATAGGTTGAAAAAAGATAGTAAAATTATTTTGTCGTCAATTTTTTTACAAATACGCCAGTTTTTCCAAATACCAAGATATTCTTACAATATAGCTTTACATACTGGAATACAAGTTTTATTGGCCTTTTACAAAGCATCACCCAACCAAACATATGTGGATTATTTACAATAATAAACATTAGTATAATTACCGCAAAAGCAGGAGATTAGACAAGGTTCGATAATGATAAGAATTTTCAAAAAAGGGGAATGGAAAAAAATAATAATATTTTACCGGCGATTCAAACTCTTTTACCGCGGCACCAAACTTTAACACTTCATTTTAAAAATTGCTAAAAATTCTTCATTATGGAAAGCATTTGCAGAAAGATTGATCTGCCCTATTCTGCAGCATTTTGTCGCTGTTGATGTTAATTCTGCTAACACAGATTATTAAAAACAATGACATTGATCCTCATGAAGACGTTGATCTTATTTTTTTGTAGCAGGATAAAAAATATGAGGAAAAGATAGAAAAAAATATCATTTAACAGAACGTGCAACATACTGCACGAAGAAGAATATGAAATAATAAATTATGAATACCTACAGTAAATTAAAATTATAATAAATGTGGACTAGACCGATTGGGGATATTGTATTTAAAAAAAACACATATCTCACTCCATTGTGATTAAATTTTTCATGACCAGAGGGGTCATGAAAAATTTAATCTATATCAAACATTTTATGAAAAAAGTCCAAACATTTTTACATAATTGTTATCTATAACCTTTCGGAGACGTATTTTAAGAGATAACGGCGATAAATTAAAATGTTAGTTTCTGAGTAAAGGTTAAATTTTGGAACGTAATTGTGACAGAAAGGACCAGGTGAATGAACCAAATAAAACGTAAATTGAAAGTGTACAAGTTTTATTTGTCATGTTTACTTTAAAACTACTAAAAACTAAGGAAAAAACATTGTGATTTTTTTTTCAGGCTTCTACAGAATTATACCTTGGAAAGAATAAATTGTGGAAAATTGATTTAAAGAACACTTTAATATATTTCCTCGATAAATGAATATACTTACTAAATGAATACACTCGTTAAATGATAGTACTTTTTGAAAAATTAATAACACATTTTTATTACTAGTAAAATATTTTTATATTTAAAAAACGGGGTTAAGTGATTGGCAAATTCAATACTACATCCAATAAAACAAAAAGAAATTAAATTCATTATGAGAATTTGTTAGTTATTTAGACCAATTTTTATCTCTGACTGGCTTCTTATAACATATTTATTTTATTATGAGAAACGAGAAAGTAATCAGAGGATAATACAGCCGTTCAATAATAACTTCTGTTCTCATTTTATTTGGAGTAAAGTGGAAAACAAAAAGGTTTAAAACGTTTATTTACAAAAATATTTGGAAATGGTTTTACAAAATAATTAAAGATTAATATTTTTCCATGAAATATTTTTTTCCACAAATGAATTTTATTTTCATATTAAGCTCTTAAGATATTTGCAATAACGCTTTGCCAGGATGGCAGCTAAGAATTTTTTTAAGAATTTTTTACTCGCAAGTAGAATAGCCAATTGGTAAACCATTTATTTATTATTATAATTATAGCAAGATTGTCGCAAATTATTATTAATTATTGCGGTTTAAAGGAAAACTAGAATGCTTCCAGAAATATAAGTTAAAAAAAATCAAGAAATTTATAAGAAAACATATAAGGTTTTCTACCTTTTGTTTTCTACCTTGAAATTTCTATGTTAAATTAAAATATAATATATTAATCGGCATATATTTTAATAACCAAAAGCAAACAAATATTAAATGGAAATTCTTGATAGATGTAATGAACACTCGAATGTTTTCTTTACAAAGATTCCACAAACACAGAAATTTATGTAAGGTAGTTTTAGAGACGCCGGAAATGTCCATAAAAATAAGAAATATATTTTTATTTATTGTTTCCAAAAGTGCATAAGTTAAAATTTATAAAAACAATGTTTTTTAAATTTACCACAAAATTACGGCGGTGATTATAAATTTCCAAGTTTTTCAGATATCCACGAAGTCTTGCGTCCATGAAAGATACCCTAGGCAATATAATTACATCATAAAAAATAATATTATTATTTGTAGAGTTTAACAGAAGTACCATGTACCATGGTAAAAGTTTTTATATGTTTAAATGTGCACAAAACCCTCGTAATATTAGCTCTTTCCAAAATAGCAAGTTTATTTTTTTCTTCAGTTCAGTTACCTTGCAGAGTTATTTCAATTTCATACGACCTTCTATGCTTTACTTTTCTGTAAAAATAACTAAGTCTTAAAAGATCAACGATATCTCCCAACAGAGTTCATACTAAATTCCACAATGCGGTAGCAAAATAGTGTTACATAAAGAGTCGCGGTACATTTGCAAGTACACTAAAAGTGGCACAATTTCGTTTCGTGACGTCAGTTAATTAGTTAATTATTGAGAAAATTATTTCTTATCTCGATTCAACTCCTTGTTTATTAGGAGCTAAAACGTTGTTACACACTATAGTCATTAAATTTTTAATTCCTTAACATCTATCTTTTGGGAACACACGCTCGTATCGTAGATGTTTGATTAGTTCATGTTGTACCCAGTTTACCAATCTGACTCGATATTCTTTCCGTACCAAAGTTAAATACTTGCTGCTAGCTCATTTATTTATGACTCGAGAGTACACCGCTTTAAATTTTTTATTTAGTTTGTTATTATTAGCCTAAGCCTCCATTGGCCAATAACATTTTCTGTGAATGAATCACGTGTCCATTGATCGTATTTACTTTCAATTGGTTTATATCAAACAGAAATAAAACTTAAAAAGATGATTAAAAAAAATAATTGTATTTACTTTAGCTAAATTTAAAACATGTCTTTAAATTTATGGGATAATTTACTATAAAACAGCTAGCTTAAAAATTTGCAAGTTGCTATTTATGTTTAATTGACTTACGTAATTTTCGATGCAGTAATGCTTTCAATCCAAGTGTCCGGGTATAGCGAAGCCATTGCGAAACTTTCTCGCAGTTCATGCATATATTGAACAATCCAAATAATGGATACAATACCCACATAAACTCAATCGATCCTAGTAAATATAGTTCAACCTAAAAAAACAATTTTTGTTAAATTAATATCCAGGCATAACGAAAACAAAATAAATTCTAGCATAGCATATAATTTTTGCTAACCTCTGAATCAGCAGCATTTACAATAAATACAATAGAAATAAATGTCTGTAGAAAACCATTCCAGAATAAAAACAGAATCTGCAAATAAGTAGGTTTAAATATTTGGATGAGTTAATGTACTTAAATGTAATACATAGAGTTTATAGAAGATAAATAAGCATTTTATTTGTGGAAAATCGTTTAATACTATTTTCCCAAACTATCATGTGGAAAAGGTTACAAAGTATTATTGGAATGTAAAAATATGCACTTTCCTGAAATAGTCTTAACAAGTGTGTCTTCTTTAATAATAATTACAGAAGGAGAGTAATTAAAGAAAAGTAATTAAATTATGTCTTACGTCTAAATAAAAGGTTTCATTTATAAGAAAGCAGACGTCAATAATATTTACATATAATTGGATAATCATATCAAAACTTTCACTAAAATCGTTCATTGCGATCACCGCTATATTGTTGGCATTATGTAAACTTTGATAGCCATTGACACTAAACAGGGCAGACAGTTTCGAATTTCCATATTTAATTCTCTTTAAAACATCGCTGAGGGAAGTATAAAAATGAAGATGTTTAATACCACAATACCAAAAAATAATGTAGGAAGTAATAAATCCTAGTTCAAAATTGTGCCAATAAATGATACAATCCACGCCAACCATTGTAAAAATACATAGACATATCTTATAGACATTTGAACGATTTAGCTTTTGTGCTTCTTCATATAAAGATCTCTTGAAGTTAAAATCCAAATAATTATCCAGCGTTTCCATTTTAGCCATTAATTGTGAAAATTTAATTGATTCCCCGACAGTAATTGTAATAATGTTGTAACTGAATATTGCTAAAAATACCAGTTCATTTACTGTAAACATATATATCATATCATTTTTGAATGAGGAAATAATGCAACGTCTGACCATAATTTGTAGCAGAATAAAGAGTGATAGGCATATGGCTGAATAGATTAAAACAAGCATTCGTTTCATTATCGCCGGCCAAATCTGAGATAGTAGTTTCTGTCTTTTAATTTCTGTATTTTTCTTAATACCCATAACAGTTTCTAAATAATGCAAGTGTTTCCACGTATCTTTATAGCTTATATTTTCCATGTTTGAATAATGCGAATGAAAGAAGATGATGTTGAAAATGTCTGGTGCCCAATTGAGGCAACTAACTACAAACTGGTGAACAGAAAATAGAAGCGTAAGAGAAGAGTAGATATTATTGATTTTGTTTCCAAACTAATTATTACAAATTATTGTTTGGGTCAGGCGGCAGACGCATTAAATTAATTGTAATTAGAGTATTTTCTAAACAATCAATAATTCAAATAATTTTTGATCATTTATAAAACATTATTCAAATTTTAC
Organism: Druceiella hillmani; assembly: GCA_039881145.1. Classification (NCBI taxonomy): domain Eukaryota; kingdom Metazoa; phylum Arthropoda; class Insecta; order Lepidoptera; family Hepialidae; genus Druceiella; species Druceiella hillmani. Next base: position 11,390,980 of record JAYKKI010000072.1, on the reverse strand, counting down.
CACTACTATCATGGAGAAGAAGATTTTATATTTGTTTTTGTATTTACAATGAAATCGTAATAAGAATTATTTTTTTTTATAATTATGAGGCATTGGAAATAGTTAAAACAGAGCGATTAATCACATTTTTGTTGTAAAGAATTTAAATAAAAATAAACAATTCACTTTTATACTTAGTTGTTTATATGTATCAGCGTATTCAATGCAATGACCTTAAAAAAATTGTTATTCAAACTTCTTAAAACTGCTTAAACTATCTGCTAAATTGAGAATTAATTTTTTTCCTTAACTTCATTAATTGTGCCATTAGTTTCTAAAACTATGCCAAATCTTTCTATGCGCCATTTTACATGAAATAGTAACCAAAGAAAATGACTACGGCTGACAGCTAAATACTGAGATAATCTAATAATTGCTTCGTTCTTCTATTTCTTATTTACTATTCTCTCTCTTTCTTATACTATTAATGACAACTGACATACTTAGGGCATAACTTTAATTGAACAAATAAAACAGAAGAAGAAGAATGAAAGTCAGATTATTTCTGAAGTGTTTCTATGAATTTTAAATAAACATAGAAACTCAATTATTTATTCATTATTTGAAATTTGGTTAGTATTTTGAAACACAAAAGGAAATGGATAAAGTTTGTCATCATATATTCAGATACATGCTACTTAAATAATTAAAAATATTTTGGATAATCTTAAAACTAAACTTTTCAAGGATGTCTTTTAAGACTTAAGAAATAAATCTAATTTTTTTTAATAATAAATTAATTCAATGTCTTATTCAATAATAATTAAATTCTTTATATACCAAATTGTAACAAGTTACTAAAAAAGGCAAAAATAGGATTGGAATTGAATATTCATAAATCATCAAAATAGAAAATTAGTTACGCATAGCTAAAACAATACTAAATTACTCCGCAATTTCTTAAGTGATAAAATTGGAAACAATTTAGTTAAAACATAACCAAGATAGTGCAGGGAATCATCTGAAATTGAAGCATTATGAATATGCCGAATGAGTAGAGGATAAAGTGGAAATTGAGAGATGAAACGCGAAAAGAGAACGAACCAGAATATGACTATAACTGAATATTTTAGATTTACAGCCAGAAAATATGCCTACCTTTATTATATGGGCTAGCTTCTTATTGATGTATTAATGTCCTCGTAAAAATCATACTCGTGTTGAAAATTAACAAAAGGCAATGTGGTCTCATTTGATTGCGTAATACATCAAGTAATTATATGCTGTTTGCAAACAAAATATTTAAAGCCCTCTAGCACAAAGTGGCTATGAAGAAAACATTTATCTAACTTGACATGACAACTGTGTTGTTATTTAAATTCATTTAATTGTCTAATTCCGTTCATAATTTCATACATCAAGTAAGTACATGCGGTTTTGCACGCAGATAATTAAAATCCTACTTGTTAAAGACGATTATGAGGATGAACATTAATAAAATACGGTGTCCCGCAATGTTTCATTTCCTAATTTTTTTTTTGTTCTAACACTATATACTTTATGTATGCTGTTTTGCATGTAGAGCATTAATATCTTATTTAAAAATCATGATTGCGATGATAAAAATTGGTAGAAGGTGATGTGGTCACAATGATTATTTTGTAATTCTTTTTGAAGAATGAAAAGCATTAAAGTATTTATAGAAGTTTACAAAGAAATCCCTTTAACATTGCCAGGTAATAATGTCCAGTAGTGCCAGTTGATATTTGAGAGCATTTTGCACAGTAGAGTTATAGTTAAATGAAAGTGAGGATATTTTTAGAGAAGTGAAAACTTCAAATATTTAATCCTGGTGATTTGCGTCTAGAGATGTTGCAAATTGTAATTGTCTTTTTCTCCATAATTAAAAAATTGCAACATTTTTCCTGTAGGGATACGTTATAATACGAGCATAATTGTCATAAATTAAACAACCTCGTTCGGAATAAATGTTTTGCAGATTAATTTACCTTACAAAGAAAGAAATAGCAGAATTAAAATGCATACACTAGTTAGTTTTAAATTATGGGGATCGAGTTTATATTCTAAATCCACAATTTATATCGAATTATCGTTTCATTTGATTACAATTAAAACGTGACGTGACGGCGTTATATGTGAATTTGTGAGTTGATAATGAACAATTCATGTTAATACATCCATCAATAGTCAAAATTCGAATATGCGTTGGTTCATATAATAAATCGGGTTATACGTAAGGAATTAGGAGAAAGAAATTGGGCATTCTTTTTATACTGAAGATAGTTTTGGGGATTATTTGAGTATTTTTTTACTATAAATTCATTTTATGATTAAAACTTGAAAAACCCCACTAGACGTAAAGTCTATAGAAGCAGTACTGTTGTCTATTTCCATGTTCATAGTTTTAATATATCTCCACATTTCATAACACTGAAAAGCTCTCGAAGCTTGTTTCATGTTTTCACTTGTCGAATTTCGGTTTTTTAATGTTTACTTCTACACTTTTTAGTGGATAGTTATATAAGATCCTGGTCATCAGTCCACATATTGAATATACAGGAGTGTTATTTCTCTTTATTTTGGCTTTGCCGTAGCCGACCAATGAAAAAAATGTCTGTCGGAATTTATTACCTATTTACTCATAACTGTATACAAGTCCATCTGGTAATTAGTCTTTGTTTTTTTTTCTTTTACTTGTGTCAAATAATTTCCATAAAAACATAATTGGGATTATTTTAATTTTCTCATTCAGATTTTGAATTTTAAACGATGTGGTTTAAATGCAATTTTTGTGTCATACATGACAATGTGGCCGCTAGTGTATTTAGTATTTTACTATCTATAATACTGAAACGAATCCTACGATACCATATAGTTTCTAACGATACGTTAAAACCTTTCAAGTGGTTTGGTTCCTAGGATGGAACATCTATAGCCACGTACACCCACACACATAGACGGCTGAAATAATAACAATTACCTTTCAGCCTTGCTGTGCTCTGGTAAAAGGAGGTGCCACAACTATTTTTTTTTATTTATAAATGTTATTAATGCAATCTGTTTCGTGTGAACATTTAGCATAAGGTTATGAATTTACGTATTTTGTCTTAAAGGGCAGTTAGTCCAGCGACTTGCGCCCTTTATGTTTAACTATCCCTATAAATCTCTAGGGGACTTTCTTTTTAGCCTTTTGAATGTTGAAATGTTATTCATTAACTGCATAGTCATTATGTTTGGATGGTTTTCTAGTCTATTCCTGTAGGATTTCATGGAGTGTTTGATCTCTTCTTGGATTGTTCTGATTTCAAGGTTGTGGTGTAACTGTTGGTTTGTTACAAATCATGGAGAGTCTGTGATTATCCTCAGCATTTTGGATTGGAACTCTGGAGTATTTCCAGGTTTGAGTTGGCAGCTGTGCCCCAAAAGTTGGACTCCGTAAGTCCAGATTGGCTTAAGGATAAACTTGTATAATAGCAGTTTGTTCTCCATTGACAACTGTGATTTTTTTCCGAGTATCGAGTTCATTTTTCTGAATTGGATCCCCAGTGCTTTTGACAATCGCTTGGTGAAAATGTATTTCCTCCAGGTGAGACGGCGGTCTAGAAAAGACCCAAGGTATCTGGCTTCATTTGCTTAGGGTATCTGTACTCCGTTGAGCTTCACAGGGGGACATGTATCGCGTCGAGTCGTAAAGCTCACTTGTACTTACTTGGTTTTGTTTGTTTTTATTCGCCAGGTAGTTAGCCATTCAGTGATGTTATAGAGAGCGCTGTAATATGTTACTTGCTTGTGCTGGTTCATCATGGGCAGTTAAGGCCGCTGTGTCATCAGCAAAAGTACCAATTACGACGCCATCAGTTGTCGGCAAATCTGCAGTGAAGACCAGGTAGAGGATCGGGCCAAGCACACTTCCTTGTGGTACTCCCGCGTGGGCACTGTGCAGTTTAGTTATTTCTTCCCCTTGCTTAACGTATAAAAATCTGTCAGCAAGATATGATTTTAGGAAAATATAATAGTTTATCGGGAGTTGTTTTTTTATTTTGTATAATAAACCTTTGCGCCAAAATCTATCAAAGGCCTGGGTTATATATAGAAATGCTGCACAGCAATATTTCTTGTTTTCGAAAGCCTTATGTATTTCTTCCACTAATCTATGCACCTGTTCAATAGTGCCATGGTTTTTTCTAAAACCAAATTGGTGGTCAGATATGATCTTATTTTCTGCTATTACGGTGTTTAGTTGCTTTAAGAAAAGTACTTCCATAACTTTTGACAATACAGGCAGTAAGCTGATCGGTCTGTAGGACGATGTATCTTCAGGCACTTTACCAAGTTTAAGTATCATTTTAATTTTGGCTACTTTCCAATGCGGTGGGAAGATGCCTCTAATCAGTATGCAGTTGAATGGGTGCGTCAAGAAGCGTATTGCTATTTCAGGTAATTCGCGGAGTATTTTTGCAGTAATCAAATGGTATCCCGGGGCCTTATTCTGTTTTAGGTTTTAAATTGTTTCTATGAGCTCACAGATCTTAATCCTTTCAATTGGCAGGTCAAGTTGGTAAGGTTGACCAAGGAAGTCAGTGAGTTCTTCATTATTGGTTTTCGATGGGTTTGGTAGAAAGACGTTAGCTAGATGAGAGGCAAAGGCTTCACCCTTCTCCAAGTCACTTCTTGCCCAGGAACCGTGCCTTCTGTGTATCGGTGGATGGGAAGCAGTGGGACTTTTGAGTCTTTGGATTGCTTTCCAAAGGGAATAGTCACTAGCAGCCGTGGCATATAGATTACGTAAATGGGTCCGTACATTTTCGTTCCTTTCTGTTTGAGTTAGTTTTTTAAGTTTAGCTGTTAGGTAGTTCAGCTGTTTTTTATCTCAGTTGTGTCTAGTGATTTGACATAACTTACGAGCCTGTCTCTGCTACTAGTTCACGGATGGCCTTCGAGCATTCTGGTTCTGTGTGCTTCTTAGTAGCTGGAGTGCTATCCCAAGCAGCATTTTGGACGCATTCGTTGAAGTGTTTAACGGCTGCCATGATGTCCCTTTCTGTTTTAAAGGGCAGGTTGGTAGTAATCTTAGATTTTACTATGGAACAGAATATATCCCAATTGGTGCTATGCTCGTGTAGCCTTGCTATGGGTTTAACACATGTGAATTTCTGAGAAATCTCTAGCAGATCACAGTGTAGGATCTGATGAGAGATTTTGTAGGGAAGTGCATATGAAACAATTTGTAGGAATCCCCTTTACAACACCAACTTCTACCAAGTCTGGGACTTTTTTTGGGTCAGTAGGCTTGTTCCCCATTTATATTATCATTGTCAGTAGGTTGGTTCCCCATTCTATATTGTATCCAGATGTAGGTCATTTATAGCGACCTGTAATTGGCGTCCTTTGGGGGTTGTTAGTTGCGAGTTGCTCCATTGAGTGTTTTTGGAGTTATAATCACCACCTGCTCCAACCTTGGTCCTAGGGTTTTGAAGAAGTTGATGTAATATTTTTTTTAGATCACATGTTTTGGGGGAGAATAAAGTGCAGTGACGGTCAGGTGACCCCGCCAATCCTCAACAACAACACTTGTGGCTTATATCTTAGGAGTTCTAAATGGTTCGACCTCATGATGTTTGATGGTACTCTTAATAAGAATTGCGGATCCTCCATCGGCCGCTCAATCTGGATGCATGGTATGGTAGAATTTGTAATTGTTGATTCGGAGATAGTTTTTATTTGTGAAATGTGTTTGAGATACTAGCAGGATATCAATTTTGATTATTTTTAAAAATGTCTCTACTTCTAGGAAATGTTGTGAGAGCCCATTGGCATTCCAAAGGGCTATTTTTAATGAACAGAATTTGTCAGTTTGGTCATGATTTCCATTAGGAGATTTGTCATTGTGGTTAGTTGTTGCATTAATTGAGTCATAGTGTTCATGATCGCTTTCATATCATTGTTGTTTGTTTGGACTTCGGTCGATTCATTTGGGCTCTGCTTGCTCGCAGGTGGGGGTGGGTGTAGGGATTTATTGGAAATTAGTGCTTACTTGTATGATGGTTGGTCTTGTTGCCTAGCAGTAGTTTCTGTATGGCTTGGGTGATGTACGGGGTGCGTTATCTGTCGATATTTTGCTGGTTGAGTAGGATATTTAATTTTCTGGAGCTCCTTATATACTGCGCCCTTATAGTTTGCAGGATGGTTGCCATTGCAAAGTATACGTTTTACGGAATCTGATCTTTCTTTACGATTGCACTTTGATGATGCATGGTCTCCAACGCATTTTATACATTTGGGTTTCTTAAACATTTTAAGTTTCTTAATTTATATATATATATATATATATATATATATACATATGGGTTGCCACAATTAATGAGGTAATATGTTACGACGATCCAATGCAATGTGTAGCTATTTGTAAAAAAAAATATCATTTGTACTTATGTAACATTTTTTGTTTAATTACTGTTTTCCAATCGAGAAAGACATTAAATACTGGTGTAAATAAATTCTGAAGTTAAACTATAAAAATCATTTCATTCTGGAAGTAATTTATCGTAAAATTCATTATAATATTATGATTTTTATGACTTCTGACAAAATTAAATTCATGATAAAATTTTGACCAGAGGTAGATGAAACGTCAACGGAAATATTTATATATAATATCTGATTATTTCGTTTGTATTTTACTCTATTCGCCTCATAATTTCATCGATATGTTCCTGTAAATAACACCGTTAACGTGAAATTAATCCAAAATCTAAAAGGATACTACTTTCCCACTCTGGAATTTATAAAAGAAAATTATCGGTGAGGAGTCATAAAGAATTTTCCTATTTAACTGGATTAATAAGTTGAGTTTCTCGCTTTAGTCTCTTATAAAATTATGATTTATATGCTGGAATTCAAATCTACTTTAGAAAAGTAGTAGTTTGTAATTGTTTAATGTTCCATATTTACTTTTTTCCCAAATTTGATTAATTAGAACAAATCTGTTAAGGATAAATAGAACTCGCAATATAAATGATCGATGAACACTTAGACTAAAAATGTATAAAATCACATATGCCTAAGTAGTACGGCGATTTAGATAGGAGTACTTGAACCCATGAAAGCTTTAAAGGTGGAAAATATTTCGATTGAAGTTCAATCTGCAAAAAAATTCCTATATAGGGACTGATCAACATTTTTTAATGTTAATAGAAAATTATTCTGGAAAGCCACAATATCGCTTCACGACATCTAAAAAATACGCTCTGCAACGGCAGCTTTGCTTTAATGTTGCGAAGGTAGCATGTATTTTACAGAGAGGGATTTTCGAATCAAATTATTTTTAAAAACGATATTTTTGCAAAGATGTAAATCAAAAAATATACTGTAGCCTATATGTTACCCCATATTTCATTCCTTGCCATACTCATTTACCATGTCCTGGTGAACAATTTTATTGTGAGATTTAAAATACACCAAGCACCACTTCTTACATGTCTAATAATTAAACTAGTATATAAATACACACAAATACATATACACTATAAAGACACACAAATACATAAACAGGTGAAAGGAGAAACAGACAAAATATTGAAAACAATTTTTTCATGTTCTGTTACTTTTATTACATGCTCCATAATCATTATTTCGTGTATACGTCCAAAGTACAGACAGGTCGATTCCACTCTTACATTTTATGTATAATTTTTGTTGCAAAATTTCACTGGCCTATAGCTACAACAGCAGTCCTTTCCATTCAAACAATGTTTAATTATGACAATTTATTAATATAGTGTAGTGCGAACAATATTTTAAAAAGTTTATTATTACAAAATGTACTCTTTTTAAAATAATAGCATTATATAGATGAAAAAATTAATGACAAGAATATACAAAGAAATATGTATCTTTAGACTGCATGATTAAGGAAAATGGAGCAAGATTGAAGGGGTAAAGAAAAAACTGGTAATACATATAAGTTTTTTAGTTTTAAGAAAAGTTTTGTAATTATACTAAAGCAATAAATATCGATTAACGGGTGTTTCAATTATTATTTATTTCTGTTAATAGTTATTACGTTTAAAAGAGTTATTTTATATGTTATAATTTCAAATGTTAGTTGTATGTATGAGTTCATTTGATAAACTAATGTATGGAAAATAATTTTTGCCATGAGGTAGTTTTTTCCATCAACCTATATATATATATATATATATATGTAAATATATATATATCAAATATCAAAAAAATATAAAAATTACATTTTTTTCTATGGATTTTACTGGTATAAAGTTTACCTGATGCCAAGATTAAATTTGTTTAAAAATATTTCGAAAAATAAAGGAATTTGTATAGTGAATAGCGATTTATTTAAAAATACAGCGACTAATTTAAAAGAATTCGAAGCCATGAATTCAAGTTTCTTTTTAAAATTTAATTACGATGTAAACCTTTTGAACCGATTCATCGGAATATTTCTTTTTATGTATGTTCACCGAACATTTTTTAAAGTGGGGACCGATTTCGACGATTCTTTTTTATGTAGAAGAGGGTACTTTTGGGGTAGCCCCATATAAACATGATAATGCTCTGATGATGGGGTATTGACTTGAACGATGGAACTCCTTAACGAATGGTAGTAAATCAATTATGATTCAAGACATTTTATATGGGTAGTTGTTACTTTGCAAAAAAACTACATCACTTAACAAATCAGGGTCTGATGATGAATTCTGGAGATGAACTATGGAATTCATAAATGGATGATAGTAAATCAAACATGATTAAAGATATTTTCCACTAGTAATTGTTACTTTGCAAACTAACTACGCCATCGAATAAGTCAAAGTCTGATGAATTCTGAAAATAAATAAGGCAACCTTTAACGGATGGAATGTAACCGAAGTGGTAATACAAACACAAAATCTATGATTTATTAAATATTTATTACACACAGTAACGAATAAAACCTTGAACACATGTAAAGCAATTTCAATTACTAATCTCGTCAACGTGTGTTGCAACCTTATTTTAAATCACGATGTCCAGTATAAATCAATAAATTACCTAACGATTGTAATATAATTTCAATACAATAATTTACATTGTAAATTTCTTGTTTAAAAGAAAGTGAATCGATCCATTTTACTCATTTTTAATATTTCTATCTTTGTCGCCACTGTTTGCAGGTTTGTACTGAAAGGGAGAAATAAATATGAAATGCATTTATTAGATATCTATTAGCAGTTGAGAAATTTAATGCATTATACTAAAATCAAATACATAAAAAACGGAGTTAGACATTCGTTACCGAAAGAGAAACTGTAATTAACGATTTAAAGAAAGATGTAAATTCTTAACATTTAATTATATTCATACTTTGAAAGTCTTGATAAATATTTTAATTTACTCTAGAAATTAATCAAAAATTATGTCAATATTCTGGTCTGTATATATATTGAAAAAATTTGACTAATTACTACTGTTGTAAACTTTATCCTAAATTAATTATCTAGCCAACATACCCTAACATGTACGACCTAAAGACAATTGTCTGAAAAACGCTTAGTATCTCGGTTAACCGTAAAGTAACTTAACTTATATATGTAAAGTATCATGTAAATATATCGAAATATTTTGATTACAGTACTATGTCTAACATTTAATTTACCATGGAGCTTATAGTATTATTGCCATATTAAAAAATATCCCTTATCATGTTTAAATTATATTTCTGTTATACTCGATGCGACAATTTATATTAAAAGGAAAAAACGAGTTAAACTGGTATAACAGGAAGTGAAGAAAAATTATATCGAAAAATGGAAAGAATTTTTAAAAAACGATCAGTGGTTCCTTACATACATGTTATCTTATAATTCCCTAAGGTGTATTTCTTTTTAATACGCGGAACAATTTCACATCTAAAGTAGCCCGCAATTATTGGTAAACTATATACATTAAACGAAAATGACTTACTAATAGACATTTGAGGCCCAGATCACATCACGTATTTGCAAACGCATTGACGTAGAATAAAATATCATTATTTATTTATAACACAAATCTCATTAATGTTTTCTTATTGACACGCGTTGAGAAGGCTTTGAATGTCGAGAATATAAAATTCGTCTCCAAATCATCTCTATTACTAACAATAACAGTGACAAGATGCATCCTCCTATGACAAAAAAGAAACATACTTGCATATGGTGAATAGTCAATGAGCCATTGTTTTCTTTATTCTATCGTGATTTACGGTCGTCCATATTCACGGCGTAACGTTTTTCGATACGCAATTTTCAAACATTCCGATAGCTGCCATGCGAGCATGTATGGACCTTAATGTATATTCTAAGGGTGAATCAGGTTGTAAGAAATACGTTAAGTAGTACCGTGTCATATCATATGGCATGATGTTCAAGAAACTAGTGCAATTAGTAACTAATTGCAAGGTTCCTAAAGAGTCATAAGGGATACGTATAATAAATTTCAAAGTTCCGTTTGAAATAGGATCCACTAACTCGATAATTTTGTCAAAATCCATTATTTTATATTGCTCATAAAGTTTTGGTTTACCGGAAAAGTACAACCTAAACTCAGCTAATCCCCTGAATTTATAGTCAGCTTTAATGGCACTATTTAAATCATTCTAATATACGTCTTCTTTAAGAACACTAACAAGAGCTCCCTGATATGCACTAACCATAAGGAAACTAAACCATATCCACAAAACTAAACAAAACGACAGAGCAACTTTCTTTAATCGCCTAGCACCCGTTTGACCAAAAAATATCGCACAAGTGTTAATATATAAACTTGAATTTCAATTATCGCCTGGAAAGTAAACGTTCCATTTATCTCTTAATTTTGTTTCCTTCAATGTAATTAATATTAGAGTCAAAGTCAATATAACGATTGAAAATGATAATCTGAAGTGGAAATCAAATGGTTTTATTAATTTTTCCCAATAAAGGAATAGGTGGCGACACCCAAACAGCTTGCAAGCCCCTGAGAAAAACGATAGAAGGGAAATAAAAATTCATTTAACATTGATAACTGACTTAATCAAGAAAGTTTCGAAAGTTTACTAAATATTAAAGAATTAGTCAATAAAATTAACGCCTGAAATTGATCGGATAAAAGGTAGTTTTATGTTTAAGGGGCATTTATGTTTAAGGGATTTTATGTTGAAGGGGATTTATGTTTAGGTTTATAGCAAATAAACAAACCATGCATTTCAACAATATACATGTTCAATTAACAAATATATTTAGAATAATTTATTCATTGCTTTGCGGGTTGGAAAATACTGTTACCATCAGTAAAATGGATCAGATGCATTTTTCCACGGTAAATGAAATAGATTTCGCATCACAACAATAAAATTACATTGGAGGAAAATGTAATAATTCAATGCAAAAAAATATTAATTTAAAAATGTACCGAAAATTAAGACTAACATAAAGCATGATTTTACATAAATAATTTAAAATTAGATTATTGTGAATATTTTACCTACATAAAATTAAAATATTATATTCCAAACAATAATTCCAAAATTGAAAATCTTTCTTGATGTTAAGTTCAGGTATGTAACTAAACAACACAGAATTAGTTGACACAATTTTTATACATTAATAGGGCATGAAATCAAATAATAAACACATAACGTATGCAGCCCAATTAATGAAATTCTATGCTAGATTAGTATATAAAATAATTAATATAAATATATGTTATTCACCAGCACCAAAGATTTTGAAATAAAAATTAAAGAAAATATCAAATCTCGGAATGAACATAAACTCCCCCCATAACCAAATACCCCTCATAGAAAGCCAGCCAGCATCGCACAAAGTAGATATATCAAACTCAACGATGAAAAATCATTCATTACCACAAATAATTAGTTCATAAATGATAACTTTGTTGCAATATATTCCGGTAAAGTATAATCCAAAATTAGAGTTTAAATTAAGGGACAAATTTTTTGTGAAGGAAGGACTATAATATTATTTATTGTCCTTGTTCTGATTACTGTTGTTTATATTTATATAAACATTAGAAACAGAACCAAAATTCCTGCAACAAAAATTTTGGAATTATAAAAATTTATCAAAATGTTAGAAGCAAAAAACTACCGATATTCTCCCATCTAAGAGGGAAGGATTACGGTATCTACCTAGACATCTTCACACGCCGTTGCAACTATAGACACAGCTCGTTTCTCACGAGTGAAATATCAAACCCATTGGCCTTGCAGGCCACTAAAAACTAATGCTGACGCACCTTCATACGTTTTTGATTAAACCCAAACCAAAATTACAGATCTTCCCAATCTATAATAATTTTGCAATTTTTAGAAGGTGTCGCTTGGATGCTACATCCAAGCGACACCTTCTAAAAATTACAAATAAATAGTAGAAAAATAATTTTCTGATTGGCACCAAGTTAAAAAACGTTATTCTAATGGGTATCGGATGATTTAATTTTAGTTAAAAAATGTAGCTGTGTAACTCTTTGAAATCTAGTTTTTTTGTCATTTTAGTATTATAATAGTAAATAAAAAAAATAATTAAAAAAATAATAAAAAAATTAAAAAAAATAAAGAAATAAAAAAAATTATCAGATTATTTGAGCAAAAATAGTAGGATACTAATAAATGTAAAAATGATGATCAAACGCAACAGCTGTTATGTGGAGGCAAACTTTGTTTATTTGGCAAATAGGCCGATAAAGAAACACGTAAAAAATTGTACTCCCGAACCAAATAAATCCTACTGTCCAAACATGAATTCATGACACCAAATCTATTACTATTTAACTACCATTCTGGTTAAAGCAAAAATCCATTTGGAAATTACAAAAAGAAACCAATATCTGATTTATTTATGGATAAAAATAGCTTCGTAAATATCCAGATAAATGTCGCAGAAGAAACCTAAATATTTCATACAAACGACAATTTTTGGTGACAAAATGTAAGGCATTTCTATGTATAGTAAGCGTGCCAATATCTATGGCAATAGAAATTCTGAATGAATGTATTCATTATTGAGATCATTGGTGTATATCAAAACACTATGACGTCGAATAACAAATGCAGAAAATTTGTAGGATGTCTTGAATGTATGCTTTTTTAAAAGCACATATGTAAGCTGTCTTGTGTAGGGATTATGTGAAAGATTGTGTGCAACAAGAGGGTACGGGTGAAAGTGGATATTTATCAAGGGTAAGATATAATTTTGATTTTTTAAAATATACAGATCCAATATTAATGTCAAAGCAGGAAAAAATAACCCATCTCTTCGATTCAGTACTAATGAATAGGTTCTCTCCTCTCAATGTAATTCTAACTTTTTCTGCTCAGTGTGTCAATCATAATAAATAAAAAATATATTAACATTCACCACAATCTGGTACAGGATAACCCATTTCGTTCACAATGTGCTAAATATGTAAGATGACATTGAAATGCATGTTTCATACGCGACCCACAATAATACCTTACGTGTTGAAGAGTGTAGCAATATTGTGAGAGGTGTTACTTTCTTATGTCCTTGTTTCTGTTTACTGTAGTAATCTCATTATGGTCTTTATCATTTCGTGGATTGTAGCTATTTATAAAAAGTAAACTACCAACGGTTAATATTAGCATTAAATTGAAACAATGATACGGAACCATTTTTATCACATAGTGATTAATGGGCCTACTCGTATAGTTTCACAGTAATAAACAGCGAATACGAAAATTACAAACCTTATGTACTCATTAGCATTAACGAAAAGATTTTAGCAGAAATTTATCTGTCAATGTTCGATGGAATCTAGTAAAAGAAATCGGATCGTTTATTACGATAGCTGCCACGGGATAATGACAAGTAAACAACGTAATGAGTACACAAATATTATACGAAAATGTAAACAAACTGTTTTGTAAACTTACGTTGTATTTTGATTAATTGATGTGAATGGTACCCACGTGACCATTAAAAAATAATTAAGGGGATGTTAGAAAAAATATATTACCAATAAATATTTTCTTTGTTAATTCAATATTACAACAAACTACTATTTACAATTTACTGTATATTTCCGAGACGCGTATCTAAAAAATAGGTTATTTTATGTGATATAATAACAAATTAACTATATTTTTTTTCTCTATTTGTCCTATTGGACCATGTTTGTTGTCAAATTTCATAAATTTTGATTTATTAGCGAATGTCAAAATGTGCGGCATGAATGGTCGTATTTTTAGTGTCCTTAACTAAGTTGACTTAGAAGCTTGATTTTTTACAGCTCCAAGAGAAGTACGAGACTTGAAGAAAAACAGCGCTGGTTAAATAAGGAGAGATATAATTTTCTCAGTCGATATTTTAAAGCGTATGTTACGGTGAATTTCTGATGTTGGGGACCAATTGAATCCATAACTTTAGGCCTGAATAATAAAGAAATATCCATAAAAGTATGAACATGTAAAGAGAAGAGAAGCGTGAATTAGTTTTCTGTACTTAGACTCAGATCGTGAGTGCATAGGTCCATAAATATGACATCTAGGTGAGATCAAATTCAAAATCATGAGTCACCGACAATCTGTCAATAACCAATAACTCATTTCGCTATTGACATATTAGATATGAATCTAATATTGTTTTTTGACCATATTAAATTCGAACTAGAATTTTTGGAACAGACTAAAGAGGAAATTTGCTTTGCTTAAAAGTTTGAATGGTAAAACAACCAACTGATGGATTTTGGAATATAAATGCAAACACAAGCGCATGCACAAATACACACACGCGCGCAAGAACTCATGCGCGCCCATCTGCTGGCATGCGTGGAAGCGCAATAGCACGTGCAAGTGCAGCCACGCACTGATGCACAAAACGAATAATTCAAATTCGCAAGCAAATGGAAATCTATTCTTTGGCCTATTACTTTTATTATTTCGATTTTATTTTTATTTATATCTTACGTTAGTTTTGTACATACTTTCTTATTTGCCTAGCAATACCTTAGTTGCTTCATGCCTTTGTGTATATCTGCATAAGCATATCTACCTGCTCACTTTATTACTTTCTTCCTTAGGTCAAATTAAGTCAAACGAGTTCTAACTATACGAGTTCAATCATCGTCACTGAGGAATTCCTGTCCACATATTTCTACTCCATTATCAAACACTAGTTACAACCAGTAATTATCAAACCCTAGCTACCACCAGTCTCGTGAGATAAATCAAAGTGATCCAAATACGCTCAGCCACTATTTGTGACCAAAAAACTTGTCAAAAACAAATTACGTAAAAAGTCAAAAGCTAAGGTGATGAATCTATACTTTGCCATTGAGGAGTTCCTCGTACCATTTTTTGGCTCCACACTTACACAAGGTCAGTAAACGGAAAAATGGAATCGTCAAAAAAAGTTAAATGCGCAAAAATTCTGTGAATTTACTTTTTTCTCTCACCACCTTTAATATTCATAAAATTTTTACCACCATTTCCATCTCAATAACTTATAAAAAATTCAAATGAATTAAAACCGGATACCATTTTTTCGAAAGGACCGTGAACTCTATTTGTAAAAAATAAGGAAAATTGTCATTAGTTTTAACGCAGCGAATAATACATACTTCTTGGCATGTAAAAATATATGTTGGTTGTTGTGAAAGTAACATCCATCATTAAATGATTATATATAGTCAGGCGGCAACAAAAGTAGTAAGTAAATTGGTGGTGGCGCGTATACGATACAAACTGAACTGTAAATCATAATACCAGGTGGACTATATTCCTATATGAGTGTTCAAACTATATGCGAACGCTTATTAAACAAGACATATCTCTTACGAAAATGTCGGTTTTATATCGAAAAATTAAAATCTTGTTTATTTTAAATGTTACAACATGTTGTTTGGCCAACCTCAATTTTTCACTTTATTCCGAACGACCTCACTGTGTGCAGAATGTGGCAGTACAAATTGCAGAAAAATATTACAATGGCAATTATCCAACACTGATATTTGGTAAAACAATATATGGCAATGATTTCTTGCAATATTTTAGTCAACATTACACTGGCTGCTTGTTATCCATATATTTGAATGAAAATGGACAATTTCCGAGTTTACTGTATCGTAAGAATATTCTACACCGCATCACGCAGTATGTAATTTACGTAGATTGTATTGGTGACTTTGAATATATTATGGATCAAATTAAATCTGAATCCATATTTGCAAACTATGGAAAATTTATAATTTTTTGCACTAATAATGAAAGTTATACAAAGAAATGTAAAGCAGAAATTTTTTTTGCCTTTTGTTGGAAAAACTATTTAACAAATGTAATTTTTTTGCATCAAGATCAATTTGATGGAGTAACGTTGTCAACATATTTCCCTATGGCAAATGGACTTTGCAACAATGTAAAACCAAAAGCCTTAGACACGATAAAAGAATGTGCAAATTACAAAATTATTCACGACCTGTTTCCACAAAAATTTAATAATTTTAATGGTTGCCCATTTATAATAACAACTTTTTTCTGCCGCCTTAATTTAAAATGAGAAAAAATACGCATGGAGTACAAGAAGTTAATGGAATATTGGGTGATTTTTATAACCAATTAAGTAAAAGGTTAAACGCTTCATTGCAAATAATAAAAAATAATATTTCTGGGGCCTTCAATGGAACACATTGGCTGGGACATTTCGACGATCTCATAACGGGAAGAGCGAATGTTTCTGGTATCAAATCTTTACACGTCGATAATAAACGCGGTTTCCCCTTTGTGTATCCTCAGTGAGAAAGTGAAGCTGTTTGGGTGTCGCCACCTATTTCCTTGAGACCTGTTTGGGAAAAATTAATAAAACCATTCGATTTCCACCTCAGATTATAATTTGCAATCGTTATATTGGCGTTGACTCTTATATTAATGATATTGAAAGAAACAAGATTAAGAGATAAATGGAACGTATACTTTCCAGGCGATAAACTAAATTCAAATTTATGTATTAACATTTGTGCAATATTTTTTGGTCAAACGGGTGCTCAGCGATTGACAAAGGATGCTCCGTCATTTTGTTTAGCTTTGTGGATATGGTTTAGTTTCCTTATACTTAGTGCATATCAGGGAGCTCTTATTAGTGTCCTTAAAGAAGACGTGTATCAGAATGATTTAAATACAGTTCCTGGCGCCATTAAACCTGGATATAAATTCGGGGGATTAGCTGAGTTTAGGACGTACTTTTTCGATAAACCTACACTTTATGAGCGATACAAAATCATGGATTTTGACAAGATTATCCAGTCAGTGGATCCTATTTCAAATGGATCTTTGAAATTTATTATGCGTATCCCTCGTGACTCTTTGGGAACCTTGCAATCAGTTACTAATCGTACCCGTTTCTTGAACATAATGCCATATGATATGCAACGGTACTACTTAACGTATTACTTACAACCAGATTCGCCGTTAGAAGATACATTAAGTTCCATACATGCTCTCATGGCAGCCAGCGGAATGTTTGAAAAATTGCGTATTGAAAAACGTTACGTCGTGGATATGGACGACCGTAAATCACGATGGAATAGAGAAAACAATGACTCGTTAACTATTTCTTGTTTGTCATAGGAGGATGAATCTTGTCACTGTCATTGCTAGTAATAGAGATAATGTGGAAACGAATTTTATACTCTCGACATTCAAAGCCTTCTCAACGCGTGGTACTAAGAAAAAGTGAATGGAATTTATCTTATAAATAAATAATGACATTTTATTTTACGTCCACGTGTTTGCAAATACTTGATGTGAGCTGGGCCCTTCGTGATTTGAAATAAGATTTCAATTCACGTTAGTTATATTAGTTATTGAAATTGCTTCTCGTATGTGCAAGGTTTTATTCCTTACTGTGTTCAATAAATATTTATTAAATCATAGATTTTCTGTTTGCATTACCACTTCGGAAATTTAATTTACGCTTAACAAAGTGTATGGTATCGACTCGATATCAGTAATCCTCACTTGCTGACTTTGACTAAATAAGTTGTAATAAACAACACAGTAATGGAATGTAAGTAACCACGAATTCAAACGAATTTTTTTTGGTTTTCATGTCCTATGTACCGTTATAAATTTTCTATTAATTTAATAGAAATACAAAAATAATTACAAAATAATTTTCAACTTGTTTTTCAAAAAATTTCTTCAAATAGTCATGTTAAAATCTCTGTTTTATATCTTTTATTCAAAAGCTTAAAGTTTACTGTTTGCATTCAAATATATTCTTGGGTGATTATCCGCTTTAATCAGATTTAAAACTATTGATAACTATTGATATTTATGTATATAATAAAACTGGTCGATTTCAATGATTATATACGTTTAGTTATAACCAAAACCAATGTCGAAAAAGTGTGGTTTCTCAACTTCAAAGGCATGTTTAGTCACATTGACGTTTCTATAGTTATAGCACAATTTAATATCGTTATAGTCTTAAATGTAGATAGACTTTTTCTTAAGGCCTATAAAACCTTCTGTTGTTTTAATTGAGCGGACTTCACAAGTCGATTTCAAAATATATCTTTAAAGCCAAAAAAATAATTCTAACGTAAAACACAAGTAGTACCCCATTTTTATGAAAATGTACCCTTTTGTGAAACTTACAATTGTTCCGTCTATTAAACATAGATACGTCTTAGCATTAAACAACTCAGCTTAATTTCAATTGTGCAAAATATGCTTTCAAAATCAGAAAACTTTCAAAATTTGCGTGTATTGAAGATACCAACTTTCAGAAAGCATCATAGTGTTTCTTTTTTTTTTTTTTTTTTTTTTTCTTTTCTATCATCATGCGATCGGCTTCATAAGCCCTTAACAGATCTGTTGTAGGAGTTTATTGGCAGGAGAGATCTATTCCTCCTGTAAGGAAATTGTCTCTTATTCTATTATGATGCTGATTATCTAATCAAGTCCCAAATGTGTTGCCTTTTGAGCCTTCTGTCATTTTCATAGTGTTTCTAAACTAATGTTTGTGTCTTTACTGGTTTTTGGCGTGCATAATAGTTAAATACTAATGATTCCTTTCAATGTATTGAATATCTAGAGATGATCTGTGGCAGCACTGTTGATTAACTTAAACAATTCTATAACTTAATTTAATTTATAGCATAAATTTAAAACCTCCATTTCTAATATACTCGCAATACGAAGTATATTCATAAAGGGCGTCTTTATAATATATAAATTTTACATTTGTTTAAGTTGATCGGCGGTGCTGGCACCGACTTCAAAAATAAGTAACTCGGGTTTTTATGGCGAATCAGTAGTTACCTATTTTGAATTAATTTGTTTTTACTTTTTAGTACCTACTTTTTTGAATTCGATTATTTAAAAATTATTTTATTTTAGAATTTTTAGTGATTAATAATTTTAATCATCATATATAACTAATAATCAATTATTTTCTTCCTTAGAATATTGTATAATTATTAAGTCCCTGGCAAAAGCTATATAGGCAATTTCCTCCTTGTCAAAAGTTGGTTACCAACAAAACACAAAATCGAAGCGATGGTAGTAGCCAACAGTGGTTAGTTGTCAGTCGTTGAGGACATCTGTTCTTCAATATCAGAATTTGCGAAGTAACAACTATCGGAAGTTCATAATTAGTAATAACTAACCAGATATTTTCAGTATTCATCATCAGACTTTGAGCTTGTCGACGGCGTAGTTATTTTGCAAAGTAACAATTACAAGTGCCTAATTTCTTTAATCACGGCTTATTTACTATCATCCGTTAAGGAGTTGCATTGTTCATTTCCAGAACTCATCTTCAGACTCTAACCTGTTAAGTGGTGTAGTTATTTTGCAAAGTAACGACTACCCGTACTAAATGTCTTGAATTATCGGGCCACTCGTTAAGGAATTCCATCGTTCATGTCAATACCCCATCATCACAGCATTATCATGTTTATATGGGACCACCCCTAAAGCACACCTCCGATACTCTATACTAGCGAACAGATTTAATTGCCTACACTATTACGTACATACTCGCCTATCCGTAGTCGTTTGTGTGTGTGTGCGTGCATTAACGTAGGGCTGTCAGCAGCGTGCAGAAAATAATATTTAGTGTTACTACATATCGGTCTCGATCATTGTGAGCAATCACGCCTATCGAGCTTGTCGATGCTAATACGTTAACCACATAGCTTTTTCTCTTTCCAACCAATAGCGTCGATCGAGTGACCGTCTCGACTGCGCGCTAGCCCAGTACCATTGTACTAGCGTGTGTGTCTTCATTATTACCTAATTGTAAAAATGTAATTATGTAAATCAATATTTCACACATATTTCATACATAAAATTGTGAGAAAGTGGTTTGATAATAATAATATTAATATAGAATTTGAAACAGCAACATTTATTGCATGTGAAAGATCTCTTAAGAAACAATAGAATAAGCTAACAGCAGACACTACAAGGAAACATTTTACAAACACATCGACGTTCAAACAAAACAATGAGTTTTAAGAACAGTTTGAAATTTAAATCTGCTCAGTGAATGTTTGTGGGCATTAAATTGTATAGATATATATATATATATATATATATATATATATATATATATATATATATATATATATATTTCTTTCATCGGAACGGAAACAAAAATGATTTGATTGCTTTCTAATGTACAGGTAACATAACACAATAACGAGCCATTATATTATAAATTAAAGTTGAGGCCTATTTAATGATACGGGTAAAACTACCTGAAACTCTGAATAAAATATGTACTTCGTATTCAAAATACAAAATATTTTGTATTGTTAATAATTGTACGCAATGGCCTACCAGACGTTCGGTCAATGGTTATTTTATGGTAGGGCTGCATAATGTACATAGGCTTTCTCACTCTTTCAAATCTAAAACGCATAAGAAATAAGGAACAAACCGAATATTTGAATACTCGTAAGTCGTTACACTTTTGCATGACATATGTTCATTACATTAAGTATTGCTTTACAATTCGTAACTCGCGGACAAATATTTACTGAATATGACGAAAACGAGTATTTTAAAACAAGGATTTTAAATACGCCAATTTAAAAATAAAACTTATGGCACATCTCATGTGATCGTAAGTTTATATTTATATATATATATATATATATATATATATAAGTAATAGAGTCCTCTTATAACGGAATTTCATCACCCATACTCGTCGAGTATTTTGTCACCGATATGTTACCAATATTTTATAATACTAGTACTTGTCGTACTTAATATCTCAAAATATTCATATCGTCCAAGTCTATTGTAAATATCTATCAAATACGACAAAATTACGCAAGTCAAATTCAAGAAAAGTTAGCAAAAATCAACGTGCACGCAGCGGGCGGCAACCTAGGAACGCTTACTCGCGATCGTACCCGGCATCTGCGGGTGACGTTAAATTGGCGAGGGTAGGCGAGTGTTGCTTCTTTACGCAATAATAGTTAGTAATCTTAACCTAAGGTACCCTCTTCCATTTATAAAAAGAGTCTCTGTGCTAAAAATATTATTGCTGAACATACATAAAAAAAAGATTCCAATGAATTGAGAACCTCCTTTTTTGAAGTCGGTTAAAAAGACTGCATCGTTGATGGGAAAAATTACTTCATAGCAAAAATTATTTTCTAGACATTACTTTATTAAATAAACTCGTACATATAAGTAACATTTTCAAATTATAGTATTTGATAAGTCTTTCAAACGTAATAAGTATTGACAGAAATTAATAATAATCGAAACAATCGATAATAGCTGTAATAAATAGCTATTGTCGGTTGTTTCGACTATAAGAACTTTTACAAAACTTTTCGTCAATAGTTTTATACATTAGAAGACTTAAATGCATTTACCAGTTTTTCTTTATCTCTTCAATCTTGTTCCATTTTCCTGAACCGTACACTCTCAGGACGTATATTTCTTTGTATATTCTTGAAATTTTTTTTTTAATCAATATCATAATTAAACATTCATAATTAAACATTGTGTTTGAATGGAACAGACTGCTCTTCTAGCTATTGGCCTGTGAAATGTTTACGTCATCTTATATGCACATGCAATAAAATTATACATAAAATATAAGAGTAGAATCAACTTGTCTGTACTTTCAACATACACACGAAATAATTATTATAGAGCACATAATAAAAGTAATAACATAAAAATATTGTTTTTAAAATTTTGTCTGTTTATCTTTTCACATTTTTGTGTATTTTGGTATCATGTAAATGATACTAGTTCCTCGATTTTGTCTCTTGCAAAATTATGATTAATAAGTTGGAGTTCAAATCTACTTTACAGAAATAGTATTTTGTTCTATTTTTTCCTTTTAGATTTTTTAAATTTTCCATATTAGTTTCTTTTTCCAAATTTTATTACTAAAAATGAATAGAACTCGCAATATAAATGATCCATGAACACTTAGACAAAAATGTATATATTTACATATGCTTAAGTAGTATGAACATTTAGATAGGAGTACTTAAACTCATAAAAGATTTGAAGATAGAAAATACTTTGCTAGTCATAGCGATCGAAATTCAATATACAAAAAAAATCCTATATGGGGACGGATCAACATTT
This sequence comes from Druceiella hillmani, assembly GCA_039881145.1. NCBI lineage: Eukaryota > Metazoa > Arthropoda > Insecta > Lepidoptera > Hepialidae > Druceiella > Druceiella hillmani. The sequence continues at coordinate 11,368,356 of JAYKKI010000072.1, read as the reverse complement.
TTATAATGTTAATAGGAAATAATTTTCCATTTATTTATTCGCAGCAGGAATATGTGCATAAATCGTTTTTGTGTGCCATTCAGAGACTATGAAATATTTCAATAACTAGCATTTTTATACTCATCTTATTTTTCGATATATGTAATATAGGACCGCAAGAATACAATTGTTTGCAGGACTACGAAAATTTTGTTCCTCTTGGAGTAATATTGTTCATTCATGATCTAGTATTGACGATTGGAATATGCATCGTTAGCGAGAAGCTAAGCACAAGTAATAAAAACCAAATCACGTATTTCAGAGTTTATAATTGGTGACAGTCTTCGTACGTATTCACTGCGAGCATGTTTTATATTTATATGTCTTGAATAATAAGTATGCTTTGTTTTCAATATTATGCATTCCTTACGTATCCACGACATACTGTTTCTGATAAATTGAAGCTGACTACAAGGACAATGTCAAGACTAAGTGAAATGATGCATTACTTTATCATCAGCCACACAGGTACCTATAAGCGCTCTTTATCTTTTTGCAGCTGCCGAAAGTAAGCGACAACTGAAAATAGTACAAGATCTCCTTCAGTGGAATAATACCGGTCAATTCACTGTATTCGATATGTATAACACACGCCTGTCTCTCCTATTTAGCTTTTTGATTTAACGATTTACGCTATTGTTTTGATTCAGTATGCTGATTTTGCCTGAATATTGTTTGTTCATTTAAATAGTTTAATGTCGAGTGATATTAGTGTAAAATTGTGTAAAAAAATGCAAATTCTTTTTATACGCCTAGTAACTATATATAGTATGCTTTTTTAAATATTGAAAAATTCATAAAACTTCATGTTTGTTAATATTTTCTAATACTTCCATTCATTTTAAATAAATAAATAATGTGCCTTAGCGCATATTTGAATATATTCTTGACGTTATTTAAAAACCTTTCTCTCAGTTCTACAGTGTGTTAGTCTTAAGCGTTTACTTATAAAGTGTATATTTGTAGCTAGATTGTGACATGTCGACCGATATTAATACAGTAGTTGAATTGCAAGCTGTACTGTAGACTGGCTTAAAATTATATACCGATACGAGCCATAGTACGATATTAGCTAACATTTTATACGAAATTATCTTATCAAATCGTACTAAGAAGGGTACGGGTCATCAGATTTTTACGTAAGAGAGATAATTGTAGAACTTTAGACAATTTTGGATATACATTCAATCAAACGCTAAAATCTTATTATTTTTTTCTATGATAGATAAGTTTCCAGAGACAAACGGTACAATATTTATAAATTTGATGCGAACTAAAGTTGTATATTATGAGTTACTTATTGTTGACTAGATATTCTGAAAGACTAGAATAGAGCAAAAAAGATGGCGATAAAAATTCAATCACAACATAATTTAATGCTTATGTAAACTGAACTCTAGCTTTCTACCCACCAAAAACCACTGGTTTCTACCTTCACAACAATAATACGATGTAGTATCTGAGACTCGGTGTACAACAACTACGAAATCTTTAGTCAAAGATATGTTAGTATTATTAAATTTCCTTTCTTCTAATGAAGGGCTCTTTCATGAAATTGAAAAGAATGTTTCCTTTGATATAAATTTGTATTTCTTCAATACCTAAATAGTTAGCATACACTATACGAGATACTTGGGAACAAAATTATTCTATATAAATTAGACTTAGTGTAAGGAAGTTCGAAGAGTAATTGGAGTTAAGCGCTGGAGACCTCATTTTGTTTTTAGAAATTGAAAATTTTAAATCCAATTATAATTTTGATCGAAAAGATGAAAAGTAAAACAATGTATGTTTATACCACAGATTCATAATATCAAGAAGCATATGCGATATAATTAGATCAAAACCCTAACCAAAAGGTGGGGTCTATCAAAACATCCTAAATATATTCAGGGGCTTATCTTAATGCAGTGGTAACACGTTGTCTATATATATATATATATATATATTATATATATTTTTTTTCTTTTCATATTGATCTCAACTTTAAATTCATTTAAATATAATAGTCATGGACGTGCCATATTTGGGCAACCTCGTCAGCCATGAAATCCGACATGCGCGCTATCTTCCAAAAGTCGAATATAACAGTTGCATATATGCACAGATTTATAATATTATAAATCTGTGCATATAGGTTACTATCGTGAACGCATTGCGTCAATTTATGCAATTAATTGGCGCAGGAATCGGAGTGAGACATCAAATTTAGAAAAACACGATGTAACATTTCATCTGTGAATGCGTGCAATATTATATAAAGCTATGACTGTGATTAATTAAAACACGTGAACGATACCGATGTTAAACTATGAATTTAAACGACCATATTTTAAAAAATGTGGTTCTTACGTATGGCAAATCTATTAGTTACCTACTCCGCAATGCGGATAATGTCAAGAATATTTATTTTTTTTAATAACTAAGTTGAATAGTTCATTTGTATTTACTGATACATATATTAAAAAAATTACATTGCACATCACGACGATCACATGCATTTTCAAATATGTAATTTAGATAAATGTTCTCAAGTAATTTAAATTCCTTCCTTTGTTCATTATCCACTACGTGTTTTTTTTACTTGAATTATATTTATATTAGTTTCACGGTTAATAATTTTATAACTTATTCCTAGGGTATTGAATAACGCTGCATTCAATCAACATTAAATTTAAAAAATTTCGGAAATTATAAAGTAATTAAAGTAAGCGAGATAAGACGCGGTATTTAATAAACTGGTGCAATATTCTCCCAAACATGAAATTGAAGTGCGCGCTAGAGCGCAGCCAATTTCTAGAAAGCTCCTCTGACTCAAGACCCATTTGATGTGTTAAGTTAAAAATTTGCATATTTAAGGGGAAAAATTTGGAAATTTCTTTATATTAAAATTTTCACAACTGAATAAAACTACGTGATTTAGTATTATTTCTTTTTTATTTAAATTCTTTACCACGACCTAGGTGTCGTCGTATTACACCATCTTCAGGTGGGCAATTTGAATCTTTAAAATTTACCACCACCAAGGTTGTGGTAAACTTTAAAAATTTTCAATAATGTTAATTTTCTTATTCATGTTGATGCCTTCAATATGTGACTTCATGCAGACGTGTATCGCGGCAATGAAATTGTAGACGAAAAAATCGATTAGCGCCCATTTTAATTCATTAGTTTATATTTTCACAATTCACTTTGTTCGATATCAATTAGAAGTATATATTTTATGAACGTGTGATAAGTGACCCGATCGAAAAGATAATTACTTTAAGTGGAACCTTGACGGCCTAGAAAATATTAATTAGAACCATGCGATCCTGAATAGCGCTGTAAATGTTTTGATGTTTCTGATAAGCTTTATCTGTTATACAAATCTTCGAACGTAGAATGCGTCGTTCCACGCGAACAAATTTAGGGTAAATTCTATATACATTTTTGTGCTGTGTATTGGTGTGCATACTATTTACGGGGTTTTACCTGTTTCTACTTAAATTGTTTATCCTTATGTGACAATCTCGATATCAAAATAGAGAGATATGGCATTTAAACAAAAAAACGATAGTTGAAAGAAATGTCAGATGTATTGAAAATTACTACATTTAAATTTGTTGATAGCATAAAACTTAATGCGGCGTAATTTCTCGGTATTCGTCAAAATGACCGGATATAATCAAAGCGTGAGAACAGAACATGATGAAAATTTTTATGAGCGTCCATAAGTGCATGCTTGTTAAAAAATTGCACATCTGCACTAAAATATTCACCGAACAGGGCTTTGAGCAAATTTTATTACTGCATATACGGTTTAACTAAGTTTATCCTTTAATTAATTCGCATACCTGTTTATGCCTTCAAAATGATGACTTTTGGTTTTAATGCCAATGTTATTAGGGCAATTATTTTTTTGGAAACCATTTGCTTTCCTTTTCCCCAAAAATAAAACAAGGGTGTTTTTGCTTACGTTTTCTTTACTTTTCGACGTACTGGTTTTTTATGAACATTCGATTTATTTTATCAACTGACAGAAATATGCAAATGATAAATGTAGTTTTTGTTGAGCATAAATATTTCTGATTTCTTAATACGTGTAAGTACAGTTTTTGGCGTGATTTTATGTCGCTCCATTGCGTGTGGAATATTTGTTCTTCTTCAAGTCTTGAATTATTTTGAGAGTTGGCATTTGATGAATATTTATAGCACTTAAATAATCAAGACCTCTCTCTCTTTCTTCATTCTGACATATTCAATCTACCTTGTCTAGTCTTTTATTGTTTTCTGACTAAAGAAATAAAAAAATAAATACAAAATTTATTAATATGTAGTCAGGACGTTTTTATCTGTTCTTTCTAACTGATCAAGGAGCTTTTTTAAATTTTATTTGTTTTTAGATAAGGCAGAAAATAAAACCTTGCGGTTGGTCACCCTCACATTTACAAACCAATGTACTGATTATATCGTCTCTAACTTTTGTTTGTAAGTTTTAACTCTTTCACTAAATAATTTATGGATCTCGATTATCGTATTTATCATCACAGTGCAAAAAAAATTTTTCAACCAATGTTTACCTAGAACCATACAATAGATACTAGTTTAGCAGGTAGCTCAATGCCTATTATTGTAATATTGTTTGCCATCATATAATGTAGTTTTGGTGGAATCTCCACTGCAGTTTGCTTTGTCAGTTTTTACCAGGATATATTTAGGCTCCTTGTGAGTATTTGTATATAGTAGTATTTTTTCGATTTATTTTACAACTTCTATATCCAGACTTTTTTTTAAATACTTTAAAAAAATAAATAAAGTTTACCCATAACCACTTTCCCCTCTGTAGATGTAGAACACTAAAATATAATAAATTCAACATTTAAATATATATATATATATATATATATATATATATATATATATATATATATATGTATATATATATATACTAACGTGGTGAAAGTAATAATAACACTGTAACTAGTGTAATAGAAATACTAAGTCCCGTTAAATGTTTTATATGCTGAAATAAGCAAGGAAAACTTGTAGTGAGGGTTCTTAAATTGTACCCTCTAAATTTTGTGACCGGGACTTGGATTAATATACAAACTTTATAACAATTCCAATTTCACTGCCAAGCCAATAGCTTTAACTATGGCAAAGTTATTTGCTACTAAAAATATGTGTGCTGGAATTTTACCGTAAACTGTAATAAACATTTAGTTATATCAAAAATATGTAAATTTTCCATGAGTCAAAAATATTTTAAACATTTATTTTTCAAGGCTAAGTTTCCAAATTTAATAGCTTAGGTTTAAAACTATAATATTAGCAAGATCTGAGTGTAGTATCCTTACACGAAGCGCTTTGCAAAAATAAATTATTTTATTACCCTAACATCGCAAGGAGAAGAGCTATGGTTTAATATCACATTAGTTTATAGATTCGCTTAATATTTGTTTGGTTATATAAATTCTCTCTGTTTTCTAGATTCGAAAATATAGGTGTGCACATCATTTTTCTTGTTATTTTTGATAAATTTTATTTGTGAGAGTAATTCGATTTTAAAAAAAATAATTACTTTGAGAACTGAATTTTGTTAGCATGTAATTAGAAAATATTATTATATGAAATGGTTTGAGATACTGTTTACGTATCTCAATCTTTGGTTTCATAGGTCAAGCAGTTTGTTGTCAAGGAAGCAGATAGTTCATTTTTAATGCTATAGAATTATTTATCTATTGAAAACTATCTATTGAAAACATACCAATATATCTATTGAAAACATACTAATTTACACATTCGTACGATTCTTACACGAGTATGGTTCTAAAGTCAGATAAAACATTGTATTCGTACATAATTTCACTTCTCAAGTCAGATGAAACATTGTATGGCATGGAGTATAATACTGGGAAGAGTTTTAAGTTTACTTCTGTAGTTTACATTGTCAAAATTATCCTAAATCTGTACTCGCAACATGGAGCATGTTATTTAGTTTTGAGTCAGTATGTTAATTGATTGTACATGTTTGATGCATACGAGAATCATATTTTAAGGGATCACTGATGTTATTGGTGACACTAACGTTCCTGCTTTTCATGGAGATTGACGTTAGTAGATATTGTAATATTTGTGTACTGGCGCAATCTAATTTGCGGAAGAATTTTAAATGTTACCTTATGACAACAAAAGAGTAGAAAATTATTTATTATTTCAACCATGGCTCGATGCATGAAATTCAACCCTTGAAAACCATATAAAATATTATCAATACAACCTTTGTCCACTGAAAACAGCATCCTAGATGTTTAGCGTAAATTATAACTAAACCAAGAATCAGGAATTTAGTCTAACTAAAAGTTGAAATCGGTCGACTGTTCTTTTGTGGCCAAGATTATATCGTATTTTATAGGGTGTGGACGCATGGCGGTGGTTTCTTTAATTTTTTTTTCATTCTTGTTCTTCCTACCTTAGAAGTGGATAATATTTACAATAACTTCAACATATGTTTCGAAGAATTTTCAAAAAAACATCAAACATAAGAAAATAATAGAAAACAAATTATTTGATATCATAATTTTACCCCAGTTGTTTGCTCAAAATATTTGTCTATTTTAACTTCGTATAAAAACAACAAAATACCCTAGCGGGGTAATATACCTTTACTTCATTCATGTAAATATTATCCACTTCTAAGGAAGAATATATATATATATATATATATATATATATATATATATATATATATATATTTATATATACATATAAATACACACGCATGTATGTATACACTTCATTGATGCAGAGAGTCAATTAGAATCCGGCTCCATTGGTTGGAGCTGGCATAAAGCCAAGTACAGCTTGATAATTGTGCAAAAGACGTTCCTGACGAACTTGTGCAAAAGACGTTCCTGTGCAAAATACGTTCCTTCAATATCTGTAGATGAGACGGTATGGTAATTTCCACTTTCTATTTTCTACCGACTTCCTTTTGAGTATACTAGGTTTCTATTCCTTGCAACTCAGAAAATACCTTGCACTTATGAAATTTGTCTTCCAGCTATTAAAGGGAAAAATTCTATGTCTTGTATTATTGAGTAAATGTTCATTCTTCATACCTGATAATTTCCTGCGTTCAGGCAATCATCATTTATTTTTTATATCATCCCCTAGAACCGAATTATATCGGAACTCTCCAGTTTCCTGCGGTCTTCAACTGCTCAACTGATTGCTGTCGTGCCAGATTATGATTTATTTTGTGATAAGTAAAAGTTGATTTGTCGAGGTGTGTCGTCATTATGTTTTATAGTTCTTTGTATTCCTGTTTAATATATGCCTTCGTTTTAACTTGCTAACCCAATTATTGTTGTCGTTACGAATAAGCTATTCGTGTATGCCTGTCATGTATCGATAAATGTAAACATGGGATGGAATATCAAAGAAATAAAACGCGATACAAATGCGATATTTGTATTTAACACCCCTTCTTGATGTAGATTTTCTTGCACCATTATTCGCTAAAATTAAGTTGTAGGTGATTTGTAAATACTTTCTTGCAATGCATGATTGATCTAAATCAAATAGCGATAAGGCCGCTGTGGAATATTAAAAACTATTTATCATTACACCTTTAAATTTATTGTAAAATTAATCAATATAAATCATCATTGTTAGAGTAATAGGCGAGAACTATTACAAGGTTATCAAATATCTTAAAGAAGACTAATATTTTATAAAATTTTAAGAGTATTATTGTTATTATATTCACCAGTGGATGTCACATCGCTGAGATTCGAATATAGATAGATTAATTACATTTTTTTATGTAATTTTCAATTTTATAACCTGTAAACTTAGAAGATGAATTCATAAATGACTATGTTGTTTTCATTTGTAACATCTACATATAAGCAAAAACTATAGAATTGGCCTGTCTGTACATTAAACATAATGAAATAAACGGAACAAAAATATTGTATTTGAAATTTTCATGTGTTTGCTTATATGTCTATCAGTATGTTTGTTAGGCGCGCATCACGTAAAATCTACTGAATCAATGAGCCTATGAATTTCTTTTATAAAACATCAGCATGAACTTGAAGTAATAATTGGTTTTTATTTCGTCAAAACCGGTTTACAGAATCAGAATATATGCGTGTTTAATATTTTCGAAAATTAATATAGATAACATTAGTACAGCAACAAAAAAATGCCAGGCTACTCAACGCGCAGTAATTACACAAATGTACAATATGTGAACAGATAGCTATGCTAGGTGTATTTTAAACAGCCCAATAAAGTTTACCCGGATATAAACTGGTTCACTGCTAGAAGTGAAGTGTGAAGTAGTGCGGGAAGTGCATGTAGATAGATTTTTTGTTCTATTTCACATAAAATTATTCAGCGCTGTACACTTATGTTGTCTCCTCAATTCGTTTAAAAATTTAATATTTGGTAATTTTACTAATTGAATTACTTTGGTCCTTTGATAGTTTTGGTTTAGTATTACGCTGTGTAAATTTGGTTGTTACCCTCTTTATTGTCCATACTTGTTACAAAATTATAAAATTGGCGTGTCTGTACCTTAAAGTTATTTACTAAAAAAATGTTCAGGCGAACATTACCCAGGTAATAGAAAAAGATATATCGTGTTGGAGGTACTTGTCCGCTTGTCTGTAAATATATTCATTTGTTCATACATTACGCAAAAGCGGTTAAAAGGATTTCGATAAAGTTTTTACTGGTGGATTTTTTGAGTTTTTGATAACTTAGAGCAATTTTCCATTTCAACATTAGTTTACATATTTCTAAAAAAGTCAATTTTTATAGTTATTAAAATATATGGTATTGCGTGTATCTATCTCAACAATAAAAAAATATTTTCTGGAAATCCACACATAAAAAACGTCGCGCATACAAGGCGACACCCCTTTGTAATTCAATTTTACTAATGGTTATACTTAATTTAATTGTTTTCATGAAACTTTTTCATCAATAAAACGGACACTAAACAAAAATTGTACTTTGTGTTGGATCTACAGTTGAACGTTCAAATTTTTACGACTCGACATAGGTTTCGTTCACATAAAATAATGTTATTAATACTAATGCTAAAAATAAACTAAATAAAATGCTCTATAAAGATACAGGGAAACATTTGAGAAATATTGAAATGGTTATGGGAATCAGGAGGAACGTAGAGACAAAACTGGAACAAATATTCCCAAAATCTCGATGGAATACGCTATGGAATCTAACATATCGGATATATCCCGTTATGATAATAATGGCGTTACTATGGCCTAATTTTTTTCTCGACTACTCTACTCGAACAAACAATGTAATTGACTTGGCGTTTTATGTAAACGACTTTATTATACGTTCAACGTTATCATTGATAGTGCTTAATAATACGTTCTTCAAAAATAATACCATGTATACATTTATTTTCGAAATGGAAGCCATTGATAGATATTTGGATGCAAAATTCGTCCAAAAGCTTAATAAACAAGCGCGGTATCGGAACATTTTAGCAATAATAATTCTCCTATCGTTCCACTTAATAACGATATTTTATTATATTTTAAGTTACGTAAAAACGCCCACATATGAAAAAATATTTTTCATTATATCAACATTATTTTGCACCATTGAGGGTGCAGGCTTCACATTTTATGAAATAGATATTATAAATAGAATAAAATATGGAAACAAACAACTCTGTTCGTGGCTTAGTATCCATCGCCATGCAATAATTAATATAGATGATTATCGAAATGAAGAAATAATGTATGATGTTGAAGGTATAGGCATCGGAATTGACGATATACTTCTGCTGTATTTAAAAATTACCCGCGCCTGTTTATTTTTAAATGAGGTTTTCAATTTATCGGTAAGTAATATTTTATTATAAATATATATGCAATAATATCGAATGGACTAATAGAATGAATAGATATTAAATGTAATGAACAGAATATTAGCTTATTCAAGGCAAGATAAATCCCAAAACTAAACCGTTTTCTAGCAAACGACATAGTTAGTTGCCTATAAGTGTTTTCCAGTGTCCTTTTTCAGTTTGAAATAAGAGGGGCTCAAGGGCATAAAAATGTGCAAATTTGTAAGATTAGGTAGTTTATACTATTAATTAATAAACATAAAAATATATGATAATTATTATAGGTTATTTTTTTGCTGTCTACTTAATCACAATTCACAGAAAAATAAAAATGACAACCCCATAATTATGCCAATCATCCTAATTATGTTACCCGAACGTCCGGGTCACGATGATATATCGGTTTAATATTGAATAATTTAACAGGACTTTTCATGTATTTAAAAACCTTTATTTTTACGTCAAATTTGTATCCATTTAAGAAATTATTTCGACATTTTTATTGCAAAATTTCATTTTAATAGTACGAATTATAGAAAGAAAAAACATTATATCTAATTGCAATACCACATGAGAATACAAGTGATGTAATGTTTGTCTTGTTACTGAGCACAAATAGCATTTACAATACACTACATAATTAAAATGTAATATCAGACGAATATTTAAAAAGATATAATTTGTGAAATGAAATTACTTTATTCCATGTCGCATAAATTCACATTTTTCATCGTCGTGGGTCGTAAATTGTTAAATGATTTAGCTAATTCTGTTTGTGAATCGAAATTAAACATCGAAACTGTTTACATATATGTTTTGGACCGAGTGATCAATGACACATTATTTATAATATCCGGTCATTTTAAAAATGTGCGGACAACAGGATTATAACTATTGAAAATATTTGTAATATAAATTTATATTTTATTAGATGATTTTTTTGTGAGAACAATATTACGAAATCAAAATTATATATATACTAAATTATCAAAACAAAATTTTAACAATAATGAGACTTAAGATTGTAAAACAGAAAATAAACTAAGTAGTAAATTGTTGTGTTCCATAAAATATTCTTGTTCCCAGAATAATATTATAAAATCAAAGGCGCGAATAGTGATTAAGTATTATTAAACACATAACAATTCACTTCAGCGTGGTACGAATTAAACATTATTTTACTCATTGGAAAATTGTCACTTTAATGTTATTTCTAATTGCAATTTCTTTATTTGGCATAACTATACCTATCTTTACAGCCAAATTATCTGTAACATTTTCTCTGAATTATCAAAAGTACACAACTTCTTCGGTTTTGTTGCAATTAAGGGGGCGGGGTTAAACAATTTAGACGATAAACGATTATAAATTTATACCGATTGTATTTTTTGGGACTGCTTGTCGATCAAGCCGACTTTCGACAATTAAAGTCGATTTCATCCTAAATGTTTTAAATGAATGACAATAATTTCCGTTGAAATATTTTTACAACTCAAATTTAACTATTCTTCTATTCAGTTCCTTTCGCCATATTTTCATTGTTAAATGGATTCGAATTAATCACATATCTTCTTTAACGAGAAAAATCAATTGTTCTTTTTTTTCTTGTTGTTGACTCGATATTATACATTCAGAAGATTTCACCTTTTGAATCAGTTATTCGTTACTCGAGTTCAGGAAGAACTGAGTATTTTCATCCTCTAGGAACCGCAATAGCTAAACATATTTATAACCGTTTATTTGTATTAGTTTTCCATTCCACCCTAAACTGTAAACAACAGCATAGTTACACTGTTATTAGCAGCGATTGAGACGCGAGCTCTAATTGATCAGAAACCTCAGAGAAATATTATTAAAAAACTAGTCCTTGTGGTAAGTAACAAGGATTTAAATATTTGCCACTTTACCGGATTTGTTATTATTTACAGCGCTATTATAAAATGCACACATTTGTCGTTTTGTCAATAATATATTTACTTTTTTAGTATATATTGATTCGTGTATGTGCAAAAACGGTACTTATTTTGTATACGGCAGACTGATACTACAAAATAATAATGTTCGGTCATGTATTATACCCTTCACAATGTAAACTTATATTGCATTGACACATCACTCGGTTATATTGATATTATAAAGGGATATTGCATTAATGTACGTTTTTATATAGGAATATCAAGCGAAAAGCTAGACATTGTTAGATTTGCGTTCTAATTATTTAACGACCCTATTTTTCGATCTTTAATCATTAATTTGAAATTTACATATCTAAAATCATATGACATATTAGTACATGCGTCTACATATATATATATATATATATATATATATATATATATATATATATGTATATATATGTATATATATACATATATACATATATACATATATACATATATATATATATATATATATATATATGTATATCTATATATATATTTAATTATATTTAAATATTGAAAGGTTTTTTCGTTTGTTTTTGAACCTGCAACAGTGTTGGCAGGTTCTTTTCAATATTTCCCTTTGTGTATGATATTTTACGATTTTTTATTATATTCACCTAACCAAACAATACTTTCATAAAAGCTTTAATAAAATGTCGGTTGGTTAGTTGAAAAGGAGAACATAAGTCAAAGATTTATTTTTAATTTAAATATAAAAGTTAAACGCAGAATTATTTCGAGAGACAAAAAATGACTTCATTAGAAAAATTAGAAGACACCTTTTGAAAAAGAATCATACAAAATATCAAGAATGAAAAAGAAAGACAACATTAAAAAATCACTGAATATCATTTTTGTTCAAAACTTAGGTTTATTACTGTAATAACGGGGCATGAATTAAGCTATATATGAAATTTGTAAGAGTTCCTGTTTTATGTATGTTATAAGAACATACGTTTAAGATTTTCATTTTTTCCTCAATCTCAATCATACATTGTTATTTTTTTCCTTTTGAAATACGCATGTTTAAAAATTAGTATTTAAAGAAAAGTATTTGTCAGTTATATGGCTACCAAAATTTAGTTTGGGATTGTTTTGAAAAAGTTTCGATATAATGAATTCATTTGTCTATAGGTAATAATAAAAACTGTGTGATTTTAAAAAAATTTCCAAATAAATAATTTCTTTTCAAAAGTTGAGTTTAAGATGTGCTAGTAACAGGACGATAGGAAGGACGTGAAAATAACGGATGGTGTGGGAAAAAATTGATCAAAGCATGTATTTATAAAATATTTATAAGACGATATTATCAAATTATATTCATAATATTGATAGTACCGATTTCATTAAGGATTTATTTTGCAAATATATTTTACTATACTTTATCTATTAGAGCTAAAGTTAGTGATTGAATTCGTTCACGCATGACATTAATAAAGAAAGGGAATTTCCGAGAAGCACGAAATTGTTTAAACTTGACCTAGAAAACTATGAATATATCGACGTATAAGATTTAAATCGATTACATACAAAATTATTTTTACATTCGTGTGGCATTAATTTGTTTCACTCAGTCAGAGTTCATCCAGATTTTAGAGTTTTGAAATTAAATATGGAAATCGTATAATTTCATTATAAGTGTTTGTGAGTGTGTGCGTGTGTGTGTGTGTCCCTCTGTCACACCCTTGTAGTTTCTATAGTTTGAAATGTGCATGGAAGTCCAAATTTCAGGTAAAGATCTCAGTGCAGTAAAAATTATCTTTATTAAGAGGCGGGGATTACAAAAATATTATATAATTACTATCCCATTGGGTGGAGTACCGTCACAAAGAACTTTTAAAATAAAATTTAGGGTTATTTTGTTATTTTTACCCCGTTCAATAAATATTTATCTTCAAAATCGTTTTCGATGTGTATGTCCTTTTATATAATTTCACGCAAAAATCTAGATATAATCTCGAAAGTAGTATTTCACAAGTACGTTACAAATATAACAAAAATAAAACTATAAATAAGAGGCGGAAATAAGACAGAAGGAAATTACTTGACGACATAGTGTGCTTGTGCACTTAAAATAAATTATTTATTTAAATATATATCGCAATATTTAATTATAAAACAATACAAGATGAATCGTAACAAGGTCCATCTGTCGGGGTATTCGCATCTTTATTCAGTTACCAGATAACTTTGCGGGAATATTCGAACAAGACATAAGAATTTATAAAAAAACATAATGCGTAAAAGCGGTTGTATTTTTCACAACAATTAATCGTAGTAAAAAATTTAAACAATTTAATCGCAGTAAAAATTGAAACAATTTAATCGCAGTAAAAATTGAAACAATTTAATCGCAGTAAAAATTTAAATGTATTCTTTAAAAAGTTTAATAATTGATATTTTCATGAAATTTTTGTTATTAATAATTGGAACGAAATTTTTTTTACATATTAAATATGAAAATGCTTATCAATGGAATAATCAAAGAGATGGTGAAGTTGAAATGTATGTACCAAAGTAATTTGTGTTTCAGATTCTGTTGATATTTATTGCAACCTTTAGAAGAATATTTAAAATCTACACTGGTTTAATTTCTATCAAATTTTTACAGGTAAGCAAAAACGATTGGTTCTCAAGTCACTTTCTCACTAAGCTTATTCTTTTATTGCAATTTTTTTTTTCAGTGTGAAATTCATATAATGACGATAACGATTATATGGACTGCTCTTTTCCTTCTATGTTTAGTTTTTATTTGTTTTACCTGTGAAAAAATTAAAGAAGTCCTACGTGAAACAAAAACGATCGTTTTAAAGTCGATATTGTACGATCAAATACGTGAGTAAAAATTACATTATCTATAACGTGTGAAGTAGGAAAATGTCAGTACATTAATTGATTTGTCTTTATCTATATTAATTGATTTCATGATCTGGCAAAGACCTTGTCGCATTGTAAATTCAAAAATAATATGTACATTTCGTAGTGACAAATAGCTAAGCATAGATTGATAAAAGTAATTAATATATGCCCTGTAAGTTGGCCACTTTCTCAAAGAAGTGAAAAAATTGAGAGAAAAAACCTGAATGGATGGCAAATAATTAACCTTAATAAAAGTAACATTAGCATCAAATCATCAAAATGCCAACCCAAAATTGAAACGCGTTTTGACGCAGATAACATTTTTCACAATGTTTCAGAACAGCGCTACGACTTGTTTGTTTCGAGAATAGCGCTGCAATTTTATATTTTTGAATTCATAAAAATTGTTCGCTTCTCTGTCAAATTGATTAGTACTGACGTTTTAACTGAATGAAATTCTAACATAAATGTGAAATATATAGCGCGCATAAATATATATATATGCCTACACACACACACACACACACACACACACACACACACACATATATATATATATATATATATGTGTGTGTATGTAATTATGTTTTCAACACATTCAAGGTAACTTTTTAGCAGTTTTAACAGTTTTTGTTGCTGGCATCTAGCAAGACTACAAGACAGGTTGAATAGTAACCTTAACAAAAAACTTTCACAATTAAATTAAACTACATGATGCAGTATTATTTCTACAAAGATTAAATCTTTGCTAGTAGCCCACCTAAAGCCAGTAAAACTTAGGTCGTCATAAAGAACTTAAAGAAAGTAGAAATAATACTACGTCACGTAGCTTCATGTAATTATGAATATTTAATTTCTACAAAATTAACGCCAAATATATTCAATATATGAAAAAAACTTTCAATAACGAGCCCAATAGGTGTCTTTATAACTTGGCAGATTGGAAGAAACTGATAAATTTATTAAGTTTATTCGCATAACACAAAGTCTATTTTAATGCATGCCACTTAATCAAATTCATCCTAATAAGCATCGATGCAAGTTAGTGTACGAAATAACTACACTCATAGCTAAGTGAGATCAAAAAACAAAGTGCGTATGTTTGTGTGTTACGTCCTGTATCCGTCACTTCACACTTTGAATGTTCCCATATTCTCAAAGGTCTCAATCAATTTTTAATTTATTTCGCATATACCCTTTTTATTTTTCAACAATCGGTTAAAAAATAACAGGAGAAAATGCGAACTTCAATGTTGTTTTTCAAATAATTTGTTTAAAATGTTTTTAGGTAAAAGTAGAGTTTTCAAAATAATTTTTTTTGTAAAAGCCTCTAATTATTATAAAAAGTTACTTTAAAGAATGTATTTCAATTTTTTATAGCGACACTGAAATAAAACACGATACATTTCAAAACCTTAATGTGAAACGACTGATTCTTGCTTTGTTCTGAGCTTTACCAATATTATTTTGTTGCATTCTTTTATATTCTAGATTATCGACAACTCACTTTTAGATTATCACTAATATCGATATCGACATCAAACTTTTCGGCCATATCCACTACAGCCAACTGGAATAGGAACGATAAAGGGAATGTACGAATTTTCTTTCCGTTTGTAAGAAGACAATTGTTATTTTGCACACGTGATATTTATTGAAAATCAATTAGTTTAAATACGATCTAGTGACGGATGAAGTCGTAGAATCAAAACATAGATATGGAAAAAAGAAAGCTTGAGGTTTTTTTTTGTTTTTGAGGTATATTAAAAATAAATAATCATATGTTTAAATATTAAAAAAATATAAAATTTCTCTGGACAGCAATTAACTGTTTAAATAAGTATATTAGTTCGGAAATGAACTAAGAAGGCATACTTAAATATACAACTTCAAAAATTTAACCAAATGTTACATTTTATAATACTTCATGTTTTCACCGGCCGGTAACGACATGGTCTACCTAATATCGGCACCGTGCTAGAAGCGGCGCCTTTATTATTGACGTCTTGTAGGTGTAACGTAGAATATTGTAAAAACAATTACGTACCTACACACACACACACACACACAACACACACACACACACACACACTCATATATATATATATATATATATATATATATATATATATATATATATAAATATATATAACCAGCTTTGGATAACGTGCGTCCCAAGTTTGACTAACAAATTTTTTCGAGTTACGCCTGAGTGACTGTTTTTTGGCAGTTAAATTTTTAGGTTAATTATTGACTAGATTTAGCTATTTACACATAATTTTGATGAAGTGTTTGATGAAAAATATTGTTAAATATTGAGTTTATTGAACCAGTTTTAAATATTTTAAACAATTTCTTTGCATCTACTTTGGAGTAATATTAATTAGTTTTTTTTTGTTTTTTTTTGTTCACTCGATAAATTAATTCGAAACACATTAACCCTTTCAAGCAAAAAGGAATTTTTATCCATATAATTCTTTCGCTTTTGACATTTTTTTGTAAAGGGCTTGGTTTAGTGGCATAATGTATATCTAATACGTATATCGTTCATGCGGAATTGTAAAAGAAAACCCTGCATATCAATAGTTAAATTTTCGTTGGTTCGTTTTTCATAGATTTCGAACACGGTATAGTTTTAAATTTGACTCTCGCCCATGAAAATCCTGCCCATGGATCTGCTTTGTTTTTTAAATAAACTTCTGCAACTCTTCAAACCCATCTCTAAGTTCGTAGATTTTGAGGGCTTTAGCTGTATATAAGTATTATTTTAATTGATTAAATAACTTGAATTGGTTAATTTATATCCGGTAAGATTAAAAGTTAAATATTTGGAAGTTAAAATATTCTGAGTTTCGTTAATTAATAGCAGATATTTTGTGCTTAAAAGTGAGAAATCTTAAATTTATTACTCTTTTGCACGAAAAATTTCGAAAGAAAATTTATTGTACTTTATTAAACGAAATAAAATGTTTAGTGCCTGAAATAAATTGTTTATTTGCAGCGTCTAATTTTCAGTTGAAATTTGAAAATCTTAGCCGTATGCTATCGACAGCCGAAGTAGGCGAATTCAGAGTGGTTCGTTTCTTCAAGCTGAACACATCACTGCTACTTGATTTTTTAAATTTTTCTTCCACTATTTTAATAATTGTATTTCAATTTTATTACATGAGAAAAAGCATATAATTCAAGGCACACACGCGTGTTTGTAATAACTACATGTAAAATAAAAATACCTGAATAATATAGCGTAACGCATTTAAATATACACGACGTTATTATATCTAAAGTATCCAAAAAATGATTGTCACAGATATTCTTTAAATTATTAATACTAGCTTTTTAAATTACTGAATTTCTTTTTTCGTATATGTTTTCTTACTTCTACATATCGTAAGTTTTGAAAGTTAAGGTTACTATTTAATTTTAGAATTTAAGATTACGATTTACTATAAAAAAATTTGAAATAATCTTTGAAATTCAATTCTTTACATGCAATGGTCTCTAAATCAAACAAAATGTTTACGAAAGAAATTCCATGATGAATAGCACTTATCTTTATGCAACAGTTAGCTATAACCGCTGTTAGATGAAGTGACACAAATGAACGTATGTACCCTCCGTCCTCTATATTTTCCCTTACAACTTCAAACTTATATTTTTGTAGTAAAATTGAGCGTTATTTAAAATTGAGCGTTATTGTTAGTATTAAAAGGTTAAGTTTGTCGTGATTAATTAATTTTTTCTAAAATTTTATTTCGAAAATAATATGTTTTTAACTATTTTTGAATAGAAGTATTATGTCCCTAAAAAGGTATATTTAAAGTTTCAAACGTACCTAAGAGGAACTAAACATATCACTATGTTGTAGAAATAAACTATTTAAATTTTCGCTACTTAAAACAAAAATTCGTCATTGATACCTTTACTTCATAATTTAGCACAAGGGAGGAAACATTTTTTAAGATTTGCATTGTTACTCAGATAGAATTGCTTTCATTGCTACAAAATTATTAACGTCCTTATTAGGAAATCTCTCCAGTGAAATTACTGGACGATATTTGGTACTCTTTACTGTTTTACAACTTTATAAAGTACTCATATCTTATAAAATGTAAAAAAGTTTGATTGCAATGCAATTTCAATGCATAAAAATGAAGTGAAAGTGTAAATTTGTAGATACATACATTTGAATGTATCCACTTTTAACGATTAAAATTATTTGAGAATCTATTTTATATCAGGACATTAATTAAACACAGTAATAAAGAAATCATAAAAACAATTATTCAATGAAGGAAGAAAAATATTTTATTTTGTCACAAATTATAATTGGTGTAAAACATAATTGCAATTCTTAGAATGTTTTTTGTATTTAGTTTATTACTTTGTATTAAAGAAGTACAAAATATTAGAAGTTCCATTAAGAAAGGAATATTAAAAGGAATCTTGCGTGTACATGTGTTATTAGTGTTAACTTTTATCATTGTTATTAGGTAAGTCTTACAGAAGTGCAACTAAAATAGAAATATCAATGACAAATTGCAAGACTTAAAGAATTAGTAAACCGCTCAAAATGTCACGACAGCACTGGTGCTCTCTAGGCGGACAGCTCACTGAGGAATTAGCAAAAAGTAAAAATGATCAATCAAATAGCATAAAAAAGAGTCAAGTTTGAAAGAGATTTGTGACTCGAGAGTTTTCCACCAATAAATGTAAAAATACGTCTGTTATTTGTATGAGATTTTAACACTAATAAACAATTACTCCGCACTCTAAATTTATGTTTTATTTTATAGATATAAAGCTTTGTAATCTGGATATTATATCAGCATAATGTCATGTTTAAATGTAATATAAAAAGTTTGTCTTAACTTCTTAATGTCACGTCATCACTTTGTTTCGTAATTATTCAATGCCAAAATAAATCGTCCACCTCCATATGAGAAGCAATAATACGGATGTACACCTGTCAGACTCAAAATTTCCAACTAAATTTCAAAAAAGTATGACGAAATAGGCTTCAATATTCATATTTGCGTCGTTTTAGAACGTTATTACTAATATTGAATATATTTGGCGTTAATTTTGTAGAAATTCATTATTCGCAATTAAATGAAACTACGTGATGTAGATGTTGTAATACAACGAAACCTAGGTCGTGGTAAAGAAATTAAAGATAGTAGAAATAATACTACATCACGTAGTTTCATTTAATTGCGAACGTTATTACTATTAAGACCTTCAGCGTCCAATGTATGGCTGCAAAACTAACGAGAACGGACAGGTTACTACCGTAAGTCTGGATGGCTGTAAAAGAGAGCGATTGCTCTTGTAATAAGTTCGCTATATCTATCAACTAGATCCATTAAAGGACAAAACAAAATAAGCAATTAAATGCTGAACTTGCCAAATGTCTTCAACACGATTGATGGAGATTAAATACAAAATTCGCTAATATTTAATGTAGAATTTTTAAAATTGAATATAATATTTAGGTAATCTTCTTATGAAGTCTTTATTTTGCCTACATTTTGATTGATATTAATATTAATAAAAAAATATAAAATTAATAATATGCTGGCTCTCGCTGCCAGAGGCGACGTGTAAGCCGAAGATCCATATTTTGTCAAGTGTATAAGTGGAGGACGTCCTCAATTCAATTTTATTATTTTTTGTGTGTCACTTTACATTCCCAGCATTTCCCAAGCAATATTGATCTTGCTTTTATTTGAATGTGTATATCCGCAGTGTGATGTCATTAACATTTGGTTACAATTTTACTTTGAGAGATACAGGTACACTATACAAATCTTTGAACAATGAACATTACAGGTGTCGTAATCGAATTTGAATAATATAGGTCTAATGATAATTCAATAAGACATGGATATTAGTAAATAAATTATTTGTTAGCAAATCAGGGTACAATGATGGTGATGTAAAGGTACAATAATAGTGTTGACAGGAACTCTTCATTGATGAAGAGTGAATCATCGAGTTTGAACTGGTTTCACTCGTCTTAATGTAAGAAAGAAAGTAAAAAAGTAAATAGGAAGTGAGTAGTTATTTACAGATCTAATCGAATGTATGAAACAACTAACCGTTGTTAGGTAGGTGTGTCCATAAATATGTTAGTGTCATTAAACGCAGGACATTAATATTATGATCTAAAAAAAATATTTATTATTGATATTCACTTCATTATAAATTAAAAATATTCTAAGTAATACAGAATATCATGGGTACAAAAAATGGAAAACGATACTAAAAAAAATAAACCTATTTCATATAAACATTGAACAAGAAGCGCACTGAATAGTATAAAATAATGAAAATACGATTATTTATTCAGAACTTTTACGTTACAACATCATTTTTGAACGTAAATTAATTTGCAAAACGTTACTATTGTTAAAGATTTTTATAGTCGGTTCTAAGTGAATTGTACCTCTTCTGATAAACCCGTAATAATCTTTCTACCATCATAATCGTCAAGTTTTGATTATTGAAATTTAGTGTAATCTATTTCGGATTTTACAAACTCCGATTTGGTATTCTACTTTGATTTACTTTCATAATTGTCAAGGATAGACCTCTACGTTCGACATATTGCCTGTAAAGTCTTACTGCATCGGAGTGCTTCCGAGTGTTTCCGCATAGTCCCTTTATAAAAATGCCAAGACGTCTTATTAGCTCATTAACTCCGGGAAAGACGTGACAATTTTCTGTTCCAAGTGCGCGCGCGCTTGTATGTGTGTGTGTACAGGTTCAGTGAATTATGATTGTGTTTACATAATTCTGTATATTCAGAGTAATTGTATTAAAATATTAGGTAATAAGAAGAACATTTTTTTGATTGTTCATTTTAGTCATTGTTTCCCGCCTCTCTGTGCTGAAAGATTTTTGAAAATTTTTATTTGTTTTTGGAAAAATTTGCTTTTGTGTTTTTGCATGACCATATAAGAAGAAACGTGTTTTCGTAACGAAGGATCCACATGAACGACAGAAGCGCAAGTAACATTTCACTTAAGTAGTTTTGTATTCAATATGCGATAAAACACATTTTGTGTGACGCTAGTATCTAAGAAGGCTTTAAAAGTATTAGACACGACCCATGTATTCTATTTGCGGCAAACATATAGACGATATCTATTCTGTTATGTTTGCGGCAAATTTATCAAAACAGCACATAAACAACTTGCTTTGACTAATTTTTAAAAGCTCTTCATCAAGTTCCTACTGCTTTTCGACACGAGAATGTCTTTGCTATCGACATTCGTTAATTTGTTCATATCGTATAAAATTGTTTTATCTCAGTTATTTGGATTGCAAGACTGAATATTTCAATATTAATATGTATAATTTAATTAGTTGCTGAAGTTTCTGTGCTAAATTTGATAAAAGTGAAAATATATAACGAGTGTTTACAATATTTCTACATAGAATATATCTTATAACTGTACGCTCTAATACAATGCCGTGTGAACACGATATTTTTTTTCCGTCACTTTAGTAAAAATATTTTTATTGCTCCTAATAAAAAAAATCGTCTAATTAACTCTTAACGTAGTCTTTCGCTATGAGGCATGTTCGACTAAAAAACTTGGATGTTTACGACTAGCTTTCGTTTACTGTACAATATAAAAGTACCTAGGATTATTCCTTGTACGCACATAAAAAATGCAGATAATAGAAATATAAATACGGCATCATTCCTAGTTTACTAGTTAGATACGCGCCAATCCATCGCTGGTAAAAAATTCAAATATTCGTACTGGTAGTTTGCATTTAAGTACCAATTCAGGAAGCCATAACTAGAATGTCTCTTAATTACAATATTATCAATTTACTCAATAAGACTAACCAATTAAATTGTTATCGAGTACAATCAATATTTCAAAAAACTTGGTTAAAAATTAAAACAAAATGCCTTTTTCTCGATGCAAAATTACTAAGAGCATAATCAGCACTTTTGATATGCCCCAAAATATTCTTTCTTTTTGTGATGATCGAAATGAGGAATTTTTTAATTTAGGAATTTTGTTGCTCTATTTACAGCCATTTGGAAAAAAAAGGAAAGAGAAAACTCACTGTTTTTAATGTCTCATTATCTCAATTCTTCTTCCCCCAGTGGTTACAAATTATAAGTGATAACATGTTTCAAATTAAGACCTATCTTAACATCATTTGCCCTCTTACTTCCCTAAATGACAAGCTTCTCCTCTGAGGGTCGCATCAGTGGAATTAATTACCCTTGTTTTTATAATTTGCCTTAATTCGGCATATCTCCGCCGCATTGTTATCAAAGTTGCATTATTGCAACGCAGCTGGTCGCATTTGATACACATCGAGTTTAATAAATAGAAGTTACGTTTTGATTTATTCATTCAACCAATGATTGTTTTAAAAGAGGTACAATTTTGACTCAATCATTTATGAACAACTTGCTCCGAAGAACCAGGTAATTTATAATAAACGATGAGAAACATTTGGGTTCACATTAAAAAAATGTTGGAGAATTACTTTATAATATTATATATTTTATAATATTGTACTTATAATATTATAATATTTATAATATTATAATATTATAAGTACTATCAATACTGTAATAAAAACGATAACAAATCCAACCAATAAATGCAAAGTAATATTTTTTTAGACAACAAAATTACTCAGAACCTTACCAAATATACCATAAATATAACTTGGATAGTCAATGATGTTTAGAAACTCAAACATGACTAACTTCGGCACCGACAGTCTTCTCAATCATTAACACCTTTGCTTTATTTCTTTTAGAGCTAGAAAGTTACACTTTGACACGTAGCTAGAGTTTTATTAGTTTGATTAAGATGATTTAGGTTATTTTACGAAGTCATCAGCGCAGTTAAGAGTGAAATAACATTTGGTACAAAATTTGTTTGATCATATATCTAAATTTAAAAAAACCTCATTTGAGCTTACAAATATACTTACATTACAGTTACAAGATTACGCGTAGTATATTTAGGAAATTGCACAAGTGGGAAAAAGCAGATAGATAATTTTTGCGTTGAAAATCCGAAAATAAATAACTACTTTTATCCATATGAATATATTTCAGTATATTTGTTATTAACAGTTACTGGTAGTTTATGTCACGGTAGAATTTTATTTTCTTAAAAATTATATAAAGTTTAAGCACGTCACAATACGATATTCTGAGGATTTACGACATTTTGATATTGTATGAAAACAATTTTGACTATAGGGACAAATAGGTAAACAAAAGTTTACGTTCTCGATTTATTTTTTATAAAAATTAAGTTTGGTTTTGTGATTAATTAATTCTTAGAGAAAAGTCGTGAAATCCGATTAAACAATTTAAAATGTGAAAAATGGACCGAGTTCTCATTAGATCAGCACTAGCCGTAAAAGAAATCGAATTCGAAATAACCTTCAAATTCTTAGTAGTTTCTTAATGTTATATTAGAATAAAGAATAAATTTAAAGGCGCGCATAAGTATTTATAAATACTCAACATAAGTTTTATTTTTGAACTTGGCAAGTTTTTTTTCCTGCACTATAAGTTTTTCGATTTTAAAAGAAAACCATGGTGACATATACAATTTTTTGTCAAGTATTTAATTCCATTCATGAGCTCTTTTTTAAATTGGAACATTATCCTAAATAAAGACAAAAAATTATTAAAAATTTGATAATTGAAACAATTATTTATTCAGCTTACATTATGATATAAAGGCAATTTTAGATTTATTTTTTTGATGAGTTGGCGATTACATGACAATTGAGTTATGGAAAATATTAATTTCCGCAGATTTCATTTGGGATTACTTTTTATGACTAGTGAATACTTTCTCGCGCGTTTATTATATGTTTACGGAGTCGGCTCTATGTAAAATAAATTTTAAAGTTTCATAAAGTTAACCAAACACTTGAGACAATTTGGCTAATCCTATTTCCAGCAACATACATTACCAAATAAAGTACTTAATATATCAGTTGAGTAACGGATAAATTGGAGATGTTTTACTTGCTTTGCGTATGACGATAACTTTTACCGTAAAATGATAGGTAAAATTATTTTTGAACCATTGTGTAAAGATATAAATAGCGATGCCATTTTCTTAATATTATGAATTATAATCTCCCAACAAAAACGTTACACGAGTTATAGTAAGCCGTGCATGTCATCAACTTAATCGCAGGAAATTTCTATAACGGCGACTATTATTGATTAGTAAACATCGATACAATACCTAATTACTAAATAATGAAATTATCATATTTAATACGTTTTATTGCTTATGTAGGTATTTACCATGCGTAGGCAAAAAGAGGTTTATATAAGTAACTGGATATCTATAAATATAAATATTTTCTGTATATATATATATATACACACATACATATACATATATATATATATATATATATATATATATATATATATATATATATATATATATATATATATGGAAATTCTTTTTGAATAATGCTATGGATCTGAGGACAGTGCAATAGAATAAATTAGTGTGTTTATAATTAATAATAATTGCCTTAAACTAATATTCTAAAATTGGAAATATTTTTTTAATTGAATTAGTGCAAAGTGTTTACAAATATTTTAAATACATTAAGTAGAGAGCGATTGTTACTAGGGTTATGGAAAACGTAAACAAATTAGGTAATGTTTTTGGACAACGTAAAAGGTAATTATCAGTTAATAAAAGTATTTAATTTAAAACAAGAAGAGTTATAGGACCCTTTTAAATTGTTCATACGGTTTGCATATTAATTACTACAAACGAATTTTTATTGTAACAATAATTAGTTTTTATGTACTTTTGAAATTAAATATTTATTATGTTATAAATAGTCTTTAGAGTTTACATCTAGCAGAAAGACGAAACTTCTATTATTAATCGACCTATAATTAGCTGTATGATATTTTATAGGAGTTGAGGAGTACAGAAACCATATGAATTGAATTTGTTTAAAACATTTTAACGTTAGTAAACACTTTAATTATATTAAAAGTTTTCCAACTCACTAATATACGAAGGAAGCAAATACATCTTGCGTCTAATATATTTGCCAGTATAATATACCGATTGCTAAAACCGTGATTAATTTAATTTCATTTTGTACTACAAAAGAACTTAATCTATATATATGTTAACCAAGATAATGATTAAACAAATTAAAAGAAAAATTAATAAGATCAAACCTTTGCTTATTTCCAAAAGTCCTTGACTACGTTGCTACGTGTCAACATACTGAAGTGGTACATAATTACTCAAATGAACTGACAACATCAATGGGGTTATCTTGGGTTACAGAAGGTACTTGCAATTAATTCATTTGCATTCTTCAATAGTCAAATGACCGTGGTGTCATCTTCGTATATAAGTAGGTTTCTGTATTTTGTTACACATATATTATAAAACAATTCTTGGAAACAGTTTTGCAGTAAATAACAACACAGAGTTGCATATTTTGAAGCAATGTTCAAGTAGGTAGATTGGATTCGCTTAGGTATATACTCGTATCTTTAGGTTAATATAAGTCTTTACATAGACTTATGACAAACAGGCTTATAAACTATTTTTTTTTCATTCATAGCTTATTTGTATTAAGGGGAAACAAGAATTGTGGCCGGTAGTACTAATATGATTTTTTAAATGTTTTTCCAGAACATCCATTTCAAATAGTTATCGACTTTGATATTACAAAAAACTATTACAATACAGAGTATTGTGATGTGGAGCTAAAAGAGTAGTATTACATCGCAATTGGTGATGCATCTCATGTATTTTAAGAGAAAGAGTTACATGCGAATGTTGATGATCGTAAAGTATTGGTTGTTCTACATATTTGTAATTAAAAAACAAACTATATTTTAAAAACGTTATGGTCATGGAGCAAGTAGATGAACTTATTTAACAGAATATGACGCGAAACGACAAGTAAATATGACTGAGAAAATAAATGGATTTCTTTTATATGTACAGAAAAATTGAAATATGATTTATGAAAGAAAGTATAAATGTCATTACGATAAGTTAATACGACAGTAATAACGTGCGGATATGAGTTTGGATAATACAACAAAGTAAGCCGAAACTCAATTGCACATGTATCTAGTGCGGGATATTTATTTTAAACTTTAAAGAGATGTCTATGGCATTAATTATACTATAGGGAATATTATAACACAATATTCCGTAGTATGTTTTCAATTAATATTATTTGGTCGCCATCATCCATTAATATTTAACAGTTTTGACGTAATTCAACCATAAAGCTAATTTCGTTAAAATATGCCTATACTTATGAACGGACAGAAGGACAGACGAGCAAATGTCATTTTGCTACGGAACACTAAAAATGAGACGACTTTTATTTGTGATATCGCGGAATTAAAAAAGAGCTAAAATATAAATCAATCCTTTTTTCCAAATCCTTTTTCTATGCGAAACTCAACTGCGAATACATGGGTGAAAAGTATTAATATTTTCGTACAGACTTAATAAATGATATCGCAAGTCGTCGTTTTTCTTTCAAAAAGTGTTTTGACTTTGTCGTCGATTTTTATTTCAAATCTTTTTTGTTTAATGATATATTTTACATACATTAATTATTTTTTAATATGTGGATAGGAAAGAAATTAGGTTTATTCTTTTATTGGAGGGTGAACTTGGGAATATTTTTCTCTTCTCGTCGTCCCCATTGCGTTTTGTGTTAGTAAAAAGGTCACAAAATGCAATTATTTGATATGGAATTATTACCTTAAAATATAAACATTTCTTATTTTATTTTTTTATAACGGATCTTATAACTACGTCAATGTAAATATATATTGGTTAACTTTCATTAATAAATTTAAGAAAATAAATAGTTTAATGCCTATAAAAGTTATAATTATTATGAAATATATTTACTTAATGAAAAAAATTGCTTATAATTATTTAACGTAATTTTTTATGTGTTTAAATATCTAGGGAACCCTCGTACATTTATATTTTCGGCGGCATTCACTTTATGGTTGCTCCACAGTGATAGAACAGGACGCGATATATAATTGAAAGGAGTTATCTTTTTTTTTTAATTAGATCGATTTTAATTTATATTCGTCTTAGATATGAATCTAATGTCAAATAAACGTATATGTATGAACAAACTCATTCTTTTTTTGCGTCAATTAGGCTCTGTGCTAACTATACATGAAATAGAAATATATCAAAATATTCAGCCCGAAAATGTTGTATCAGAAGAAAATAGATATTCTATTGGAAAATCATTTACAATAGTACTTCAAATTCATCTGTGAAGTTACATTGAGGAGCGGTCATGTTTATCTTCGAAATCTTCACTTGTTATCGCATATTATTTCTAAGAATTAAAAGATATTTCCTATAAATATTCATGTTTAATGTTAATTTAAGAATATTTTCATCATCATTTTATTTTTCTTCAATTATTATATATTTCTTATTCATATATAATATATTTCTCAGAAATAACCAAGTAATAATTAAATTTTGGATGCAAGGAAATTAATAAATCATCATCTGATATGAAATTAAATTAATATACATTATATTTACAGTTTTGATCTCCTTCTTCTTGTTTTTCCTGTCTACGTTCCCGTATCTCATTTGGGATCAACCCTTGCCACAACAGTCTAACGTGTATTTTCATTGAGCTCAAATCCATAATTTTAAGATCTTTATCTATAGTGTTCTTCATGTGGCTGCGGGTCGACTTTAGTCTCTCTTTCCTTCTTCCATTTTTATTACTGCTTTGGTCTTACGGTCTTCATTGTGACTTATAACGTGACTATTCTATTTATAGTTTGGTATCTATATAAATATTCAGAATTTACATTTACACGCGATCTCGTATATTACTTGTATATTTCAATAATTTCTATTAATCGAGTCACATTCCCTTTCTTTTAAATTATATTAAAACTCATTCAATATAGCTATTGATACACTTCTTGTCATCTTTTACTCAGAGGGCTAATCGATTTGCTTCAATGTTATGTTCAGTAGAGACATCCTACATTTTAAAAGTTTTCTTATAGCGGGGGCAGTTGTTGCACAATTATGGCGATAAGGATTTTTCTAACATTTTAAAGGTACAATAACTTTGAAATCGATAATAAATTACAAATACATAATTTCATATTAAATTTAATTTGAAAGTAAAAAAAAATGAAGATTAGAATTATTATTTTCATCAATTAGGAAATAATTTATTTAAAATATACAAATTCTTTTGCAATAAAACGAAACATTGATTTGTACCAACCACATCGGGATCATAGCTTTTATATGTTAAGTGATTTATTATTTTTATGGCGATTTTTTTAATATGTAAATAAATATTAAATGTATCCAGCTATAAAGACACAATTTTGAAAGCTTATATTTTACACATATTCTGGACAGAACAAAAACAATACGGTTTTAATGGACATTTATTCGATGGCAGACTTACTGTGGATTTAAGAACTTTAGATACAGTGCTATGGGACTAACATACGACTTTCACGTATGGCGCTTAAAAACGGACATGTATATGATGGGAATAAAGATGAGAAAAGTTAATTTAGTATCTCATTTAATTTAAAAAATTAAAATATTGCTTCATTTTTTTATTATTTTATCACCTTTAGGATAAAAGCAATGCATGGTATGCACATCTACTCCTTTATTGATCTAAAAAGTATTACAGAAATATTTTATTAAAATTTTTATCGAAATTAATTAATGAAATGTAGGTATATACTTTCATATATCTGTATCTAAATTAATCCCAATTAATTAACTTATGGTGTAGATAAACTAATTTTAAATCATAGTTGCGTACGCAATTATCTAAGAGGAGAATAAAAAAGAATAAAAATATTGAGCTGCGTCGTTTTTTTTCCGCAAATTAATTAATGACTTTGCAGTTAACCTATGTATATAAAGAGTTGTTAGGTAATAATGAAACAAAGACATTTGTTGAGCGATGAGAAATGATAAAGTCAGCAATAGGTGTGATATTTTGGTAATTAATATATTTGTTTGATATCCATACCAATTAGCACACCATGACTTTTGAGCAGTAAAGTATTAACATCTACGTCAACTAAATTTAACTTGTAATGTGTCAATCGACTAATGTTATGCTTGCATTTATTTTACTTTCCATTTTGGGGACTGATAATGAATATTTGTTTTTAGAACATTGTATTTGCTCGAAGTGGAAAAAGTGGAAAAGCGCATTATACGTACAAGCAATAAAGGAAATTAAATAACATTGTTCAGTGCCGGCCATAGGTTCTATCCTGATATCTTTAAGATGGATTATTTAATAAAATAATAATCAACCTCATACATCACATCAGATCAGAAAACTAAATAGTTCACTAAATGTTTGTACTAGTAACATGAACTATTAAAATATATTATTGCACGACCTCCAGCCTTAATCACAAGTTCAAATTAAATATGTTTGACCACGTTGACCCAATCAATTTCTGTGTTACCAGTTTGAATGTCTATTTAATATAACGCGAAATGAACAACATAAATCCTCTAGAAATAGCTGCACAAGTACAAGAAGGCAACATATGCTTAGAATCTATTATCTCTTCCTTATTGGTCTCGGGTTAAAAGTAAAGATGACGGAAACATTGAAAAAAAAACTTTTCGAAAATGAATAGAGCTGTCACCATAAGACTTCCGTACACAATTAAGCACTTGTAAATATTTAAGGGTACGTAGTATTTTTATTAAAATATTTACAATTTTTTTTGCAAAGTTAATATATTTTATGC
Organism: Druceiella hillmani; assembly: GCA_039881145.1. Classification (NCBI taxonomy): domain Eukaryota; kingdom Metazoa; phylum Arthropoda; class Insecta; order Lepidoptera; family Hepialidae; genus Druceiella; species Druceiella hillmani. Next base: position 11,337,794 of record JAYKKI010000072.1, on the reverse strand, counting down.
TTTAATTTTCATAGTAGTTAAAAAAAGATGCATATTTAAAAAAATTTAAGATCTGGGATAATTACTATAGCTCACCTAAGAACTTTGCGTAGTTTAATAAAAATGTATTTTATTTTTTAAATTTCAGATTAAGTAATTTCAAAAATGAAGAGCAGCGTGAACAGTTTTTTTTATTTCAAAAGTTTTTATTCAACTGATTTACTCACCTTGAAGTATTTGTATTATTATGTTTTTCCTCTGTAAATTACTATTTCTTCTAAAATCATCAAATTCCGGTTTAATTATTAATGAGATTTTAAATAAAGCAAGATAAATTTACAATGAACAAATAAAAATGTAAAGATGTTAAATACCACTTAAATTAAAATAAAAATTAAGTTATAAAAATATAATCATACATGTTATCTATACACACATGTTAACCATACATCTTCTCACGTCGTAACTTAATTAGACGTACTTCAAAAATAGCTTTAATAAGTTGTTCCCCTTTAAATAATGGCCCCGGCCGTTGTTATTTTGGATATATTGAAATTATGTTTATCGCATATAACATTTCAAACGAAACGCTACATATTACTTTAGTGTTATTAAACGTATGTAACTTTTTATTTCATAGAAATATCAGATACAAAAGTTTAATAGAAATAAAATTTTAGCTTCTTGGTTTTTAAATGTACCACAATACATTTTGCATAAAAGCTCAATGAACAGATATAACCACTTGAAATTAAACCCGGTTTAACACTTAATCTTCACCATGATTATGTACTTCCAAACATTGATAGTATCAAAATATATTTAGATACAACATAAATATATACGTTGGGAATTAGGAAATATTTTTTATCCTGTAACAGGTACCAGACAGATAATGCTCTTGGTGCTGCTAAAAATTGAAAACGGCTGCATGACGTATTTGTCATTATTAAATATAATACAAAGAATGCATGTCATTAAAATAAAAAGACATTTGATATTTATTGGGATTACTTTATATTTAAAAAAATCAATTTATTAAATAATAAATTATTGAACACAAATTATGAATCATTTGTAAACTACTTATAATTTACTTAAATTAATTAGGAACTTTAAGTTTTTTTATGACAATTTAAAATTCTTTAAAAAATATTTAACACAAAAGTAATCAATTGGTCACTTGTAAACAACAACAATGTACCTAAATTAGTAACTTATATCAGAAATAATTTTTGTTTTGAAAAATAAGTATTTGACTGCTATTTATTTTTACAGGAACTTTTATTGTGGCATTGGGTTGCATTTTATATTCTTTGAGCGACACTTGCACTTTTTATCAATACAGTATCTTGCAGTGGCACATTATATAGCCTTACCGATAACATTAAATGATAACATAGATGCTGAGCGAAGTGTTTACGAAGTTGAGGGTACATCAAAAATATCTTCTTTGTTTCCTAACTGATAGAAACCTGACGGATTAATGCTCATAACAACACTCAAAACATTTCTGGAAGCTGCACGTCCTCTATCGACTTCAGGAACTCTTACTAAAACGTTAGAACCCATTTACTTGTTTTCGTAGACCTAATTTAGCACTTTCTTTCAATATTTATGCTGTTCCTTCTAAAACAAAGCTTATAAATTACATTTTCTCTTGATCTCTCATTCTCATTGCATTCTTCACAGGTAACGTGTACATATTCATTAGTGTAAGCACTTGTGAGCTCCTGACTTCTCATTTTAACAAACAGCACATAACTTTAAATATTCAACTTTTCCTAAATCAATGTTTGCAATGGCCGATTCCTCTATTTTTTCATCATTTTCCATGTTCCTTGATTCTTCTATATGTTCTGTAATATTCTCCTAACTTCTGTAATAAACTTCTGTAATTCTGTAATTCTGTAATTTCTTAAACTGTTTTTTATATTGTCATTTTCTATATTGTTCTCATTTTTTTGAATCATTTTTGATGGAAGCTATAACCAAGTCTTGTAAATCTTCTTTAGTTTCTATGGGAATGAACACATTACCAGGAATAGATGAATCTGCAAGACCTATTTTAGTGGTGATCCAAACAAAGCTTCGTAAGGACTTGCCTTAATCGCATGGTGAAGAGTACGGATTTTTCACTCTGTATAAATTTTATGAATTGCTATCAGCCATCCGAGCTATTAACATGTCACGAACATCTTGATTCGACCTCTCTACTGAACCTTGACTTTGGAAATGTCGAGGTTTTCCATGAACAAGTTTCATCCCTGACGACATTTCAGCTAAATTTTTAATAACTTTATTTGCAAATTCACGACCATTATCACTCTACAGTATACATGAAGCGCCGAACAAACAAAATATTTCTAAAAGTTGAAATGCTACTTCTTCAGCAATTTTTGTTTTCAATGACCTAAAAATAATACATTTAGTCAAGTGAGTTTGATAATTTATAATAAATCTATAACCTTCATCTGCTTCAGACTGCACATCGATTAAATCAACTTGACATCTGGAATTCATATAGTCGGATAGAATAAGTTTTACTACTAAACCGCGTTTTGATATATTTTTTTTAATTGACATTGTTCACATAAACTGCAATATAAATTTTTAATCGTACGTACATTACAGTATTGTTTTTTTCAATTCAGCTTCAATAACAGCAACAAAAATAATAAAGCGTTTCAGTCATGCCATGAAAGCATAATTGTTTCTTTCATGCATGGAATATCCAACCAACAACCAACGTAATAACCGAAAACCAATGTAATAAAGTAATAATATATCATCACACAAATAGCATATAGCCCTACTGTATGCGTGGTAAGTACGTGAAATTATATTAAAATTAATTTAAAAAATCGACATAACTTTTTATGCAAAATTTAATACCTATGTGATTTTTCTCTGTGTATACCCTTAAAAATATAGTTTGGAACCACTATGTAACTCTAACAAGAATACCATTTCAAACAAAAAGAACTTACCTTTAGTCGGTTTGTGACCGACGCTTATATGTGCTTTTTCTAGAATATCAAACAGTTCATATGTTTTGCAGAAATAACGGATTTACGAACTTGTGCTTTCTACTCCAGCTTCAACCAACTTTTCAGTGTCGCCAATTCTTGAGACACCAAATCGTTTAAGACGACGATATTGATTTAAAGACAGAGACTGGTTGTTTTTTTAAGAAGCTGAGAATCTTTAGTTAAGTAACATTTCATACTTTTTTTGTACTCATGATAAAATTGCGATCAGTGCTGGTTTCCATAAACTCACGTAATTTATCCTAAAAGACTTCTTTTTCATTGGTCATAATTAGCGCTGATATACATTTACTCTCAGAAACAGAAAAGAAGTAACTCTACTGATGTCTTAATGCACCGTTGTACTAGAGCCGATAAGTTACAACCTGTCCATCGTGATATGGTTACACCAACTAGTTCTGAGAACGTGTCATGGTTTTTTTCTTTACCACAATGCATTGTGGTCATATAACACGACAGCCACAACACGAATTTCGCTAAATGGTATTTTTGTGATTACCACAACGCAGTCGTGAGCGTTTTCATAAGAACCATTTTTTCGCTCAATGAGCGATTTCTATCTTTGAGCGTAACGTATACAATGGTGATACTATGGGTATTATGTAACTACTGGATTGCGTAAATAAACTAATTGTATTTTCTTCTATAGGGAAAACTAGATTAATACAATGTCGTTTTGCTCCCTTGCATAATTGTGTATCTTTTTAGTATTTTGTCACACAGGAACCTGGTCATTATCATAGAAACAAGCAAAAATATGGATTATACTCATTTCTTTTGTAAATGATTAATAGTTTTCTAGGTTAAACTATATATGAAGTAAGTCTTTTTCGTAGTATTAAAATAAATTAATGTAATGAAGATATTATAAATCGATATATTCACAATTAAATTAAACTACGTGGTGTAGTATTATTTCTACTTTCTTTAATTTCTTTACCACGACCTAGGTTTCGTTGTATTACAACATCTTCAGGCGGGATATTAGCAAAGATCTATCTTTATTCTAAAATTGCATAAAATTCTAAACCGCTAAGAACTTGACGATTATTTTTTAAAGTTAGCACCCTTTTTTTCTAGTAACGTAATTTTTTATAGAAAACTGAACCCATTTTCCCCGTTTTTTTTTGGTAAAATTTAATTTTTTCCTAGCAATTGATAAATTGCAAAATTTATATTTTAAAATATAATATAAAACATGGACATTCTTATATGCAAATAAATTTTAAAAAAAACAAAACGCTAAGCAAAATCATTAATTATTTTAATGCAACAAGCCAATTAGTCAAAATTTTGTGGGACATATCCTTTTAATATTAAAATATGTAATCCTTAAAATGCCACTCGATGGTATGAGGAAGAATTATATAAATGTTAAGAGAACGAAATTTTACTGCGTCGTAATACACAGGTAATATTAAGCAAGAGTAGCGGTGACATGTTGCAACTAACATAAATATTTATAAAGAGCCAATCGCTGGCAGTGTTATTTAGTTAGCAGTGCAATGAAATGTATTCATGCTCTGTTACATCAATTTACGGATTACTGGGTTTTGTTTTCTAAAATTTCCGGAATATAATATTATTTTGATCGACCACTATGTTAACCAATACCAGGCAAATAAGATATAAAATATCGCCCAGTATAATAGCGTATTGTTTTTGTGTCTGGTTTCTAATCGCATTAATCATTCAAAGAGTAAATTGCAAGTTTCATTAATAATTATAAAATAGCTGCCAATTGTCTTTCCTGATGTAATTATTATGATAAATTTTACGGACTTCCCCCGCACACGACAACGAGCCAACAAAGCGTATCTAATATAAGACGAAAGACGCAAATTCATTCTCCGCTACCCGCAAACGTTAACTAAAAGCAAATCCCTACCTAAGCCATGCAACGTGTTTATTCCCCACATTTCTTTGGCTGCTTTCTGAATATGTTACAATGCTGAATACGTGAATATGATATATATATATATATATATATATGTGTATATATATATATATATATGTATATATATATGTATATATATATATATATATATATATATATATATATATATATATGTATATATATATATATATATATATATATATATATATATATATATATATATATATGTATATATATATGTATATATATATATATATATATATATATATATATATATATATGATTCAAACTCAAAACATTTTTATGGAAGTTATAAAGAGGTACTAGAAATAATTTCACATCGTGTATCATTTTACTTAAAAAGAGTAATTTATGAGAAATTCGAGATTTTTTTTTTAAAATACTGCAAACAACATATTCCGCCCTTTATTTGAAGGAGAGAAGATACGTTTAAGTTGTAATAAATAGAATTTTCACAAATTTAGACTCAGAGCTCTAACACACTCGTCTGCATTTCTCTAACCCTCTTGCAACAATTTGACTACATTTATCGCTTACTGTTTACGGTTAACTTTTAATTCGAGACCACACTCCCCTTACTGTAACGTTTATGATGGAATTTCCATTTTTGGTCAAGTATTTAAGTGTTTTATAACTGACTTAATCTCATAAATGGATAATAACTTCTCATTGTGTTTATTATTTTTTCGGGCCTGTCAGTTTATTGAATTATTACAAAAATTGGTTGAATTAATTTGCACCAACTTCAACTTTTTTGGACGACACTTTTCAATATTAGACAATAGTCAATTTTTATCCCTTAAGAGTATTGGTAACAAAATCAATAAAAAAATGGCGTCATGCATCTATACTCTATACAATACGACTTATAAGGCTTGGCCTCAAAAGAAAAGTGGACATATGTCAAATTGTATTGATACAAAACCCCTGAATCTTGACGTAGTTATAATTTATGCCATACTTGTAGGACTTCTGGGACAAGTTGCATTACATGCATCGGGCCCTCGTAGACTTAATTAATAATTTTCTACTCTTTTTTCTTGCTAGTAATATATTACATGCCATACAATGTTTGATCTGATTATAGAAGTGTATTCAATACTTCTCTGCACGCAATAACAAATGTATAAAAATATTAAGTAACAGATAGGTATTTTATGAAACCAATGAATTTTTCAAATCACGAAAAATTAACTAACTGCTTCCTTGACGACATAAGTTCGAGCTACGAAACCAAAGGGCTTACTGGAACTATATCTCGTATCTCAAATCATTTCATAAAATTGTATTGTCTAACTTTTGCCAACAAAATCTAATTTTCATAACCAAGCTTTGAGTTTTCGAAATCGAATGGCTGTCGCAATTAAAATATATCGTAAATAACAAGAAAAATTATGTACAGGCAAAAAATTAAAAATTATGTTGTAAAACAAATATTAAGCAAATCTATAAATTAATGGAATAAGTTCATGAAACAAAAAATTTTTTTAATTATTTAAATATTTCCCAAAACCACAGCTCTTATTCTTGCGATATAGGGCTGTTAAAACAATTTAGTTAGCAAAGCGGTTCGCATAAAGGATACCATGTCCAGTAGCGGGACTCAGTTTCAATTTGGAAACATCATTATAAATACATTTTTGGAATATTTTTTTTCTCATGTATTGAAAGATTTAAATATTATTAGATGTGAAAAATGTTTACCAGAATTTACGGTAAAACTAAAGCATACGCATTTTTAATAGCAAATATCTTTATCATAGCTAAAATTGGATTCGCGGTGAAACTAAGATTGTTATAAAGTTTGTATATTCTATATTATAATAAGTCTGTATTATAATAAGTCTGTATTATAATAATAAATTTATAGGGGAACCATTTTTTTGGCCAAATAAAACTAATTAAGTACGAGTTGAATTGTATCTACTCTCACAAAAACATTTAAGGGAATATAGTATTTATATTGAACTATTTATAAATAATAATATTACTCTTTACTACCTCAAATATGACCTACTTGATATTTTTTAGATCAAAAATATCTCAAGAACTGTGATATCTAAAATTGTCGCCTTAGTTTTTATAAACTTTTAGTGATATTGTTTTTTACATAATTTTATTATGTTCCAGCAGTTTCGTATCTATAGAGGGACTGATGGATAAATTTTGGCGAGATTTTTCAAAATATCTCAAAAAATAGATTCATTATTTGATCGCGCCCACTGAATTAATGTCGAATTATGAGGACTGATAGATTAAGGGAGTATATTCGATGGAGATAACTTTTATAGTCGCTATTACCATAATTTTTCTTGTAGAAGAATAATGTGTTTTGGTATATCAGACTAAACTTAAAAAAAATTAGAAACAAGAATTTATTGAAAAAAAGTGTATCGAAAAAAGAATGGGTAAAAAATGTAAAATAAATCGAAAAAAGACAAGTAATGATAACAACTACTCACAAGGAGCCTAAAGATATCTTAGTATAAACTGACAAAGCAAACCGCAGTGGAAATACCAAAACTACTTTATATGATGGAAAATAATATTACGTAAATAGGCGTTGACATATCTGCCAAACTAGTGTATATTATATGTTCTAGGAAAACTTCGACTGAGAAAACTTTTTTGGTGCTGTGGTGATTAATACGGTAATTCACATAAAAAGATCCAAGAAATATTTATTGAAAGAGTTAAATAGTTACCACGGAAAGTTACATGTTATATAATCAATCTGTTGGTTTGTAAATGTCAGCGTGACTGCAAGTTACATTTTTTGCGTTATCCAAAAATAAACAAAAAACCAACAAAATAAACAAATCGTTTAAACTAAATTGCCAAAATTTGCATATAAGAATCTAATACCTTATAATTTATATATAAATATCTTACAAACCAACATTTAGAGGGATCTACATAAATAAAGGCATTACGACAAACAATAGGACGACTAAAAGAGGAAATGAAGAAATATTCAAATATACCTATAAAATTATTAAAATATGGTCAGTTTTTATTTCCTTGGTCAAAAAAAATAAAAGACTGGATAAGATAGATTGAGCATCTTAGAATGAAAAAAAAAGAGAGATTTGAGCATTTATGGGCTATAAATAGTTAAGAAACACAAACTAACGAATATAACCGAGACTTGAAGAAGGACAAATATTTCACACAAAAGTGCGTGAAATAAAATAAGGCCTAAACCTCGTCTGCACCTATTAAGAAATAAAAAATTGTATTCAAAAGAAACTAAATTTATCATTCGTATTTTTCAGTTTGTTGAAAAATAAATCGAATATTTATAAGAAACGAATACGCAGAAAAGTAAAGAAAAAAATAAGGGTAAATATCTTAAAAAAAATCTGCGTAAATATCTTAATAAATATCTTTAAAAATATAAATTGTCCAAATGACAGCAAAATTAAAACCAATAGAGACATCATTTTAAAGCATTAACAGGCATGTCGATTAATTAAAGGTTAAACTTATTTGAAGCCGGATATACAATAATAAATATTTTCCCCATGTCCTGTTCGGTGAATATTGTTTGTAGGGCATGTGTGTATTTTTTTATAAGCATGAACTTGCGGACGCACATAAAAATTTTCATTATGTTCTGTTCATACTATCTGATTATTATTGGTTTTTTGACGAAGGCCAACATATTACGCCAACATATTGCACTACTATGTATATATAGCTGTATATATATATATATATATATATATATATATATATATATATATATATCCAACATATTGCACTACTATGCTATCGACAAATTTAGACGCACAAATTTTCAATAAATCTGACATTTCTTCGCAACCATCGTTTTTTTTATTTAATTGCCGTATCTCCTTTGGAATCGAGAGTGTCACATCCTCTTTGTCTACTTCCATCACTTAAATTTATAAATACAAATAGTATATGGCAAAGTATTTAGTATCATTAATAGTGAACAGAGATTAGGACAATGGCTATAAGTGTAAACAATAGGAATAGAAATAGAGTTCCGCACATAGTTTGAGCACTAATATACAGCACAAAAATGTCTACTGAAGGAAAATTAAATTAACCCTCAATTTTTTTACACTGAACATATAATGGATTCTGCATAATTATTTAAAACCGTGAAAATACGTTCTCTCTGAGGCTTTTAGAAACATTAAAAAATTTACCACGTTATCCACCATCGCATGGTTTTAATTAAGATTTTTAGGTTGTGAAAGTTCCAGATAAATTAATTAACTTCTTTTCGAGTGGGCACTTATTACACGTTCATAAAATATGTATTAATAAATGATATCGAATGACGTAGAATGTGAAAATATAAACTAATGAATTAAAATGGGTGCTAATCGATTTTTCGTCTACGACTTCATTGTCGCGTTACACGTCTACTTGAAGTCACATATTGAATGCATCAACATGGATAAGAAAATTAACATTATTGAAAATTCAATAGGGATTCTACTCACTGTGCAATCAGTTTTAGGAATTAATAGAACTTCTGATAAGAAAAATACAAAATTCATGAAAGCGAAACTTAAAGAGAGCTATAAGTTGGCGCTTCTTTGTTTAATGTTTATTTTCCCTTTCTGGAATGCATCTAGACTTGCATATTTATTCTATTCCAATATCATGCTGCTGGCTATTTTTTTCTTAAACTTCATAATCATGTTCTTCTTACTTACATTCGACACAGTCTGGCTTAAAAATGCCTTCTCTGAGTGGCTTATTACCTTCAATGAACTTTCGGCGTATTACAGTGAGAAGTTTAAAAATAGGTGCATTGGTAAATTTAAATTAATAACAAGGATTTGGACCTTTTCTCTCATCATTATCATAGTGTTGACAAATTTGGTACATCTCATAACTTTATGGCATCAAAATATTGATTTTATAATTCTGCTTACTCGTGTATCTATAATGGCAAATAGTTTTGAAATGGGATTGATGTGCATATTGAGGACAATTCTTATAGAAATGTTAAAAACAATAAACGCTTGTTTAAAACGTGTCAGAAAACAATTACTCCTGAATGATATATCCGGTATTGATATGCCACTCGGCAATTTTTTTAACGGAGATATTAATTTTGACCTCACAAATGATCCAAAATGTTTAACTGTTCTGCCTAATGCAACTATAATCCTTTCAAAACTGTGCAGTAATTTAAACAAAATGTTTAACTTTCAGGTGAATTATGATATTTTCAAAATTTCTTGCATATTTTTCTTTACTCAGATTGATTTTAATTATCATACTTAAATGTTTCAGATGATGCACTATGTGCTTTTTATCTTCTGTCTTTCAATACATTGAATTCAAAGTGCCATAAATGTATTTAAACAAGGGGTAAGTGCTATTTGTACATACTTACATATTATATTTATGCCAGATAGTTTGTGTCGTGGATACCATAGTAATTTTATACAATTAAGAAATAATTTTAAAAAAATTAATATGTTTTCTAAACATGAAAAAGTAATCATTAAGCCTAATTTAATATCAAAGTCTGAAATAAATAAATGCCTTAGTTTCGAGTGTGAATTACAACAATGACAGTGTAAGATCTTATATTGAGGGTAATTTTTAAATAAATGTGAATTGGTACAAATTCGTCGGATCATGTGTTATTGTTAAGGCATAAAAGGAATAAATACACTCACGTACTATCCATTAACTACGTTGCCAATCTTCGTATCATCCATTTTTTTGTATAAAATATTTTCAACAATCACATTATTGCTTAGGATTAACAAGATAACTTTTCTAAATATTTTTGATATTTTTTGGTAACAGACATTTAAAAGTTTTATCATCTTAAGTGACGAGGACGAAATGATAGATACAAATATGATACAAAACCGAACAACTTAATTTTGTGTTTGATATCCATCAGAAACCCGTTTCTGTAAGCATGTTCATATCCATTGAACAAAGACAAAGACAAAAAAATCGTGATTTATTGGTGACCTGAAATCAATAGTTGTTCGTCTATTTTAAACAGATCAGGGCTTTGGAAACTAATTTTTTTTGTGTATTCTCTTTTTTATCCTTTTTTGCCCATTTGATTGTAATTCGAAAATTCTAATTTTCAATTTAACATTTCAAAAACTAATTTTTTTAAAAACTCATATCTTGTATATAAATGTGAGCGTACATTTGTTTTCGTATATGCAAATATGTTATAAATCGTTCCTTGTGACTCCGAAAATAAACAAACCGCTATTTATATATAAATAGGTTTCATTATTTTAGCACACATATATATAACTATGATTAGAAGAACAATTATTAATGATTAATAATCTAAAATTAGCAACGAAATTAGTAGCAATAGAATACCTAAAGCCCGAAGATAGTTTATTTTAAAATTTCATATAGTCGATGAAAAGAGGCTATAAATCAAAAGAGAAGAACGAAGCAAGGGAAAGGGGAATTTTAAGATAATAAGGAATATCCATGATGCGATATAAGTTATGCCTTAGTACTGTTTAATAACAAAAAGTTTAGGCAAATTAACAAAATAAGTACTGCGTACGCAGAGTCCCGGTGCGGTAGTATTTTACGCAGCAGCAACTCAATATGAAAGTGGGAGCGTCTGCGAGGATGCGTGCGAGTCATTACACATAGATGAAGGACATCCATAATTGCAATACACGGAAAAGTGAAAATAATACCTCCTTTTTAAATTTGCGTTTTGCTTATCCGGTGAAATTAACACATCAATTATATATCCGACTTTAAAAATGGCATTGAGTATTTATTTCATCTTTATATTATCGACAAAATCATTTTAAATAATTCAGGCTAAATACATAGTAATGAAGTTACCAGGATATAATGGATTATGGTGACAAATAAGAGAATACGTTAAGTAACAGCTTTTGTGTACTTTAAAATGGAATGAAGTTATAACCATTTTTTTAGAACATCAGGCCTGTACTCTCCCATTGACATGATTCATTAATTTTATGCGATGAATGGACTAAATAATTCATAAATATTTTGTTGAACTGACTTTATGCTTCATCGTTGAACTAAAGTTATTGACTTCAAATAATTTTCGCAAATGACTGAACACGCAAATGAAAAATACTAAATTGTTTTAAACCTAAACGTTTTCATTATTAACTCGTGAATATTTTTTTTTGGGAATTATGCCTTTTAAATTCTTATTTCCTATTGCAGATAATTTATCAGGGTTGGATGGCAATTATTATACAGGACATCACGGTTTGCTTGATTATTTTTGGTGCAGTCTGCAGAATTTGTGAAAACTTGATTCTCGAGTTTCAGGAATTGGAAATAAACACCATAATGCTGAAACTTGTACCTGATATCAGTGAGTATAAAGATTCTCTATGAATTATTTTTACTCTCGTAATAAAAACATATTATTGACGTATTAATAAATGCACATACAAATGATGAAAGAATATTCCTTGTTCAAAGCTACTTTCGTAAAAAGAATAACGCAGCAACGTTGCAACGAAGCAACGAATATGTGTAATTTACTGAAATTCCACGTACACGCAATAAGCAATGTAAAAGAGCAACAGAATATTTTTTTTTCATCCCCAGTTTAGAACGAAATATTTTTTATAAATTCTCATTTGTAAAGTGAGAAAAATAATGTTTTAACATTTAATTTCCTTCAACAATTCTAGTTGGCACTGTATGTTTTTAAGTCTCCCAAAAACTAAATATGTTAAAACACTGAAAAAAGTTAAATAAATATAGCATTTGATCCCGAAAACTCTCGCAGCCTAAGTGAATATCATATACATAGACCAAAGGGTCATTGTTGTAGTTTTTATAAAATTTTGATATACATGGGTAAATTTATATTTTAAATACATATTTTAAGTATAAAATAGCTTTGACTAAATTTTTCCAAAGATTTCGCTATACTTATTGCATGGTTCAGATCTACGTTGACACTAGGTTTTACCAGGTTTAGTTGGGTCTGGTGAATATTAATACAATTTAGATATTTCACATTTTCCTTTATTATAATACGCATATATGATTTATTTGAAATTAATAATCTTACATTTTTCCTGATTCGCCGAACTATTATTATAACTATAATTGTAATATTAATGTATATTGGTTTTAAAATTATAAATGTTCACTTCATTCGTGTGGTAATAAATATATACCAGATTTATTTTTCTGGTTTGCCAAATTATTTGCGAGCGATATTGATAGTATTATATATATATTATACAGTGAACGGCAATTACTAAAATGTTCATAGACGACTTATAAATTTTTTTCATAAAGTATTTAGTTGAATACACTTTTAATAAATTTTAGGCATAACAAATTATCAGAATATTCAAAATATCACAGGGATTATGCTGCACTTGCACGCTGCCTACAAATGAAGTTTACTTTTTTTATGAAATGTCGTCTCGACGTTAATAAATTATGTTTCCATTTTTACGTTAATAAATTATGTTTTCAAGGTCCGGATCTAAGCGATGCGACAGAATCACTTCAGGAAATCGTTCAAAGGGGTGACAAGGGCACCTTCACCGTGTGCCGTCTTTTCGACATGAGAATGTCATTGCTACCGGCATTCTTTAGTTTGATCATATCTTATATTATTTTAGTAACTCAATTATCTGGATTGCAAGATTGAATTAATTTAAATTAAATAATATGCATTTTAATGCTTAATTTTCTGTGCTTAATATACAACAAGCATGCTCATAACATGTGTATATAGAATACCCTTGATGACTTTAAGCTATAAGACGATAGTTTGTGAACACGATACAGTTTGTTTTCAGCTACTTTACGTGAAAAACTTTTGTTACTCCTCATTAGGAGAAATCGCTTGATTAACCCTTTACTTGCGAATTCAAAAGTAAGTTTTACAAATGCTAAATAGAAATATCCTAGTTTCCTCTATGTTTTGAATGAAATCGATCTCATTATCCTTACTGAATAGCTAGCACCACATTTATATTACTATCAGCCTCGAGTTATTTCTGTAATCCGTCTGATCAAGCCTTTCTAGGAGGTATTTTCTATTAAATGAATTGTGGCATTAGCGAGTAAGTTTCTGAAATGTGAAAAAAATTTTTTAGAAAAAAATTAATCTTCACATTCACATCAAAAGAAACAAGCTATAAGAGAATATAATGTGGCATTTTTCCTAATATTGAATACCAAAAAAATAGGTGGAGATAAGATTTTTACCAGACCGCTCCTCTACAAACACATAAGTCTGGATGGTATCTTTGAACTTAAAGAAATAAGGTATGTTATTTCGTTTCCAAAACATGAAATGTGAATAAATATATAAAGTCATATCATTTTTAAAATATCTAAATACGAGTAATTTATATTTTAAATCCACAAAAAGTTTGAAACTTATTTTCTAGGACGCAAAAGAAAGCAAAAGGCTAAAATACGTGCTGAATAAAAAGAAAATATCGTGATTTGCTATAAATTTTATACTCTTTATCATAAGGATATACGATAAAACTTCCAAAAAATTGGAGTTGGCTATGTTAAACGTAATTAAAGAAACGTATTCTGATGAATACTTTATAAATTTGTACGTATGTACTTAGATTATAGTTAAGTATTATGTTCTGGTAAATGTTTTTTCAATTGTATTACTTAATAAAATTTTGATTAAAATAGAAAGGATTATCGTTACTTTTTTTTTCAAGCACTTCCTTTTTAAATAATTTTCACTCACATATTCATACTTGTAATTAACCTTTTTAATACAACAACCATCTGTTACAGTAAAGATATTGATTCCTTTCAAAAACCTCAATAAGCATTGATCTGACATACCGACTTATTTAATTAGAAGAAACTACGAAGAGTATAAATCAAATGACACCAAATCATTTCGGACAATATTTTCTATTCAACTCCTAGTGTATATTTATTAGGAGACTGTATTCCAAGAACCGATAGAAAATGAAATATAATTGTAAAAGTAAATGATGAACCAACTAAGAATTCCGCAGCATATTCCCGTCCAGTAAAATTACATAAATGCGAATGAGGATATTAAGAACTTGTCCATTTCTAAGATTTCTTTCAAATTTACAAACAACATAAGGTTAGAAGCTGCAAGAGAAACTATGCAACATTACTCGTAATTAAAATGAGTACCAGCCAAGCATTAACGTATAATATCTCTAATTTTGACTAAATTACTATATATAATCGCAAATATCTAATTCTCGGTATTTCGCCCTAAACATTTTTAATAATTATATAAGTGTGTTTAATCTCTAAAATTATTTAAAAGAAGATATAATTAACCTACTTCCATAATTATATTTCTTATAATTTTTTAATACAAAAAATAAATATTATGTTTATTTGATGCAAATTCTAACCTCGTCGAAAATATACTAGGTCTAAATCTATTCAAATAATTAAACATAAAATGAAACTATATAGGACTTGCAATAAACTCTTTCGACAATGGGTACATCTTGGGTAAGTTTCCATTAGGTAAAAAAAATAATTTAATCACGTGTCGCCAAACATACGTGCAGCAAAAACCAACAGGCAAAGGAACATGTCAAAATCAATATTTCTTAAATAGGTTTCTAGCACAATTTAAGCAGAGAAGTTAGTTTCGTGAAGGTACCTCGGCTCAGTGAGTCGAGGGACGACAAGTAGTACTAAACTATGCACAGAGCAAGACTGACTGATTTCAACACATTCAACTTAACATCGACCTAACGTTTTCAAGTCTTATGTTAATACAATGTGATAATGTGAAAAATAAGGAATAAACAAAGCGACAAATATTGTTTTCATTTTCTTTTTTCTTCACCAATTGTATATATTTATTTATAAAAAACTAGTTACTTATAATTTCCGATATAAATATTCTTTTTTAAGTAATTTTTAGAAGAGTAATTTTTAGTAGGCGTCTCTTACAATCATATACAATTTAAAGTAAATAAAATTCTGAAGATGTGGCTAAAATTTAGTGCTTTTATTTATATAAGCATACATTACTATGTTAGTATCATAAGGTATTTTTTTATTTCCAACTTAAATATAACAAAACATCTCAATAATTCCGCACGTAGTATATGAAAATAACCTGGTACCATGTCACACGGTTAAGTAGCACGATTTAATATACAATTTTGATTTACTTCAATCTAATTCCTCCAAATTATAAGGTAAACTAAATTCAATCTTTTCAAAAGTATATTCTAAAGAAAATAAGGCGCATTTGTGACTCAGAGTCTAGCATGCGGATAATAAATTGCATTATTTATCCAAAATACAATAGCTATCCGCATACCACTCTCTTAAACATGCACATTCCGCATTTTGTGTTACCAAATGCGGAATGTGCATGTTATGCTACCATACTCGCATACATTGACCGAAAAAGTATTACGCACGGTGCTCGTCCTTATTTTCATTGTACCCATGGAACTTTTCATGGATTTGGTTGCGTCGCATCTTTTTTTAATTATATTTACTCGTTACCATTTTCATTTACTTTTCTCCGTCATTTATTTCTACGTCTTTTTACTTTAACAATTACTATTTCAATTTCTACTTTCGATTGAATTTTTAATTCATAATAGATAGGGTTTAAAACGCCAGATCTGAATTTCGTCGACGAAAACCAGCTCCATAGCGATGGATGTGCTGTTGACGCACTTATATATATCAACGACTACAATTTTAATACAGGTCAGAATCAATTAATTATGAAATTATAACGTTGCAATACCATACGTAATTAATAAAATTAAAATATCGATTGGTAGAAAATATTTGCAATAGGTATATTTAAATTGATACGTTTTGCTAGCTTATACTGGCTGACTTATGTTAGATTTAATTTCCTGTTTTCTATGTGTTATTCTCTCCTATTTATTGAAAAGGTGGTGGTTTTGCGGCCTAATAAATGGTGTATTTTATTTACATCAATACAATAAATGAACTGCATTATTTCCCGAAAGTAAAATATATTAAAGCATAAAGTTGGCAAAATGTTTTCGATGTGAGCAAAAACTTTCCGGGAATTAATAAAAAAAGGGAAAAATATTTTGGTAATAACACGAGTTTCCGGGAAAAATATTTTGGTAATAACACAAGTTATTAGTCAATGATTGCTTTCCCTAAGAATAATTTTTTCAGCATCCTTGAATTTTATAATACAGTATGTCAATATTTATGAAATGTGCCATTAATGTTTAAACATTTTAGTAGTAATACTATTATTGAAAGTTTTGTAATACATTTAAGTGTATATAAATTCACCATTAATGGAAGTGTCATTATGAAGTTTATAGTATGTTATTTGCTTTTATTGAGAATTCTTCAGTTTCTTTTCTTTGTTGCCTATGTTGTTTTTTTTTGTTGTAATGATATATTTCAAGATTTGAAGGAATTTATTAAAACATCTTTAGGTATTTGGACTTGACAATGATTTGATATAATTATCATTATCTTTATTTTCCATAGTTTAGAATTGATTCAATATACTTTTAATTATATTTATAACACAATGTATTTCTACAAATAAGCACCTGCTCATCCCGACCTCACTCCGATAAAAATGGGCCGAAAC
The DNA here is from genome assembly GCA_039881145.1 of Druceiella hillmani. NCBI lineage: Eukaryota > Metazoa > Arthropoda > Insecta > Lepidoptera > Hepialidae > Druceiella > Druceiella hillmani. The sequence goes on along the minus strand of JAYKKI010000072.1, from coordinate 11,320,249 downwards.
AGAAATTTATTTCAATCACTTTTCATATAATTATGAAAAATGTATTTGTGCTTGATTAATCAATTTTGTTCTTAACGATTATTTTAATTGATTTGCTTTATTCGAATATAGAACTATGCGGTCCAACCTTGGAATAAAAGCAGCTAATTATGTGTCAGAACACGTAAATAATTTTTCATAGTTACGTTTCTTAAAATGATTGGTGTAAGTTAATTGAAATTTTCGATCGTAATAAATCTAGTGTACGGCATTTTCCAGGTAATTTTTATGATTAGTATTGGTGGCTAATCATAAGTTGCATTTTAAACAAAATTTTAAGCTGGCCTTGTTCATTATTCAAACCTGAATATAGTAAATGTAATACAAGTGTTTTTTTATAATCTACTTAAATTAAAAAATTTGGTAAAAAATATACTAAACGGTATGCAAAAGGTATACATCTCTAAGTTTTTCTTTATCTGCATACTTACATAAAATAAAGACTTGTGAACCTGATACAAGACGGGCATCTTCTTTTGCTTTATTGGACACGCCTTAGAAAGAAAGATAACAATAATAGGAAAATATCTCACAAATTGTTTGGTTTTACCACATTTCGAAAGGACTTTTTATTTCAAAGACTAAGCGACGTTTCGTACAAGTTTAGAAATGTTACAAATCCTTATATGTTGTTACCAAGCGACGGATATAATTGGCACTTAGACTGCTACAGCATCAGGCTCTTACGCCCAATATTAGACAATCAGCAGAGTTGCCCGGAAGAGAAAACTGTTCACTCGCTTTTAGGTGAAAATCATGTATTTACTCCGGATCGCAGATTTCGCGACAGTTTGTCAGAATTATAATCTTGTGGATACTTTGCACATATTCCACCATCATGATACTAATCAGCTGATGGCTGAGAATGAAAGGAAAAGAAGGTTATTAATGATGGAAATATGGGTGGTAAACAATTACCGAACCTAACCTCAAGCGTAACTTTGACATATTCAAAAATATACATTTTGAGAATCCAATGAATAATATCTTGACTTACTACAAGGTAGCTGCTACTCTTATAAATAATTTTCTGAAACGATTGAAATGAAATAGTAGCCTATTTCATTTCAATCGTTTCAAGGATTTTGCCCCTCATGTTTTTGAGTATATTCCTTTTCGTATATTATTTCAAAGTTACTCCAAATTTCTAAAATTTTAACGCATTCGGTACATTTCAAATCCCTTTATTGATAGCATACGCACCTGAAAATATAGGTATCGTATATACGATTCCCATCTTGATACTATAAATTATATTACAGTGTACAAAAATCCTATTATAAAGTGAAAAGCCATTTTATTGATATATCCTGCAAACAAATAAACGATACTATCCCCTTTATAAAAAAAACTGCTAAGTATGTTTCTGGCTGGCCAATAGAATGTTTCGTGTTTCATTTGAAGAGATATTATTTATAAAAAGTCATAATCTTAATGAAGTTAATATACCAAATTACTTAATGAATTTAGTATGTGGTACATAAATATTGTATGTATCACAAAAATTATTACATCTAGAATGAAGGTTATAATATTTCTAGAATTTTTGTTTCTAGAAATCCAGCTTTTTTTATAATTTTAGGTTCAGAAGTGCCACAAATAAGAGCGGGAACACACTATGTGTATGTATAGATATAATAATTAAAATTATAAAGATATACCACCTGAAATTATGAAGATTTCATAAATAATTTATAACGACACGCCACATTGCGTGGAATGGAACGTAAAATAAATCGGGTGTTTAACTTGTCAAATTGTTCAAGCCAAAATAGGATTAAATTAAAATGTTCGAGAACTTAATTAACCCCAGCCCTCCCTAAAATGTCCATACAAATATTTTCGAGGTTTACCATTCGAGATACATGCGGGTTAACATGTTTTATTACTACGCCAATATGTAAATTTTGGGTTTGAGTGACCTTATAAGGGTTCTGTTATGCATTTTGAGGCACGGAAAATGAGCACTAGTCTAAAAATTGTAGTGCTTCCGGTGTACATTTACAATTAATATAGTATCAGGTACATAACACAAACCGTTCACAGAAATTCAGTGCTTCTACGAAAGAACATATCCAGATCCACTGGACACGTAATTAGTGGTTGGTTTACTGCATTCTTTTATTTTGCTGCAGACAGCAAACTTTAGTTGGGTCATTGTGGTTTTAAATTTATGTGAAATATAACCAAATATATTAAATAGGTGTTCCAAATAGTGCCATTCTTCAAGTTTTCGTCACAAAATTCATTCGCACGCCTGCATTTGCTGCTGAAGTTACATAATCATTAATTTCTGCACATTTAAAAATACTATTGTATGTTCTTAATTTATTGTTGAAACGGCCGGCAGTTAAGAAAGTTATTTATCCCAACTAATGCTACCCAGTTAGTTTCCATTGAGAAAGAAAAATATTTAAATGATTAATTAAAGCTAAAAGTTAAAAGTAAAGTTTTATTACAATTTCTGTTCATAAAAATAAATGTAAAGAAATGTCCATAAATCATAAAAATAACGCATCCGCAGTTTTTATAGATCTCGTCGATATATACAATTTTTTCTTTCGTTATTTTGTTACATATATGACGATTTATCCGGGTGGTGGCCAATAAAATATCAAATTTATAGTTTTTTTTTGGTCCGAGTTGCAAATGTTACTATATCCAATGGCATCATAATTTTTTGAGAGAAATTGTAATTTTTAGGTTTAAAAAAATAAATATTAAAAAACAAAACGCAGATTTTTATTTATTTTGTTTTTTTTCTCTTCGTTTCCATTTTTGAGAAACGATGACTTATTAAATTATTTCATTAGATAAATACTAGACTAAAAGGCGTTTGTTACCATAACAAGTAAAGTAATGGTTAATACTTTATATATGATAAAAAGTTATGCAATTTGAAAAACGAAATAAAAATATTTGCCATAGGAACAGTTTAAAACTGTGTTGAAAAAGTTGGAAAATGTTTTTATTGATTACCCTTGAATTAACACTATTAAGTATAAACACTTATAGGGGAAGTCGTCATGCAATAGGTTCAATGTGGAGAAATAAGATATATGAATAAATATATATTAATAGTGATTAAAAATTCAGTTTGAAAAGTGGTGTCTATTTTTATATAATTGGAAAATATTTTCTTATATTAATTAAATTTTTGAGTTTTCAATATATTATTTATTGATGAATTCTTCATGTTTGTATGCGAATTAGGAAGTAGCCAACTGATTATACGATAAGGGTATTTAATTTTATCATTGATGCATAAGTCAATCAAATTTATATAACTCTGTTTATTTTCTACGACCAATGCGGATGGAGGTTAAATTTTATCAATAAATATCTTTTCCAGTAAATTGTTTTTAGGCTTTGATATCTTTAGACGGCGTCCCGATGTAATATCCTAATGGTTATTAATTGTAATGAGTAAAACGTATGTTGTTATGCTTCTACTTTAATGACATATTTTTACTAACTTTCAGGTCAAAGAGTTACATTATTAAAGATAAAAATGCGAAAATGATTAGTTGGAAATACGCTTTTTTCAAATATTAATATATCAATCTATTTAGTCTTCACCCTCACACTTGTAACCATATTTCTACTTGGTGAAAGTTATATTGCAGAAAATTATATACCTTGTTGATATGCAGTACGATAATGGGACTAGAAATAACCAATTTGAGAATGTAAAATCAATATTACATAATGGCAGTCAGAATTCTTCAAATATTTCATGGTCTCTACTTACTGTTAATCGACGTAATGTGGGATAAATGTACTTTTAATAAATTGGTCCTGAAAATTGAAAAATTGGACGACATTTTCGAAACAAATTACGTAAACAACCTTCTGGGATACGATAAAATACGAAACATCATAATTTATTTGCCTTCTCGTGCCGAATCATATCTATGCTATTTTCAATTTTGGGGTTCAAAACTATTTTTTTCAGATTTAGTGCACAAATTTAATATTGTATTCAACGTCATAGCCATAATTATTTTTGATTCACAAACACTTTAATTTTATCTCTTGTTACTCAATATTGTAAAACGGTTCGACATTTTGAACTAGTTTTTAAAATTGACCAATAAACCAAGTATTGATCATAATAATACAATAATAATTATTTCGTAAATCTTAAATTTATTTTGCTTCTCAAAGGAAAATCTGTTGATTACTTGTTTGAATTTTACTTTAGTTTATTGAGTTTATCTCATTATTGAAACAAAGTCTTTCAAATTCAGGTGTGTGGTTATGATTTAAATTAAACTTTGGAAATATTTCGTACATTTAATTGACTAAAATCGGTCGGTATTAACTGATATGAATTTTATTTTGCAGACACTGTTATCATTCTAGAATTTGTGCGTTTATAGCGTTCGTGGACTAAGCGTTTTGTAGCCTAGCTGTTCATGAGAGTAACTTACTTTCCAGTTTTAAACGTTTTGTAAGTATTTCTTCCATTACAAACAAGAATTAGTGTTAATAATTCCGTACGAATAAATGCTTTGTATTAATATAAAATTGCACAGCTTACATTATTGAGTTATCAAATAGCAAATTAAAAACCTATCAAATAAATAGATATGTAGACATTTTCTGATTGTATTGAAAAATATAATTACCTTCTTATCGTTTATTACGTACGGTTGACGAATCATCAAATGATTCATTAAATAACATTTGAAACCCGATAAATAAAAAGTAAGACAGAAAGTAGATACAAGCTAAAAATAAGAAAAACATAATTAAATAGCAAGCAAAATCTTGTTTAATGAAGCATTTGATAATTAGTCAACCGTACGTAATAAACGATAAGAAGTTAATAATATTTTTACATCATCAGAATTAGAAAATTTCTACATATCTATTTATTTGATAGGTTTTCAATTTACTATTTGATAACTCAATGATGTAAGATGTGCAATTTTATATTAATACAAAGCATTTATTCCTTCAGAATTATTAACACTAATTCTTGTTTGTAATGGAAGAAATACTTACAAAACGTTTAAAACTGGAAAGTAAGTTATTCTCATGAACAGTTAGGCCACAAAACGCTTACTCCACAAATGCCATAAACGCACAAACGCTAGAATGATAACAGTGTCTGCACAATTAAATTAATATCAGTTAATACCGACCGATTTTAGTCAATTTAATGTACGAAATATTTCCAAAGTTTCATTTAAATCATAACTAAACACCGGAATTTGAAAGACTTTGTTTCAATAATGAGATAAACTCAATAAACTAACATAAAATTCAAACAAGTAATCAATAGATTTTTTTTGAGAAGCAAAATAAATTTAAGATTAACAAAAGATTTATTATTGTATTATTATGATCAATACTTGGTTTATTGGTCAATTTTAAAAACTAGTTCAAAACGTCGAACCGTTTTACAATACTGAATAACAAGAGATAAAATTAAAGTGTTTGTGAATCAAAAATAATTATGGCTGTGACATTGAATACAATATTAAATTTGTGCTCTAAATCTGAAAAAAATAGTTCTGAACCCCAAAATCAAAAATAGCATAGAAAATATGATTCGGTACGAGAAGGCAAATAAATGATTATGTTGATGTTTTGTATTTTATCGTATCCCAGAATGTTGTTTACGTAATTTTTTTCGAAAAGGTCGTCCAGTTTTGCAATTATCAGGATCGATTAATTATAAATATATTTATCCCACATTACGTCGATTAACAGTAAGTAGAGAGCATGAAATATTTGAAGAATTCTGAGTGCGATTACGTAGTATCGATTTTCCATTCTCAAATTCGTTATTTCTAGTCCCACTATCGTACTGCATATAAACAAGGAATATAATTTTCTGCAATATAACTTTAACCAAGTAGAAATCCGGTTACAAGTGTGAGGGTGAAGACTAAATAGATTGATATATTAAAATTTGGAAAAAAAGTATTTTCAACTAATCCTTTTCTCATTTTTATCTTTAATAATATAACTCTTTGACTTGAAATTTAGTAGAAATATGTTATTACAATAGGTACAGAAGCATAACAACATATATTTTACTCATTATCATTAATAACCATTAGGATATTACATCGTGACGCCGTCTTCCTAACTCGCAGACAAATATGGAGAATTCATCGACAAATAATATATTGAAAAATTAAAAATATAATTATTGGTAGAAAATATTTTCCAATTATATAAAAATGGACACCACTTTTCAAGCTGAGTTTTTAATCACTATTAATATATATTTATTTATATATCTTATTTCTCCACATTGAACCTATTGCATGACGACTTCCCCTATAAGTGTTTATTTCTATTAGTGTTAATTCAAGGGTAATCAATAAAAACATTTTCCAACTTTTTCAACACAGTTTTAAACTGTTCCTATGGCAAATATTTTTATTTCGGTTTTCAAATTGCATAATCTAATCACCTATAAACACAAATATTAATCATTACTTTACTTCTTATGTTAACAAACGCCTTTTAGTCTAGTATTTATGTAATTAAATAATTTAATAAATCATCATTTCTCAAAGATGGGAAGGAGGAGAGAAAAAAACCTTATAAATAAAAATCTGCTTTTTGTTTTTTACTATCTATTTTTTATACCTAAAATGATAATTTCTCTCAAAAATTTATGATGCCGTTAGTCTTAGTAACCTTTGTAACTCGGGCTAAAGAAAAACGATAAATTTTAGGGAGGGTTGGAGTTAATTAAGTTCTCGAACATTTTAATTTAATCACATTGTCGCTTGAACAATTTGACAAATTAAACACCCGATTTATTTTATGTTCCATTCTACGCAATGTGGCGTGTCGTTATAATTTATTTATGAAATCTTCATAGTTTCAGATGGTATATCTTTATAATTTTAACTATTATATCTATACATACACATAGTGTGTTCCCGCTCTTATTTGTGGTACTTCTGAACCTAAAATTATGGAAAAAGCTTGATTTCTAGAAACCAAAATTCTAGAAATATTATAACCTTCATTGTAATGTAATAATTTTCGTGATACGTACAATATTTATATACCACCTACTAGATTCATTAGGTAGTGTGATATATTAACGTTATTAAGATTATGACTTTTTATAAATAATATGTCTTCTAATGAAACACGAAAATTCTAGTGGCCAGCCAGAAACATACTTAGCAGTTTTTTTATTTACGAAGGGGATACTTTAGTTTATTCGTTTGCAAGATATATCAATAACATGGCTTTTCAGTTTATCATACGATTATTGTACACTGTCATATAATTTATAGTATCAAGATGGGAATCGTATACACGATACCTATATTTTCAGGTGTGTGAACTATTAATATAGATAGGTGTGTGTGCTATTGAAGTATACCAAATGCATTTGTGAGTTTAAATTTAAAAAAATTTGAAGTAACTTTGAAATAATATAAGTAAAGGTATATGCTCTAAAACATGAGGGGTAAAAAACTATAGGTACATGGAGATAACTCTTATAAGTAATAATGATACAGAAAAGATAAGCTTAAGATAAGCTTAAGGTTCAGCTTGAATTGCAGTGTTTCTTACAGTTGGAAAATACTACATGAGCTCAAGCATTATCGTGTAGAAAGTATACAATTACTTGTGTTTTCTTAAATTTCTCTGCGAACTTGATTATAGTACAGTAAAAGTCAGTATTAATAGTCATCCCATAGAACAGCAGCTTTCAGTAAATGATTCCAATAAGAATTACTCAAAAAACTCTCGAGATATTATTTATCTTTTTTAATCTGATCCTTTGTATTCTCCGTCCCTCACAAGTAAGAAGTTACCACTTGGTTAGCATATATACCTATCTTTTCGCCTACTAAATTAAATTACATACCACCACGCAGATAGAAGGGTAGGTTGGAATTTGAGTAAATGCGTACGAGATACTAATCGTGTTATCTGTTGACCATAGCTCGATTTCCTCTGTTGTGCCTATATACTTTAGGTGTTTGTTTAATGCGTAGTTGTCAATCTTAATTTTTATTTTAATACTGAGTTCTCCAAGTTGCCACTTGTTTCGTTTTAAGTCTTCTTTTGCTGGACGTACTAAATGGTTAATACCGATATTGGAAGGTCGTTCCACATACGGTTCACTTTAAGTTTAAAGTTAACCTCAGAAAAATGTTGGAACTAATGACTTCTGCAAGTTGTAAAATTTTATATTAACAGGTTTTTTGTTGTAGTAGAATCGTGCAATATGTAAATGGTATGTGTTTAAAGCAAATATTTTTAATTATTTTTACGTTAAGTTTGGAAAGCCCCCAAGATCTGGATGATTTGCTTTCATTCAACTGACTTGTTTTACTTTCATTCATCACGATGGTAGTATGTGCACAACGTATCCACAGGATTATCATTCCGACAAACTATCGCGAAATCCACGATCCGTCGTAAATATGTGATTTTCACCTAAAAGCAAGTAAATAGCTTTCTCTTCCAGGCCACTCTGCTGATTGTCTAATATTGGGTGCAAAATTATCGAGCCTGATGCTGTGGGAGTCTAAGCTCCTGTTACATCTACATTATATCCGTCACTAGGTACCAACATTCGGCTTTGTAACATTTCTGAACTTGTGCGAATCGTCGCTTAATCTTTGAAATAAAAAGTCCTCTCTAAATGTGGTAAGACCAAATAATTTTTGAGACATTTTCCTATTATTGTTATCTTTCTTCCTAGGGCGTGTCCAATAAAGCAAAGGAAGATGGCCGTCTTGTATCAGGTTCACAAGTTCTTATTTTATGTATGCAGCTAAAGAAATACTTGGAGATTTATACATTTTGCATCGTAATGCTATTTTCCAAAGAATAAAATGAAACTGAAAAAAATTAATGCAAAAACGTAAGTCATTTGTAGTCGTTATATTCAAATTTGCAAATTAAAGCTGATTATTTTATTATAGAGATCATGCGTAAATATCTACTATCAAGTGGCTTGCAGAGCTTTTTGGAAAGGGCAAGCTACGAAGGAACGAACATATAGAAAATTATACAGATAAGCGTTCGCGACCGCTCCTGATAGCACCCTAAAATGACATTAAAGGTATAATACTTATAAATATGTGTCAATAATTAAATCGTTAGCATTCAAAAACAATAAGCTTTTGACTTGATTATCTGGATTTATCAAACTATAATCTTAATCGTGACATGGTCACGATTAAGGTTATAGCTAATTCTTGCTTACCTAAAAATACAATAGTATCTATTAACCTTTTTAAATTATTTGTATTTCTATATCATTATGTTCCCGATTCGCAATTGTTAGTTATCATTCGATACAAATTTCTATACGCGAAGAGCTAAAATTTTGTAATTTTATTGTGCTCTCTAAATGTTTAGCATATTTTTTACCAAATTTTTCAAATTAAGTAGATTATAAAACACACCTTTATTACATTTACTATATTCAGTTCTGAATAATAAACAAGGCCAGCTTAAAATTTTATTTAAAATGCAACTTCTGATTAGCCACCAATACTAATCATAAAAATTAATTGGAAAATGCCGCACGCTAGATTTATTACGAACGAAATTTTCGATTAACTTACACCAATCATTTTAAGAAACGTAACTATGAAAAATTATTTACGTATTCTGACACATAATTAGCTGCTTTTATTCCAAGGTTGGACCGCATAGTTCTATATTCGAAAAAAGCAAATCAATTAAAAAAATAGTTAAGAACAAAATTGATTAATCAACCACAAACACATTTTTCAAAATTATATCAAAAGTGATTGAACCAAAATTCAGTTTCTGCCCATTTTTATCCGAGGAAGTGTTGATGAGCAGGTGCTTATTTTGCAGAAATGCGTTGTGTTATAAATATAAATAAAAGTATATTGAATAAATTCTAAACTATGGAAAATAAAGATAATAATAATTATATCAAATCATTGTCAAGTCCAAATACTTAAAGATGTTTTAATAAATTCCTTCAAATCTTGAAATATATCATTACAACAAAAAAAACCAAACAACATAGGCAACAACGAAAGAAAGTGAAGAATTCTCAATAAAAGCAAATAACATACTACAAACATCATAATGACACTTCCATTAAGGGTGAATTTATATACACTTGAATATTTTACAAAACTTTCAATGATAGTATTACTACTATCATTTTTAAACATTAATGGCACATTTCATAAATATTTACATATTGTATTATACAATTCAAGGATGCTGAAAAAATTATTTTATCATGTTTAAAAAGATTTGATATGAAAATTGTTGTAAAAAGCAAAAACTATAATTATTATGACAATTATGACTATTATGGAAATATGAAACGAAGTCTTAGAGAAAGCAATCATTGACTAATAACTTGTGTTATTACCAAAATATTATCCGTATGGAATTAATTCCCGAAAAGTTTTTGTTTACATCGAAAACATTTTGCCAATTTTATGCTTTAATATATTTTACTTTCGGGAAATAATGGAGTACATTTATTGTAGTGATGTAAATAAAATACACCATTTATTAGGCCACAAAACCACCACCTTTTCAATAAATAGGGGAGAATAACACATAGAAAACAGGAAATTGAATCTAACATAAGCCAGCCAGTATAAGCTAGCAAAACGTATCAATTTAAATATACCTATTGCAAATATTTTTCTACCAATCGATATTTTAATTTTATTAACTACGTATGGTATTGCAACGTTATAATTTCATAATTAATTGATTCTGACCTGTGTTAAAATTGTAGTCGTTGATATAGGTAAGTGCGTCAACAGCACATCCATCGCTATGGAGCTGGTTTTCGTCGACGAAATTCAGATCTGGCGTTTTAAACCCTATCTACTATGAATTAAAAATTCAATCGAAAGTAGAAATTGAAATAGTAATTGTTAAAGTAAAAAGACGCAGAAAAGTAAATGAAAATGGTAACGAGTAAATACAATTAAAAAAAGATGCGACGCAACCAAATCCATGAAAAGTTCCATGGGTACAATGAAAATAAGGACGAGCACCGTGCGTAATACTTTTTCGGTCAATGTATGCGAGTATGGTAGCATAACATGCACATTCCACATTTGGTAGCACAAAATGCGGAATGTGCATGTTTAAGAGAGCGGTACGCGGATAGCTATTGTATTTCGGATAAATAATGCAATTTATTATCCGCATGCTAGACTCTGAGTCACAAATGCACCTTATTTTCTTTAGAATATACTTTTGAAAAGATTGAATTTAGTCGACCTTATAATTTGGAGGAATTAGATTCAAGTAAATCAAAATTGTATATTAAATCGTGCTACTTCACCGTGTGACATGGTACCAGGTTATTTTTATATACTACGTGTGGAATTATTGAGATGTTTTGTTATATTTAAGTTGGAAATAAAAAAAATACCTTATGATACTAACATAGTAATGTATGCTTATATAAATAAAAGCACTAAATTTTAGCCACATCTTCAGAATTTTATTTACTTTAAATTGTATATGATTGTAAGAGTCGCCTACTAAAAATTACTCTTCTAAAAATTACTTAAAAAATAATATTTATATCGGAAATTTAAAGTAACTAGTTTTTTTTACATAAATATATACAATTGGTGATAAAAAAAGAAAATGAAAACAATATTTGTCGCTTTGTTTATTCCTTATTTTTTCTCTCCTTTATTTATTTCAAAATCATTAAAATAACGTCACATTATCACATTGTATTAACATAAGACTTGAAAACGTTAGGTCGATGTTAAGTTGAATGTGTTGAAATTCAGTCTTGCTCTGTGCATAGTTTAGTACTACTTGTCGTCCCTCGACTCACTGAGCCGAGGTACCTTCACGAAACTAACTTCTCTGCTTAAATTGTGCTAGAAACCTATTTAAGAAATATTGATTTTGAGATGTTCCTTTGCCTGTTGGTTTTTGCTGCACGTATGTATGGCGACACGTCGTAATTCTTGATAAAATTATTTTTTTTACCTAATGGAAACTTATCCAAGATGTACCCATTGTCGAAAGAGTTTATTGCAAGTCCTATATAGTTTCATTTTATGTTTAATTATTTAAATAGATTCAGACGTAGTATATATTCGACAAGGTTAGAATTTGTATCAAATTAATACATTTATTTTTAGTACTAAAAAAATTATAAGAAAGATAATTAATAAAGTAGGTTAATTATATCTTCTTTTTAATAATTTTAGAGATTAAACACACTTATATAAAGATTGAAAATGTTTAGGGCGAAATACCGAGAATTAGATATTTGCGATTATATATAGTCACTTAGTCAAAATTAGAGATATTATACGTTACCGGAAATGTTTGGCTGGTACTCATTTTAATTACGAGTAATGTTGCGTAGTTTCTCTTGTAGCTTCTAGCCTTATTTTGTTTCTAAATTTGAGAGAAATCTTAGAAATGGACAAGTTCTTAATATCCTCATTCGCATTTATGTAATTTTACTGGACGGGAATATGCTGCGGAATTCTTAGTTGGTTCACCATTTACTTTTACAATTATATTTCATTTTCTATCGGTTCTTGGAATACAGTCTCCTAATAAATATACACTAGGAGTTGAATAGAAAATATTGTCCGAAATGATTTGGTGTCATTTGATTTATACTCTTTGTAGTTTCTTCTAATTAAATAAGTCGGTATGTCAGATCAATGCTCATTTAGGTTTTTGAAAGGAATCAATATCTTTACTGTAACAGATGGTCGTTGTATTAAAAAAGGTTAATAACAAGTATGAATATGTGAGTGAGAATTATTTAAAAAGGAAATGCTTGAAAAAAAAAGTAACAATAATCCTTTCTATGTTAGTCAAAATTTTATTAAGTAATACATTTGAAAAAACATTTACCAGAACATAATACTTAACTATAATCTAAGTACATACGTACAAATTTATAAAGTATTCATCGGAATACGTTTCTTTAATTACGTTTAACAAAGCCAACTCCAATTTTTTAGAAGTTTTATCGTATATCCTTATGATAAAGAGTATAAAATTTATAGCAAATCACGATATTTTCTTTTTATTCAGCACGTATTTTAGTCTTTTGCTTTCTTTTGCGTCCTAGAAAATAAGTTTCAAACTTTTTGTGAATTTAAAATATAAATTACTCGTATTTAGATATTTTAAAAATGATATGACTTTATATATTTATTCACATTTCATGTTTTGGAAACGAAATAATATACCTTATTTCTTTTAGTTCAAAGATACCGTCCAGACTTATGTGTTTGTAGAGGAGCGGTCTGGTAAAAATCTTATCTCCACCTATTTTTTTGGTATTCAATATTAGGAAAAATGCCACATTATATTTTCTTATAGCTTGTTTCTTTTGATGTGAAAGTGAAGATTAATTTTTTTCTAATAAATTTTTTTCACATTTCAGAAACTTACTCGCTAATGAAACAATTCATTTAATAGAAAATACCTCCTAGAAAGGCTTGATCAGACGGATTACAGAAATAACTCGAGGCTGATAGTGATAGAAATGTGGTGCTAGCTATTCAGTAAGGATAATGAGATCGATTTCATTCAAAACATAGAGGAAACTAGGATATGTCTTTTTAGGATTTGTAAAACTTACTTTTGAATTCGCAAGTAAAGGGTTAATCAAGCGATTTCTCCTAATGAGGAGTAACAAAAGTTTTTCGCGTAAAGTAGCTGAAAACAAACTGTATCGTGTTCACAAACTATCGTCTTATAGCTTAAAGTCATCAAGGGTATTCTATATACACATGTTATGAGCATGCTTGTTGTATATTAAGCACAGAAAATTAAGAATTAAAATGCATATTCTTTAATATAAATTAATTCAATCTTGCAATCCAGATAATTGAGTTACGACAATAATATAAGATATGATCAAACTAAAGAATGCCGGTAGCAATGACATTCTCATGTCGAAAAGACGGCACACGGTGAAGGTACCCTTGTCACCCCTTTGAATGATTTCCTGAAGTGATTCTGTCGCATCGCTTAGATCCGGACCTTGAAATGGAAACATAATTTATTAATGTCGAGACGACGTTTAATAAAAAAAGTAAATTTCATTTGTAGGCAGCGTGCAAGCGCAGCATAAATCCCGGTGATATTTTGAATATTCTGATAAGCTGGTTTGCCTAAAATTTATTAAAAGTGTATTTAACTAAATACTTTATGAAAAAAAATTGTAAGTCGTCTATGAACATTTTAGTAATTGCCGTTCGCCGTGTAATATACACAATACTATTAATATCGTTCGCGAATAATTTTGCGAATCAGAAAAAAAAATCTGGTGTATATTTATTACCACACGAATGAAGTGAACATTTATAATTTTAAAACCAATATACATTAATGTTATAATTATAGTTATAATAATAATTCGGCGAATCAGGAAAAATGTAAGATTATTAATTTCAAATAAATCATATATGTGTATTATAACAAAGGAAAGTGTGAAATATCTAAATTGTATTAATATTCACGAGACCCAAATAAACCTGGTGAAACCTAGTGTCAACGTAGATCTGAATTATGCAATAAGTATAGCGAAATGTTTGGAAAAATTTAGTCAAAGCTATTTTATACTTAAAATATTGTATTTAAAATATAAATTTACCCATGTATATCAAAATTTAAAAAAGGACAATGACCCTTTGGTCTAGGTATACGATTTTCACTTAGGCTGCGAGAGGTTTCGGGTTCAAATCCTATATTTATGTGACTTTTTTAATGTTTTAACATATTTAGACAGTTTAATGCAAAATAACAAAGCCACATTGCAACGGTGTAAGTGAATGGCGTAATTTGATCGCGCGATCGACAGAAAAGACGAAAAGTAAGTTATTGCATAACTTACAAAGATAAATTACTTTATGTTTGAGAGAAGGACTCCGCTTCATGTAAGAGTTATATTTTACTCACGACTTTCGCATGGTGGTGGCTCAAAGTTTTTGGGAGACTTAAAAACATGCAACGCCAACTAGAATTGTTGAAGGAAATTAAATGTTAAAACATTATTTTCCTCACTTTATGACACAAATGAGAATTTATACAAATATATTTCGTTCTAAACTGGGGATGAAATGAAAATATTCTGTTGCTCTTTTACATTGCTTATTGCGTATACGTTGAATTTCAGTAAATTACACATATTCGTTGCTTCGTTGCAACGTTGCTGTGTTATTCTTTTTCCGAAAGTAGCTTTAAATAAGGAATATTCCGAAGCAAGTTAATTTCTCAGAGTTTACTTTTCAACTATGTCATTTCTCGGTCTGCAAACTATGTGTGTGTAAAAACCATGTCGATCTGTTTTATTATTTGTATGTACATTTATTGACACGTATTTATTACCAGAGTAAAAAGAATTATTAGATAATCTTTATACTCACTGATATCAGGTACAAGTTTCAGCATTATGATGTTTATTTCCAATTCCTGAAACTCAAGAATCAAGTTTTCACAAATTCTGCAGACTACGCCAAAAATAATCAGGCAAACCGTGATGTCCTGTATAATAACTGCCATCCAAGCCTGATAAATTATCTGCAATAGGAAATAAGAATTTAAAATGCATAATTCCCTTAAAAAAATAGCCATGAGTTAATAATGAAAATATTTAGGTTTTATTTGCGACAATAATTTTAAGTCACTAACGTCAGTTCAACGATGAAGGATAAAGTCAGTTCAACAAAATAATTATGAATTATTTAGTCGATTCATCACATAAAATTAATTAATCATGTGAATGGGAGAGCACAGGCCTGGTGTTCTAAAAAAATGGTTATAACTTCATTCCATTCTAAAGTACATAAAAAGCTTTTACTTGACATATTCTCTTATTTGTCACCATAATCTATTATATCCTGGTAAATTCATGACTACGTAAATTGTAAATGATTTGAAAATGATTTTGTCGATAATATAAAGATGAAATAAATGCTCAATGCTATATTTAAGGTCGGCTATATAATTGATGTGTTAATTTCACACGATAAGCAAAATGTAAATTTAAAAAGGTATTATTTTCACTTTTCCGTGTATTACAATTATGGACTTCCTTGATCTAAGTGTAACGACTCGCACGCTTCCTCGCAGACGCTCCGACTTTCATATTGAGTAGCTGCTGCGTAAAATACTACCGGACCGGGACTCTGCGTATGCAGTACTTATTTTGTTCATTGCCTGAACTTTTTGTTATTAACCAGTACTAAGGTATAACTTATATCGCATCATGGATATTCCCAATTATCATAAAAATTCCCCTTTTCCCTTGCTTCATTCTCCTCTTTTCATTTATGGCCTCTTTTTATCGACTAAATGAAATTTAAAAATGAACTATCTTTCCGGCTTTGTCATGTACATATGTGCTAAAATAATGAAACTGATTTATCTATAAATAGCGATTTGTTTATTTTCGGAGTTACAAGAAACGATTTATAACATATTTGCATAGACGAAAACAAATGTACGCCCACATTTATATACAAGATATGAGTTTCCAAAAAAATTATTTTTTGAAATGTTAAATGGAAAAATAGAATTTTCAAATTACAATTAAATGGGAAAAAAGAGAATACACAAAGCCATGACCTATTTAAAATAGACAGACAAATATTGTTTTCACGTCACTAATAAATCACGATTTTTTTGTCTTTGTCTTTGATGGATATGAAAATGCTTACAAAAACGGATTTCTGATGGATATCAAACACAAAAGTTAAGTTGTTCGGTGTTGTATCATTTTTATATCTATCATTTCATCTTCGTCACTTAAGATGACAAAACTTTTAAATGTCTGTTACCACAAAAATATCAAAAATATTTAGAAAAGATATCTTGTTAATCTTAAGCAATAATGTGATTGTTGAAAATATTTTATACAAAAAAATGGATGATACAAAGATTGGCAACGTAGTTAAAGGAAAGTACGTGAGTGTATTTATTCCTGTTATCCCTTAACAATAACACATGAGCCGACGAATTTGGAAATTTATGAGTGAAATAAAAATGTTCAGTCTATTAGTTTACTTGCTTTTCGTCTTCTCCCTCCGTGATGCCTATTTTTCAGCCCTCTTTTTTACATTACCAATTCACATTTATTTAAAAATTACTCTCAACATAAGATCTTACACTGTCATTGTTGTAATTCACACTCAAAACTAAGGTATTTATTTATTTCAGACTTTAATATTAAATTAGGATTAATGATTACTTTTTCATATTTAGAAAACATATTAATTTTTTTTAAATTATTTCTTAATTGTGTAAAATTACTTATGTTATCCACGACACAAACTATCTTGCATAAATTTAATATATAAGTATGTATAAATAGCACTTACCCCTTGTTTAAATAAATTTACGGCATTTTGAATTCCATGTATCGAAAGACAGAAGATAAAAAGCACATAGTACATCATCTGAAACATTTAAGTATGATAATTAAAATCAATCTGAGTAAAGAAAAATATGCAAGAAATTTTGAAAATATCATAATTCACCTGAAAGTTAAACATTTTGTTTAAATTACTGCACAGTTTTGAAAGGATTATAATTGCATTAGGCAGAACAGTTAAACATTTTGGATCATTTGTGAGGTCAAAATGAATATTTCCGTTAAATGAATCGTCGAGTGGTATATCTATACCGGATATATCATTCAGGAGTAATTATTGTCTGACGCGTTTTAAACAAGCGTTGATTGTTTTTAACATTTCTATAAGAATTGTCCTCAATATGCACATCAATCCCAATTCAAAACTATTTGCCATTATAGATACACGAGAAAGCAGAATTATAAAATCAATATTTTGATGCCATAAAATTATGAGATATACCAAATTAGTCAACATTAAGATAATGATGAGAGAAAAGGTCCAAATTCTTGTTATTAATTTAAATTTACCAATGCACCTATTTTTAAACTTCTCACTGTAATACGCCGATAGTTCATTGAAGGTAATAAGCCACTCGGGGAAGACATTTTTAAGCCAGAAGGTGTCGAATGTAAGTAAGAAGAACATGATTAGGAAAAAATAGCCGACAGCGTAATATTGGAATACAGCAAAAATGCAAGCTTAGATGCATTCGAGAAAGAGAAAATGAACATTAAAGAAAGAAGCACCAAATTATAGCTCTTTTTAAGTTTCGCTTTCATGAATTTTGTATTTTTCTTATCAGAAGTTCTATTAATTCCTAAAACTGATTGCACCGTGAGTAGAATCCCTGTTGAATTTTCAATAATGTTTATTTTCTTGTCCATGTTGATGCATTCAATATGCGACTTCAAGTAGACGTGTAACGCGACAATGAAGTCGTAGACGAAAAATCGATTAGCGCCAATTTTAATTCATTAGTTTATATTTTCACATTCTACGTCATTCGATATCAATTATAAGTACATATTTTATGAACGTGTGATAAGTGCCCACTCGAAAAGAAGTTAATTAATTTATGCGAAACTTTCACACCCTAACAATATTAATTAGAACAATGCGATGGTGGATGATGTTTCCAAAAGCCTCAGATAAAACATATTTTCACGGTTCTCTTAATTATGAATAATCCATTATATGTTAAATCGCCGAACGTGAAATGTAGCATCCAGTGCAAAAAAATTGAGGGTTAATTTAATTTTCCTTCGGTAGACATTTTTGTGCTGTGAATTGGTGCTCAAACTATGTGCGGGACTCTATTTTTTTCCAATTGTTTACATTTATAGTCATTGTCCTAATCTCTGTTCAGTATTAAAGACATACTAAATACTTTGCTATATACTATTTATATTTATAAATTTAAGTGATGGAATTAGACAAAGAGGATGGGATACTCTTGATACCAAAGCAGATAGGACAATTAAGTAAAAACAAACGATGGTTGCGAAGAAATGTCAGATTTATTGTCTAAATTCGTCGATAGCATTGAAGTGTAATGTGATGTAATATGTTGGTCTTCGTCAAAAAACCGATAATAATCAGATGGTATGAACAGAACTTGATGAAAATTTTTATGTGCCTCCGCAAGTGTACGCTTATAAAAAATACACATGCCCTACAAAAAATATTCACCGAACAGGACATGAGGATAATTTTTACTATTGCGTATCCGGCTTCAACTAAGTTTAACCTTTAGTTAATCCACATGCCTGTTAATGCTTTAAAATGATGTCTCTATTGGTTTTAATTCTGCTGTCATTAGGGCAATTTATATTTTATAGAAATATACGCTTATTTTTTTCTTTATTTTTCTACCTACTCGTTTTTTATGAATATTCGATTTATTTTGTCAACAAACTGGAAAATACGAATGATAAATTTAATTTCTTTTGAGCATAATTTTTTTTTCTTAATAGGTGCAGATAAGGTTTAGGCCTTATTTTATTTCACGCACTTTTGTGTGGAATATTTGTCCTTCTTCAAGTCTCGGTTGAATTTGTTAGTTTGTGTTGGATGCCTGTTTGTAGCCCCTAAATGTTCAAATCTCTCTCTTTTTTCATTGTAAGATGCTCAATCTATCTTATCCAGTCTTTTATTTTTCTTCTGATTAACGAAATTAAAACGACATATTTTATTAATTTTATAGGTATATTTTAATATTTCATAATTTCCTCTTTCATACTATTTACACTCTTAGTTGACCTATAGTTTATCTAAATGCCTTTATTTATGTAGATCCCTCTAAATGTTGGTGTGCAAGATATTTATACATGAATTATAAGGTATTAGATTCTTACATGCAAATTTTGGCAATTTAATTTAAATAATTTGTTTATTTTGTTTACTTTTGGATAACCCAAAAAATATACACTTGCAGTTGGTCACGCTGACATTGACAAGCCAACATATTGATTATGTAATTTTTAACTTTCGGTGGTAACTATTTAACTTTCACTAAATATATTTTGGATCTTTTTATGTCAATTACCGTATTTATCACCACAGTACAAAAAAAGTTTTCTCAACCGAAATTTTCCTAGAACATATACTATATACAAGTTTAGCAGATATGTCAACCCCTATTTTTGTAATGTTGTTTGCTGTCATATAAAGTAGTTTTGGTGAAATCTCCGCTGCAGTTTTGTCAGTTTTCACTAAGATATATTTAGGCTCCTTGTGACTAGTTGTTATCATTACTTGCCTTTTTTCGATTTAGTTTATATTTTTTTGCCCATTCTTTTTTCGATACACTTTTTTTCAATAAATTCTTGTTTCTAATTTTTATTGAAATTTAGTCTAATATACCAAAACAAGACGTCTTCTACAAGAAGAATTATAATAATGACTATGAAAGTTATCTCCATCGAATATACTCTTTTAATCTATCAATCAGTCCTCATAATTCGACATTAATTCAGTAGGCGCGATCAAATATCGAACCCATTTTTCGAGATATTTTGAAAAATCTCGCCAAAATTTGCCCATCACCACTCGTCCCTCTGTAGATATTAAACTTCTGGAACATAATAAAGTCAAAATTATGTAAAAAAAACAATGTTACTAAAAGTTTACATAAACTATAAAAACTAAGTCGATAATTCTAGATATCACGGTTTTTGAAATATTTTTGACCTAAAAAATATATAGGATAGTAGTAGGTCATATTTAAGGTAGTAAAAAGTAATATTATTATTTGTAAATAGTTCAATATAAATACTACATTCCCTTAAATGTTTTAGTGAGAGTAGTGACGATTCAACTCGTACTTAATAAGTTTTATTCGGCTAAACAAAAGGTTCCCCTCTAAATTTATTATTATAATACAGACTTGAAATAATACAAAATATACAAACTTTATAACAATTTTAGTTTCACTGCAAAACCAACGACTTTGGCTATGGTAAAGATATTTGCTATTTCAAATGCGTGTGCTTGAATTTTACCGAAAATCTAGTAATCATTTGTCACGTAAAAAAATATTTAAATCTTTCAATACATGAGAAAAAATATTCCAAAAATGTAATAATGATATATATATATATAGTTTCAATATTGAGTGTGAACCATGAATATATGCGAGACAATATACTTTATCATCATACTAGATTCCAACATTGTACATCATACAGACTGTGACAGGCAGATGAACAGACACACGAAGGATTTTAAGAGTTCAGTTTTTTTTTTCTTTTTCAGGTACAGAACTTAAAAAGTGAGAAATAAATAATAATTTTTTTTTCTAATATATAGTTTTATTTAAAATAAACTGAGCTCATAAATTCTTCTACTTGACAATAGAGTAATGAATGAAATGTAGTAGTTAATTTGAAAACATGAGTGCAAAATATGTTTCAATATTAAGAAGTTTCAAATTTGCGCGGCATTTACTAAAACACACACATTGCATTTGCAACCTCTTAATAGTCATTTTCAATTGGTTTATCAAAAAAAATTGTTAATTAATGACGTTATTTCAGTACTATATGTATTACAAAAAGGAAAGATTTATAGTAATTAGACATTATCATCTTCTACACTTTGTGAATCTGTCATTTTTGTGTTTACCGGCCTCATAGCTAGTTGTAGTCAGGTGTACACCAGATACCAAGAAGGATTATTAATAATAAGTAATTACATTATCATTTAAAAACGAAAATAATAAATGAAATATTAGGAATATATGGGAATTATAGTATCAAGAAAATGTAGAAACGAAAAAGAAAAACTATTCCCGCAAACTCGGTCGTTGTTAATAACAATTGGAAATATTTAATGTATGTACCTGCGTGTATTCTCCTGTCAATTGTGGTCTAATATTTTAATTTTCCTTCAAAAGAAGGCTCTGTAATACAATTAATAAAATATTTAATATTATCTGCGTTGTTAAGTTTTAGTATTAATAAAACATTTTTTTTCAATCAAATTAATTTTTCCAATTCATTCCTGAAATAGAAATCTCTTTAGCTTTCTTCATAATAATTGAATAGACGGCGCATTTTCAGCTACAACTGTATATTAAATATTCATTACTACATTACCTTTAGTATTACAACATCCAACGTTTTTATGTTTAGCTCAATAACGTTTTAAAAAGTATGAAATGTGTAAATTCACAGCCCTCCACTTTATTCAGTGTCGATAACGATTTTAGGACACATAACGCTGAAGATATATTTAAAATTTTAACAATTTAAATTTGTCCGTCGATTTGATTGATCCAACTTACAGGTAAAAGTCAATGACGTCTGCTTTCGCTGATCTGATACTTTTGTATGTACGTGCGAGATAGAGTTCGCGTACTTTTAAAAGATATAAATGTATTAAATCTTCAAGAAAGAATTTATGCCTAATGAATTTTTAAATATAAATTTTTCATTTTACTGATGATTAGTAAGAAATGACTTTTATTTTATAATTCATTTCAACGTAAAAATACCAGAACATTGATATTATTCACAAAATTTATTTTTCGATTGCATCAACGTAGGCCTAACTTTATTAGTCGGATAATTTTATTAATGGTTTGCCCACGAGGTTCAAATGACGACTTAATTTTACGACTTTTGGGTCAACTTTTTACATTCAATTCCTCTTAATTTTACGACTTTTGGGTCAACTTTTTCACATTCAGTTCTTACTATTTCCCAAAGTAATGATGTAACATTATTAAAAATCAAACTCTATTGTGGGTTAACTGACTCGACTTGACCATTTTATTTATTTTTGGCTGACTAATTTTATGCTTTTATTAATGCGTGAATGAAAAATATGTATGCTTTATAATATTTCTTTTCCTAACTTTGCAATATATATAAATTGCTATATAATTCTAAACTTGCATTTTTCACAAAATTTCATCTTTTACGTAAATTTTTGACTTTTCATTTCAAAATACTCTGACTAATTAATTTCTTTTGTTTTTAATATTTAATCAATCCTACCAATTATATTTTATTGGTGTCTCTACACTTCTATTATTGGGAATTTCCTATTTATTTTTTTATTACTTATTTTGGTTTTGATTGAGACATCCAAGTATAAGTTAAAAACATACTTGCGTAGGTTGTTTCTTTTTGTAGCAAATTTTCTTGAAAGTATATTTGGTATATATAATTTTGCTTCTGGTATATAAGTGATATCGATTTACACAATCGTAAAGTTAAAGTCAATTTGACGTCATATTTTTCAAACAAGCTAGAGGTTTTCGGTCCGTCTCTATATTCATTTTACCGTCATAAAAACGTCCAAATTTTTGACAACCAAGGAAAATTGCGAACACTTCCTTTTATACGAGAATATCGTAATTGACAATCATTAAAAGTTTTTAATACATAACTATTTGGTTGTTCCGATTGTTACAAAATTTCATCGAATACTTGCTGTGAGAAATCAATACTTAAGATTAAATATCTGTGTTTTCATTGTAATGAAAAACAGACACTGAAGTAATTTTTTTTGAGATTTTAATCCATATATGCCCAACGATACAAAAACGACACCAAAGTTAGATCTGCGTTCGTGTGCCGACCCTATGCACAATTAAAGAAAAAAGTGTTAAGTAACGCCATCTACCGATGATTAGATAAATTATCTTGAATTGACATTCGCTATATTCTTAAGTAAGCGGTTTTTTGTGGAACTTATTACTGTCACAAGTTGACACTTGTTGCACATTGAGAAAACAGAACGATTTCACAAACAAAAATGTAAGTATTCTTTGTTTTAATGTTTTGATCACATTTAAACTACTTTATTTGTGAAGAATATTAGTGTTTGCAACTATGCAAAACAAAAGTGATAGTTTGAATAAAGTTTTAAGTATTCATAGGAACGTGATTCTTTTTAGGGCGAAAACGACCCTTTGGGCATATATGTTGATTACAAAAACATTATTTGTACTAAAGATTTTCTCAATGGGAATGCAACAAACTGTTTAAATATTGTTTTTTTATCCAAGCATAGGTACTAATTATATAGGCATGATACATTATATTAATATCTTTAAAAGTCTTGTCATCGTCAAGTGCTGAAAACACACGAGATAGTTGAAGCTTTGGAAGAAATACTGGTCGAGGAGGCTGACAGTATAGATGTGTTCATTGAGCCACCAAATGACGGTAGAGTATCTGACGGCGACTCCGGAGATGAAGATTGCTTTGACATAGATCGCATGAATCGGCACCAACTTTTAGCTTCAGCAGAGTTAGTGTTGCGAAAGTCAGGTGATGTGGACCAAGGCGACGACATAGACGAATCAGGTGACATCTCTCACCTACAACCTACGTCTGCTTCGGGTAAGTCAAAAGCAAACTCTGGCTTGAACGATGGCGCCATTGCCAGACAGTTGCCCTCATCTGGCGTGGATCACGTCGCAAATCATCAAAAACAAGCACTGACTTGAACCCAAATACCATTGCTGCAGAGACGACCTCTTCTAGCACCCGAAGTAGTCGGAGCCGTGTTACGACTTTAACGAGACCGCGTAAATAGTTGAAACGCGATTTGCTTCAAAATCAAGAAGAATGGTCACCACCTCTTCCTAGAGCAGTAACTTCTCTGTCTGAAAACAGCGATTCTATAGATTTCTTTGAACTGTTTTTTAATGAGCCGATTGTACGACATATTGTGAGGCATTCTGTTATTTACGCTGTAAGTCAACACCACAACACAAATTTTACCCTGTCTGGCGACTATATCTATTGCTTTTTAGGAATTTTGATTCTTAGTGGCTATGTTCCTCTGCCTAGACGCAGAATGTTCTGGGAAAATAATGATGATACCAAAAATATATTGGTATGTAACGCTATGCGCCGTAATAGATTCTAAGAAATATTTAAGTACTTGCATGTTGCTGACAATGAAAACTTGACAAAATGGCTAAGGTTCGACCATTGTTTGACCACATGAATAAACAGTTTCTGAAGTATGCACCCATTGAAAAAAATGTAAGCATCGATGAGTCTATGATACCGTACTTTGGGCGTCATGGTTGCATACAGCATATACACGGGAAGCCGATACCTTTCGTAATTAAAGCACGGGTTGCAGCTACTCGCCTGGGGTATTGTTTGTATGTTGATCTGTACGAAGGTAAATCACAAAACCATGAAACCAGTCTTGGTGAACACGTAGTTAATAAATTGACTCAAAGAATCCAAGAAGTTTACCCTGATGTTCTGTTTTCAGTCTACTGTGACAACTTCTTTACTTCACCGACACTGCTGTCTGTTAAGAAAAAGGCGTCAAAGTGACTGGGACTGCTCGTCAAAATAGAATAGACAAATGTCCATTGATGGATGTTAAGGCATGCAAGAAACAGCTACGCGGCTTTTATGATGATAGACTGGATACTCGTGACAAAATTTGTGC
This sequence comes from Druceiella hillmani, assembly GCA_039881145.1. Taxonomy (NCBI): domain Eukaryota; kingdom Metazoa; phylum Arthropoda; class Insecta; order Lepidoptera; family Hepialidae; genus Druceiella; species Druceiella hillmani. Next base: position 11,294,912 of record JAYKKI010000072.1, on the reverse strand, counting down.
CGTGCGTTGGCATGACAATAGCATTGTGGCTTTACTGTCTAATGAATTTTGAGTTCTTCCCATCCAGAAAGCCTGCAGATACTCTGTAGTTGCAAAAAAAAAGTAGATATTGATCAACCAAACGTTGTGCACCAGTACAACAGATTTATGGGAAGCGTGGACCGCTTGGATGCTAATGTTGGAGTCTAACGCATTGCTATTAGAGGAAAGAAATGGTATACGCCTATTCTGCTGTGGCTGGTGGACGTTGCTGTAAATAATGCAACTTTATTAGCTAAATCTTATGGGCCCACGGTTGACACATTAGAGTTTAGACGAGCCATTGCTCGATCTTTGATAGTTAAATACGGGACTCTCAGAAAAGCAGTAGGACCACAACCGAGGATTAACAGCCATGTTTCCACATCAGTGAGGAAATATTCCGCCCAGCATCTAATTACTACCAGCCAGAACAGAAGACGATGTGCTTTATGTAAGAACAAAACTATGAAGATGTGCCGCAAGTGGCAGGTCCATTAATTTCATTTTGGTCAATTTCCTCGCTGTGTTTTGAATGACCAAACATTCTTTGAAAAATGCTCAAATCAGTATATATTATGTAACCCAAAAATAATTGGCATGCCATATCTGTCATTATTAATTTAATATAAAAATGCTAATATTTTTTTGATAATTTAAGATGTCAAATGAAAAATCAACACCATGATATCCTGTATTTTGCACTCTGTGTCACCCATATGGAATGAAGAGGTTAGAAAATTGTAGGAATACGATGAATTATGTGACACAAATAGTAGAAACGTCTTAACGTTTAAGCGGCACAAACTTCGCTATTAACGACGAATGGGTCGATTCATTATTGTCGGCCCGATTAACGGAACTATTTTTGCCTATAGTTGTGGCTGTAGAAATTCAAATGAATTTGCCGATTCAATCAAGATAAAATTACTCAATGTGTAATCAATAAACATAAATGAAGCGAAGCATAGTTCAGAATTGGTAGCATGTGTCGCAAAAGTTGGCAGAAAAAGGAAACTGGTAAAGGTAACACAGCACTATCAAACAATGCATACATAATTCTGGTGACTCGAATATAACAGCTGAATTAGAAAAATAGGAAAAAAAATAAGTTGACTTCGTTGCAAGGAACGGGTCATTATTGTAATTAATATTTAATTTCGAAACAACAAAATAGGCAAAAAGAAAAAAAGTAATACCTATAAAGTCGTTTTTCTCAGCGGCGTGTTTAGTAAAAGTGATTTCTACATTGATTCAAGTGCATGTGAAAATTCAAGTACATGGCTATGAATGAGAGTTGGCTAAAAAGTCCTATATTCTCGTCAAATTTGCTAGAAATAATCTTTACTAATAAGACGAAAGTACTTGTTTTGTGTTAATATGACGTAGAAATGAAAAGTTACAATTATAACACAACTGCAAAGAATATGTTGTATATTCCAGGTTTAACGACCAACCTGTTTTCAGTCAGTGAATTGATAAGAAATGGAAGCCGTGTCGTTTTTGTGCCTAATAAATGTCAAATATTAAAGAAGTTAGCCGATTTATACAGTGTGAAAATATATACACACAACTCTTTATTAACATCAACTAGAGTGAATGGTCAAATATGGGTTGAGTGACTTGAAAACATAAACGGAAAAGATATAAATAAAATGAAGCGTTTTTGATTAGAGATTCGATGATTTTATCTTGACACGTTTACACAACGTAATTTAAACGGTAAAATATTTTAGGAAGGAAAAACATTAGGAAGGTCTAGGTTGCCTTTCTCTATAGGTTAATGTTCAACAGGAATATTGCAGATTGCTCATTTAGACGTTTGATGTACCATGGAGAGTAAATCAAAGCTGTTCGATATTTTCTGTTGTTCATTAACTATTATAAGAGAATGTCATTCGTTTACTTCTTAAAAGCATGTTTTTAGCCTATTAAACATGTTTATATTAAGCATGTTTTGACCTATATACGCCAAAATAAACTAAGAAAGAATTTTAACTGAACCACAGTAAAGAGAGCAAGATTCTGACTTTCGAAGCTGATATGAAAAAAAAATTAGCAGAATCTACCAATATAGCTGTTTATTTAAAAAAAAACAGACCAGTGGCTTCAGGCATTGAAAAGATTCCATATGAAGCATGGACTAAGAAGGCAAAACTTATAATATTTGAGCATATTTACGAGTTTTGTGATGGCACACATAATAAAGGAGAAAAGAAATAAGACAGAAGAAAGAAGCCAAGAATATGACAAATAAAGGAGAGGGCTTACTAGGAGTTATACCACATATACTGCAGACAAATTATAAAGAAAAAGAGAAAAGACAGAGGAAGAAAACTTCAAGATAGGGCTTTTCTTAATATGTGAAGTACGTCCATAGAAGAAGATGGAATGACATATGCAGAGGCTCTCAGTGGTCCTAGGAACACCAATGGTTTCAAACGATGACATAGGAGCTACAGTCATTCGAATAGGTGTTGATGTTCCAGTCATTTGTATAGGTGTAGGAGATAATGTAAGTGTAGTGCAATGCACAATGGGCTCTAAGAAGGAATTCGATTATGACAACAAAATTACCCATCGTGCCAGACTCTAGGTAAAAGTTTTAATCAGAAGGCTGGTACAGCCTCTAAAGAAACCTTTTCACGCTTATTTAAATTAACCTTACGTTTATTCTTTTATGTATTTCTGCAATTAGATTAGAACGTTTCTCATTTCGATGACCGAAAAACCTGTTTCAACCAAAACAGAAAAAGTATTAAAATTTAAAAAAGGTTGTTTATGGCTTGAAACAGCCATCGTAAGCTTGGTATTAAAGAGTAGAAAAAACTACAGATGTAGTTTAGGTTTCAATAAGAGCAAACTAGAACCTTGCGTCTTCATAAAAAATCATGGTAACTATAAGAAAATAATTATTTGATAAATGCTTTGAGTCAAAAATGTAATGTACAAATCTAGGTCAAGACAATTACTACTTAAGCTTTCAGGAGCATATGTCGAACAATTAGTGAAGGTATTTGATATGTCGGATTGTAATACAGCTTGTTCTCCTACAGAGTATAAGTTAAATGTTAAAAAGTCTAATATTTGGGAAGTTAAGATACCGGATCAAAAATTAATGTAATAAAATTAATGTAATGTTGATGTATTTAGTAATTCTCACTCGACCAGAAATTGTTTATTCAATCAATTAAATATTTTTTTTCAAATATTCTCTGAAATGATGCTAAATAGATTTCGAAATATTTGTTAATAACAAAAAATACGGTCAAATATATTCTAATAAAATCATAACTAGAAAGATTCGTGTATGCAGACTGGGCCAGCGATGTAATTGACAGATATTCACACATTGAATTTTGCTTTGCTCTTCCTTGTAAAAGTAAAAAGCAAACAACAGCAGTGTTGAGTAGTTGTAAAATAGAGTACACGGCAATATCAGAAGCGTGTCGAGAAGCCATTTACATACATGTAATTTAGAGTGTTATATGTAAATAACAGGTTTTAGTAATAAAATTATGGACTACAATGGTCGTCAGATATTGAAATTGGCAAAAATATCACTAGTCTCATGAATACTCAAAACATATTAATGTGCGATATAATACCATCAGAGATGTAATTAATAATGTCATAATTGAAACAAAATATTTCTTCAGGAATAAAACACTATAACTTTATTTATCACTTTGAAATATTACAAAATAAATTTATTGGTATTTCTGTTGATATAGAATAAACTGTAGTAGATATTTGACTTTTTGTGATTTCTATATTGGGGGTATTTAAATTTAATACAAAAACAGAGCTTCTACCGCCACGTGTTGGGCAATATGTGTACTTATAATGTGCCTAAGCTTGTAAAAATTTTGAAATAAATTAGTCGTTCGTTAGCTGTCAAATTACGCGTTTCATTATAAACAGGATTTTCCCAGGGAGAAACAATGTTTTGCCGATTACTGACAATTTACTTCAAAATAATTTTACAATATTATTTCTAACTTTATACTTACTATTGAATTTATATACTGTTTGTTGTTTTTACATCGAGCGTATTTTTTAGCACGGCACTCAAAAACGTTTTAAAGAATACTGAATACAAAAAGTCCCAACGTGCCACCCTGCTCGGTACCGATGCTTGTCTTAATTCGCGTGCTGATAAATGTGTAGAGAGAAGAGTGGTGAAAGATGTAAACTCGGCTCTGTGCAGAATTTTACCGCATGAAGTCTTTTATTTATATGCGATACAAATTATTTCCATTTTTAGTGCCATGTCTTTCAATGTAAAGTTAAGTGGAGAAAATGCCATATTTCGTGAAAATGAAATTAAATGGATATTTTATTTTTATTTCTGGGACACAAGCTGCGTTTAAATATTTTCTTTTAAATTTTATCCTAAATAGTTAAAAGTAAAATAGTTTTATGCTTATATCATTGATATCAATTTAATATTCGCTATCCCTGATAAATTTTTATCACCTTTACAATATTATGCAAAAAGTAATGGTGTGTTAATAAAATTGTTGGTAATAAATTTAAAATACTATAATTTCACACTTGGCAATATATGATAATCCATTATTAATAAAAATTCCTACAAAAGTGTTTAACGTATAATATTTCAAAAAGGATTGGTTTAAATTTCTAATTCAAATTTTATTTAGAGCCGTATTGTTCCTTATTTTATTGATGACTAATTTCTCTGTTACATACTAACGAAAACAACTAACTTAAAAACAAAAAGAATGTATTATAATTTGAATTTGTTTAGTCAAACTTTTCATTGAATATAAAGGAACTAATCTTTAAAAAAATGGTAATAAAAAAAAAGCAAATCAATTAATTATTTGTATATTCACAAATCAAATAATTAAATAAGGACTGATGCAACTGAATTAAATAAGGACTGATACTGAGCAGACGCATTAATGAAACTGAGCACTGCAATGCGACTATAAGGTTTAAAAAAATTAAAGTGTGGGACAGATTTCATCTACAAATATAAAGTATCAAAATATAAATCCAAGTAGCCGATGCTGGATCGATATAATATTAACACGATACGAAAATTTATTGATGTTGAAAAGATCAGTTATCATGTGTATTAGGATATAGGTTTAAGTATAAAACTGAAGATAGATTAATAAAAATATTGTCAGTTGACAGTGAAGTTATATAAATAAAATATATACTTTAAAAATATCGATAATTATATGAATGTAACAAAAGTTTAAAAGTAGAATATGAAAAGCAGGATTATGAGCCGGCAATGTTTCAAAATGAAAAATAAGTTTTAGTTAGTAACGGAATTGGTTGAACGTTAAAATTTTCTCATTTGATCTGATATCGTGAAGCAAAATCTAATATCAAACGATTCAAATATATTGCACCTGCTAATTTCTTAATATTAAAATGTATATACTTTTAGAGCAATAACGCTTGATGAACAAACATTGTTTTTTATGAAAACACAATGTTTATTTTTTTATGATTCCGTTATCAAATAATACCTTATTGGAAAGAGCTATGAAACTAATTTCAGGTTTTCGAAACAGTTCTTGCATTTGTTGTACGATGATAAGTCCACGAGTTGTATAAACAGTTAAAGTTAGAAAATTAATTTTTATATTCATAAGGAATGACTCCGATGGAAACAGCCAGAAAGTTTAAAAAAAAAGTGATTAAAAGGAATTTTTCGCATTTGAAGACGCCACCAATTAATGTTATGGGAAGAAATTATTAATAAGAGTAACAAATAAAAATATTTAATATCGACAGTGGAAAGGAAATGATTTAAATTTAAAAATTATAATTTTTTTTTATTGAAATTACATGGTTTTTCACGAAGGTATTTAAGAACTACCTTTTCTTATATTCCATATTTTTTTCATTTAAGCCTAAAATATCCATTTCCTTCAAAAGGTTTTAACTATTATTTGTGTCAACCATATGATATTTTTAGGGTTCCGTAGCCAAATAATAAAAACGGCACCCTTGTAATTCCATGCTGTTCGTCTGTCTATTTTTCCGTATATTTGTTTGCATATCACATGCATTTTATTTGGAGACTATTGGCATTATATAGATGAAATTTGGATTGTAGATGTGTTCTATGAACAGCTATACATCAAAATAGTGAAATTATGAAAAAATAACCATACATGTAACTGAGCTATGAAAAAACCAGTACATACAGGCTTGTGAGGTATCTTTAATGATACAGAGGTTACAAAATAAAAATTTCAATTAATAGTTCGTGAGATATTTGGTTCTAAATTTTATAAAAGTGTGCCGCACCCCCTAACTTTTCAGTTGACTTTTTTAAAATTGTTTAAAACGTTGCAGAAATTACAGCAAGCATTCAATAAAAATTGGTTTGAATAAAATGTGTGGTGTAATTTTTGAGATATGGGATATTTTCATTATCGACTTCAGCAGTACTTTTGTTTTTCAGAGGGTCTTCAAGAAATATAAACTAATAGGTTTAATATTGTTGGTTCTATAGAACCTTTCGTGTTTGAGTCCAACTTGAACTTGACCTGTCTTATGTATTACACAAGTTGCTACACTAAATTACTTCTTTGCGTTTATTTTTCCGTATATGTACCTACCTTAAATATTCTATTCAAATAATTTATAATATTTAATCCTGAACTATTTTTTTTATTTCCATAGTTATAATTCAGGTGAAAGGAAAAATAACTATAAAGTAGTAACACCAGATTAAAGAAAATACACTTGTATCGAAATTCTTTCAATATTAAAATACAAAAGTTTTTGAGTTGATAAACATTTTCTGGCATGGAAATTAAAGATTAAGATGTTCTCATTACAGTTAATGCATTTAATTTAGTGATTTCGTATAATTTTAGCATTTGCAACGCAGGGGAATAGGCTATAGGTGTACATTCGTGTGAAGGAGGACAAGAACATTCAAGATATGTAAAGGTGTGAATCTCACAAGAATTTCGAATTACGTTCTTATCATTTATCTTATTGTCGCCAATTATTTCTTATATAAACGGTTCGAGTTTATTTAATTGATGCGGAAGGCGGTCAACATATTCAATATAGACAACATATATAATCTTATAAAGGAAATGTCATACAAATATAAAGCAAGGGCAGATTTTGAATTGATTAAAAATTAAGCAAACATTGCTTTCGTACATAGTCCTCCATTAATATATTATTTCTGTATTGCCATTTAGATATTCCTCAATTTAATTTTGTTTACATATCTGATGGTCGTCCTCTCTGTCATTTTCCTCGTCAGCCATTCCTCATCCATTTGTTTAATATATTAAAATAGTCTCAATGTTACTTTCCTCATTTTAACGATCAAAATCAAAAGTTAATTTAGGGTCTCAATTCAAGCGCATACTTCTATTGAGAGCATAAATATTTTTTTTTGGAATTTACAATCTTATATCTTTTGGATAAAAGAGAAATACAGATTCAAATCTACTCTATGTTCATAAAATACAGATACACATTTGCATATATTTGTATATAAAAATAGTATCCAGGTCATTTAACTAATGGAATATATAGACTAATAATAAAAACCTTCTACACACAGACGCTATTAAAGTCAATATCAGTTTTAGCATCAAGTAGCAACGTATTCGAACATTCTGTGAGCTGAATAAAACATTGACTTGGATTTTTTATAAATGACTTTTGTAGTTGACCTTATTAAATAATGCCTCTTTTCATAAAACCAAAATTAAAAATTTCCATTAATATAATTGTTTGGAGACTTTATTCATTTAACAGCTGTAAAATATTTTTAACTAAGTAAACAGGATTGAAGAACTAAAACGTCAAGCAATTACCATTATCTTTATATTCATTCATATTTTAATTTTGACGGCCAGTAATGAACATCAATTTTTAGATCATTTTATCCAATTTTATCCAATTGTGTTTCAACATTTTAACAATTATTCAATTTCTAGGGCATACATTTCAAGTTACAAGTAAAAATGGCGAAAAAATTAAAAATATTATTATTTTGAAAGAGAAAAAAACAAATTTCGCTAATAAAAATTTCAAAATAATTTTCTAATGACGTACTGCATTGTATTTGTGTTGCCTACAATTTACTTTCACCATTTATCATCCTGTCATTCATATACACGATAAATATGACTAATGGGCTTGAAATAATTATCTACTTATCGATCCATTCATTTTAACAAACTGATAATGAATATTTATAGTTGTGTCGTCATTCCGACACTACCAGAAGTCTGAACCGTTGTTGAAGAAACAAACGCCGTCACAATATGCCTGTTAGGAGGATTTCAGTAGTTCCAAAAGGGCATCAGTTTGTCACATTTCTTGATACTCTTAAGCCCACACTGTTCCTTCAAAGCGTATTTGGAATTGTTGGAAAAACAGTGACTAAAAATACCTTTTTATATAGGTTTAAACAAATTTATAATATTTTAATGTTCCTTTCGTATTTATTTTGTGAAACAATATTTTTTGTGGAATACAATGGACTTAATATTGTTTATGTAAACGAAATTCTTAAGTGTATGTATTTCATATATTTATTTTTTTCTGATGCGCTGTGGGCAAATAAAAAATTTAAGAAATTAATTCTTCGCTTTGATAAACTTGATGAACTTTACGAAATAATTCATATCAAACATATTTTAGAAAAAGATAGTAAATGCAACCACGTCACTGCAAGTTTAATGGCAATATATTTTATCAGCTCAACAACTTTGCACCTGTATTTAAGCAAAGCACCCGCGTTGCAATTCTACGGGCGTGTGTTGGCAGAAATCATGTCTGCGTTTAATTATGACTTGGAAATAGTGCTCTTCTGTTTAATGACTGTTAGCATTTATCGAAGAATTTACTTACTGAATTCGTTTTTGGAGAGCGTGACGAAACCAAAAGATTTTATGCTCATTGATAACTTGGTTGGAATTCCTCAACACAACAGAGGTATTGATTGTAGTTTAAATATACCTCTTAAAGGAAAATGTATTGCAAATTTAAATAATTTCTTCATTTTCTTTATGGATCTCTGCAAAAATTTCAACGAAATATTTCAAATTCAGGTATGTTTGAAGTGAGATATCTAATTGCCTTTCTTTAAATTGTTCAATTAAGTGAATAAGAAATAGATAAAAATGAAACGTGTATATTTGTATGATGTGTGCAGTTGCGACTACCACTTCTCGTGCACAACTCTCTTGACTTTCATTTATTTTTCTCTTTTCTATTTTTCCCTTCCTCAATTCTGGTTAATATAATTCATTAGTTCATCACTTATATGTTATTTATACCGTTCATCACTTATATGATATTTATATCGTCTTATTACGACATTTTCGTTACCATTGTCAATTGTTTTTATTGCCTTTTTACTCTTGCATGTCTTGGGTTTCAAAGTCACTTCATTTCCTCATTATTTTTATTTAATTGTGTATTTTTACTTAATTTTAAAGTATTTCATCCTTTGTCACGGTTAACTATACTGATTCTTTCGAGAATATTCGATCAATGCTTATTGATTTGTAAGCAAGTTCCTATAAATAAAAATTACTTCACCAATTTTAATCATCATTGTAGCATATTACATAAACAGTTAATTTTTTTTACAGTTTAATTTATTAATATTTTCCTTTAATTTGCTATATTGACATAATTTTATTAGATTCAAGCAAGATTCCCCATAGAACAATTATTTATTGCATGCAATAAATTAATACTAAATATGGATGTAATAAAATGTTCTGGGATCGAGTCAAAATGTGGTAATGACTTAATCAAAGCGCTAATGAAAAATTTATCATTATTATTAATAAAGTAAATTTTTTAGTTGAAACTAGAACTGAAAGTTTAAATTGGGACTTTCATATCTCTGATCTAGCCCATATATTAAGTACTGTCACAGTCGTATCAAAATATATTGGAACTGTGTAGAGTAGACGCTGCAGAAGCGGATTATTTTCAACAGCATAATGGTTTGTTTTTTTGAAGTCCGCATAAAATATTTATTCTTCAGAAACACGCAATTTTATTGTCTAATGTTGCAAAGGCAAAGTCTAATGTACATAGACTCTTGTAAGGAGTATTTAGAAATGTGAATCTCATGACTATGCTTAGTGTTTAGGTATATCAAAATATGCCAAAAAATACCAACAGTGTTTCATTAAACCGTAATGAACACCAATACACTACTAGCTACAGGCATAACATTAGAAGTATTATGAATAAATTCTCCAGGATCTAGAAAAGTTTTGTGTGTAACATTACCAATTTAAAAAAAAATGCTTGCAACTATTAAAGTTTTGGAAGACATTTATCTCCAGAGCAGAGTATAGGATATATTTATAAGAATATCTTATTATACAGTGAACTAAACATTAGCTGACAAATAAATATTTAAGAATTACCATTATTTTTAATTTCAATATTATCATTAGTATGTTTTATGTTTTTGTGAATTTGACATTTTTGAATTATTGGTATATTGTAATAATGAGCTATTATTAGTTGACAATTAACATTTCAAATATTGCAGCTGTTTGCAATAATCATGCATAAAATGTTTAATTTTGGCATTTTGTATTCTTATTGTCTCATAATAACATGCTATAATAAGTTTTAGTTCATTTAATGTTTAAAATATTATTGTTATTATTATCATCATTATTTGTTCTGTTTGACTGGCAATATATCATGGCGGATATCTTGTATCATTTATACTTAACTTTGTATCTATGTTTATTTTTAGTATTTATTGAATTATTAGTTGCATCTAATTTTTATTTTAATTTATATGACTAGTTGTAGACTCATACGACAGTGATGTAATTATTTACGAAATTTTTTTCGAAAATATATTTGGGCTTGTTATGTAAAAATTGACGTTAACTGAGTTTATGTACCAATCACGAATAACACTATGACAATGACTACAATATTTGACAAGAATTGCGATTTATGAAACAGACAATATCCTTTATAAGTGCGTACACAAGGACAAAAACTTGTGTTAAATTTGGAGCACGGTTTGGAAAAAAAATGGAACATTTGCCTAATAATATTATAATATAAGGAGTTATTTATACTGATGTTGTGTTATGTTTTTTTCACAATAAGCCTCGTCTCATTTTGTAATTGAAGGGTGCTATAATCTTGTTTTACATCTGTACGATTTTAATTTCAGCTTATTTTCTCTTTCGCTATAATGTTTTTGAGTACGATGATACACGTCTACATCTACCTCCGACATTTAAAATATGATGTAAGTTTTTTCTAAAACTAAAATTAATGCTTTCCTGAAACGTTTATGATATTTATCTTAATGGATTTTTACAAAAAATGTTATTATGTATGCACACCGTTCCTTAAAAAATTAATTTTTATATTTTTTATGGAGATTCTATGTCGGAAAGATGTAAAAAATATTACGTTACAGTTATTTCAAAACTGTTATTATACAAGAGTTTAAGTTTTTTTAAAATCATTCTTATTCCAGATCGGGCAGGAAGATCATTTTTCCATGATGTTACTTTATTCGTCTCATTGTATTGTATCAGTAGTGAGCGTGTGTATACTCTGTGAACGCGTTTATTTCGAAATGAAGAAAACAAAAACCTGCTTGACCATGATACATGCGGACAAGGAAATTCGTTAGTAGTTATTTATAAAGTTTTATAAATTGAAAAAAATGTGTGATCACAATTATCACATTTTTTCAATAACTTGAGAATTATTACCGAATTTATTAAAAATATCTCTCTCGGAAACCGACTTATTTATTTGAATCTTGGGTGTCATTTCGCAAATTAAAACTTCATATATAGTGACATTAGAATTGGGTGATGTAAGTAAAAGATTTAGGCTGATTTTTCATGGTTAAGGAAAGATTCCTTGACTATTTGTTATGGGAAACGTTCTATTTCTTGCCTACTTATTATGGGAAATGTTATAGGACATGCAAAAGCGTCATTTCATAGAATTTTGTTAACAATTATCCCGTTACTGTATGTTTTCCGTAACTTCAAGCATGTATCATTCATTTCATTCATCTCTTTTGATAATTCAAATTTAGTGACTTTTAAAAGTACAGCAACAACTCTCATAACCCTCATATTTTTACAAGAAATCGGTAGAATGCTTGAAACTCTTAAAACTTGAACTTAAAAAGTTCAAATTTTGTATGGACTATTTTTTCATATTTTTCTCACACTACAATTTTTTCCCACGAGGTAAGAATATTAAGTAGTAATGTTAATATAATATTAATCAAATCATACCTAATGTCCACAATGGACGACACATATTCTACCATGTCTGATATATTCAATATATCAACGTAAACGTTACACGTTCATTAAAATAAAAGATTTAGTTTGATTTTCCATTGATTAGGGATGATTCTTTGCCTATTTGTTGTGGGAAATGTTATATTTCGTCATTTAGTAGAACATTGTTTAATTTTGTTATAAATAATATTTGAATTATTGTTTTTATAGTATATTCAAAACCAATATTTTATTTTCTTAAAATCAATATTTTATTATTTTCTCTCGAATGTTATCAGTAAATAAGCTGTTAAGGCTTATTTCTGAAACTCGTTTCAAGTGGAATACTTCTGACGTCTCCAATGACAAAATACTTTCTTAATTTTTTAAAAATTTTCTTCAGTGAATACTTTTTAAATTAATTTTCATCCTATACCCAATACAATGTCTAGTGTTATATAACATCTAATTTTTCCAAATCACACATCGATTTATTGCATCTGAAGTAAAGGTACATATTATTTTCTTCTAAATTAAACTCCATTTTTTCTAAATCAAATTTATATCTGATTCATTTTTTTATTATTAATCTGTCGCAGCTGTTATTATATATTGCAATGTAATTTTATCATCTTTTTTATTAGAATGCTCAAACCCGGTAAGTAATAATTGTTACATAAAGATATTAATTGGTAATCCCACCTAGACATATTCCAAAGTAAAAACTTCAATAGGTCTTATTGTTAAAAATAAATTGAATAGCTTGTCCCCTTAGCAACAAGGCGTACATCGAATAAATATTTTATTATGTTTGCCCAAATATGTCTTTTTCAAACCAATTCAACGATACCTTGTCACTACGCTAAAATATATAAAAGTTTGTATGTTTCCAATCTAAGCTGACTTCCATTTTAGGCCAATTTGATTATTGCTGAATATAGTTTTCCTTTCTTAAATTAAAACTATATAAAGTAAAACATCATCTTCATTTGTAATTAAAATAATTTTCCAAAAGTAGCCATTTGCAAACTTAATGTACTCGGAAATCGGTTCAATTAATTCCAACAACTAATGATTAAATATTAATGCTGTATTTACTTTACCTGCAGCACTGCATGTTCGCAACCAATTGAAGGTAATACAAGATCTGATAGAGGCCAGTGAAATGGGTCAGTTCACAGTGTTCCACCTGTTTGAATTGCGCACGTCTCTATTGCTTGGATTACTGAGCCTTATTACTACCTATGTCATTATAATTATACAGTACTTGGATATGTTTTGATGCGAATATAATTTGTAAATACATAATTCATGTACTCAATTAATTATTTTATAAATATATGAAATACAATTTCAAAGTTAATGCATTCTTTCTTTATACCTCATAGTCACCATTTTGTTTTGCACAGTTAATGTATTTTTATATGAAATTATTATATTATTAATGGCCTTGCTTAGAACTTAGAAGCTATGCCATTCAGAAAAATTATTTGAAATAATTTACATTATATATATACACACACACACACACGTACACACATATAATTTTATATATGCATATATATATATATATATATATATATATATATATTAATTATATATATATATATATATATATATATATACATATAAACCGTAACTAAACCATATAATAACAAAAAACATATTTTTTTAAATTTTTCGGCAACATTCCTGCGACGTAATAAAAGAAATTGACAGACTCACTATAATTTTAAATGATTCCCATTTTCCGAGCTGACACCGTCCAATAAAAACCACCCTCACACCTCTCTACCTCATCTGAGCGCAGGTGCGTAGACACAGGTAATATTTAATTAGTTAGTAAGCGGCAGGATTTCCTCCCGACTTGTAGCGCGGTTGCACTCAATGTATGGTTTCATCCATCGCAATAATTGCAAATAACTTTGTATGTTTAAATTTGTCAAATTAAATTTTGTGTTGAAACACGAATGGAAAAATTTACAAAGTTTTACAAAACTTGCAAGTGTAGGTATTGCATTGAACCAAATGCACTTCACTTCGAACAAGCAATAAAATGTGGGCAGTTGCTTACGTTTGTTTTCAAATATTATGAATAAGTCCAATTCCAATTTTATTAATGAAGTTAATGATTTAAATGAAAAGAAGAACAATCGTGACATTTACAAGCCAGTAAAAAGTATGAAGGAAAAATTGGAGTCTTATTTCACAAAGTAAATACACTTATTTCACTCAGTGAAAACAGATTCTATCAATTTAGAATGTACTGAATCTTGAGTAATATAAACGAATTATTAATATAACCAATAGTAATATAAACCAATAATTACCTTTTGGAAACCCATTATTAAAAATTTATAACCACATTTCACACTTTTGTCACAAATTTTTCATCATTAGGATCCAGGAGAACATTCAAAGTCAAGTGTGGGAGCTTTTACATTAATATTTAACACGTATTTTCCGTAAATAAAATGATTAGGGTGAGCATTAATTCCATTTTTTTAAATTTAAACGGATGCTTCCAATTATTATATTTTTGATCAAATTGAGATTTTTATTTAAATTTGAAAAATAAAATATAATTTTTCATTTTTGTCAATGATTGGGAAATATTCCTCTAAATAAATGTATGTGTATGTGTAAGTGCACATATTTTTACGTACGTGGCAGGAGAATAATAGTAATATGGGACACAAAAGTGATCTGGCAACACAAAAATCTACAAAGTTGAGTCGGTAGTCAAATATCAAATGTTTCATATGGGATTAATTTACATAATATATTTCGATGTTTTCTTGGAAAATTGAAAACTTGAAATTTATTATTGTAATTGCATTTTAAGTAATTGGAAATTAGTTTTCATACAATTATTTATCATTTTTCATAATATATTGCCAACACTTTTTTTAATTTTTTTTTAGTTAGCGCATATTTTTTAATTTTGTTACGAACGAAAATAAAATTACAATATTTTTAAAGAATCCATCAACCATATAAGTGTCTATATTTTAAGTTCACACAATAAAGTATGCAATGTATATTCTGTGGCAAAATGTTAACAAAAATTGACAAATGTTAAGTTTCTGTACCATAAATTAAAAGCAATGATATTTCAAATGTTTGATGTCGGATTCTGAATTTTTATTTGTTTTAGCAGGAATTTTAATAGAGAATGAGGTAAATTAAAGTTATTTCTCGAAATGCTACATACCTACTGAGACAAGAAAAGAAATACTTTAGGAATTTACCTTCTTTACTCATTCATTACATTTTTGATTCTCAATTAAATGAAACTACGTCATGTAGTATTATTTCTACTTTCTTTAAATTCTTTACCACGACCTAGGTTTCATCGTATTATAACATCTTCAGGTGGGCTATTAGCAAAGATAAACTCTTAGGAACATCGAACAGCATTTATATGTTACAAAAACAATAGCGGAAGCCGGGTTGGTGCCGGTTTTCCCACTGCTTTCGTTAGTGAGTTTACTGTAGGAGAGCAGTGTAGGTTTTATTATACTCTCGAAAGTTTCCATTTTCCATGCAATCTCTTTATATCTTTGATTTTTCTGCTTGTATTATTTGGTAATATCCCTCATAAATAAGTAGAACTATTTGGATTCAGCAATTTCTATACTTATCTTATTATAAGAATAATATGCACTAGATATGGATTATGGCTGTAACACATTTATTGGATTTATATGCCATCTCATTTCAGAGATCATCAAAGTCGTTATACGGTTTTTTCATAATTGATTTACAGAATAATTGCGGTAAAAAATTTTAAGCTGCCCCAATTGGGAATGGATGTAGCCTAAGAGTACATTGTGCAAGTATATAATAAATTGGGTTGTTTATAAGGGGCCCGGTAAATTCTACGGTGTTCTGTATTTACAAGATTGATCTTTATTTTAAACTTTATAATCAAAATCTGCAATCTTTTGATACATCCAAAAATCATTGTGCAATTATTATCATCCATCAGTAGACAGCCTGATGCCTTTTGTACTATACTGTTACTCATTTAGTTATCAATAAACACTAATAAAATATTTAATTCAGATATAGATATTTGTTTGAATTGGGTACCGTGGCTTCGAAAAATATGTAAAAATTTAAAACTTCGTAAATTTGTTCCAACATTAACAATGTTATTTGAGGTTATCGGCCACAATTTTCACTTCCCTTTATATGTCAAGGTTAATACATTTAAAATTACTAAATGGCTTATTTTTAGTAGACTTCTGCTAAACATTTACTATTTCAATTATTTTGTTCACGCAAACTAATTTCCCAATACAAATATGGATGCTACGAAATGAAATGCGTATAAATTTAAACAACGATTATGTAATTAAGGAGCCGGAGGAAGGAAGCAAATGTATCGAATTAAGCGCACATCCCTTCTTAATTTATTTTGTTAATTTACTATAAATTAACATTGCAATATTTTAACGAAGGTTTATACTGTGCGAATTAACTACTAACGCACGCTATGTTTTTATTTTATATTTTCAGTGACAATTGAATCGACACCGTGATATTTACACCTTGTCAAATTGGTAATAGGTGCTTTTTATGGGTAGCTTATTTATGATATCATACAAAATTCAACATTACATATTATACAAACTAGAATATTTACTTCAATAAAAAAAAAAACAATTTGCCCGACTATATACGATTGTTTGTATATGTGGTTGAAATTATGCGGTGACGAATTATTACATATATAAAAATATACATATATGTATGTGTGCATATATATATATATATATATATATATATATATATATATATATATATATATATATATAAATATAAATATTTCTATATATATATATATATATATGTATATATATATATATATAGATATATGTTAATATGATATTTAATTTTTAAACTGATATTCTTCATATGTTATTATTTTAATCTTCCTGTTTTATGGAAAAACATAATCTATCTTTCGTCTATATCGCCAAATAATTGTTTTAATACATTATATGAGAGAGGATGTGATTAAACGCAATTTTGGGAAAGACCAGTTTCTACGACCACACATTTTAAGAAATAATTTCAGAAGAAGTTTTATATGTATAATATATGTGTATGTGTGTGTGCATTAGAGATGGGCCTAATGTTCAATAATTATTCAGTATTAAGCGTTCTCGGCATCTTTTACTATA
This sequence comes from Druceiella hillmani, assembly GCA_039881145.1. NCBI lineage: Eukaryota > Metazoa > Arthropoda > Insecta > Lepidoptera > Hepialidae > Druceiella > Druceiella hillmani. Next base: position 11,277,424 of record JAYKKI010000072.1, on the reverse strand, counting down.
TTTGTATTCGGCCGAATCGTCGGTTCATTTGTCGAATTTTTGTCAAATATGAAAAAGATGTATTTATGGCTTGTGTACAAAACGATAGCCTCCTTTCATTAATTTTATCACCTAATAATAGTCACCAATAAAAGGCACGTCAGTTATTGTATATTTAAGAGGATTTGTGTCCAATAGCGTGAAATAGATATAAATATTATATATTTAATATTGCTGTAAGAGAGTATTGATCCAGATAATGAATTCAGAGTTAAAACTGTGACAAAAAGTACTGAAAACGAAAGTAAAAAATGCAAAACTTATTAAACGACAACTACAAGCAGGCCCAGATATCTAACTCGTTATATGGAAGAAGAAAATTCAGACGACGGAATAATATTTTGGGAAAATTTCTCATTAATTTTTTCTAGTGATATAAATCTCTGACATTCTTACAATCTGTACCTTTATCGGAAATACCGTTTGTACAGAACAATGTTAAAATTAATAATCTATATTCGAACCTACTTTACTTATTTTTTATGTAAATAATAGCACACTAGCAGTAAATGATTCGGATTACATATTTTAACATAAATAATGAAATACAAGTTCGCGAATAATGGAAACTCAATCAATATTATGATCATTTTTTATTTGGGTAATCTGTTAGAGAGGACAGTATTCTATTACGGGATTTTTCAGTTTTAAGTAAGCACAATTATTTAAGTACGTACTAATGAGTGAGACACAGGAAAAGGTAACCAAGTAGTAAATTAATGAAAGAATTATATGCATCCATAATTTATTTCACTTCATTTCTAATTGCAAGTAGCAGAATAATGTCGCCTCCGGTCTCTGCAATGAACTATAGTTTATACTATTGCGATTGCAGAGTGCTGTAAAATTCAACTCATACAATTAAATTTGTTGTGTTTCGTTTCTAATTAATAATCGCAAAAGTTGATATTCTGTTTGTAGTTTCGAGGACGTTACATGACCCAACAAAACATATAATTTTAGACTCAGACCATGTATCACCCATAATATAAAACTACGATTATGAAGATATTTTTTAAACAGTTTTGCTAATAAACTATAATCAGCTAGATACATGTTTTCTATTGGGGAATATCTCGATGAATGCAAATAAGTTTCTTTTTTTATTTGTTTATTAGAGCATTCTCGTCTACATTGCTAGTAGCAGTAGGCGCAAAAAATATGGCTCCGTTTCTTCACAGAGTGTTCTACCAATTATTATTTTGTAATTCTTGCAATGGTATAAGTAGTCATAAATAACAAGAAAACATTACATATATCATTTATGATTTTCACTCTAAGTGACATGTAAATAATTGAATTTAAAAATATATCTTGCTGTTTTCACTATTAAATATTTTAATGAAAAACATTTTAAATATTTATTTTTAGACATATCCTCACAGAAACCCCGGGTTATATAGCCCAAATAGTATATAGCCCAAATAATTTTATGAAGAAAATAATTTTAAAAATACCTGCATTTTATACTTTTTTTCTAAACATCCCAATGGACATTTCAAGTTAATGTATAAAAAACCGTATTTATTACCCCCTCATAATATATACAATCTAGCTTCGGCTTTAAAATTACAACAAACAAAATTTAAAAATTTTTAGGTATCATTTCTGTACTTGTATGATTGAAGATCATTTATGAATATTTACATAAGCGAATAATCTCTAAAATTAATCTACATTATGAGCGCGAGACCGAGTTTGCAAGACGCACGACTTTCTTTATCCATGGGGATCGAGGGGCAAAATAATAAGTTCGTTAGCTAATTTCCAATTTTTCAGATTTCCTATCTCATACCTTTACGTGCATATCTTTATGAACTTGCATTGCTTTTCTTTATGAGCTTGTAGAGTTTAACTTCAAAGTTAGAACATTTATTACAAACCTTGTTAGATATCTTTAGTTCAATATAACGTAGCGTCTAATATCTGAATATTAGCGTCGTTTACTTTAATTAAAATTATATTTGCGTACTTTATTTACCTTTTATATTTAATTTATGAATTAAAATAAACAAAGAGAACAGAAAGTAAGAAATAAGTACAATCAATGCAGTTACATGATTCATTTTCACTTGAAATTATATATTAATACGTCAATGAATATTATTTTACCCAGGTTGATTTAATTTATAATGTCATATACATTTAGTCAAATAAATAATTGATGCATGTACTTTTAAGAAATTTTGCATATATATCTTATTATATAACAGGTTTACTATTACGAATCCTTAAAGTTATGGACATTTCCAATGGGAAACATGAGCCAATAGGCATTCGTGTATCATATTCCCATCAATGACTATGTAATGTATTAAATATGTGGCGGTAAGTAGAATATTGTATTAGATTTACACAACACTAGACAACGGCTAATCTGTTGCATGTTCTCTTATCAAACTTTATCTTGCATGAAATAAAACCGAAATATCACAACTGGATTCGTCCAAAGGAAACTCAAATATGCAAGCGAGAGCGAAGTATCGAGCGTGAGGAGACGGGCGATCTTGAATTCAGTAAAGCCCGGAACCGACAGGAGATGACACAGGTCTTCTAATTTGTGTTTCGTTTCTGTAGCTAAAATAATTTTTATAAGTGGAACGAAAATGAAATTTTTATAATATTAAATTGTATAAAGTAGGTCTATGAAAAACTTATATTTACCTACCAAATCATGACACTTGTAAAGAATTAACTTACCAAACTCCTTATTCAGAAGTAATTTCAGCCAAAGTGTCCGGGTAAATCGAAGTCGTTGAATGAATTGCTCGCTGGTATTACATATGAAGAACAAGCCAATAATCTTGGTGCAATAGCCACAATATCATACCCACAGATATTTTATATAATTCAGCCGGAACAGATAATGAAATATTAAAGTTTTATTAAATTAATCATACAAATTTCCAAAAGAAGAAACTCTTCGTAACATAATTTAGACGTTTTATTAATAAAATTATATAAAAAAAGCTTTCCTTCCGAAGCAGCCAAGTTGACAGTATGTTGAAAAGCAACGAATACACTTCCAAAGAATGTTGTAAACACTAAAAGAATCTGAAAATTAATCAACAACTAAAGGTATTTATTTTTTGCAAAATTAAAATTTAATAAGTAATACTCAAAAGTTAAACTCATCTTTTTAACACACGTATTATGTAGGAGATGTGAAATTTAATGAAAATGTACAATATTTCTATTAGAAACTTGCTGGGTTAAGATGAAAAGTGTATCCAGAGGAAGTAATGAAAATAGTTACAATAAAAAAATTGTGCGTGTCAGTTCCGACGCGCGATTGGAGATTACTCCCTAAGTACGATTGTCTCGGAATGTATAAAATAGGTAACACTATATATAAGTATAAAAATGTTAATACCATTAAATGTAAATAGAAAATTCTTTAAAAAAATGCTGACAACATAATTATTTTCAAGTAAAACACAGATAAACAAGATCAAATCTATGCAATGAAATTAAAAAAGAACATTTAATAACGTCAGAAGACACTAAATATTCGCAAATAATGAAATTTAATGATTACATATTGATATTGGCGAACAATAGTAAACTATGTGTGTTACATTGTGTAATTGCAATTACGCCATAAAAACTGTCAGTACGTGTGTCACACTCCGTCACTGCGATTATGATATAAGAAAATGCCAAATAAACATATTGATATATTACCTTAAAGACGCGCAAAAATGTCGCGAGAAGCCACCTGACAGTTACATTTTTTTAACGCTCTGAACTTCGTACGGTCTGAACTACTGATTTTAATCCTCATAAAACTTCATACCGGACGCTATATATGAAATTCGATACCTAAGTAGTAATCTCCAAAAATGAACAAAAATGTGTTTGTTTTCTCTAGAATCTAATACATTTTTCACAATATGTACAGCTTAATTTGTTTTATTAAGCTGTACGTGATAATTTATTTCTTCCCGAATAAAACAGAAAAATCGCTTCTTACTTGTAAATAGAAAACTTCATCTAATAAAATACAGATGTCACCAATCTTTGAAAATAATTTAGTTGTTCTGGCAATAACGGTATTTAGGTCTTCAAATGTTATTGTCAAAATATCGAACTCTCTCTGCAAACAAGAATAGCCTTCGTCGCCAAGCAGAGAGCAAAGTTGTGAATTGCCGCATTCGATACTCTTCAGAATATAATTTAGGAAGGTGTTAAAAAGCAAACATTCTACATCACAGTACCAAATAGTAATGAAGTAAATAATATTTTGCATATTGATAGGATGGATGTATATCATCTGACTTATAGAAATCGTTGCTAAATAAAATACAACAATCTTTAAACAATTTGAAAATTTTTTCTTCTTTGCTTCTTTACGTAACATTTTTTTAAAATTATTTTCCAAGTTATCATCCAGTGTCTCCATTTCTGCAATAAAGCGCGGAAATTTATTCGTTTTCAAAAAAGTAGTTCTGATAATTGTATAATGGAAAATGATCAAAAATATTATTTCCTGTGTAATCTGCATTATAGTGGTTTTATAAGTAGCTATGCTGAAATAAAATAACGACATTTCCAAAGGTAATAATATTAAAAGGCATATCGCTGCGTATATTGGAAAAAATACACGTTTTATCATTGCCCTCTGTGAGGCTAACAATAGTCTGAATCCATTTGTTTCTAAATTTCTTTTAACACCTATTGCCATTTAGAAATATTCTAGATATTTCCAACTATCTTTATAACTAACGACTTCCATTTTTCCAAATAAGCAATAGTAATTTTGTATTATACGGTAAAGAAATATATATTTATGAAAGGGAAAACTAATTTTTCTTTATTTCTGAACCACTGCCAAATATTACTAACTACGTAATAGACATAGCAATAAAACTATGTGAAGTATTGATTGGTCTCGATAATTAATTACCATAGATGTTTATGTGCGAGTGGGCGACTTGTACATTATTCCAATGGCGCTATTAGGGTAACATTTTAAAATTACTAGGCTACTATATTAATTTTTTAACAAGGACAATGAATGGTGAAGGAAGCTACTCTAAATTTTTTTGCTTGGGTTTTATTGAAATCTAAGACTTTTTTTAAATTTTAACTCCATTTACGAGGTTTTTTCGTTAAAAACAAATAACAGTCCTAGAATATAATGTATGTATGTATGTAATAAATATATATGTACATATATAAGTAGTATATATGTTGTAAGCTATTAAAAATCGATCAATATTTTTTGACAAAACAATAAAAATAAAAATATATTCCTTTTTTATTTTTATTATTCGGAAAGAATCAACTCCGAAAATTGTTGTGTTCGTGGAGAATAGAAATAGTTTCACATTTTATTATTTTTAAATAATTAAAGTAAGTAACTACCAAAAAACGTCTTTGAATGTTTGTTACTTAATCCCACCTAAACGGCTAGACAATTTCTTTTGAAACTTCGTAACAGTATACATCATGACCTATATTAATGTGTAATTTAGAGTAGAAAACAATTAGCACATATTGATCTGATATAAACAGCTTTTATTGAGAACGCTAGTAATAAATTTAGAGAGATGGAGAGATTTTTTTTTTATTTTTCCTCGTTGTTCTGTAGTAGATTGTTACTTTATAAAGAATGTGTATCATCTTAAACATGTTGTTACAATTTAAAATATAAAGTTAAACGAATGGACATAGTGGGATAAAAATAACTTTAAACTATTTCATTCACTCAAAACCAGTTTCGTAAATATTGAAAACATAAGGGGACAACTAGTTAGTAAAATATATGCTGTTGTGTAATTTAGCCAGTTTCGTCAATTTGGAGGGATTTATAAAACCATCATCAGCATCCTCATTATCAATCTGTATCTATGCATTGCTGCACACAGGTCAGGCTACAAAATACCTTCCTCCACCACGTACAGTCCCTCGTCTTCTTTATTCAATCATTTCCTACGGACTTTTAGGTCATGAATTAATCTAACTGGGGCATCACAGAGTGGGGTAACAACTCATAAGAAAAATTGCTAAAAATTAAGAGTGGAAATTTTTTTTAGCCACGTAGACATTTTCATTACAAGGATAATATGATAGAGGTAAGGGTAATAAAGTAGATATTTTAGATTGTTTTGTGTGTTTTGCAATTATTATTTATCCCAAATGGATCACATATCTTGAAAAATTCTTCTTTAAAACAAAAAAAACTTCTCAATCAGCACTTACATTATAAGAAGTATCTTAACTATATGATCTGCTCTATCAACTTTATCAAATACGAGTTGCCCTATGCCATCCAGTATCAGGTCGATTAATTATATTATAAAAATATAAATGGTAAGAAGTCGGTTGAAAGGGTAAATTTTTAAAACCTAACTTTGATGCCCTTAACTTTTCTAAAGCAATCATCAGTGTTAAAGACAAGAGAGGCCTTCTCTGCTGCACATTATTTAGTCTGCAATATTCGTGACAATGTGGCAGATGACACTATACACACGCTGTGTGAACTGAAGGAACACCTTAAAAAAATGACCTAAATGTGTCTTTGATGTATATTAACGATTTATTTCTCTTTATTATTGAACAATCAAGCTGTAAAAGTTCTGTAATTATATGCAGAATTTTATTTCAACTGTTCTAAATCAAATGCCTCCATATATTTATTTAAATAAAGATCTAGTACTGTACTCATTATATAAATTACTATACCAAAATTTCGCTTAAATTATGCCCACCAAAAGGTTCTGACCAAAAATATTGATACTGCGAATACCGATATTACAAACCAGCTATAAGGTTGCAATACCTAGTTTCGATCCCACCTCTAAGTTCACATATTATAAGACTGAACAAAATGGCCATATTAACCTTAATTCCTGAAACGCGCTCGTCTAAAATCAACGAAATTAATTTTGAAAATAGAATTATGTTATGCTCCGAAATTTACTTATTTCTCACAATATAAATAAGCCTGGACGTTTGTAATATGTCCTCTATAAATATAGGTCATGGAACTTATAATAAATGCTAAGGTTTTATTTTTATATAGAGCTTTTTTCCTTCATAATATTTGTACTCTTTCATTTATGACTAATATACAATTAAGAAGGCAGATTTCTGAGACCCAGCAGAAAATATATTTTGAAATTCAACCCCAAAATTAGTAGAAATGACGTCAAATTTTGTATTTAAAACGAATAATATAATCTGTCTATTATTCTGAAACGTGACCCAAATAATCTACTAATCAAACAACCCAACACGTATTTTTCGATTGTCAAAATTCATCTTCTGAGGTTGCGAAAATCGATGTTATATATTTTATGGAAAAATATAACACGAGTAATGTATTCAAAATGACTTCCGACTTTTATATAATTATATAATTTCAACTGAATTCAATTAAAAATGCGAACAAACAACACAACAGGTGAAATATACATAACTTGAAACTAGCATTGTAGAATTGAGATAGGTCTCAAGAGTAAATACCAGGGTCTGCATCAAGTAGTCAGTTTTATTCTTTACAGGTATACGAGAAAATAATTTTGCAGATGGTGACATGACGTAGAAACATCGTACATAGCTTGCGTAAAGATGGCGTCAGCACAAAAAACACGTTTGTAAAATGTATTTTTCTATTTATTATTTCAACTGTTTTTTCGCAGTTACAAAATTAATCTAATTATTATAACCTAAGATTGTATACGGTTTGATTTATATGAAGGAAATAGTCCATTTACTTTACATTAGAGTTCCCAAATGTTCAAAAAATATTAACATGGAAACTTTCGATTGCTCCATTTAAATGTGAATTGTTAATAATTATATAACGTGTGACTATCTTACATAATTTGACCAATTCTTTGAGGTTAGGTTCTTAAACTTTGCACCTTGATAAGGTAGGTTTACATTTATATTGATATATAAGTGGAAATATCTAATTTCAAATCAGTGATGGAGCTTTAATAAAGCAAAAACCAAGCCAACAACATACAACTATGGGGCACAGAAACTAGAAAATTTTAAAGTTTCTTATTTTTCGCTCTAACTATAAATTTTGATGAAAAGTTTATATCGTATCACGGGTAACATTTATATTTTTGTAAACATAAAAAAAACATTTTACTATACTTTTTGATGACTTTACAATTTCATTTAAGATATTGTTTAACATTACCTGTGGAACTTTCAAAACGAATTACAATTTATCATATTGCAGTCCGATGTTTTTGTTTTTTTCTGGCGGCCTGTGAGTACAATATATCCCAACAAATTGTTTACAATTTTTCGGCTGGAAATAATGACATGTCGTGTACATATCTATGTATGTATATATATATATATATATATATATATATATATATATATGTGTGTGTGTGTGTGTGTGTGAGCGCGCGCGCGCGTGTGTGTGTGCGTGTGTGTGTGTGTGTGTGGTTCATCATTCCCTCTTGATTTTTATTACATTTTGTAGTGAAATATAGTTAGATTTCACTTGGCTTCACCAATATGCGAAATAATCAGTAATTTAATATAACACTACGGATCTGTGAGTCTGACCGATCATACCCTTATGCTCAGTATACACCTCCAGAATAGTAGAACGCTTAAGTATACTGCGCTTGTTATTTACGATTACAGATTAAAAATATACAGAGTGTATTCTAGCCTACCAGATTTTATGACCGTTGACAGAAAAGATTCAACTGAACATTTAATAAAAATCTCGCCAATTTTTTTAATAGAAAACCTTCCGTCTAACTAACTCATACTTATGTTAAAAAATGAGACCGTAGGAAAAATGAAAACTTGCTTTGTTTACTTGTTAGATTACGTAGCTACTTTTTAGGGCGGAAAGAAAATTTATCATCAAATTATACTAAAGAAACTTGACACTAGATGGAGCCAAAAATGACTCGTAATGACTCGCTTGAAGGATGTGATTACAAGTGGAAATATGATTGAATATGGTATAAAGTGAAGTTTAATTGTCGCTTTTCGCCTGCAACGTTATTGGTAATGCAATTTGGCGCTTTAATGAAACTTATTTCTTTCCATTTATTTTATTCGCTTTGCTATGATTTATTTAATAATAGTTCCTTATAGATGAAAAGATATCCATTATTTATATTCATGTTATATTTTAGCGTCAAAAAGTGGAATTATGTTTTTAAACCTGTTGGATTGTTAGTTGATCGGTTAAAAATTGATACACATATAATTTTGTGAATGTAAATTATGTTCTAAATCATTTTATTTGAAAATTTAAATATGTCAAATTAGGTTAGTTAACCTTAATTATATACAATTAATATTTCATTCACTATAAAAATGCAATTTTACTATATGGCATGCTAAGTCAATGTCACAATCATATGGAACCAACTTAAACGTAACCCAGAAAGGTAAGCTTAATAAAATTTTTCAAAATTAAATAAAAATACCCAGAAATTGTTAGTACTTCTATCTTATATTCCTTTCCCTTATGTAAAGTCTGATGGTATTAATGCTTGTTACTTTATTTTATCTATAAATGATGTTATATTCATGACTATTCATAAGCTTCAAATTGTTTTTTTAAGTTTTGGTACTTAAACAGTTTCTAATATTTTTACGCTTTCGATATTTCTTATTTAGTTGTTGTAGTCGACTCAAAGACAGATCTTTAGACATGACACTATGATTTTTAGTATTTTATTTGTGTTAATATAAGTGTTCCTAATTGTTTTTTTATTAAATAATCCTCTGACTTTTGGACATGCAGTGGTATATCCAAAAAGAGGGATCAATTTTCACTTTTTTTTATATATTTCATAATATATTTGCATAGCATTTGTTCATCTTGCACTGGTAAGAATGAAAGAGTATTCTAAAAACGATTACATCATTGTTGACAAGACCAAAAGTTTAGAAGGAACTCTTAAATAAAAAAGAAACCTGTCAAGCATCAGTAAAACTCATACCATGATGGTTTCGTTCACATCTGGGTATTTACAAGTTTAACCATTTTAACGTTCATAGTATTTTTGTTAAAATATGTACATTTTAATTTTTCACAATGCAAAGTTATTGCAACGTATACTACAACTTTCACAGACCTAAAAACATGTTTCATATTTCAAAAATTAAAGATCTAAGGTAATAGCTTTAGTTCTCCCGTACATCTAGATTCGTCACTGTCATTTTCTTAAAAATGTTGCCTGGTCTTCCATAAACTCGTTTTTTTTATAATTTCAGGTTGTGTAGTTTCAGAAAAAAGGGCAGAGTAATTTTTTTTTGTGTTTCTCTCAGTATATCTGTAATACGTAACAACTAAAATAATGTAAAACAATATTTTTGAGAACCTTATTACTAGCCCTTTTGAAAAACACCTGTATAAAGCGTATCGGGAATTTAAAAAAAAATACGCGTGCATAATTTTCCCTTGCTAACATTTCCGAAATAATGCTTTTAAGTTTTTATCTATTGCGATTTATGCAGGTTAATATGCTTTATAATTGTCCCCACTTTTAGGTTTCTACCTTAAACAATTTCTCAAAAGCGCAGCGACCGACATATCGACAGATACATTAGTGATCTTACAAAGGTGACATTTTTCCTCCTAGGGCATTTACTTATAGTGTGGTTAATTGCAAAACTTAAAATGGTAATCAAAGTCCACTCGTAAAAAATGTTGAACAAGTAGATCGGGTGTTATGTATGCAATCAGCACTGAGAGAATGGTAATAAAAATAACAAAATCAAAGTCGATCATTCGTGACATTCAAGTAATAATGCTATGAACTAATTATTTTAATGCAGACGTATCTTCATATAAACAACTAAAATAAGTCAACATCAAGCGTTTGAAAGAGTATATACCAGAAAAGGAAATTGGCAGCTATTTTTTAATTATTAATGAAACTTACAATTTACTATTTTAATAACTAAAATGATTAGAAACCAGCACTAAAACAATATGCTATTATATTGGGCAATATTTTTATGTCTAATTTGTATGGTATTGATTAACATAATTTTGATTATATATTATATAATCAAAATTATGTTATATTTCGGATGTTTTAACAAATACAAACTGATTAACGTCAAAGAAAACCAAACCCAGTAATCCGTAAATTGATGTAACAGAGCATGAATACATTTCATTACACTGCTAATTAAATAACACTGCTAGCGACTGACTCAATAAACTTGTGTGTTAGTCGCAACAAGTCACCGCTACTCTTGCTTAATATTACTTGTGTATTACGACGCAGTAAAATTTCGTTCTCTTAATATTTATATAATCGTTCACCATATCATTGACATTTTAAGGATTTACAATATAATAATATTGAAAGCATATGTCATACAAAATTTCGACTAATTGGCTTGTTGCATTAAAAGAATTAAAGATTTTGCTTAGCGTTTTGTTTTTTTTAACTTATTTGCATATAAGAATGTTTTACATTATATTTTAAAAAGTGTTAATATAAGTTTTGCAATTTTTTAATTATTATCGAAAAGTTACGAAATTTTACAAAAATAACGGGAAAAATGGGTTCAGTTTTTTAAAAATAACTGTATTACTGGAAAAAAGGGAAATAATTAAAAAAAACCGTCAAGTTCCTGGAAGTCCCTTTACGCGGAATTGGAATAAATTACAGGTTTAAAAGGTACGCATAGGTATTTTATACACTTGATTTTGAAATGGAAAATTTATCAACGTATATTGATATTTCACTTGTCTCTATGCATTTAGCGACTTCAAATATAAAATGTTTTTATATTTTCTTAACAACATTTATGCAATCTTTTTTAAATTAAAATTTACTTTATCGTAATACCAAGAAATCACCTAGAATTTAAGAGTTATTTTATTATCAACTATTTTTGGAGATTACTCATTAAAAATCAATTTTCACATATAGCGTATGAAGTTTCACGAGCAGTACAATCAGAAGTTCAGAGAGTTAAAAAAAGTATAACAGTTTGTAAGTTTGAATGTAGGAGATTTAAATATTTGGAAAGGATCTTCAGGAATGACAAAAATTGTATATTATCCCGTTGAAAAAATTCATATTTTATAAAAAAAGGTAAATTTTGTAAGTTTAGATGTAGGAGGTAATCACCGAAACTCTACTCTTCCGGTTTCAAGAATTTTTTCACTAATATTTAGAAGTAATCTTAGGGATGGATACAGGTTGTATACTTAGAATTAAGAGTATTCCAGAATGCGAGAACACGCGCAAAAGTGTATCCAAAAAACTACGCTTAAAATGCGTAGTTTCAAAACACGGCTGTCAGTGCAATTTAAAACACAGCTCTGAAAGGTTATGTGCTTTCTTCGTGACAATATAACTTGAAATGCCGGCTTGTGCTATTCCCACCTGCAAAAATATCACTGGACTGCAAAAGAAACAAATGGGGATTAGTTTTCATACGTAAAAACTATTACTTAATTTCATTTTCAATTAACTATGCTATTTTAAAATATCGAAGTAGATTATTAATAACAGAAGTGCGCCATTTTTATTGGTGTTGTCACCTCTTAGAAAATTGTTTACCCAAATTAAAACATCTTAATTGCTCGATACTGAAAAATGTAAAATATTATTTGTAAAAAAGTCGGGATAGGAAAATGTCGTTCGAGAATTTGGTGTAACGTTTGAATTTCCGTTATCATATTCAAATTTAGAATATTTTACCTATTGTGTATATAATCACTATATGTACGATTACAGCAAGAAACACATGTTACATTCATGCATTTCCGCCGTCTTCTTTAATTTCTGGAAAAATGCGAACCGATATTGTTTAAAATATGAAGAAATTGTACCACGACATTGAATGCTAATTAATGTAAATAATTGTTTCGTCCTATTTTTAATTTATTTAGTCTAAGAATATGTTGAAACTTTTATTATAAGCTAACTCCGTAATACCTATCTATAAACCTTCGCCGATTAAACCCAAATATTTTGCAGAAAACCGTATCTAAATCGGTCAAACCATTTGGGAGATAAATAGAGACATTCGTTTGCAAATATGTTTATTGCGGCTCCCCCTGGTAAGTAATCACCGTAACAACTATCTAAGAATACCGTTAAGTTAGCGACGTTAAGGAAGTACAAACATATTTACGCATTTATAAGATTAGTTAAGACAAGATTTCGGGCGATTAAAAATATTCTGCCATTTCTGGACCCACTAGATATATTTGTACAAAAAATAAGGTCGATACGTTGCTGCACTACGACGTGAAAGAAGCACACACAACCACACTTTCACAATTATATTATTAGTTAGGACAATTTGTAGAAGTAATTGCAATAAATTATTGCTTGATCTGTTTAAAATTAATTTTATTGATTTAATTTGGTAAAAATTAAACTAAATTTTTTAGAAAAAACATTGCTATATTTATACCACTAAAGAACGTATTTTCAAGATTTTCTCTATTTATGACATGCATAATAAAAATGAATAGTTCATACTTAGTCAAATATCCAGTTGTCACATAAATATTTGAAACTATTTATTAGAAATGAAACGTTGGGCAGTATACAAATGAAAACAAAAAAATATACTTTTCCTGCTTCTACTACATAAAAAGGGTGGTAAAATACAAAAATCAAAAAATTATTTACAAAATTACCAAAATCATTTTGTAGATCAATGTATGAACACAAACTCGTACGCACTCATGCACACCCACACAGGCATACGTACATACGCACACTAACGCGAATACGCTCACCCACACACATACACACACACACACATGTTTAATGATATTGTATTTTAATACTCATTTTAATCAATAAAATGGTAAAATGTGACAAAGTTTTTAAATAATTTTAATCTAAATACTTTGGCCATTGGTTGTGGTCAGATTAACATTTTAGAAATTTAACATGGCGGCCTTAATAATACTTCATATAAGCCAAGCCATGACCATATAAATTGATGCAAATATGAATCCTACTGTTGCAAGCAAATATATTTATATGCGTCGATTTCCTGAAGTTCGTGGGTAAATTTATTCTGCTAGTTACAACGTGCCCGTTGGGGGAGGGCGCTAGTAGGCGGAGCGCGGTGCCCCTCCACCGATTTTTGGCTTCACCGTGACCGCGAAGTGATTTGTGCGTATGCGCTTTCTGGATTACTCTATATTCTAAGCTTTGCATCTTCATAGGACAATTAAGTGCAAATTTAGAGTTTTTATTAAAAAATAATTTAGAATCGCAATACAATTAATATTTACATAGATATTGTTCAAACCTTTTTAAATCGGATTATTTATCAAACGAGCAAGAATTACGAAACATATCTATTAAAATTAAAATTTTCATTTTTTTTCCAAACCAACAAGAATTCGATCAATAATTCTACGAGAAAAGTATAAGAAAGTGCTCCTTGTGTTCTTTCCTGTAATATCTTCGATCCTATTATGTATACTTTGTATAAAAATATTTATAATTAAAGGTATTTCTTAATTAAAGATCGTTGTGGGATACGACACTACAAAATTTAGGGCAATATCAGGTATTGATAATTTATATTGTTTGTGCCTGGAATTATTAAAAAAAAATATTTATAAATTATTCAGTGGGTGTCCATTAATATTAACTTTGATATCAAAATTATCACTAGTTCAAATTCTACCTTAAATAAGAAATATATGATCGCTTGTAATTTTCATTACTGTCAGTTTTTTAGGTTAATAAATAGTAAAATTTAATTTTTATTGAAATGCCATAAACTAATTTATAATTTCAAAAATTAATGTACCATAAGTATTATTTAGCTTACTTAAAAAAACAGTACAAATTTGGACCATATTCTTGCAATGCCAGAAGGCGACTAATTGTCTGATTGTTGAGAACTCTGTATTGCACATTACTAGAGCGAAAACATATGATGCAGACGAAAAAAAGGTTTACGAAATCATTAAAATACCTTTGATTTAATTGAGGATGCATAAATGGTTTAGATGAATGTTTATAAGTGAAATATTTACATTTAGAATTATTACGTACAGCAATTTGCTACCGTTATTCATATTGAAGTTAATTTGGATAAGTTTCCGTCTGAGTCATCGCGAGGAAAATTTTGATGGAGTTCATTTTGGTAAAGTTATTCTTCTGCTACGTTCTGAGGATTATTGGTTGTTATTATATTATTGGTTTGTTATCGTTATTGGTTGTTATTATATCAATGATTAAAATAAGTATGATGCTGAGATGGCTAGCTATTTACTGTCTTCATTGGTGGATTTTAAAATCTGATCGGTACGCTAAAAGCTATATAAGAATTTGGTTATAAAAGTTACGAGTGGCAAGTTAATTCACGTATTTGATGTCACATTCTACTTGACACCCGAACCGCTAACCGATTGCATAAAAAACACTGCTCGTTTGCGCCCCATATAGTGAAGTTAAACTCAAAAGGAGACTATACTTTCTTTAAACATGGCTTTCCTGAAGTCAAATTTAAAATAGTTATGACATCGTCATTCCAGCCCTGTAACACCTCTATAGACGACTTGATATTTCCGAAGCGCGCTCGAAGATTGCTTGCTATACTCGAACAGCCGGACATCAGACTCTTGTAAGCGGATCCTTAATTTATGTTATAAAATTACACGTAACCTCAAAGGAAAGAATGGGGAAGTTTAATTCAAATGCGTTATCCGAAAAATGTAATATAATTGCAGTAAGTGAGATATATTTGGACGAGTCCGCCCACTATTATGAACTTCTAGACAGCGTTACACGGCGTTGCGACGCGAACGGGCGACTCACCGTGGCGAAGTCTGCTGACCGCCTTCAAATCATTTACGTTAGAACATCTCCCCTGTTACGAGATCGACGGCAAGCATCTGTAGACTAAAATATATATTGGGGACAATAGTGCATTTATATGATAGTGTATATTTCTCCGTTCAACGCACACGCCCAAATGCTGCGTTCCATAATCTTCAGCTTTAATACCTAAAAAATATCGTTATTATATCTCATAAGTATATGCATATATTCAAGAGTATTTAATCTTACTACTGAACTATACACAAATATTTATTTATTTCTATCATGTAATTACATTGCTTAGCAAAACTGTCACATGCTTAAAACTCCTCGATTCACTCAAAAGTTATTTATTGTAGCAGTCCGAATAATAAGATATCACCCATTTAAACCTTTGTAATCACTCAATTAATCACCCCCTTTATGACATGCAAACATGGAAACTTGTAGCCCTTTCAATCGGTAAACATAGAGAATTTGTGTCATGTTTTTTATTTGTAATTGCCCTTTCAGGATTCATTCAATCACGTATACCTCATTTATCAAATAATATTCTCTTAAAAATCTGCAAATTGTAGAACTAAAAAAACTCTTAAAATTTTGAAATGCGCAATTATACATATACGTTCTTATATCAAAGCATCTACACTTTAATATTATAGTGAATTTATTTTTCTTCAAAAACCTAAAAGTTGACTGCGCTTTTTGGAAAGTAATGATGGATCACAAGATCTTACTAATGGAATTATTTCAGATTGACCAATTTTTCTCAAAAAATGTTAATTTTGCAAATTGAATCGGCTCGCTTTGTTGTCTCAACCGAATAATGGGAATTTTTTTTCACCGAGCCCCATCAAGTGCTGTATCATCGAGGAGATCTGAAAATGAACAGCAATATTGTTAAAATATTTTATTCCATAGTAATACCACCTTTCCGTATAATCCGTATTGTTTATGGTGGCGGGTGTATAAACCGCAATTCCATCATCACACTTCTTTTTCTTTTTTCGTTCACGCAGAGTTGCGGTGGCCATTTTGCCAAATTACTCATGAGGTAATATCTCGTCAGTCACACACTCGGTTCCACCAACAGAACAATAAATCAACAGCTTATAGTAACAGTAGTTATTAATTTGAAGTAGTTCAACCCAGTAAAACCAAATAAACTTTCAAAACTTCTAAAATTAATCGAAAAATTAACGGGTCGCGATAACTACTCTAAGTAGTTTCGTAACTCGAAAAGCGTAAATTCCGTATTAAGAATTGTGGAACTGTGTCGAATGTAATGAAACAATTGATTTGAAAGACGATTTTAACCTAAGAACTAATATTATTTTGTAACGAATATTTTTTTGAACGATTTTTCACATTCGAGATGCTCATAGTGCAAAAGAAGTCTAAAAAAATCTTGTACATGCCTTTGAAGAATCTGGGCTGTCACGCTGTGTTGGGTTACTTAGAGATCTGTGCAAGACAACTCTTGCGGAATGTCAATGTGTAGAAGATTGCATTAACATAATAATTAACCTAGTGCATAAACATCAAAATATCAAGTTCTTAGTCGACAATGAACGGCTTGGAGCAATGCTAATATTTGATCTACCAAAATGGTACAAGACAAAATACATTGCGATCGAGAACTCGCGTATGAAAATATGTGTGGATTCAGTCAAAGCAAAAATATTACAATGTTCGCGACGAACAGAAATATTTGAGGGAAACTACACAAAAGTAGTCCTCGGAAAGAACTTCAAACCTTTAATTCGAATAAATTGTGCTAAAGAAGGACCGAATGTAGATCCAGACTAAAATAAAAGAATGAACATAATGAATATACAACACCGCCACAGCCAATAATTCCGGGACATGGAACGTAAATTTGGATCCCTCCACGTATATGACAAAAGAAAGCTGTATTTTCTCACAAGAACGCGAATAATTACCGCAGCTCAGGTCGGCGTCGCCTATCAAGAGGATAAAAGTAGCGTATGACGAAGCCCTTTCAGTGGAGGGCTATGGTCAAGTGATCCTTGACGTCTGTTATGATAAAGGTTAGTATAACAAAATTATAATAAATTATATGTTATACGAGCCTGATTTAGCAACAAACTTATTGTCATACAGCCAAGTCTTTAAGAACGATGGTTAAATATGATTTAACAATAAAGGTTGCTTATTAAAAAAAGAAAATTAAAGAAACTATAATTACTGCTAGTTTTGTCGACAATACGTACAAACTGAAAACATGTATCTGACATATATCAATAGCACCAGCGTGTGGATTATTTAAATTTTAATGACATTACAAAATTAGTAGAAAACAGAGATCGTGTACAATTGTCCAAGAAAGATAGTGGGTTTACTTGTGTAACACGCCGAGAAGGTCTATTAAGTCACATCAGATACATATAGGTTTAAAGACCACAAAAGTAATGGACTTATGGCTCTGATATGTGTTTTCTGATGAAAACTTCATCGTTCTTTGGAGCGAGATACTTCTTGATATTCATAGATAGCTGTTCCAAAAAGGTGTTTTTTATCCCTGCAAAGGAAGTCAAAAGCACTAGAGGAATTCAAAAAAATTAAAAACAACGGGCTCAACTTTAAAAACAAGTGCATAAACAAATAGTTTTCAGAGTTCATGAAAGACATTGTATTTATACACAATACGCCTAAACAAAATTGAGTACTCCCGAAATACATTAGAGTCGAGAGACACAGTTATATATCGCGATTCTAGCGGAAAAAAACACGCCTCCGAATGGTACCTTCTTATGTCAGAGCTTGTATTCTAACACCTTTTAACATAAGGCCAAGAAATAAACCAATACGATCTAATATAGTCATAGAAAATATTTACTTACGGTGTAATAAAGTTTGTTTTAATACACCACTATCAAGAAACAGTGAAATCAGCTGACACTGAACATTGGAAGATGTCGAAAAGGAAAAAAAAGAGAGCCGTCACGGGACGCCTGGCAGATGTGAAACATCGTGTTCGCACAAGTAATATGCATAAAAGACAAGATTATTACAGGAACTAAATATAGCATAATGAAAAAATAAAGTATTACGAATTTCTTATAGAAAATGGTGAATTTATTTAATAAACATTTATTTACAATTAATACAAAAATAATAAAGCACAGGTTATGTGTACCGCAGTAAACAACAGCGTCGAACTGAGTGAGGAGGGGGTCGCGTAGTCGGTTTCGCATGGCGACACGTCGCCATACCGTACACTCTACTACATATATATATATATATATATATATATGAGTGTATATATGTATACACACACACACACACACACATATATATATATATATATATATATATATATATATATGTTATATAAAAATTGCAAATAGACAGATATTAAATAAAAATTTGTAACGGTTGAAAATTTGATAGTGTAAATACGTAAATATGTTCACAAAAGCATAAACTGGAACAAAACTTACATTATTGAAGGAAGCTTTTGGAATGTCATGCAGTTATATTACAATTAACAATTAATGTCAGTTGTATAACAATTGTCTATATTTAAGCAGGCTCAGTATGTGAATTCAGTGTGAATTGTATTTATTCCGGTTCTCAACTTTTCGTGTAGACATAGAAGTACGCAATAAAGTTTTGAATATGCAAATTCAGGTTAAATTGAAAAAAAAGCATGTATATATTTACACATGTGTTCATGTCGATACAAAATAAAGAGTTAATGTACAACTCTCTATTGCAATATAAACCAAAAAGAAATGTGTGCATATAAGCATAGAATAAGAGTAAATGTGTAATTTTAATAGAAACTGCAAAGTGAAAAAATGGAAAATGTTAGGTGTGAAGTGTAAAATGTAAAATATTAGTTCTAATTGTAAAGAGTAAAATTAAAGTAATATTAGTTGCATACCTCTATAAAATTTAAGATAAGAGTTAGAGCATAATTATAATCATGGATAAGTACACAGTGTGCAAATTCAGCATCTCATATCCGGAACTTACGCTTTCAAAATTTATCAAATTGGAAGAGCATTTTAATGTAATGTAGTGATGTCAATAGATATTCACTGATGTGTGAGAAATATAATGTGTCAATTACTAATTAAGGGAAAATGAAATCAAACATAAGTAAAGTTAGAACAAGGCCCAATATGTAAGCTTAACTAGTACAGAAATTCCCATCTACCAGGAAAAGTCTAATTAAGAGAGAGCGTTAAAATATCTTAGTAAATGGTAATGTCGCCCTTTCCTATATAATGCGTACGCACTATGGTAGATGCCACATAAACCGCAACTTCATCGCTGCACTACTTTTTTCTCTGTTGGATCTCATTAAGAGTTTTGGTGACGATTGGTGTAGATTCCTCACGGAAGAATGTTTGGTTAATCACCCACGCAGTTCCATTAGAGCAATAAATCAGAAAATATTTTTTAATACGTTGTAAGTTTCATAAGATATGAGCCTACAAATAGTTTAAGGGTTTATTTCCTTCACTTTTTGCAGTGTATTTCAGCCTCGTGTGTAGAAATAATTTAAAAAAACACAATACGATGGAAAAATAAAAAAAATTAAATATTGATCTTGTTTTTAACCGAATCCATATAATACCCGCCAATAACTCTTTAAAATTTAAACGGCCAAAATTTTTAATTGTGGTTTGTGTTTACATTCGATCAATTCGTCATAATTATTTATAACGTAGCTACACGTACATTTACAAATACATACGTAATATCGATCCAATACGCTTCACGGAGACACTTTGAATTGTTAACGCGTTATTACGTTTAGTTCTCAGGAACTAGCAGAGTTGATAAATGGACACCTATGATGTAATGGGAAATTTTAAAACAATTTTTCGAGCATGTTCACTATCGCGCCTTTCAAAATTAAACAATAATATAACGGTAAAGAATATCACGATACAGGCTTTGATAACAATATTTTATATAATGATCTCATCCATAAAAAATGTGATAGTACCATTTCAACTTCAGTTTTTAGCTGGTTATCCTGTAGCAGACAATTTTGGCCGAATACATACGATAACATCAAGGATACTAGTCGTTATTCTTGTCATTTTTGCTGCTACAGAATGTGGTCAAAGTGTTCACAGATATTTTGAAAATTATAAAAGAATCGACAGTCTACTGAAAATAAAAATCTCCATGTATATGAATGAAAGAAAATCATTTCAAAATGTATTTAAGATTTTAAGTTTTACATCAGTCTTTATCGTATTTTTTGACATAATATCAGCTTATGACATTATAACGGTGGTCCACTATCAGTCATATTTTATAACCCAATTCTTTTCACAAATACAAGATTGGAAGTGCTTTGTAAATTTGAAAATATTCAGACGGCGTTTAAACATAATTTTGAATGGTGTTAATAAATTATCAGAGAGATATGTTTACAGTCAAGCCGAAGATATCGCTGATAATGGAATAATCAGTGAAAATAATGACATGCAATTTATAATTGGAATCAAGCGGTTGAGAGAAAGCTATATGATATTAAGTGAGCAATGCAATTTATTTAATAGTGCGTACAGGTTTCAGGTTAGTTCTATTCCTTGTTTTATATTTTTCTAATAAAAGGAATTTAAACTGATATTATTCTAAGTTTTCAACGGAAAAAAGAAACAAATTTTGTTGAGTAACAAGAATCAGTAATAGTTAATAAAACTTGTAACATTACAAAAAGGTCATTCTTTGGAGTCAGTAGACACCATGGTAAAGTGGAAATACATTGGAATGAAAATTAACTAATATGAGGTTTTCACTGATAAAAAAACTTTAAAAATATTTCTTCTTACTCTTTATGTACAACTGCAACCCATAGTTAGATAAAAGAAGCTGTAGTTTTTCATATTTTAAACAAATAATTTTCCGTTTAAAATACCTTTTTTATAATATACGAATATCTGTGTTCGAACGTTATCACCCGGTAATTTATACTTACAAGTGTAAACACGTATCGTTAGTAAGATATTGGCGAAAAATAAAGTCTGATTTAATTGATAAGTAATAATTAAAATTTCAATTATTTAAGAAAAACAGTAATCAGATGAATAATTTATTCACTGAAACAAATTGCCTTTAAGAAATTGAACATGGTCGCTCTTTTACTGCTTTTCATAGTGAAACAAATGACACGTATCATTTGGCAGTGTCCGTCCATCAATCTACCTGTCCGTCTCTTAAAGCCTTGTTGTTCTATACTTTCACATATTACGCAATAATATATATTGCATTACGCAAATAAACGCGAGATCTTAATTATTATATAGTAAAAAATAATAAAAAAACATTTTTGTTTAAAGTGCTTTACAAGGATGAAAGTATTTTTCCCCTCATTTGAAGTAACGTTGGAAAGGTTTCTAAAAAGGAAACTGAAAATTCCACATGTCATTTTCCGATTCAAATATTATTTGAAAAATGTTAAGCTACTGTCTGGTAATGAAACTCCTCCCTTTAATTTTTCACACTTGGGTCTGAAAAACCTTCAAAAAATATAGACATTCAATTTTACTTTGTACCTATTCCGACACGCACTTAATCGATTTTTTGAACATTGTTTCAATTGGATCTTGACCTTATTTTATTTGAAAAAAATTTATTTCTCTTAACTAAGTGTAATTATTAAGACTCTTTATTTTTGAACGAAAATTTGTTTTTTTGGTCAGTCAAATTTCATACTGGTTAGCGTTTCAATGGCACTTGATTTCAAAAGTCGGCTGAAAAGGTATCATTGAACGTTTCCAAGCTTGTTTTCACTACTTACTAAAAATTTAACCTTTTGCCTTGTAAAAAGTTATTTATAATTCAAAAACATGAAAACTGGAAGTATGCATAAATGTGAATTTTGAAACTTGGAACAATCTGTTGTGCAGTAGATAGTTGCGCGTTACAGTCATTATCAATGAGGAATAGTAAATCACCAGTAAAATGAACCAAATTTTAATTCTTGACATTTCTCAAACTTACCATGACTGTCTTGTTAGCTCTCGTGACGTCGACATTGCCGTAAGTCTATCAAACCATTGCCTTGAGCTACTTCTGGCTAATGCGTATCCAGCATGTTTTTTTTTTATTATCTGGGTCCGACTATTATAATTTTACAGTTCTAAAGGTTTTATATTTTATCTCACATCATTTTTAGAATCTCATAATTTTTAGACGTGTTCAAGAAAATAAAAACTTATTGCTGTTGGCTCAAATAACGAGGCACCCACTTTTGTGAAATTATATATTTTAATAAATAACCCAATATTTCACGGACACTAATAACATGCATTGTTAATAATCCAATTGTAATATTCGATAAAGTTGCAACCACAAGTACCGCCTATTACCGAGTTACCTTGTTCTCGAAGTTATAAATTCTAAAGCAAAAGTAATTCGACGAAAACTCTACGCTTGTTTTGTATAATCTACGCAAACACCATCTACGTCATTCCATTATATTACACCGCATTATTCTAGCGGTTAATTTGTATTAAATTATAATTCTAACATTAAATTAGTTTTCTCTAGCAAAATAAGAGAAAACCGAGATACAGTACGACAAATTAAATTGAAACAGAAATACACTGATTTCATAATAAAAATATATCTAACTTTGACTCTGCAAGGCATGAGAGAGAAATACTCTGGGCAAGAGAATTAAAAAAATATAAAATCGACACTATCGATACTTGAGGTGACACTTTAAATGTTATTTTAATGTAGCATTTCATTCCAAAACTTTTTTGAATTTCTTGTAAATAAAGATTAATGTAAATAATAAACGTAAATCCAAACTATTTATTAAAATAAAAAATTAAATCCGAACTTTCCCATTGTGTTTGTTAATAACTTGTGGGAGGGGATGGTGTAGAATTCGGTATGGAGTTTAATTTTAGTTAAAAACGAGTGAGAAAAAATCAAAATATTTCTTCTTTCTTGAATACCGTTTTGATTTTGATTGAACAGGAACATATACAGAAACAGCATACTCTTGATTAACATGACCAAGAATGGGCTCAAATATTCAGAAAAATAAATCTTGACTTGTCCAATAATTCTCAAGTAAGACGACTTCTTCCATTAAACTCAAAAAATTTTAAAAACCTTTTTGAACTAGCTCCCAGACTAAATTTGCCTCATAAATCAGGGCTACTCTCATATTGTTACACTCAAATTAACAAAAAACTCCTTGTTGCTGTGAGTATGTGACTAGCTTAGTGAATAACTACTAGATAAGAAATATTTTGAAATATTTGCAGGCCATTTTTCCATCCACTCAAGATAAAAGCTTTACCCACAAATGCCAAGTTTAGTAATATTGTATCTACTATTCAATATAACCTATTTTCACATCCAAATAAACACTTTATGCTTTCAGTAATTTCAATACTGTAAGCATTCTTTTCACCTACTTTGTATAAATAAATGTCAAAAATGTTAAAAATAGATGATGTTGGAAACGTTCAAGTAAATCGATGTGTGCTTATGAAATTTTTAAAATGATTGGTTTCAGCTACTTTTCACCTTATTCCATACGCGTTGGATACTCGTTGTATGTGTAATCTTGTAATGTGTAATCTTGTCATATTGTTCGCTTTAGGAAAACTGGTACGTATAAATGTCGGTAAATGTTTATATGTCGTGTTTTATTCACTAATATAAGTAAGAATTTAGTATGAGGAATATAAGTAAGAATTTATTATGAGTAATTTGGTAGGATATTTATGAATGATCGTATGTTATTACGACGTACTTTTCAACTTCAGAGTACAGCCATTGTAGATAGCTAAACCTCAAATCCAGCCCTCTTTGTGTCGCTCGCGGTAGTGCTCATTGCAATGACATAATAAGGCTGAGCATACTTGTATACGCGAGCACCATATAATTAAATATTACCTAGCTAGTTATCCATGAATGTAAATTTCCTTCATTTTAAAGTTTACTATAACTATATTATTTACATTTCAACTGCAAAAATTCTTAAAACCTTATTAATTTTTAATTAATTCTAATCAAATGACAAATGCTTTTACAGAACATCACATTTAAGTGCTTAATAATAACTTTTTTTATACGACTTTTGTATGCAGGTGTATTATTAATTCTACTGTTGAGGGAGTCGGTCATTGTCCAAAGACTCAGGTTATGTTTACTGTCAACAATCGACTGTGGCCGGGTAACTAATAACTATGGTGAGTATCATAAGTACATTTCTCACTTTATATAATTTCCAATAGCTTATATAATAAAATTATTCTGGAAGTTACTCAGGCAATTTGAATGATTGATAATTTTTGAAAGTCCGAAAGGGAAATAGATTTTGTAAAATTTGTTGTACGATTTACAAAATGTGTGAGAGAGAGAATTTCCATGCAGTAATTTTCACTATTTCATGAAAAAGGAGGTCATTTCTTAAGTAAAATCTACTGTACTGTATTCCATCAGGTATTTCCTTTTGAACAATATTCTGATTCATGTCTATCGTGCTTTTATTCACCTCATCATTTTTTCGACTTTTTTGTTTTCTAATAATTTATTTGAATACAGCAATCACACGTAAGCAAGTATAAACAACCCATCCATGCTTTAAGTTCAAATAGAGTTATCACAGTTTTTGCGACAGTCTGTGTATATGGATACTGTTGCCGAAAATAAACTAAATCTTGCTTCCAATGCCCACGATAAATTACAAATTATAATTGTATCTCATTACTTCAAACACTTAAAGCATGATGCTAATTAAATCACAACAGTGTTATTTGAAGTGTAAATTTGTCTACTACAAATTCTATCAATTATGAAATAGCAAAACTGGTCAATTTGAAACGGTGAAGTCGTGCAATATAAGATTATTGTCTCTAACGCAAGTCAAATCATATTAAATGAGATTAGTTTCTATATAGCCTTCGTTGGATTAGAAGTGCCTATAAATAGTACTGGGTTCCAACACGCACAAATAGAGTTTACTGCATCATGAAAACAAATGATTCGAAATAAGAGGATAATTCATTAAACGTGTATTTTTGGGGAAACATTTTCTGCAGTGTAAAGAATATAAATAAAATTTTCACGGGAAAATAAATAATTCTGTTCATTGATCTTTGAATTAATGTCACAAGGCGAAGTAGGTTAGAGATCAACCCAATCATATGAATCTTATGCGAGGCTAAGTAGCTTTACAATTAAGTGTGTCCAATCATGTTTAGTTTATATTATTATGCCAGTAATTATTCTTGCTCATCACGCGAAGAACTTCAATATTTATTCTTCTACGTGAAAAAGTATCTAGACGACGTACTGTGATATCCTTTTCAGAGAAATACACAATTGTAAATAATTGTTTGCCAAAATATATTCAACTTTTTACGAATTCGGCATCGTGATAGAACACCAGCCATTAGTGTTCACAGCAAACGACTACGTAAAATTGGATTATTCATTAATTTACAGCATGTTCACCGCCATAATTAGTAACGGAATTGTATTGACTCAATTTAATTAGGAAATTAATTAGCTAATTAAGATTTTGTGTTGTTATCCTCTGAAACTTGTATTTATTTTAAGGAAGAATATAACATGGGGATCAATGAAAAAGTAGTGTTTGAAATTAAAAATTAATTTGTCACGAAATTATTATTTTAGAAATAACCGCCATGACAACGACGGTGACTTTCCATTTTTCGATTTTTGCAGGGTAGCAAGTCTTGAGAAGCTATTATTAGTATATTATATGTATTTATAATTTGAGGCAATTTGTGGTAGGCTGATGATACGATACATGAATATCTACAAATGTCTGTCAAGTATTGTTATACATTACTGAAATTAAAAGACTATCATATTATATTGTAAACTGCCATGAATTATTTTACGTTTCACTTTTTCAAAGGAAATAAAAAGGGTAACGAACAGAGTTTGCTGATTGTACGGTACGTAATATAACAAATTTAGTTTTTTAGTTGAATTTTATTTTATTTGCAACTAAATTCTATATACATTACTATCCTAATGGCATCTAAAGTGTCTGTGTAATACCTGGGAAGGGGTGAAATAAAAATCAATATAACCTTATTTTTATCAAATTATTAGAGAATTTGTTCATGCAAAAGAAGAATGAAATATACTCTTTCTAAAAATATAGACAAGTATTATTTGAAGTAAAAGAAATTTCACAATTTACTATGAGTAAAACCGCAACGCCATTTCTGCAAGTTGAATGCACAAATTACTGATGCGTAATATCTCTCTTAATATTTTAATGCAGAAACAGCAATCACTGCAAACTAACCTCTAATCAGTTATGAACATTATGAAGTTACAACATAAAATAATGACAAGTTACTTTCCAATCCTTCATGAAGGAATTATTACATGATCTATCATTGCTTGCATCGATATGACGTAACCGCACGACTTTATGATTCCAATTTTATGATTATATGCTTTGATTTTAGCATATTATTGCTTCTTTTTGAAGTAAAGAATCTGAATTTGTCGGGAAAAAAATTAAAATATTTATTCTGAATCCCACAGTTGTAAGTTTTCTTCTGAGCATCGGATATGACTAGTGTGTTTAAATAAACTGATTTAATTTACTTACCAGTTATGACACATTATATCTCGGTGATTGAATCTCACAGGCTTGTATATTCGGAAGAGCTCAATGACATAGACCTGCTGAACATATATGTAATGAAATCAGCGATCATATATAAACTTAAGTATGCGAGTATGGTGACACAAAAAATCTGTTATCGAAGATACTCGTATTAAATCCAAAAGGATATTTTTTATTAATTTTGAGAATATTAAGATTATTGTAAAAACGTAAATTATACCTTTAAAATGTTTCCCACAAATGTAAATACTGTAGTATTTCGTTACAAATTATGCAAAATAGCTAGCCACATGTAGTTTTTGAATTTAAAAGCAATCTTAGAAATGGACGAATACTTAACATCCTCATTCGGATTTATGTAATTTTACCGGACACGAAATTGCGTCGACATTCTTTATTAGTTTATCACTTATTTTTAAAATGATATTTCACTTTCTATTTGTTGTTGGAATAAAGAAATATTATCGGAGATAATATGGATGATTACTTCATTTATCTTCTTTATAATTTATTTTAATTAAATAATATGCATTGTGCCAGATCAATGTCTAATTGACATTTTTGTAAGGAATCGATATCTTTACTGTAACAGACGGTTACTGTATTAGAAAACGTTAATTATAAATATGTAAGTGAGAATCAATAAGGAAATTGTTGAAAAAAAAGTATTAGTCTTCCTTTCTATTTTAGTAAAAATTTATTAGTACAACTAAAAAAATATTTACCAGAATAAAATCCTTAATTATAAACTAAGTATCTACGTATAAATTTGCAAAGTATTCATTAGAATACATTTTATTAAATACGTTTGACAAGGACAACTCCAATTTTTAGAACTTTTTAAGGTACATCCAAATGATAAGTAGCGTGAAATGTAAAGCAAATCACGATATTGCCTTTTCATTCAGCACGTATTTCAGCCCGTTGCCAGAAGAAGAGTTTGAAACTTTGTGTGAATTTAAAATATAACGCATTCCTTAAATATTTTAAAAATGTTACGACTTTATACATTTCTATTCACATTTCATGGTGCGGCAACTAAATAACACACCTTATTTCTTTAAGTGAAAAAATATCGCCAGATCATATTTGTCGTAGAGCGGTCTTGCAAAAACCTTATCTTTACCTATTTTTATCGTATTTTTGGAATAATGCCGCGTTTATGTTTTCATAACTTAATTCTGTGATCAAAATAAAATTATGACTTACTCGCGTAAGTCATAATTTTATTTTGATATATTTTTTTCAAATTTCACGAAAGTTACCAGTAATGCCATAATAAATTTAAACGAGAATACCTTCAAGCAAAGGTGTGATCAGAGGATTACAGCAATAACTCGAGGCTGATTCCGATTTGGTAATGATAGAAGAGTAGTGCTAGCTATCTAGGAACAATGACGAGATCGATATTATTCAAAACATGGAAGAAAGAAAGAGGCTTAGAGCAAACTAGCCTGGTGTGAATATTTTTTAAAAACGATTAATTTTTTAAAATCTGAAAAACTTACTTTTGAATCCGTAAGTAAATGGTTAATCAAACGATTTCTCCTACTGAGCAGCAAAAAACAATTTTCACATAATATAGCTGAAAACACTCTATCACATTAAAGCTTATAGTCATGAAGGGTAACATGTGGACACATATTGTGCGCGCACGTTAAATAATTGTCACTTGTTTTATATTAAGTATAGAACATTTCAAATTAAAACGCATATTCTTTTCTTCAATCTTGCAATCCAGATAACTGAGATACAACAATAATATAAGATATGATCAAACTGACGAATGTCGGTAGCAATGACATTCTCATATCGAAGAGACCGCACATGGTGAAGGTGCCCTTGTCACCCCTTTGAACTATTTCTTGAAGTGATTCTGTAGCTTCACTTAGATCAGGACCTTGAAATTAAAAGATAATTTATCAACGTCGGGAAGACATTTCATATAAAAAGTTCCTCCATTTGTAGGCAGCGTGCAAGCGCACCAAAAATCTTAGTGAAATTTTGAGTACTCTGAAAATCTGATATACCAAAAACTAATTAAAAGTGTATAAAACTAAGTATTTTATAAAAATCAACAAGTCGACCGCGGAAATTATAATAATTGTCACTATAATAATACTACATCACGTAGTTTAATAGTGAATATTGAATTTCTATAAAATTAACGCCAAATATGTTCAATAATTGTCACTATGTAATATATATATATAAATATATATATATATATATATATATATATATATTGATGTTATATGAAGGATATTAGTTCAGCGAGAATCACTAGAAAATATTATTTTTAAATATATTTATTTCGATCTCACAAACGACACAAAATGTTTAACTGTTCTACCCAATGCAATTATAATTCTTTCAAAACTGTGCAGTAATTTGAATAAAATGTTCAACTTTCAGATGAAACACTACATTTTCAAAAATTCTTGCATATTTATTTCACTCAAATTAATTTTCAATATCATACTTAAATGTTTCAGATGATGCACTACGTGGCTTCTATCTTATGTTTTTCGTTATATGGAATTCAAAGTGACGTAAATTGATCTAAACAAGGAATAAGTTTTATATGTACATACTTATATATATTAAACTTATGCCGGATTGTTACTGTAAGTAATTTTCAATAATTAAGAAAAAAAAAACAATTAATAGTCAGTGATCTCTATAAAACGTCACACTCTTCTTATATCATTCATGCTCTTCATTCTTTCTAATATACGCTTTTATTGAAGCTCTTCTGTATTTAAGTCTCACGTTAGACATCTCTCCATTTGATTCAGAACGCCTCACTGAAACATTCAAGTTTTCTTCTCCGTTCTTCTTCTTATAATTTTATTAATCATCTTCAAATAATTTCCACAATAATGTTTTTTGACAGACTTGTCTTTTTTATTAAATGTAATAAATCCTTCTCAATATCCATCACGCTTTCTTCACATTCGCATTTTGGTCGGATATCTGCATTTCTACTTGTATCACCTAGACCAGAGGTGATACAAGTAGAAATGCAGATATCTCTAAAATGCAAACGCTTTCCGGCCCCCTTGACATCTGTCTATGTCCCCCTTGGAAGGCACGCCCCCCTGGTTGGGAACCTCTGGTCTAGGTGATACAAGTAGAAATGCAGATATCCGACCAAAATGCGAATGTGAAGAAAGCGTGATGGATATTGAGAAGGTTTTGTTACGTTTAATAAAAAAGACAAGTCTGTCAGAAAACATTATTGTGGAAATTATTTGAAGATGATTGATAAAATTATAAGAAGAAGAACGGAGAAGAAAACTTGAATGTTTCAGTGAGGCGTTCTGAATCAAATGGAGAGATGTCTAACGTGAGACTTAATTACAGAAGAGCTTCAATAAAAGCGTATATTAGAAAGAATGAAGAGCATGAATGATATAAGAAGAGTGTGACGTTTTATAGAGATCACTGACTATTAATTGTTTTTTTTTCTTAATTATTAAAAATTACTTACAGTAACAATCCGGCATAAGTTTAATATATATAAGTATGTACATATAAAACTTATTCCTTGTTTAGATCAATTTACGTCACTTTGAATTCCATATTACGAAAAACAGAAGATAGAAGCCACGTAGTGCATCATCTGAAACATTTAAGTATGATATTGAAAATTAATTTGAGTGAAATAAATATGCAAGAATTTTTGAAAATGTAGTGTTTCATCTGAAAGTTGAACATTTTATTCAAATTACTGCACAGTTTTGAAAGAATTATAATTGCATTGGGTAGAACAGTTAAACATTTTGAATCGTTTGTGAGATCGAAATAAATATTTCCGTTAAATGAATGGTCGGGTGGTATATCGATAACGTACAAATCATTTAGTAATAATGGTTGCCTGGTACGTTTTAAATAGGCGTTTGTTGTTTTTAAATTTCAATGAGGATCTTTCTCAGTATGCACATCAGTACCATTTCAAGACTATTTGCTATTTTAGATATATGAGAAAACAGAATTATAAAATCAATATTTTGATGCCATACAATTACGAAATATACCAAATTGGTCAAAATTAAGTTAATGATGAGAGAAAACGTCCAAATCCTTGTTATTATTTTATATTTATCAACGCACCTATTTTTAAACTTCTCACTGCTATACATGGAAAGTTCATTGAAAGTAATAAGCCATTCAGGGAAAATATTTTTAAGCCAGATCATGTCGAATGTAAGTAAGAAGAACATGATTATGAAATTTAAGAAAATAATAGCCGACAGCGTTATATTGGAATACAGTAAAGATGCAAGCTTACATGCATTCGAGAAAGAGAAAATAAACATGAAAGAAAGAAGCGTCAACTTATAGCAATTTTTTAAGTTTTTCTTCCATGAATTTTGTACATTTTTTAGAAGTTTTGTTAATTCCTAAAACTGATTGCGCAGTGAGCAGGATCCCAATAGAATTTTCAATAATGTTAATTTTCTTATCCATGTTGATGCCTTCAATATGTATCTTCAAGTAAACATTTTAATTCATTAGTTTATATTTTCACGTTCCACTTTTTTCGATATCAATTATAAGTATATATTTTATGAAAGTGTGATAAGTGGCCCAATCGAAAAGTTAATTATTTTAAGTGGAAACTTCACGGCCTAGAAAGTATTAATTAGAATCATGCGATGGTGAACACCGCTGTAAATTGTTTAATGTTTCAAAAAAGGTTAATCTTTTATAAAAATCTTTCAATGTCGAATGCGTCGTTCCACGCAAAAAAATTCAGCGTAAATTCTATGTAAATTTTTGTGCTGTGTATTGGTGTTCATACTATGTACGGGACCCTATTTCTATTTAAATTGTTTCTCCTTATGTGACACTCCCGATACCAAAGTAGAGAGATATGGCATTTAAGCAAAAAAAAACGACAGTTGAAAGAAATGTCAGATTTATTGAAAATTTCTACATTTAAATTTGTTGATAGCATAAAACACAATGCGGCGTAATTTCTCGGTCTTGTCAAAACCGGATATAATCAAAGCGTGTGGCCAGAATATGATGAAAATTTTTATGAGCGTCCATAAGTGCACGCTTGTTAAAAATCTGCACGACAATACTCGTATTCACCGAACAGGACTTCGAGTAAATTGTATTACTGCATATACGGTTAAACTAATTTTAACCTTTAATTAATCCACATACCTGTTTATGCCTTCAAAATGATGACTCTCTTGGTTTCAATGCCCAAGTTATTTTTTTAAGAAGCAAATTGCTTTGCCTTTCCCCAAAAATAAAACACGGGTGTTTTTGCTAACTTTTTCTTTACTTTTCGGCATACTCGTTTTTTACTGACAGAAATTTACAAATGATAAATGTAGTTTCTGTTGATCATAAATATTTCTGATTTCTCAATACATGTAAATACAGTTCTTGGCGTAATTTTAGTCCTCCCATGTTGTGTTTCTTTTCCCTCTAATGTTGGTGTGCCGTATATTTACATTTACAAACCAACATACTGATTATATCATCTCTAACTTTTATTTGTAAGTTTTTAACTCTTTCTCTAAATAATTTATGGATCTCGACTACCGTATTTATCATCACAGTGCAAAAAAAAAATTCTCAACACTACTATTCTCAACTAATTTTTTTAAGTTTAGTCGGATGTAACAAAAGAAAATATCTTCTCTAAACATATTTTATATCAATGGCGACCGTAAAAGTTACCTCCATCCAATATACATCAGTTCTTCTTATAATTCGACATCTATTCAGTGGGCGTGATCAAATAAAGAACTTCTTTTTTAAGATATTGTGATACATCTCATTAAAGTTTACCCATAACCACTTTCCTTTCTATAGATGTATGAATAAAGCCAAAATTAAAAAAAAAAATGTATACTAGGTCATATACTAACATTGTGAAAGTAATATTAACATTGTAACTAGTGTAATAGAAATACTACATCCCGTTCAATGATTTTATATGCTGAAATGAGCAAGGAAACTTTGTAGTTAGGGTTGAACTCGCACTTAACAAGTCATATTTGGCCAACAAATTGTACCCTCTAAATTTGTAATCGGAACATGGACGAATATACAAATTTTATACCAATTCTAATTTCACTGCCAAGCCAATAGCTTTAGCTATGGCAAAGTTATTTGCTGCTAACATCATATGTGCTGGATGTTTACCGTAAACTCTAATAAACATTTAGTTATATCAAAAATATGTAAATTTTCCAATACATGAATCAAAAATATTTTAAAAGTTGGTTTTTCAAGGCTGAGTTTCCAAATTTAATAGCTTAGGTTTAAGACTATAATTTTAACAAGATCTGAGTCTTACTTCTGGATATAGTATCATATGCATGAAGCGCTTTGCAAAAATAAATTATTTTAATACACCAATATCACAAGAAGAAGAGCCATGGTTTTAAATATATTTGCGTGAAGAAATAAACCACATAATTATCCCATTCGTTTATAGATTCGCTTAATATTTGTTTGGTTATATAAATTCGCTGTTTTTTAGATTAAAAAATACAGGTGTGAACATCATTTTTCCTGTTATTTACAACATATTTCAATTGCTAGAGTAACTCGATTTTAAAAAAATTAATGCCTGTCTGTGAAAATTGAACTTTGTTAACATGTAATTGGAAAATATTTTTATATGAAATAGTTTGAGACACGTAAACACTTTGGTTTCATAGGTCAAACTTTTGTTGTCAAGGAAGCAGATAGTTCATATTTAATGCTATGGAATTATATATTCATATCTATTGAAAACACACCAGTTTATACATTCGTACGATTCTTACACGAGTATATTTCTAAAGTCAGATAAAACATTGTATTTGTACATAAATTCGCTTCTCAAGTCAGATGAAACATTGCGCAACATGTAGTATAATATTGGGAAGAGCTTTAAATTTAAACCTGTAGCATATATTGTCAAAATTATCCTAAATCTGTACTCGCAACATGCACCAGTTATTTAGTTATGAGTCAGTATGTCAATTGATTGTACATGTTTGATGTATACGAGAATAATATTTTAAGGGATCACTGATGGTATTGGTGATACTAACGTTCCTGCTTTTTATTGAGAGTGACGTTAGTATATAATGTAATTCTGTGTACTAGCTCACTCTATGACGACGAAAAAGGTAGAAAATTATTTATTAATTCAATCAGGGCACGATTCATGAAATGCAATCCTTGAAAACCACATAAAATATTATCAATAAAATCTTATTCCATTGAAAACAACAAGTTTAGCGTAAATTATGACTACACCAAGAATCAGGAGTTAAGTCTAACTAAAAGGTAAAATCGGTCCACTGTTCTTTTATGGCCGATTATGCCGTTTTTTATTGGATGTGGACGCATGGCGTTGTTTTTTAATTTTTTTTCATTCTTAGTAGCCTTATGGGATAAAAATTGGCTATTGTCTAATAAAATTGCATACTATTGACCTACAAGAAAGATTTCACTTACATAGAATTCGAAAAGTGTCGTGCCAAAAAATTAAAATTTAATGAAAATATAATTCAACTAATTATTGTAATAATCCAATAAGGTGACAAATCCGAAAAAAAAGAATGAGAAGTTAGTGTCCAGTTATGACATTAAGTCAGCCATAAAATACTAAGACATTTGATCAAAAAAAAATCAAAAAATCAAAAAATGAATTGTCATCATAAATATTACAGTAAATAGAGCCAAGTTTCTGTTTGAAATGTGAACCGTAACAGTAAGCAATAAAGGCAGCCAACTATTTGCAAGACTGTTAGAGAAATGCAGCTGCCACTCACTCGAATTAAAGCATTGAGTATACATTTGTGAAAAATTATATTCACTACAATATAAACATATCTTTTCTCTTCTATTTAAAGGGCGGAATATATAATTTGTTAAAATTATATCTAGAAATATCATAAATACATTTCTGAAAAAAAAAATTCTTGGAATCCCTATAAATTGCCCTTTTCATGTAAAGTGATACACGATATACAACTATTTCCAGCACATCTCTATGACGTCCATAAGAATGTTTTGAGTGCCAACCATTGAGATATATGCGGGTTAATGTACTTTATCATTTTACTAGATTTCAAGTTTCTTCATCATACAGGCTGTGACAGACAGATGATGGTATTTACGGGGGATCTTATAAGGTGGTAGGGCTTATAAGATTGCATTAACACTAAGAGGACAATGTTGTCTTAAAATCACACTTAATTTAAAAAAGGTAATATTTATCTGATTAAAGAAATTATAGTGTATCCAGCTCAAATCATCGAATAATAGTGTAATTGTCGATCATAAAAAAATATAATAATTAAAAATATATAATTATAAAAACACATTAATATTTATCTTGCTA
Source organism: Druceiella hillmani (assembly GCA_039881145.1). NCBI lineage: Eukaryota > Metazoa > Arthropoda > Insecta > Lepidoptera > Hepialidae > Druceiella > Druceiella hillmani. The sequence continues at coordinate 11,241,615 of JAYKKI010000072.1, read as the reverse complement.
CTAATTATACTTTACCCTCTGTATGAAATAAATCTGTATTTATTTACCTGGAAACCTTGAATACCAAAAAGAATTTTATGCATTTCTGACGCTCCTCCAAACCGGTGACTGGAAATCTCCTATGGGTGTGCGGGATTTTGTTGTGGTTAGATACGTTATAATCAGAAGACGCTCAGCACGACGAGATGTCTTCACCGGCAGAATCAGTCCTGGACAGTAATTGTTTTATTAATCAATTAATTTCAAGTTTATTTCACTAGTGCAATTAAATAAAAAGAAAACGTTTGGAATCAGTGATCGCGAATCAGAATCAGCGACCTTTAATCATCGTTCGATCAATTTTTTAGGAGAATGTACATTTAATATTATTGCCATTTCGAGAGCTTTTTAAAGACATCACTGAATGAATTTATGTAATATCATAAAATAATTAAATGTGTAATATCAAAAAACAATTCAAAAATGTACATGATATGTTATTGTAAAAGGATTCAAAACGAATGACTAAACGATGGGATAAAATACGACGACAAAAAACGAAATTAATTTACAATTTTTCAAACAAAATAGAACAGAACAGAATTCTATTCCTTTGAGAAAGTTCTACATCATTACAAATTACTTCGTATTTTCTTTGTAAATACAAATTAATAATATTTTACATTTAAATGTTGCAAGCCTTAAAAAACTATATTATTATTGAAAATATACGTCCACTCTTATCACTGTTTAATACAATTGACCCAATAATTTAAAAATTACGTAATATCTTAAAAAGTGCAAAGTCCTTTGAAATGGAATTGACTCATACAAAGGGCGGTAATTATAAATAATTATTTTAAAAAAAAATCTATTAATATTCCAATTTATAAAATAACAATTATTCAAAAATAAATAAATAATTGTAAATGATCATAATGTTCAACCATAAGTGTTCAGTTGTTTTTCTTTTTGAGCTACGTAACCTTAAAAGCAAGAACTAGATAATTATTTCGTTTTCTGATATATAGTTTTACTTAAAATTAACTAAACCCATAAATTCTCCACCCTGACATTAGAATATTGGGTGAAAGGTAATATTTAATTTGATAATATGTGTGCAAAATAGGTTTCATTATAAATTGTATATTTTAGTGATAGCCGGCGCCGTGGTGATTACAAGACTTAAAGCCGTTGACGGTACGAGCTATTGCAGAGTTCTGGTTTTGATTCTGGACCGATAATTGAGCTGGGCTATAGGGATGATTGTAATCACTATATGCCATGGACAAATTAGGGGCAGCGGTGACATTGGTGCAGAAAGCTAAGTACTGTTATCGCCTATCCGCCTGTCCAGTGTGGTGATTATAAATAGTGCCTGTAATGGATGAGATAGACTTTTGATGTTTGATTAACGTTTAATGGATATTTTTTATTTTACTGTACGTTGTCGTATAATTTACAAGAAAATATTTTATTACTAATTTTTCGTATTATAATTTTATTTATTTTCATTATAATTCAATGCAACTGCTAAATCACAAACATTCCGTTCACACTCTATTGATAGTAAGCTCTAATTAGGTTTTCAAAACAATTTTGCTAATTAATTATTGGGAAACAGACAAACAGTACAAAGGAAACATTTGTAATAATTAGATAAAAATGAAGTTATTTTCTTTTACATTTTGTTAGTCTACCACTTTTGTGTTTACCAGTCTCAAAGTTAGTTGTAGTCAGATGTACACCAGAATCCAAGAACGTTTAATGTTAAAAAATTTCATTACAATTTCAAAATGAAAAGTAAGAGCTGTGAACATATTTGGAATAATTTATTCTATATTTGCATTCTATATTTACGGACAAATATTTCAATATATGTTATAAAATATTTGATAATTATATTAACAAATCAGTTTAAATATTTAAGTAAAGTTAAATGATAGTTCCGTAACGTGAATATCTATTTCGTTCCACGAAAACGGTATTTTGAAAATCGTTCAGTCACGTAATCTTACTTATATTAGGTGAGAAAACCAATACAGATAACGAAATTTATTCTTTTGTTTTAACGCGCTTTAGATAAAATGTTGACATCTCTCTGTAGCACTTTGCTGACCTCGACATAACATATTTACTTTTCTACACCTGTTGACGCACTTTCTCTTGAATACACTTACGCAAGTACCTGCATGTTTCCATGGCTCCTTATTTTAGCAATTCGTACGCATTTCTCTATGTGATCCACTTATATCATTCCGGATGAATTTTATTTCGTAACATCCTCCCCAAAAAAGAAAATATATTTGGGATCGACAAATTCTATGTTTATTGCCAAAATAATCAACACTAGGTTTGGATTATTTATGGGATAATCTCAGCGGCTGAATCAGTTATTTAATTTTTTTAATCTCAATTTCATAGGTCTTCGAACTACTATTTCTTCATAATTACTTAATTTCCAAAAAAATTGGAGGAAATAATATTAAACTGTTGTAATTATCGATATTGTTGGATACTTTTAAAATTATATTATGCAAATTAATTTATATTAAGCAAATTCGGATATCAGTAATGGGCCCGGTTAACTTTTTAGTACTCGGTAATCAAGATATTTATGCTAATTTTAAATTTTATTTGTAATCAAAATTAGTAACCCACTGATGATTCATAATAAAAATTATTAAAATTTTTCCACAAATTTTATTAAAATTTGATAGATTCAACGCTCAACGAAGTAGGTGTAATGCACCTTTTTATCCATATTAAATAATGTAGTTAGGGGAATGATGTGGATGAGAGTTATTTGGACCGACGTTTATCAAAAAAACATAAATATTTAATTACAGGTTATGTCTGTATATCTTAGCAAATGGCGGATTTGCGAAAAGCACTTATTTGAATAATTAACATAGATATATCAAATTTCATTAAACAAAATATCGGTGTATACCTATTACATGTACATCATTAATTATATTTGTGGCCCTAATAAATATAATTTGGGATAATTGACTATGAAAATCGATTTTATATGAGCATCCTCTTTCACATTCGGACAATACTAGCAATTTCTAGTAAGCACCATTTAAAAGTACAGCCGTTCTTCAATATATATGAACTAAGTATGGCCGACTTGCGGCGGTGCTGATCTTCATTAATTCTTAATACTATTGTTTCTTGACTATCGATTTTACGGGGAGGACTTTGCTGTCGTTCAGACTTGTAACATTTCCGACTAATTCTCACGTATCAAGAACAAAATCAGCTATGCCTTTTACTTAAGTAGTTCATATAGAATCAAGTAATATTAACTTAAAACAGGCTCTCTCCTATTTTGTTTTGCAAATATGTACACGGTGTGGGAGAATATTCTGCAGAATATTCTGCTACGTTAGGGTGCTAGTTATGTTAACTATCGCGTCGATCTACCATAGTACATATTTTGAATATCGGCGAACAGGATTGTTATTCGAAATCGTCATGATTGACCACAGAGTATATTATATGGGCTCAATAGTTTTATGAAAAAAAAATATGTTTGAAAATTTAATGCGTCTAATTGACGACATAAATGATCCATTTGAATCTCTTTATCTGGACAAGTTGTTAGAGCATGATAAGGTCCATAATATAATTTTACTTTGAATATTGAATATATTTGGCGTTAATTTTGTGGAAATTCATTATTCACAATTAAATGAAACTACGTGATGTAGTATTATTTCTACTTTCTTTAATTTCTTTACCACGACCTAGGTTTCGTTGTATTACATCTTCAGGTGGGATATTAGCAATCCTGAAGATGTTGTAATACAACGAAACCTAGGTCGTGGTAAAGAAATTAAAGAAAGTAGAAATAATACTACATCACGTCGTTTCATTTAATTGTGAATAATTTTACTTCTTGCGATTTTTATTTATTATTTCACAATCCCTTGCCTTTTCTATTATAATACCGGCCGCGGGGATATATTGTTCGTTTTATATATTTTTATATTGCTATCAGTGTTATATATTTTTATTTAAAAATATTATTATTATTAACAGTTGTTTATAGTAAAGAAAGACGCATGAATTTCCTTAATTCTTTTTTTGACCCCGTTTGTGATATTCAGTCAGTTTCGTACAAATTCCGATTTTGAAGGAAATGCTCCAAATGATCAACGTTTTGTTCTACATATCAAAGAAAAAACTATTTTTAATTCATCAAAAATATTTCTCAAATTTATTAATTTATACTCACATTTGAATCACACGTTTGTAGTTGAGGTAAAACACAGTTATAGTAATGTTAAATTTTTCACATTTCTCTTTATTTTTAGTTGACAATGTACTTCTTGCGGTTTTTATTTAAGATTTCACAATTTCTTGCCTTTTTTTGTATAATGCCGGCCGTGGGGGCATAACTTTAATTTTATATTTATTTAGATTTACGAATATTATTGTTTTTAATATTTGTTCACAGTAAGGAAAAACGTATAAATTTTATTAATTAATTTTTTGACCGCGTCTATTCCCATCCTGATTTTATGATATTGAGTCAGCTTCGTATAATTTCCAGTTCGAAACAAAATGCTCCAATCGATCAATTTTTAGTTCTTCCTCTTAAAGAGAAAGTTATTTTTAATTTGTCCAAAATATTCCTTAGTAATTTTGAAAATAAGAAGAATTTTAATTTTGTAATATTTCAGTAAGAGTTAATTCTTTTAATATTTTTTTAATTAGTGATAATATTCGTGAAGTTCACCTTTTAGTTTATTAATTTTATGACAGTTTCAATAATACAGTGGTATTATAAAGAAACGCTGAGTTACTAAATCGTTAGAATGAAGTATGTAAACTATGGATAACCACATGTTTCGTTTTATAAAAAAAATGCTATTGTTAGAATACCTAATGCTTAAGTGATATAACAAAAATACATTATTTGTTCAAGCATTTTTGAGTATCAATTGCCCCTTATGTTTGTATGACGTAATATGACTACCCCATTTATAGGAATTTTTAAATACTCACAATTTTACTGTATGTCCATTTTGTCTCAAAGAAATGTCTGCATTAGGCCTCCCGGTTGGACATTCATAGAATCTATTTAAGAAAGCGAGCGTTGGTAAAAGTTTAGTTTTTTGCTTTCCACATTTTTACTGCGAGCATTTCGGTAAATTTTGTTTACACAATTAATAAATATTGAATTAAGCATCAAAGAATCAAGAAAATATTAATAATATAGATAACACAACACTTAAGCCATTTAAGGTTCACATGCGCTTTGGGCCCCTTTCCCGTATATATACACACACACACACATATATATATATATATATACGTGTGTGTGTGTGTATGTATATATGTATATATATATATATATATATATATATATATATATATATATATATATATATATAATTGTTGCAACTACATATTTCTTTATAAATATAATATGTTCTGCAAACCTTTCAAAACTATGATATGTCGCCATTTGGAACAAAACATGCCATTTAGAAGCTGGCCACGATAAAATTCAAAAGAATAATTTATTTATTGAAAAGTTTCCACAAATTCTATTACATGTGATAGGGTAAAAGCTATCGAAATAGATGAAATGCACCTGTTTGAAGCTCTGATCTGAGACTTCTATAATTGAGTAATTTGCGAAATCCATTTATTTGCACAGTGGAATCAAAAACTTAAGATTTGATTAATCAAGTAAAATTTCGGTTTACACCTGTTATACTTTATTGGGCAATGGTATCTGCGGCCTTCGTAAATGTAATTTACGATAATTGACTGTATGAAAATCGATTTAATTCAAGCTGTCTCTTTCACACCTTCGACGATTTTAAAAATATCTGATAAACACCGTTTAGAAACACAACCACTCTTCAACACATGAAATAAGACTGATTGACTTATAATGGTGATGACCTTCACAAATTCTTACTATTTTTATTTTTCTTGAATATCGATTTTAAGGAAAGAAGTTAGTTGTTGTCTAGACTTGTGCCAGTTCGGACAAATTCTCACATACCAGATAACAAAACCATCCCATGCCTTTTTTTAACGTAGTTGATATGGAAACAAATAATATTAATTTCAAAGACAGTTTCTTTCCTATTTTGTTTTGTAACTCCTTACTCGGTGTTGGAGGAAATAATAAAATATCTTTGAGAATACTCGGCTACGTCAAGGTTTTCATTATGTTAACTATCACGTCGATCTACCATATAACAAATTTCCAATATTGGCCAACAGCATTGTTATACGAAATCGGGACTATCGGTTACGGAGTATATTATATAGGCTCGATTTTTTTATGGAAGAAAAATATGTACGAAGATTTAATAAGTCAAATTAACGAAATAGACGATCAATTTGAAACTCCTTACGTGAACGAGTTGTTCCGGCATGATAAGTTCCGAAATACAATTTTATTTATCGCGGTTTTTATTTATGATTTGATACTTCCTTGTCTTTTTTATTCTAGTGCCCGTCGCGGGGATATAATTTTCTTCTTAAATAGTTTTTACGTTGCTCTTATTGTCATGTATTTTAATTTAAGATTATTATTATTCTTTACTTTGGTTTATAGCACGGAAAGGCGCATAAACTTAATCAATTCATTTTTTGACTCCGCGAATTCCCAATCCGACTTTGCGGTATTGAGTCGGCTTTATACAGATTCAAACTCTGAAGAAAGAGATTCAGATGATCACACTTTTGCATTGCCTCTAAAAGATAAAACTATACTTAATTTATCGCCCGTCTTCCTGAAATTCGTAAATTTATGCAAACGTTTAAATCAAGTATTTATGTTTGAGGTAAGGCACAGTTATACTAATGTTTAATTTTTTTACATTTATATATCGTGTTTACTTCACCACGTTTAAAACTTAAATTTTATTTTAGCTATTTTTCCATTATTTGTTGACGTTCCTTAATATGCTGGTGAATATTCATTGGGTTCTGGAGCGTATAAAATTTAAAGTAAGTATTTTTTCTGAAGTAATATGTTAAGTTTTGCAATAATTTCGTTTATATATATATATGTATATATATATATATATATGTGTATATATGTATATATATATATATATATACATACATATATATATATATATATATATATACATATATATATATATATATATATATATATATATATATATGTATGACCCCAAAAAGACAATTGTTTGCAGGACTATGAAAATTTTGTTCCTCTTGGAGTAATGTGGTTCATTCATGATCTGGTATTGACGATTGGAATATGCCTCGTTAGCGAGAAGCTACACGGACAAGTGATAAAAACCATATCACGTATTTCAGAGTTTATAATTGGTGACAGTCTTCGTACGTATTCACTGCGAGCATATGTTTTATATTTATATGTCTTGAATAAAAAGTATGCTTTATTTTCAAGATTATGCGTTCCTTACGTGTCCACGACATACTGTTTTTGATAAATTGAAACTGACTACAAAATTAATGTCAAGACTAACTGAATGGTTATTTTATCATTTATCATTATCTGTAAACACTCTTTATCTTTTTGCAGCCGCCGAAAGCAAGCGACAACTGAAAATAGTACAAAATATCCTTCAGTTGGATAAAACAAGTCAATTCACTGTATTCCATATGTATAATATACGCCTGTCTCTTCTATTTAGCTTTTTTGGCTTAACGGCGACATATGCTGTTGTTCTGATTCAGTATGCTGATTTCGCCTGAATATTGTTTGTTTATTTAAATAGTTTAATATTGAGTTATATTGGCGTAATATTGTGTATTTAAAAAAAATTCAAATTCTTTTTGTATGTCTGGTAATTACATATAGTATTAATTCTATTTTAATATGCAAAAATTCAAAAAACTTCATGTTTGTTATTAGATTGTTAATAGCGCGCTAGAGCGCAGGCAATTTCTAGAAAGCTCCTCTGACTCAAGACCCATTTGATCTGTTAAATTAAAAATTTGCATATTTAAGGGGAAAAATTTCTAAAATTTTTTTTGATAAAAATTTTCACAACTCAATAAAACTACGTGATGTAGTATTATTTCTATTTTATTTAAATTCTTTACCACGACCTAGGTGTCGTCGTATGGCAACATCTTCAGGTGGGCAATTTGTAAAGATGGGCGATTTGAATCTTTACAATTTACCACCACCTAGGTTGCGGTAAACTTTAAAAATGACATAAAACACACGGCATGATTCAGAGGATTTACAACATTTTGATGTTTGATGCATGCGTGATACACAACTCATTATCATACAAGGATTACTGATTTCATTTTACCTTTAAATGTTTGAAGTTATTCTTGAGTGCAAATATTTGTGTTTTGCCATTACAATTTGGCAAAAACTTGGACAGTTTCTGCAACAGCGGTCGTCAAATTCTACAAAAAATATAAATGGAAAAAATTAATCCAATTCACTTCAGGTCATCGCATTAGTCAGAATACAATTTAAATAAAAAAACCTCAAGATTTTGCTAATTTTTTTTAAATGTTGTATTAGAATAAAGAACACCTCTAAAAAGTTCATAAAAGCGTATCAAAATATTTAACGAAACATTTACATCTAAACTTGGTGAATTATTCTTCCCGCACCAAATTTTACTTGATTTTAAAAACTTGACGATTTAAAAATTGAAATAATTTTGAACTAAACATTCGTGAGCCTTTTTTATGTTTAAATTTTTTCTAATACAAGGCAAAGAAACCGCCAAGAACTTTTATGCATTTTAATATAAACTTTTTTCCGATAACTTGATAATCTGAAGGGAATTTACCAATTTATAGATTACTGTTTTCGATGATATGACCCCTATATAATAGTTGATTTACAGTGAAATGTTAATTTTCATAGATTTATTTTACGACCGGTTTTTTGTTATTAAGAATTCTTTTGTACGCTTAGCGTGTATGTATGAAATCTTTATTTTATAAGAAAACTCTAATTTTTACAAAAACATTGTATTTTAACGATAAAAAATAGAATCGCATTTTATTTTAATATATAAATTAATTGAGGGTTTTTTGGAACCCACTTCAAATAAACTATATTTATAAATAAAATATTTGTATTTTACTGAACTAATTAAAGTGATTTTGTTTATAAAATAAATAATAAAAACTTTTGAAAAAAATTTGACTTTGAAATGATTGACAAAGTAATTTTTGAAATATTTTGGGAATGATTAAACAGCAATGTCGGGATAACCGGTCGTCTTGGCATCGTTGTTTATGCATTCTTTTTATTATGACTTGTTTGCCTTTCCCCAAGAAAAGTGTATAAACCGAGTATATGCGACGAATTTTATTAAATAAATAATCAAATTTCAGGCAGTCATGACAGGGACCGCCTGATATTTTTATGTCCTGGATAGCGCTCTGTGCAATTTTTTTATTATTTCTATACGAGTACATTACACGAACGAAATTTTATAATATGTAAAAACATAAATAAAAATCAAAGAGTTACTCATGATCGTGGTTAATTTCAGAAACATCGACACGACACTTATTTAATAAGCGATGAAATTGTAATTTTCTTAAAGGAAAAACAATTATTTCTGTAAATATTTGTAGCAATTTAAATGTAAGCTTTTCGGTATGTTCTATAAGTATAGGCAAGCTGTGTAATACATAGCATCGTCTATAATGAAACAGTCGATTATTAAGTAGTAACAATTGTCTACTTGTGATTTGAATGAACAAAAGACAATGTATCTAGTGGATAATCTTTTAAAAGAATTAATTTATGTTACGGATTTCTTGGTAGTCTAATATCGAAAAACAAGTGTAGTCACAAATAAAAATGCAACATTTACTATTCAAAAGACGTTTCTCGTTTTAATAGCTTAACATGTCTACGAATATTTTAAACGCATTGAAGAGAAAACAATTTTTATTATCGTAATAAAGTTCTTAAACTTGAGAATATTTTGAGGTGAGCAGGCACCTCATTTTAAACGCGTTGGGTAAACAACATATAGTAAAACTGTTTACTTTAATATGACATCTTTAATGCCTTTAATCCCATTATTCTGTCGTCCAATAATATAACAGATCAGTTTTATATTTCGTACAAACCACGTACAAAATATAAAGTGAACTAATTATGACAGAATTTTGGCTCTACTAATAAGTATCATTCATATACTTTAAAAATGTTAATACCAATTAAATATATTCAGCATGCATGTCATTTATGTATACTCTATAAATAACAATAAAACCCAACTTCTATCACTAACCGGGCTGGGATTAACCCGCCGTATGACACTTCATTTAAGTTGAGGATTAAAAAGTCCTATGATCCTAAACTTAGACAATTAAGTAATTCTAGAAGTATTCCTTATTTACCGTGAAAACGATAACTTGACTTGATATACATTTTAATTTTAATTGATCGACACTTTACTTTTTGTAAGACGTTCCCCAACTCGTTAATATTTGGAGGCTATTTGTGAAAACGCCTTGTTTCTTATTTATTTGTCGACATATCACATTGATTGCCAACAATTTAATTGAATTAATATATTCCAATATCATAAAAGATTTACCCTATATCTAGGTTACCTAAACCATTATTTAATTAAAAAGATTGTGAGTAGCCAACGTTTTTCTTCCTTCTAAAAATCCTTGGCTATATTGCTACATGGTAATATACTGAACAGGTACACAATTATCCAAATGAACAGACGACTTTGTATCGATCTGATTATATCTGCCTATAGAAATAGTAACGATAGTTAGTTTGGTCACATTTTTTTAATGAAATCAAATCGTTTACCATTCAAATTTCTCTGGCAAAAAAGCCGGGTTGCCCGAAAACTTTAATAAAACGCCTATAAAAGACGTTATTTATTATGATGTTAATTTGAAATTACGAATTTGTTTTAAAGACGGTAAGAGAAATATCGATACAACAATAGCTTTTAACAGCTCTGTCACGTAATGTCAACTCTTTTAATTTTATTTCTATATTATCGAAATTTCTACATATTTTTCCTCTTTTTTTCTGCAACATTCAGGTCCTAACAACGATCGAGCAACTCATGACATAAAATTGTTAACATTAGTAAGTATTATCCATGTATATAATTCAGATATTATTCAGCTTTTTAAACAAACAATTAAAACGCAGACAAAACCTGGTGGCTGTAAAAACTTTTCTCTGAAGATATCATGAACTTACAATTCAAATAGGCGTTTCAATTATTGTTTGTTAGAAACAGGCGAAGAATTTTTATTTTCCCAGGAAAACTATTCTTTATACAAGATACAGATTACATTTTTCTTTTAGATTCGGTTGTTTATTTAAATACAGTATGATGAATTGTTTTTGATGTTTATTAATTGAAGTACCAGAATAAAATAACCAGTGAACTACTGTATTTTTCACTCCAACTTTATAAGCTAAAACCGTGGATTTAAGAAATTTACATTTCAATAAAAGCATAATGGTTATTGCTAAGGTATATTTGAAATAACAGCATGTAAAAGCCTTTCCTATAACCCCTCCTAGGGAGGGGTGTGTCGATTCATTGATTATCTTTATACATTTTATTGACAATTCAATCATTTATATTTCAGAGTTCAAGCACACGCTATGTTTTACGGTAAATAAGGCAACAATAATAAAACTAGAACTCATAGTCCACGTCTCGTCTTGTATTGGGCACGTCACTATTTGCGTCATGTAGATTACTTATCTAAAATTGGAGTACTCAATAACAGAATATTACACATGACATGATTTCACACCTAAGTACAATTTATACGTTAATCAGATAGAAAAGTAAAATTAGGTTTTTATGTCTATAACGCATGTTGAAACCTTCACTTGTGAATTAATAATGGTTCAATAATCAATTAGTGTACGATCGTATTTCCTATAGACATTGTAGATGGTAACTAAAAGACTAATAAAACTACGGAAAGCTTTCATTTGTAAGGACTTAACACGTATCTATTGAAGGTTACGTTAAACTCTTCACTCTCAAATATAAATAATATAAATAATTTCTTAAACTTGCAACCTGCCTCGCCCATTTAACTATAGCTATTTTGTTTATTGTTAAAGGGAAAGCAATTACGGAAATGGTAAATGTAAAATGACATGGACGTCTTTATTACTAAAAGCATTCGCACGAATGTGTGGCGTGCTAACATTTTTTCGAGTTTCTGTAGGACTGATGATTGTGTTACGACACCGGAGATTTCGCCGCTATTTGCAATATTAAATATATTTATTTTCTTTGAACTATGGTAATCGTGTAAGGAAACAAGTAAAATATGCTAACGAATTTAACTGTCTTCATTGTATATGATATACTCGTAATTATCCTCGTGTGTTTCACAACCAAAATATTAATAAACCAAATGCATTCAACTTATGTATACATGCAATCACCGCATACCTAGTTTGGATTGGTTTAACAAATTACAAGCTAAACGACTCTATGGATTAAGCTCTCAAGTTTTTTTTGCAAATACTTATATGGGTATATATTTACGTTTGAAAGACTTTGTTGTCAGCTAGAACGAAGACAATGAAAAGTTAAACATTAAGAATGCTGTATAAATATCAACAATACAAGGGAAAAGTTATTTAAGAATATAATTACACTATTAAAGATAATTAATTTTATTCAACTTTTCTTGAGCTACAGGAAATGTTGAACATTTTGAATGTGCTTTGCACTGGTTCGAATTCATAGTTCTAAAAGATTGCTATGTGGGACTGATTGTCTCTTTGTCTGTCTTTCCATTTATACTCACTCAAGAAAACTCTCATTTAATTGTAGTTTGGGGTAATTAATACCGGAATTAACATTATTGAAGACTTAATTAGCTGGAGTTAATTAAACCCTCACCTCTTTACTGTTTGGAAAACACACAGTAAGTATAAATAGGGAATAATATTTTCTTTATTTCCGATAGACTCCCATAATAATGTCTTATCACGATTATATTTCGTAATTGAAGTTCACATTTATAAAAATCTACATATTTACAAGTAACTAAAGAAAGTATCTATTTTTCGGCTTAAAAGGTGGAAGAATTTAAAGGTTGTTACTTTAAGATTCGTCTCTTTATAGACGTTTGTTAAAACGAAAGAAAGGAACAGCTAACAAAAAGACACATATTTTTAGACATACATTGCACGTATAATTTCCAAATTATTTTAAATATCGATATTAAATATATTTATTTTGCATGAAAAGTAATAATTTGAATGAATACATAATCAATATCCACTGAGAACGCCACGTAAAAAAAGAACATAATGCAATAGGGATGGGAAGGATAATAATGCCCAACACATACAATATAATGAAAACTTTTATACCTTTTTGTTTATTTAGATTTTTTAGTAGGATATAAACAGGTGCATACTTTACATTTAGCGTAATTTTTAATATAAATAAAACAATCATTTACCGGATTATTTTCTAAAGAACTATTTCATTATCTTCCAAGACATATTTTGTTGTTCTGGGATGGAAACTGGGATATTATTAATTAGTTCATAACAAGTTTTACTAACGTATAAACATTGGTTAAGTGATGCTTTCTTCTAACTGACTGTAGAATTAATGATGAAATAAAAACTGAAAATTTGAATGTATTTGGCGTTAATTTTTTATTCACAATTAAATGAAACTACGTGATGTAGTATTATTTCTACTTTCTTTAAATTCCTTACCACGAACTAGGTTTCGTTGTATTAAAACATCTTCAGGTGGGCTATTAGCAAAGATTAACTCTTAGGCAACAGCATTTATATGTTTCAAGTACAATAGCGGAAGCCTGATTTGTGTGGGTTTTCCCACTGCCTATGTTAGTGAATTTATTGTAGGGGAGCGGTGTAGGTTTTATTATATTTCCGAGAGTTATACGATATACCAGTATTTTAGTGAGGGTAATAAATTCAATTGTTGTAATTATATGAGTTTGTACAATGCAAATGTTCTGGTGTATGTAATAAAATTAAATGGAAGTTAATCTCGGTAATATATTTATACAAAAGCAAGGGTATTTGGAAGTTAGAACAAGGTTATAGTACTAATTCAACATATCTCAGGTTTTATTTATTCAAATATTTATGTGTATATATATATATATATATATATATATACACACACTCTTTTGCATAAAAAACGGGCGGTTTTGATTTTGTCATATTATTAACAAAATATTATTTATTAAGAGGTTGTATTAATTGTAATTGTTACTGGCAGGTATAGGTAGTGTATTCTGGCAGATAAAAACGAACGTTCTAAATATGAAATTTATTCTTATTGAATGAAAATTCTTTTTCACTGACAAAAACGTGTTTTTGTTGGTAAAGGAAATCCAACTCTAATTAAGTTCTTTTTCATTTGTTACGTTTTTTATTTTAACGAATAAAATTTAATTAAATTTCTGCTGTATGCTGCATTAGTTCACTTCTGTTTGCTGTTCTCAGTTCGGTTGAAAAATCGATAAGAGCTAGTAAAATTATTGCGCTGCTTGAAGAAGGCTGTAGCCAATGTTATGTGTATCAGCAGTATAATGTGAGCCGTTCCACCATCCAAAGGACCTGGCAACGGTACCAAGAAACGGGCTCTGTCAGTAGAAGGCCCGGTTCTGGAAGAAAACGATGCACCAATTCACGGGACGACCGTTTCATAGTCAGTCAAGCGCTACAAAATCGTCAAGTTACGTACTTGGATCTCAAACAGAACCTGGAGGACGTCAGAGGTACACGAGTAAGCCTATGAACAAATATCGAAAGGAGACTTCAGACCGTCAATACACGTACATGCCCTACATTGCCCTACATTGCTCCGTGAGCATCGAGTCGTCAGATTGAGATATGCTCAGAATTTTTCTTCATGGAGTCAACATGACTGGAATAGTGATTAATTCTTCAATGACGCTCGTCTATCGATTAGTGGTGAGGGTCGACGTCGGTGAGTCTTACGAAGACCTGGAGGATGCTTCACAGAAGTGTACTTTGAGGAAATTACCCCTTACGGTGGAGGCTCCGTAATGTTTTGGGCTGGTATTAACTCGGATGACCGTACCGAGTTAGTTTTTATTGAAAATGGCACACTTAATGCGTAAAGGTACATAACAGAAGTTCTTATTCCTCATGCCCAACCCGCATGAACAGCAGTTGGAGGAGAGTCCACTTTTATGGACGATAACGCTCGCGCCCACCGCTCTAGAAACGTTAATGCGTATATGCAGGAGGCCGGAATTCGTCGGTTAAACTAGCCAGCTAGAAGTCCTGACCTCAATCCGACAGAACACATAGGGATAATCTCAAACGACGCGTCAGAGCCGTAAAACCAGCTCCAGAAAACATTCAGTCCCTTAAAAATATGATCGTCGCTCAATGGGAACGTATTCCTCAGGAAATGATAAAAAACGTCGTTGAAAGAATGCCTAGCAGAATAAGCGCATTGATTTTAGCTAGAGGAGGCCATACTCGTTATTAAATTTTCAAATTTTATGTTAAATTAATAAAAAATATTCAAAAATAAACTTTAGCCATTTTTAATGTACCAGTATGAAAAATCTCGTCTGTGGACTTTACATCGTTTTTTTCATTTATTCGCATTTCTAATGATTGAAATTTTTCATGTGTAAGTAAAAACCATATCTTAATAATGAATAACAATATTCTCATCATATCGCAATATAAAATGCATCGAATAATAATAAGCAAAGTGAGATGAATAATGATAAATATGTCATTTAGAATAACCATCATCCTCATACTGATAATGCCCCCTATAATATTACAAATAAATACAAAAGGTAATAAACTTAATATCCTAGAAACATTATAAATAAACAGACATAAAAAAACAACAAGATTAATATATTAAATGAACAACTAAATATAATATCATCACCCATACTTAATATCTTCTAGATATAATATAATTAGACAACATTGATTCTACAGTACTCTTCAAATTGTTTCATCCCAAATACACATATGAATGTAAGTGTATAAAAATAGAAATTGAATATATGAATTTTAAATAAATAAATATAAAAAAAAAATTAAAAGAATATATATATGTATATCTATCTATATTTATATATATAAATAAACAATATAATAAATATATAATATAAAATAAATAATATAATATTACATACATATATAAATAAATAAATAAATATATGAATAAATAGAACCGGAGATATGTTGAATTAGTGGTATAACCTAATTCTAACTTTCAGATACCCTTGCTTTTGTATAAATATATTACCGAGAATAACTTCCATTTAATTTTATTACATACACCAAGACATTTGCATTGTACAAACTCACATAATAACAACAATTGAATTTGTTACTCTCACTAAAATACTGATATATCGTGTAACTCTCGGAAATATAATAAAACCTACACCGCACCCCTACAATAAACTCACTAACATAAGCAGTGGGAAAACTCGCACAAACCAGGCTTCCGCTATTTTACATGAAACATACAAATGCTGTTGGATGTTCCTAAGAGTTAATCTTTGCTAATAGCCCACCTGAATATGTTACAATACAACGAAACCTTGGTCGTGGTAAAGAACTTAAAGAAATTAGAAATAATACTACATCACGTAGTATGATTGTGAATAAACACTGAAGGTTGATTCAAGTCAACCCGTTAGGTACTCCAAGTAAAGTTTATCAGTTTTAAAAAAGTAGTTTCTACGTCATGCGTGTTCAAACAAAATCTCTGACAAACAGACAAATAGACGAACAGTTACACATTTTAAAAACCATATTCTTGTATTGCATCACTTTTATTGTATGCTCTAAAATTATTTTTTTTATAAATTCTTTCAATATAAAACACACACAGGCAAGCCAAATCTACAGTTTTATTTCAGGTTTGTACCACAAATACTATACATATAATAAAACTGTAACTGAGCCGTGTCTGTACATTGAATATTTTTAGAAAAATATTATTCTAATAGTCATTATTATCGATACAAAAACCAAATTTACCATTTTAAAAATTTTTGACCATCTGTCTATTTTTCTGTTACCGCATCACACAAAAACAGCTAGACAGATTTTGATGAAATTTGGTATGATGATAACTGACTATCCGGGTCAATACATAGAACTTTTTATTTTAAGAAAATGTCTATCTGTCTATCTTTCTGTTACCGCATCACGCAAAAACCACTGGATGGATTTTGATAAAATTCGATTTAATGATAACTGATAGATTTGAATTAATGATGTTATAGAATTTGCTTTGGAAAAATGTCTCATTCCTAAGCAAAAATACAAAAAGAGGTTAGTGCAGATATCACTCCGAAGCTAGTTATTTTTGCTAATCTATACATATCTTTACACATTTGTGAATATAACAGATTACAAAATGAGGCAATAAATAAATATAAGTAACCATAATTAAAAAATAAAGTAAAACCGTTCAATAATATTCAAGCAAGTTCAGTTTAAAAACTCACCAATAGAGTTCATCACAAGGTTTTTAAAATATCTAATTTTCCTCTGTGGTATCAAGTCAATTATCACTGAATGATTTTGGATCTCTTTTATATTGCACCGTGTTAAATTAAATAATGAATGCAATGTAATTCACATCATATCCACGCTCTCTAAATATTCTCAGGCTCAAATAAAGTTATAAGGTTTGTACAATTATCTTGCGTTTATACAATAGTTGGTAGTGATTTAAAATAAACAACACAGCGTAAATACGACTCTTCATAACGCGCTTTAGTTGTTTTGATTAATTCATATATTATTTATTTCTACTCGACGATATATAAAGCTAAATGTTTTCTATTATATAACGCGATATGTTTTTTTTATAATTTTTCATTGCATGCTGTTCACCGAAAATGTTGCAAGTAAATTTCGTAAATCGTGGTGTCATTGTGTTTTAAAAAACAAAACAAACTTAGCGCGTAGCTGGCGTGGACCTAAGCATCAGTTGCTTTTCGCAAGGACAGCTATATGTAGCACTCTCCCGCGTCAGCAATCCTAACAATTTATTTGTTTATGTTCCTGATGATTCTACAGGAAATATTGTTTACAGCGAAGTTTTATGAACAATTTTTTTATTTTTTTATATTTTATAAACTAGACTGAGGTTTCCTTAAATACTACTGAAAAATAGCCATTTAATAAACACAATTCAAATCTATTTGAGCAGGATTCTTTATTAAACGATTAATAATTACGAAATTTGTTTATGAAATAAATTTTATTTCAAAATACAAATGTGATGTAGTATTATTTCTACTTTCTTTAATTTCTTTACCACGATCTAGGTTTCGTTGTATTACAACATTTTCAGGTGGGATATTAGAACAGATTCTTTGATTTTTGATCTTTGATTTGAATTTTTGCTAATATCCCACCTGAAGATGTTGTAATACAACGAAATCTAGGTCGTGGTAAAGAAATTAAAGAAAGCAGAAATAATACTACATCACGTAGTTTCATTTAATTGTGAATAATACATTTCTACAAAATTAACGCCAAATATATTCAGCATTCTTTAAATTAACGCCGAACGGTTTGGTGGTCATCCATGCTTCCATATACGATTTATCGCGCCTAAAAATGTGTGGGAAACTGTGATATCTACTCACGAAATTTGCAATTATTGCGTTGCAAGGTGGGCCACATGTTTCTTAATATCCGAACACGATAGATAATGAAGCGAGCGAATAGGCCATAAGAAGATATTAGCATTTGCAAAATAAACAATAATCCCTGTGTATTCTTATTATATTTCGAAATCACTTCTTAGAATTTTTTACAATTTATTTCATACGTGTCCCATATCGTTACTCACTGGCAACTGTAAATTTAATAATTAAACAATATGTCTGTGATTATTTTAATATTTAGTAGATTAATACGAGTAACTAGCTTACGATTTCAAGAAATAATTCTTTATTCATACGTCATTGTCATGCTAACTTTTGTACATTTTTGTAGTTTTAGCTATATAACAGATTATTGCATCCGGACATAAAATAGATCTCTGCCATTTCTAATCTGATTTCCTGGAAAAGCGGTGCCGTTATCTAGTCTTACAATATTAATTACGATAATATTGCGGGCCCAACCACCTAGACGGTGACACAAGTTTGATCATAGTTATTTACTTTTTTTATGAATCGTCAATGGTTAACTACTTCCGTAAGTGAATATATAGAATGTGAAATATAATAACAACAGCATGCTAAAAATCACTAATTACCTTTCTACGCATTCAGTGTTTTTAGTGAAGTAGCTGTTTTCGAAGGAGTAGAAATATATATCGTTGTATACTTGATGTAAAAATCTATTATAAACAATTGAGTGATGTTATATTAAATTAACATCATTCCATAATTTCGTATCAAAGTCCATTTATTGTATAATTTGCAGTTGAGTAAAGTCCGAATATGCGTTTGAAATACATACAGTGAATAATACTATAATTATTTGGTGATTAATACTATAATTAACGGGGTAATGACGGAAATGAACAATTTAGACTAAGAATTATTAATATACACGGAAGTTGAAGAACAAACACAAAGTAAAAGGTATTATTTAGAAAGTATTACTTGCAAAATCAAATGATATTTCATAACGTTTTTATTGCATTTCACTTTTTCACTCCCATTTGGTTAAAAAATCAGACCCATTTTATCTACAAAAACGATCCCAAGCTATTTAAAACGCGGAAATATCAACCGGCAACAAGGCTATTGCGCGCAACTGTGGCAGTCGCCGCAACCTGCTACCGTTACCTGCCAACATACCACGACATTCATTGAGGAAACATGGTTTTACTGCAGCTTAGTACAAGACGGCGCCAACAAATAAATGTTACCGATTGGGTTATTGCTTCAAAGATAATTGTTTCATCGTTTTTTTAGTAGTTTTAAAAATTAAGTTAATTGTATCAATCTTTTTCCATTTCATTTAAAAACTAAAAAAATTACGCACACACACAACATATATATATATATATATATATATATATATATATGTGTGTGTGTGTGTGTGTGTGTGTGTGTGTATTTATATATTAACGGCTTCATCAGTCACATAAATCACTTGCTCCTGAACGAAATGTGGCTTTTATTGAGAACGAAACTCCAATATGGCAGTCGGTCTAAATAAAGAGACATTTTTTTGTTTTATTTATTTTCATACACAGCAATATGAAATGCTAGATGTTGTTAAAATATTCGTTACTTAAATAAAAATACTTTCAATAAATTTTCTTCAAATTCACATTTGAAATATATTTTACATTCCAAAATAAATGAAACAAACATAAACAAATAGATTAACGTTACAGTTTTAACACAGTTTTAAATGGAAATTTGTGAATATTGACGTAAACAAATAATCTCTAAAATAACTTACTTGCCGCGAGTACCAGTCCTACTTAGCAAGTTTTCTTTTGCATGTAGATTAAATGAAAAATATTAATTCAATCCCAATTCTTAATTCTATTAATTTTGTACTTCATTTGTGTTATTGATTGATTGAGATGAATACAGTTATTATTAAAAATATCCAATGCTCTCCACTCCTTCACTTGAACTCGGAAAACACTGAGGCGAGAGCATTGAAAAAAACATTATTAAGTGTTCCTATGGAGTTTACCGGAAAACTAGAAAGATCCTCAACTAGTTAAATTTATTTACTTAAAGGGAAAAAACATAAATATTTTCGAACATTTTAAAATAAACTTTACATACGCTCCAATATGAGGCGTAAATGTGTATGGAACCTTTGTTATGCGATTTTTAATAATACTTAATGGATTATTTATATTTCAGCTTATGTTGAAAAAAATGTGAAGATTTTTTAAATTCAATTTCGATCGTCATAATTACGTTCATCAAGCAAAAGCGTCTAATCAGATGATAACTTTTAATTACGTGACGTTCAACATTTACTCGGCATTATTTCTTAAATATATAATGACTGAAAATGAATTGAAATTTTCAGCGATTAAAATTCTTTTAATTATAGGAAAAGTTAGTTTTTGAAATATTTTTTATTATGTAAATAACAATTAAAAATCAACGAGAATATAGAATTTAATTATAAAGTTCCTCCTTCTACCTTAAGCACCTTTTGACAGTAATACAAATTTTAAAGAAACACTCTTTGTTCAATAATATAAAATTTAATAATTAAGTAACCCAAATTCGAGCTATGGTCTAAAATTCTGATAATGCATTTGTCAACACAATGGAATTCAACTGAAAAAAAATCAAAATGATATTCTTCATTTAAACTTATTGTATGTTTCCTTAAAGTGCAAGTAATTACCTTCAGTTGACTAAAACTTGTGCGTTACATGAAAGTTACACACTTTAGTAAGGTAGAAACGTGTGATTACACTTTTACGAAACATTGACGTAATAAGAGGAAGAAAAATTTTAAATTTTCGTAATATAAGTATATTTTAAGAAGCAATCAGTTACAATCATTAACAATTTTGAAAATATGTCTACATCTGTGAAATGCAAAGGCAAAATATTTTTTACCACATAAACAAATTATGATATTCGTTTTATATTCTAAACTTACTAATTTTAACATTTAATGCTCAAAAGTTTTTTTATTTTCTCAATGCAAATTTATCGTGTTAATGTGATTAAGAAACAACATTTTTGTGCACATATTATAATGAATCGTTTACATAAACAATGAAACTTTAATCAGGACAAAGTAGAATATAAAACGAACAAGACAATTTAGCCTGCCTGTGACTATAAATTCTGCAGCCTTTTGGAATATAAATCGGAGTCCATAGAATTCTATGACTTTTAAAATTAAGCACTGACATAAGTATAAAAGTTTGAAATTTGGGTATGCTAGTCTCTGTAGATCGGCAAAAGACCAACTATTAACTGAAGTTGTTCTATTGTATCGTACAATATTTATTGTTGAACAAAGAAAAACTTTGTACTCGAAAATATTTTTGTGAAATATTGCGCATTACTTTCATTAAACATAATTTTCATTGTCTTCCAGCTTTGTCCGTTGATATTTTATTTTATTTTAATTTCTTCTTTTTTAATATACTTGCGTAATGTTATTCAAAATAAAATAGTATCTTAGTGTCTCTAAAATTTTTTTTACATTTTTATTTATTTTTGCAAATAAAAATGCTTCTTTCAATTTAATACGTTCATAATAAAACGGTAAATATCTCATGCATTTTGTCTTTATAAAATACATTTTAAATGGGTTTTAAGTACGGTTTATGAATTCATGAGTTTAGGAGTACATTATAAAAGTTTACTTCCCAATTTAAGTTGGCTTAATTATATTGTTTGGTTAAAAATTTGTATTAAAATAATTCCAAAAACTGAACAACGACAATGACATAATTAGCGAGTAAACCAATGAAGCTCAGCATTAGCGAAACGCACAGCACATACACATTGCACACTTTAAATTCGCCGATTCCACTCAGCTGAAGATATTTGTAAATGTTCACAATATCGTTGCCAGTTTCTGTAAAAATAAGTGCTGATATACTAAATTAATGACTTGAATAATTAATTTATTTAAAACGTTAATCGTGTTTGAAAGGTATCTTAAACATAAAGAACCTACCTTTGCGACTTTCAATTTCTTTCGCTAGCATTACTTTAGCTTCGAGAATTCCATCCCTAATTTTCTCACAAATAACAGAAACCAATATTAGAGGAATTATATAATGTAACATCCATATCACAATTAAATATTTGTATAACCACATAGATGCCTGGAATGAGAAATTATAACAATATAATGTTATTAAATTTTATCACATCTCCCATGGTTTGTCGATTCAATCAACACTATGTTATGATTGAACTCTTCTTCACTTAAAATTCTGTATCAGTAGGTTACTTTATAATTGCAATTCTTCTTCACTCGCGTTACAACACATTTACGGAGAGATTTTTGCATCAGAGGTTTAATATTAATAAAATTTAAATAGAGCCTTACGTTATTCAAAGTTTTTTTTAAATATATTGTTTATCAGTTTAAAATATGACGTGAATAATTATATAATAATTTACCTTTTTTGCTTCATCAAACACGAAAACGTTAATGGACCCCAAAAGAGAGAGGAAGCAGTACACGAAGGCCAGAAAAATCTGTAAAGTGCAGGACGTTATTGAAATAAGTAACATTTGCAGAAGGTGGAAAATCAGCATAAGATCATCTCACGTTTGCTTTAATAAATTTGGTAAAGAATACAACTATATATATCATCACCTGAACACCAAACGATTGTCGAATCAAAGTACACGCTTGCGTTACTTGTTTATAAACATTCATTAAATCGGAATAACTATGTTGATTTTGTTCATTGTCAAAGATCACATTTTGCTGCACTGTCGATATCACGTATATGGATTTGTTTTTGGTAATTGTATGATTTAAATATTGATTTATTTGTTGAAGCCTTTTGTAAGTATTATATAATATTATTGCTAAGTGATATGGTTCCAAGTCTAATAATAAATGACCGATGTAAGTCAAAAAATATTTTAAAGTCAGCGCTATGCCGTGAAAGTACAGATCTGCTAAAATATGCACGACATTAATAAAAGAAACGAAGGCGATTATTATATTACTAAATATTTTACAGGACGATCGTATATTTTTTCTAATATCAATTCTGAAGTTACTGTCAATTTCGTTTAAAGTTATCAGTAAGTCCATATAACCATTTTTATTCCACAAAATTCCTATTAGTAGAATATAGCTCAAGTATAATACAAATAATATGACATGAAAATGGCTTATATAACATGACATAATATTAGTATGAATATAGCTAAAATCTTGATTAACTAATGACGATATATATATAAAATATATAATTAATAATATACGATAACACTTTCTTAACCATGTAACTAAGAAAGTTTGTTTCTTCCTCAATCTTAATCGTTGAATTCCCAATACCGATTCAAGTTTTAATATCAATTGGAGAGACTCCTCCATATTTATTAATACTAGATTATTATTTCTTTCTATGTCCATCGAAGCTGTTAACGGTTGTAATTGTCGATGAGTAGTGAGAATTTTTTCAATAACCTAGTACAAAGGTAGAGAAGGCTGTTGCTATAGTGAATATAATTATAATTCTAAAAACAGATTCAAATAATCTACTAATGGAATATTGGTGCGCAAAACATTTACGTATTAAAACTCATATACGGTTATATTAAACTATTAAAGAAAACTCCAGATGATATATTATTAAACCACCATTAAGGGATACCTATTTACTGCATTGTAAATAGTCAGCTTTGAATAGCGACTAATTTAATGTAACTACGTGGTTATGCAATAAGATTTTCGTTTACGCGAGAAGTGCACCACTCGCTATGGGCTCTCGTAAACAAATCGTGATAAATTAAATTTTCAACTTTTACCTTGAGCCTAAATTATTAACCCTTTATAGTTTCCAGTTCAGTAATTTAGTAGAGTTTCAGACTTTTTAATTTATGCAATTACTTGACATACGATAAAATATGAGTAAACGTAATATTTGTTCATTTTCTCATATCAGCAATATTTGTAATCATTTTGATTCAGAACAATCTCTTTCCCGTCATTACAAGGATTCACTTTGGTAATACGATACAAAGAAATTATATTTCTTAATATATACTCATATATTTTACACTACTAATTTTTTTAAAAATATTCATCCAACATGTCCTTTATTTACATCCCTCTTAGGGAAGGTAAATAAAGGACATAAGAAAAAATTTGTTCCTCATTTTTTTGACGTATCGAGTACCGTAATACCTGAGTACCATACATTTGTTATAAGGTGTATATCATCTTAAGTTTTAGAGTTTTTATCAACTAAATATATTTAAACAGTGTATGACATATTTTGATTTCCGTATTGAAACACACTTAACATCCATAAATAGTCCGTATGTAATGAGTAGATATTATCAACAGCTACACTTAACGACGATAGTTACTCTACAAGACGAGTCCAAGAAATAAATTTTCCATAATTTGAACATATCTTTGTAGTTTTCTATTCTTACAACGAACATATATATTGAAAACGAGAAATCTTTGACTTTTACATCAATCCTTTTACACCTGAATTTTGACTTCATCCCTTTCGCCGAGAACTTCATAAATAAAACCCAAAATAACTCAAAAGAATTTACTGAATTATTTTATGTGTCCTCGTAATGAATTTCGATTCGGTACAGTACATTTTATGAAACTGAATAAATGAGTTTCATTGCCACTCTTGGATTATTTTCCAAGTGAGGTAAGTCTTCACTAGTACCGTATTTAATACTGCTTCATAAACGACACGTTATTACTTTACCAAAACATAGCGTATATTTTGATGGCGACATTCATTTGATTATTCAGTATTATCGTTTGATTAATTATATAAAGATTTTACCGACACGAGAGACACTTTCAACTTCATTCATTGCTTTCGATATTCATGTTTCGAATTCAACAAATCAAAATGTACAAAATAGGAGACATCTTTCTTCTCGTTAAAACTGAGAAATTTGCTGATTATATCAAAAACAAACTTATTCGATGAATGTAATATAAGTATCGAACTCTCATTTCATATCTTATTTAAAGTCACTGGAGAGAAACTTTAATAACAGACAATACGTGCACTATGTGTGCTCATTTGTCCTTACACAATATTTTTATACTTTTGTTAATTGCGCCTTAAAAGGGTTTTGTGGGCTAATGAAAGCGTATAATATCCTAATATTTCACTATTGCACAAATACATGTAGAGTTATCTTTTTATATGCAATCGACCTTATTTCATTTACTTTTAAGCCATTGTTCATACATCGCGGAAGAATTGATTGAGTGTTTAACAGGAAAAATGATTTAAAACCAAATAGATAACAAAGTAAATCCTACACACAATCGGTGTGAAAATAATTTTATTTTCGCTTTGCAACAATTTATTTTATTAAAATATAAATTTGGTACGAAAATGGTACTTCTGAAAACTAATAATTTTTGTTTAACTGTAAAATTTCCATAAGTATTAAGTTTGCATACAAATCGAATAAACTTCCAAAGCTAGCAATAAATGTCAAGAGAATCTAAAACAAAAATTATTTTATACATATATTTTTGGTTTACAAGTTCTTTTGCAAGTCAGTATCAATTCGTAATTTCTAGGTTTTAACGGAATTAACTTTTTTTTTAATAAAAAAAATAAGAATTTCATATTGATTATATTCAGTCATTGTTTGGAAGAAAATATTTTATCATTTTTCATACTATTAGAAAGCTTTTAGCAGAATTTACCGATGGACATCAAATTGGAGTTAATGTACCTGATACATTTTAAAGATATTCTTATTTTCCACAAGATCGTACTTAAGACGTGCTAAATATGAACAATAGTGAATGCAAGCTTGCAACTTATTTTCAGTGACACAACACAAGGACACACACATTTATACATTTACCATAATTGACCTTGCTCGTTTTAACGAAATGTGACGTCAAAGTATCGATATTTTAGAACGGCAATTTAATTCCACACTTTAGACCATGATGTTTACAATCTCGTTATAAATAAAAAAAAGAAAGAACACCAATGTTGATATTGTAACAGATATGATCCATTTAAATATCAACACATGAATTTTTCTCAATTTAAGCTTCAAGTTAATCTTCAATTTTTCCCTTTAAATTACTCTTTCTAATACAATTCCCGAAAGAAACCAATTTAAACAGTACAGCTTCACCTCGTAGGACACACTGATAAAAATATTTCAATAATAAACTCTAATGATGTCGTTCTCATCAGTATACGAAAGTCATATCCTAAATCATTATATCTCTTATTTAAATCCTAATTCCAATTTTTTTTTAATAACGATATCTGTAATTATTACTCTTAAATGAATGACACTCAAAATTTTGTAGCTTATCTCAGGTAAAATTTTCGTCTCAATATACTAGAACAAACAGGTCAATTTTTTAGATTAAGAACGGTTACTCATCTTCGACGTAGAACAATAAGAAGTTCTCAATTATTGTGATAAACTCACTCGGTTCCAAGTATGATAATTTTGTAAAAATATTCTGAAAATCCTTATTGAAATTGGACATGATTATGTAAATACAAGTCCATTAATAAAATAGGAAACCCAGAAATAAATTTTGTGAAGTAGGTGCAATAATTAGTAATGTCCTCTAAATATTAAATGTGAGAGAGCTATTTAAATGTACGTAATCTTCTGTTTAAATACATCAACGTATGTCATATAATCATGTAGGTTTCGCCTTTATTTCATTATAGTTTCCCGAAAATTAATCAAGTTTTAAAATTTCAATATTGAGATATTGAAATTTGAACTCTTTAATTCTACATTATCCGTGAGATCCATAAAAAAGTAATGTAATTGGGCCTCCTCGTAAAGATTTACCAAATCGAACTTATACTGAAACAGTTGCGACAAAGCGATACCAATAAACGAATTACAAGACGAAATTATCGGGATTATATTTTCAAAAATTACCTAAGGAATGGAACACGTTTTCATTTGTATAATTATATCAATTATTATATAATTATATGTTTATTTTTGATAATGACTTATGCATGAAACAATGGTATGGACCTTGTTTTCTCGACAAAAATAGTTCTATATACTGACAAAGGCTAAAAGTACTAATATAATAAATATTTCAGCTTCAAGATAATGGTTTAAGATAATGGTTTCAATCATTTTGCACTAGAAAAAAACCCAAGCGCGAGTAGAACTCAAGAGCTTCATCGTATTCAGCAATTATAAACTTTTAATCGTACATAGTACGTTCATTAAATTCTTTAGATTAATCGCAGGCGTAAAATATTGTGCATATTTCTGAAATTGGTAACATTAAGATAAATGTTATACATAATTAAATGAAACTACGTGATGTAGTATTATTTCAACTTTCTTTAATTTCTTTATCACGGCCTAAGTTTCTTTGTATTACAACATCTTCAGGTCGGCTATTAGCAAAGATTAAATCTTAGGAACTTCCAACAGCATTAATATATTACACAAACAATGGCGGAAGCCGGGTTTGTACGGGTTATCCCACTGATTACGTTAGTGAGTTTATTGTAGGGGAGCGGTGTAGTTTTTATTATACTTTCGAAAGTTATACAATATACAAGAATTTTAGTGAGGGTAATAAATTAAAATGATGTTATTCTATGAGGTTATGCAATGAAAATATTCCGGTGTATGTAATAAAATTAAATGGTTATTATTCTCACTAACATGTTCACAACATGCATCACAACAACAACAAAAGCAAGGGTACCTGATAACTAGAACAATGCTATACCACTAATTATACATATCTCAGTTTTATTTATTCATTTTTTTACATTTATTTATTTATATATTTTTTCATTTTATTTTATTTACTTTTTATTATTTATTTAGATGTGTAGCCGGTCTGCAATAATTTGAAGTGTACTGCAGTATCAACGTTGTCTAACTATATTATATCTAGAAGATGTTAATTATGGGTGATGATATTTTAGTTAGTTGTTCGTTTAATAAAAAAAGCTATATTTTTGCTTACATTTGGGATATATTTTTAAATAATTGTTATAACAATAATTTTTATGAGAACATTCTTAAAAAGTTGCTAATGTAACATATATATATATACAAAATATGCTGGTCAATAAAATGCATTACTGTGCCAACATTCAGATTTCTGCGTTGCATAGTTTCTGAGTACTGTATATTTAGTAGGCGTAAAAATTAAATGATAATTTCTAAAGCTATGACATCCAGATCAATATTTTTCCTACAACCTTTGCATGGGGGTTCTAAAAATTCATATTTTTTCTTAATTTTAAGTTGAGTAATTTTAGAAATAAGGGGTGGAGGGGTTTGGGAAGATATTTTTTTTATTTTTCAGCATATCTCTGAAGATATAATACTTAACTTCTGAAAAAGTTTGCACGTCAAGCGGTTTCTGACATAAAGGGTTTTGATAAACGAAAGGACAGACACGTGAGTGAACTTATGAGGGTGCGGTTTTTCTTTGTAAATACGAAACCCTTAAAAGTAAAGTGACAAATATTTTTAAGCAACTAGTCCTTTGCAGGATACTGAGTTTGACCTTGCCTAGAATTAACTAATACTCTTTTTCTCATATTTTTGCATCATAATTAAAGACAACGATGAGCTTAAAACGATGTTTTGATGAAATACGTCCATTTATGGAATAGAATATGAAAGAAAAACGGTAAATTATAGCAACTCCTTATCACCGTAATGTAGTATTTTGGATATACATTATGAATAGCTTACTCGATTAAGAGTTCGGAAATATTTGGTTCCGTTTTATCTCTGCGGTCCTTCTGATTCGGACAATTATTTCAATATTTCTCAAATGTTTTGCCGTGTCTTTACACAATTTTTTTTTCTTATTTCTAGCAGCTATTTTAATAAAAAAAGTGTTTTTAAGTTAATGACATCAAGTAGTTAGAAAAATGTGTTATGTATTGACTGACGAGCCAATACAAAGGTCAGACTGTTTTGCTATTATATGCTTAATAGAAAAAATGATATTAATGTTAATTTATTGTATTGAAACTGTGTATAAAAATAGTGTAAAGCAATTATCAAAGTATCTATTAGTAGCAAATATAATTCACACACCTAAGCTATCGTGTAATGAGCAATAACAAAAATATGGTATATATATATATATATATATGTATATATATATATATATATATATACACATATATATATATATATATATATATATATATATATATATATATAAATATATATATACATATATATATATATATATATATATATATATATATGTATATATATATATATATTATTAGAAAATCCCCCCTCCTCTTATTTAAACTACTACCCGTTTTTGTTATATAAGGAGATGACGCATAATTTTTTGGGACCATACGGATTGTCTTTCGTGAATTAAGTGTTCTATTATTTTCTATTTTTATTTTCTTATTTGATTAAATTAATATTTAAATATTTTACTACTCTTTTATAAGTTAAATAGTTTGAAATTCTATTAAAATTTGATAATAATGGTGATGGTCGTTGAGCTCTATTTAAAAAAATTCAGTTCTATTTTTGTGGTTAAAATCAGAAATAGGATAGTTAACTTCTCGCTTACTAGAGGAAAAACCCTCTAGTTGTGCAATTCGTGCAGTGTTTTTGTGCATTTAGTGCGCAAATCTCATAATGAATTTCATGGCAGTTATGGTCCAATGCAGCGCGCAATCACTCTGTATATAGTGATGAGCCTTATCAGCATTCTCCAGATAATTCCCATATACTGAAGGCACGAAAAAGTGGACAGAGGCACTATTCTCGTAGTGACGAGAGGACACCGCATCGTTCGAGAAGTTGATTCATCTTTCGCGTGATAGCTCTCGTTGCGGTGGGCCTCGGTCCCGCGGGGATGAGTAATAGTTCCGACCCATTAATAGAACCTGCATTAAATGACATCATGACTCCATTAAATATGATTAAAAATAAACTTTTTTCGGTACCCCTCCAGTACCACTGAACCTCAGACTACGATTATAAGTTGTAGTCCTACAGATACTACCACCACTACTGATGTCAGTAATAGGGAGTTAAACGTGGTGCTTTTACATATTTTAAAAGAATGCATACTGAAATCGCGAGCAAAAGCCGATGGGGCACGGAAAATTTGTTAACCCCCACACTTTTATCACACAGACAAAAAACTCAAAACAAATTTCACTTAATACAACGACGGTTCTGGCAGATGCGATTAGATTTCTACAATTAATTCAACCCCTAATATTTTGTATCAAACTTTAACCTTCCTTTCACGATATAAAAACTTTGGGCGAGGAAGTTGATCGTAACAAGGATAGGAATAGTCGATCACGACTGTTTATCAGTCGTGCCTGCTCAGTCGGTTTTGCTGGGTGAGTGAGTTACAAGTGACAGCGCATTCAATTTTAAACTTTAGTTCAAGCCTTTGTGTCCTTAAAATTAGTCTATGCCAATATACTATTTGATACCGTGATAATTACATCCGTCTAATTCGTTACGTATGTGATATACACGCGTCGTGCTCTACTATAATTAGGAATGGTCTAAGTACTAAGACTAGCAGTACCCAATGCCGACCTAAATCAAGAAAATTTCATCTAATTTCTTTCCATCTGCACAGAACCTAATCGGTATTGGCAGGATATTTGTATTCCATGTCTTAGAAACGTACTCTTATATTCAGCTTTAACTGATACGAACCGAAATGTTTCTTTTTTTATGGCAGGAAGCCTAAATCAGATGTTCAGATTAGCTCAACGAAGGGGTACGACGTCTCTTGCACGTTTTGCAAGAAACTCGGACATACGAAGGATATATATGTCATTTTTACCATAACATTGTGGTACAGGTAAGTTTTGAATTTTAAACTACTCAAACGTATAAATATCGATATTTTCAATCTATAATAAAAGAGAGGTACTATTTTTTGTAATAATATCCGTCCATATTAGAAAGAAAAGGAGGTACAGAGAAAAATACGAGTTAGTATATTTAATTCTTTGACCAAAATAAAAGTTTCTACGTCAAACGGTTTTTGACAAGAACTTTTGTTAACATCGTATACTCTACGGGTTATTATTAGAAAGAGTAATTTATAAGAAATGTAAAGTAACAATTTTTCCTAATTTTACATGAAATATAAGCATACCTTTACAAAAATTAATTCAATGCTGCTCTATCTCCGAAACTGTTGAAGTCGACGTCAGGAAAAAAAGCCGTTTTTATAGAAACTTTCGTAAAATTTACTTGAAGAGAGGAAAGATTCTTAACCCCACAGCTTTTGAGATATTAATGAAAATTTTACGCCTGTGAAAGTTACGCTAGGCACTCAATTTACGTGAAGATTTTATTACTTAATATCCTACCAATATAACATAGAGGAAAATTTCGCTTGTCGGTTTATTTATGATTAATGAATCAATTTAAAAAGTACAAAACCAATTGTTATGTGACTTTTGCAGTACGGTAGGCTATTATTTTTAGATATGTATAGATTATATAGTATGTACATATATCGTATAATTTTTTAGATATAGTCAACGTTGTCGGAAAAAAGTCTCCGGGCTGGACGTTTTGCAACGCATGCTATCGAATCATTTAGAAAAACACTAATAATTAATCTGTATCAAGGAATTACAGGATCTAAACATTTCTATATAAAAATTCGCTTCAGCGTTTATCTAATGTTACGTAGAAAAGCCACGGTAAATGTTTTTAAGGTAACAGAGTGCGTGGAACAAAAGTATCGATGTTACAGACAATTTATTAATCCTCAATAAAATAAATATCACAGCAATTTTAAGCGTTTTTAATAAAATATTAATCTTTTACCGTTTTTATCTTCAACACTAGTTTAAAGAATTTGTATTTTGGAGGCCGTATTATGGTCGTATTCTTTTGCGATGCAAATTATGAGCAAAAAATAAAATGCAAATCTTGCGTGTTACGCGAAAGTTGATGAAATGAGAACATATTTGACAGAGATTAAAGCTAATGAGCAAATTCGTGATTACTCAATTCAAACTTCCCCCATCTATAACCTAAACTTCCTCAACCCGATTCGTAAATAACAGTGTTATTGGTAATCATCTTCAGTTAATTCCTTTGATTTGATATTTATTTAAAAAAATAATGCAATGTACTCTACCTTAAGCGTAAAATTAAATTCACGTGCTCCTTTCTTCTTTTTAACTAGTTGTCTGGCTATACTTATTAACTGGACAAATATGTACCTCCGGTACTGATAATCGAAACTCAATTTGGCAATCTACCAGCCTTAGTACGGTTACCCGTAATGGCTCTATTTCATTAGTAGTATTGCCTGTTGATGAAATCGAGGTTATTTAGTAGAAATAAGGTTAAATCTCTCACAAATATTGGATGCAGCTGGAATAAATATGTGTGTATCATAATTTAATAAGTAAGAGTTAGGTATTAATTAAATTTGACATTATTGGTTCTTCCATATTAGTGATAAAAATTAACGAGAACATCATATATGTCCACCATCATAGTAACATTTGTGGTAATAACATTCAATAAACAAAATAGCATTCAATAAATTTAATAAAACAACGTTTGACATACTTATGCTTGTATTTTTTATATCGCAACACAGGCATATTGCTAACATGAATGCCCTTAAACTAAAGTGGTTTTAAAACATATTATAAGGCTCATCGGTACCAAGGCAGTAATGCTTTTCAGAAACTGAGTCATCTTTTCCTCATTTATAAAGACTGTTCAATACCCTTCAATATGAATACCAAATATCAGGAGACAAAATGTCGGTGCCAACTGACATTTTCTATCTTTAGTTTTAGTTTGAAGTTAAACAGAAAATAAATAAATTTTGCAGACAATTAGCAAAAGCCTTTCTTGTAATTTAATATTTTCGTATTACGTGTCCGAAAATATAAACGATTAATTTATCTCGCTAAATGAGAATTGCCGGTTTCGAATATTGACCTGCTGAGCATTTTTACATCTAATTGCACGTGCTTGCTCCAATTGGTACAGTGAACTGCGTACGTGTACTTTTGTAACATTGCTCATATATCGGTATTTTAGCAAAACGTAAGTTTTAAAATTGTTGAATTTATTTCCAAAATCCTTAACTTCCTAGTATATCTCCTAATCATTTATCCTAATCCATTGTAGTTAAAATACAATTGCATGTTGCATTTTAGTATTAAAATCAATCTTTACAGGCTTTGGGTAGCAAATACCAAGGAGAAAATATGTTTGGGAGGGTTCGATTAAATATTAACTAATTTTCTTATTAGAATGAATTCTCTTAAACGTGTTGCCATCTTCTATAATTGGAAGTGGAATATTCGTACAAAAAATGTACGGATGCTATCCTCATTTGCTCAGTATAACTGATTAACATACATTTACTTAAAACGCATATTGTTTGAAATAAGTGGATGTATTAATTACAAAACGTTACAAGGTAACTTTTTAATATTACACTTTTTAACTCGTGAAACGGACAAAGTAAAAAAATATTATTATCTACCCTTAAAACTAAAAAAAATCGGAGCACTCTCTCATAGCAGCATAACCCAAAAAAGTGTTCAATCAAAAATTCAGTACAATTGATCCTTCTAGCGAACATATTATTCTTGGGAATAAGCTTCGTAACTGACTGGTGCATATTTTTTGTTTCTTTATCGATCGTTTTGTATTTTTCCTGAACAAAATTATCTAAATCAATTTACAATCTTTAAGATCACTTACGGGTTTAAGTAAACATGGTTTACGATACTAGTGAAATGTTTTGTTCATCTTTATTATGATTCGGTTATTCGGTCTATGATGATTCGGGTGTTAAAATAAATGGTTCAAAATTTATTTGTGTTTATATGTTTCTCACTTGTCGGTTAAAGTTTCCACTATCAAATTCAACTCGTTCTCGTAATAATTACGGTAATTATTTTAAAAATTGGTCTATGCAGTAACCTCAGTAAAATAAGGAATATGCATATGATGACTTACAAGTTTTCGAATTCAACTAAGGGTTTCATCGTTTTGAGATGTAAGTTTTTAATTCTCTACACAACACCAAAAATTGTTACCGAAACTAATAAAATCATGAGGAGGGGACGGGGAAGGTATATATGACCGTGAAAAAATTTAAAACAATTGAATTTAATTTTGGAATGCCCATCTACTTATGTCCAATTTAATGCAATACAAAATAAAAAAAATTTCGTCGAAATCATTTCAAAATCATATTATATCCATGAGGTAGTTTCAGGCTTAATTAATTTTTTTATTTTGCTACATATTATGATATATTTTTATTTTACTACATATATATAGAATAGTTATGACATACAAGTATAAACTTGCATTTATTTGCAGGTTAATGTTTATATGCGCACGGACATAATGAAGTAGGAATGTTTTCTAGTCTCACCCTAATGTAAATGCTTGTAACTAACTATCTACAATAATTATGCGCAGGTATTTTTTCGTAGATATCACTATCATGTAATTTTTTTTATATATATATTTTGGCGAGGTTGAAATGGTTCACTTTATTTAACTCAAAATATTTCAATAGACGGATTTGCAATTGACTGCAATAACTAATATTGAATCTCTTTGTATTCTATTATTTCAGGTTATTTTCAGTTTTTCTTATTTTATTACAATTTAGTTTTAATATTTCATCATTTTCACTTAATGATACACTTGATATCGCCTAGTTATTTCAAAAAGATAATATGTTATTTTGATTTTCATTATATAACCCAATTTATAAACAATGACTGCAATGTTGACATTATTACTTTTTACTAAGGTTAATGTGTAAATAAAATTAATAAATATTTAATAAATTGGATAACATAATTATAAATTTAACATAAGAAATTAGCCGAAACTTGCCTACCAATTAAATATATTGCAACCACCTGTGTATAGAAATACATAATGAAAGCCAAATAAAATTTTATTTTATAACACGCTTTTTCACAGTGTTATTTTGCATCCATTATTCGAAAAAAATCTCAGAAAAGTGATGCCTAAAGTCACACGCACACAGTTCACGCATTCACGTAATTTGCTTTGCGTCGCACTTAAAAAAGTACTACTTTCCTTAGTTAAATCTATGCACCAATTGTATACCATCCCTGGCTCAGCACTTCTCAATTTCAACTCGGCTTTTAGTAACAACCATTTTCATTTACCAAATAAACCGAACGGTTTATTACTTTTCGAATAATACTAATAGTTTTATTTTTTATAAAATTAATAAGAGTTATTTTACCGTTTATTATTTTGTATCGTCCTTCAAAATAAATGTTCAACGTGCAAATCTGAGTCAGACATCAAATATGAGCAGATCTCTGACCATTTCCACTTTAAGGTAATTTATTATAATATTTTAACATTAACTGAAATACAGGTTTTGGTAATTGTTATTTATAACTTTGCTTAAGTTTATTATAATTATATTAGTGATAAATTAATGGTGTGTCCAACCAAATATTTGTTCCTGGAACGCTGGAATATATATAAAAATGACATGTAATTATTAGCACTATTGAATTGAGTGCAAGAATTTGTACATAATTGCTTATATATATATATATATATATATATATATATATATATATATATATATATACATACATATATATAAATTTATTTATTTATATATATATATATATATATACAGGTGTGTGTGTGTGCTGTCATTACTGGCTAAGCTACATATGTACTGTTAATATTAGCATGTTGGTGACGCGAACACATAAGATTTCCCCCTACCAAAAATCGCTCAACGCGCATAAAGAATTTTTCCCATCAAAATACCTAATAGACTGCAACCTCTTAGTAAATGTGATTCGAAATAGCCAGGTATTCTAAAATCGAGTCATAATTATTATATGTATATACGGAGAGAACTATTTTCGGACGGAGAGGTTAACACAAGAGCACTAAATTTTTACGGAGCCTATTTAATATAAGCTTTTAGATAATATATTTGTGATTATATTCAAACTGCATTAGAAGTAAATCATCGACTGTTGTTTTACTTCTCTTAATCAACTTCACGAAAACAGATCGATACGTAATATCGAAGACGTGTTATATTTAAAAATATTGTAAATTACTATTTTTTATTATATTTGAAGATCCTATTCTCAGCCACTTCGTTGCAGTAACTTGAATTCAGTAAACATATGTAACGACAGCTTACTGGCCAAAGTAAGGTAATTATAACACTGAAATAAGGTATTTTATTGGAAAAAAAATCCACCTGTTGCAAATTTAACTTTTTAACTAATAATGCATTTTTGTAAGTTTTAAAATGTTATTTGAAATATTAATGAATAAATGTACCTTACCTGTTTAATTTTTAACCATGTTTTTGCATTTAAAAAAATATTAATCAAAGATATTTAATATATGTTTTTGTTCAAAGCTATTTAATATTGAGTTCGATGTCGCTCGCCTCTTTACTGTCAACGTATCAATCTTTCATCAATTTTCGAGTTTCTTTCCGACAAATTTTATTGTGATATTTCAGTTGATTCGTCAAAGAATCTTCATAATAAAATTTATAATGAGAAAATATTTTCAAAATATTGTGGCGATTGATATTCAATGAGATTAGTAAAATCGTAAATTGTATTATTTTACAGTGAAGTGAAATATTTAAGTTTATAAAATGTGCGCTTTGCACATATGTGACTATTTATGTCAATTTCACTAATCCAAATTATAAATTGTGATATAAATTTATTAAATAATACGTAAAAATATTTACATATAGTGGCGTTTATATTCAATTTTGTCCCTATTAAACACTAATCAGCAAAAATATGTTTTCTTAATTAGTTAGCATGATATTATATTCATTGCTTACTTTTGAAAATAAAAAAAGAATTAAAATAGTTTTTCGGTGTTAAAAGAAGTCACTATGCAGTTAGAGCAGCATTTGCTTTATATTTTTATTTACATACTTTAATGTATATAAATAGAGCGACTCTTACAGTTAACCAACACACCAGTCCGGCTCCGCTTGACCGGATCCCCTCGGTGCGTATGCCTTGTAATCAACCGAACACATCACGGCGACGACAGTTATGTAATGTTTTAGTCAAAGAAATTTATGTTGAAATTTTTTTTTTTAAGATGTTGATTGACTATAACAACACAGGCCACGAAAGACTGACAAGTCATATGAAAAAGATAAGATATCTTGCTTAGCAACAAAATCAACTCTTAACCCTAATAGGAATAATTTTCAGCAAACGAAGGTTCTAGGTAAATAAGTGTAGCTAAGCATTTTACTCTGATTTCACATATATGTTAAGAAAAAAGACGTAGTAATAATACGCAATGTGTTTCCAGACGAACGTCAGACAATTGTGACACTTTGCAACTTGATTGAAATAAACTCAGTTGATAAATTTATTAACTTTTTAATATGTAATTTCATGAATGTGATCGATACGTATCTTAATACAAAATTTATAATGTTTTGTTGTCGTTTGTTTTGATAGAGATTATGGCAATATTGAATATATTATGTGTGACTTTTGAAGCAGGAAATCGTTTAAATTTCCTGTTTCCATAGCCAAAAAACAAGGAAATGAACTTTGTGTGAATATATTATTGTGAATGTGTATAAAGTTTTAAATGTTCTTCCTTGTTTTAAAGTATTTCCTTTTAGTTTACTTCAAAATGAATTGTTCAGAGTTGAAAATTAAATTAAAACAAATTCCAAAAACGTTTTTTATAACAAGAAATATTTGTTTTTATCATATCAGAACATTGTCATGTGAAAAAATATGTTGCAGTATCTACATACTGATGTGAATCTCAACTTAATAATTCAGTGTCCGATACTAAACATATAGTATATCGATGCTCATAAATAAAAATATTATTTTATCATTGGTTCTATACAAACTAAATAATTAGACATATACAAATATATTTTAATTTCCTCTAATTATTTAGTGTTTATTCATGGCTGCTCTATACTTTTTTTGTGAATTTTTGTTAAATATAAGGTAGTGGTATTTCTATGTTATTAATGTAGCCTTTTTTTATTAGAAACATCAATTATGTGGATTAAAATAAAGAATTTATATCTATACCTTAACGTGTGATAGGAGGTACCTACATTTCGAACATGGTCGGCGAGCTGCTATACAGTAAGTTTTCATTATCATCAAAAGCTTTGTGAAAAATAATATTGCGTTAAGGATTTCAGTTCATTTTTTAAATGAAGTTGAAAATTTCATGCGCGATTGGACACTATATCGAAGGGTATTAAGTTTAGAAATAGATGTATGTTATTTGAATAACTTATCAGGAAATAAAACATTATGATACTTCCTAGATAAAGTTGCGTTCTTGAGGCTAAATTTACCTAAAATATTACCTGCTTTCATTTAATATTTAACCAATACTTATTGTTCATTTTTACATTCAGAGTTCATTTCATATACTTGAATATTAACGGGCAGATGATATTGCATACCTAAATATAATATCATACCTAATATAGTACCAAATTATTTAACTGAGATAATCAAATTAAGATTATTAACTATGTTATTAAATAATTATTTTGACATAGGATAAAGATATATTTTTCTTTACAATAAAAATATAATTTATTTTAATTCAAGATTAAGATTAATAGTCAAAATATTTGGCTACGCTATATTTAAAATATTACAGTACAGCTCATACGTATTTTTTCATAAGTTTCCAACAGAATCATTCAAGCTTATATTTCGAGGTTCTTGTTGCTGAGAGAATTCGTTGCTCAGACGTTGATGATTCAAATTAAACCTATGTTTTCATTGGTTGCTCATTCATTGACATCGAAGTATCTCTTTAATTCGATATTTTCTCTTTACAGGTTTGATTTGTCTCTCGTAGTCCTTGAACATATTGCTACGTGAATCTAAATCTAAGGAACACCCTATTACACATATGAAGATACTATATCGCATCGATTTTATTGTGTCTGTGTATAGAATACACTTACTTTTAATGACCACCCAATTAGATGACTTTAGCATTAACTTCATTTATTCAAATGTTTTTCCATCATTTATTAGCGTAGATAATATTTTTCTCTAAAATTGTGTTGAAAAATATTTAAATGTACGTTGATCTGTAGAAAATAAAAATTTGGAAAAGCGCATTTTGGCTTAATTTGCAAGTGAAATTAATTCGAATAAGTGTATATAATTCTTAAGATAAGAATGCTAAAAATGAAAATTTTTTTTATGTAATTCATCCATTATTTACTTTAAATTACACAAAAGCGATAAACTGAATAGAATGTCTTAAATTCATAAATTATTTTAGGACATAAAAATTAATTATGGGATTTGATATTTTTTTATACCGGATATGATATTTTTTTTATTTTCAATATACATTTACATACTTTCTAATCATTTTTACAACCTTTTCAAGGGTGTACCATCCATTTAAAAAACCTACATTAGATTTAAGTAAAACAATGTTAATTTGTAAAAAGCTGCAATAAAATTGCAAATGGTGTTAGTATAGTTCGCGTTTTGTCTTTGGGTAAGACATACATTGAAAAGGAAATTGTGTTGTACTTAAGTTCCGTGTATAAATATTACCAAGCCATCTTATTAGCAGCCATTAATAGATGTTTTTTGAATATCTCATATAAATTAAGTTTTGAAAAGTATATAGTCATAGTCCAGTTTGACCATCATACTAAATTTGTAATAAAGATAAATATTATGATTATAAAGAAAGTATATACGTTTATAAAGATAAACATCATGGTTATAGAGAAAGTAGGTGAGTTTGTTTATTTGCTAAGTTTATTGCGCAGGAATTTTAAGACAGTAGATAATATGGAAAAGAATACGGTTTTGTTCGACGTATTTTGCTTTTCATTTCTTGAGGGCAGGAATAGCAAAAAAATGTCAAAAAATGTTAGAGTAACTGTATTTAGTTATATATCGACGTCAAACATTATGTGTAGAATAGAGTCTCATGTAATGAGAAAAGGCAGAATAATAAAAAAATATTATATTGCGACTTTTACGGAAGATCTACAAAAAAAAATTGCCATAACAAAAAATGTCAACATTCAAAGAGAATGTGTTTTCAAACAAAGGATGATAATAGTAAACGACTAAATTGGAAAAAGTTCGTAATGCTCTTTAATATCTTGTCAAAATACAACGAATTATTAAA
This sequence comes from Druceiella hillmani, assembly GCA_039881145.1. Lineage (NCBI taxonomy): Eukaryota > Metazoa > Arthropoda > Insecta > Lepidoptera > Hepialidae > Druceiella > Druceiella hillmani. Next base: position 11,200,755 of record JAYKKI010000072.1, on the reverse strand, counting down.
AATATAATTTCACTGGAGAACCGTTTCTTCTGAAGATCTACTTTTATTTCTAGATATCCGAATCGTGTTAAAAATTATAGCCGTGTCGAAATTAATGCATGATTGACGGTTTGTATTGAAGATTGACCCAGTGTATTAATCGACGATAGCCTTTTATTAATTTTCTAAAAAACAAAATTAATAGTTTTCGGAAAGTGATAAATCATTACTCACTGGTGATATGGGAAGTAGTTAATATCACAATCTGAGTTGAAATTAAGAAATGATAAACCAAGGATGTCACACAATCATTAGTGGAAATATTGGAAAGTTTAGAAGTTAATTAGGAAATAGGAATGAAGAGATGATCGAGAGGAAAATTGAAACGCAACATGAAAAAGTTTTCTTTTGTAATTCTTTCAATTACGACCGAAAACAAGTTACTCAAATGCCGTAAATAGTGACCGTAAACTAAAAATAAATTCGTCTTTAGATGTTATTACGGCTTCGAGATGCTTTTCGAATGGTCGATGTAATTAATAGTATGGAAGCACGTAAATATATATTACCGAATAGACTTCCATCTGGTCGTCATTTTATGTTTGTGTACATAAGTTGTTACAAACATAAGATGACGACCAGATGGAAGTATATTTTGATTTTATGTTTGTATACAATAAATTTTAATTGAAGACAATTTGTTGTAAATATATTATGTAAAATATACTATTCCATATAGAATTTAAATCTGTTTTATCCTGTTCCTGAGAATTTACTAATTTTAAATAAATATCGAAAGTAGTAATAAATGTTGACCTATAGCATTGCTTATTCACTGGATTTTATAAAAAATTAAAATATTTTACAAGAGGTCACTAAAGTTCAATATCGTATAGAAAACAAGGTCTATCCCTTTTTAATATTTGATACAAAAAAAGCTTATCTAATGAACATGAAAATTTTGTCATAATTTGTATAATATTCAGATGGATCGAATTAATATAATACGTTTTAGAAATATGTAGGCAATGAAAAATAACCATTTAAGGGAAGAAAGTCAACAAGTGTCGGATGCATTTTTGAGTTAAATGTGGAATCTTGATAATTACATACATCGGAGTAGGAACAGTAAGAGACGACATGAATTCATAGAAAAGTTCGCCATATTACTAGTTAGCGCAGATTTTTCATTTGAGTTATCTTAATTTTTTTGTATATTGAAATATTTATTTGTATATTGAAATATTTTGATTTGAATAAACTAAACCTCTACTACACCAAAATAACGTTGGTAAAATGTATGTAATATGATGAAATCAACAAAAAAATACCAGCGTGTACTTAACTAATTGTCAGTGACGCAGTGACACAGGGAATTATTTTTATTTCATTTCCCCAAATGTTCATAGAGCAAGTAGTGTATGTTTATACTCGATATTTTATATCATATTTGTTGTTGGTACTCAATTCAATTACTATGATAAAATATATTCTCAATTGTTCATTTCCAGAGTACACGCATCGGGGATAGGAGCGGAGGCAATAAACACATCAGCGTCCGTATAAAGAAGTCACCTTATTGTAAATCTATTAATTCTTATTTCCATTTTAGATGTCATATTCCGTGTTTTCAGTTTAAAGAAAGAAACTTATGAGATATCGTTCAAGTTAAAAGACTAAAATTAGTAGATATTAATTATTTTTTTAAACAGTTTTTATTAGTAGACGCAATTTTCATTTCGACTGCCGTATATAACACATACGTATTGCAATAGAAAATAGAACAGGTTCATATTCATATTTTACTCTTATTCGCGATATGTCTGGTGGGAATTATGATTGAGAAGCAACGTCTGAGGAAAATGAACATAAACCAAGGAACTGTTACTGGTATGGTGTCTATTGGTAGTGGTTTTACTAAGTTAAATGCACTTTTATATAATGTCGATATTCTATCTATGTCCTTAAGACCGTATAGCTCGCATCGCGAGGTTATTTGCAAATGATAGGAAAAAGTAGCAGAGCATTGCATATCTGAGGCAACACAAGAAGAAACAGAATATGCAAAATCCACTGTACTGATGCTCACAATAATATGAGACGATTTTGGTCTAAACTGTCCTATGGCACCAGTTGTAATGCTTTTGCAGGTTCTGCAATAAATTATTCGTTTCCTTACTAAAAAAGTTCTTTATTTAGAAGTAAAACATAAGTAGTCTTAATTGTTCTTTGTCGTTCAACAAAAGCATTGAACCTCCATTATACACACGTGTTTTAAAGATTATACCGCTGCTTCAACTAAAATGGAGGCAGCCATTATTGATCAAGCCATACCATCGAACCAGTTTAATAACACTGTAGGTAAAATAGGATATGAAACTATATTTTGCATAATTATTGTAAATCTATTTAAATAATTCCACCAATACGGCTAATTCACTGAGAATACGAAACTTATAAACGTAAATAACTTTTAATTGCACTCGGGTGTATCACATTCAATTAGTGCTAATATTGTGAAAGTTAGAAACTAAGGATAATCAGAATAAAAGTTTGTCATGTTAGGATCCCGACAATCTCTAGCTATTTCATTAAACAATTTATTGTTTGAAAATGTGAAAAGCTTACTAATGATTATTTAATTGACTGAAGTGAGTAGTAAATAAAAAGCTTAATTTTAATGAACGAGCCCAAACATAAAACAATATGTTTCGAAGGTAAAGTTTGGTACATAAATTTTATTTTAATTAGAGATTTTCGAGTTTCATCAGGCAAAATATTATGGGGAATTGATCAAAATTCTACTCATTTGAGAGTTGAACAAGATATCACACATGCGATGGTGTCGAAGAAAAATCGTTACGAGGAAACGTTGCAGGTATCTTCCGTAATTAGTATGTTTTGTAATTTTTAATACTCAATATTCTCATGTTTTTTTCAGTAGGGTTCATTCGTTTGTGGTTTCCTTAGTCCAGTTATAGTTAATCGTTTATTTTATGGAATATTTAAAAAAAAATTATAAATATTTCCACTTCGATTATTATATCATTATGTCTTTTAGGTTGCTTTGTGCACAGCCTTTTCGGTTCGCTGGCCTTATCAATGGATGAAATCCGAATTAAAACTGGAATAATATTAATATATTGTTGTTGTTTTGACACAATTTGAATATTACAAAATAAATGAAACTAATTATAAAATACATAATATATAAAATAAGTGTATTCATTTCAGCTATAAATGCGACAAATTCATGGCATATTCAAGTTATCAAGATAACGAATATAAGCTGTAAATTTGTTGCACCCGACAAACGCCGTCGCTACCTGAGTATTAACGACTTTGAGATTAGTAAATATCCATTCTCGAGCGGTGGGGTTTTGCAAATAGTTTCTTAATGGCATACGTTCTTGAATAACTTAGTGTCAGTTAAGCTCAACATAACATTGGCACGTAATGACAGTGACATAACATTAACAGTAGAAATGATAAATTTACCTTAATATTATCTCAGTTCAGTCTTTAGTTATGTTTGTACATAGGTATTTTAATACCTTATTTATAACACGCAATAAAATGTAACTTGGAGGAAAAGTTGAGTAATGTGAATAAAGAAATATTCGCCTTACCTTTTTAAAAGTAACTTTCGGTGAAGTAATGAGTATTATACAGCGCTAAAATTAATTTTGTGCTTGTTTACACAAAATTAAACATAGTTATGCGTGTGTGTATTATATAGTACTTGGATACTTTTATGTATCTTATTAAACAAAACATTACATTGTCAAGATGCCAAGCGCATAATTACTGAATCTTCTACTCGATTCGAATCAAATGCCATATTTAGATTATTTTACATTTTGCAGCAGGGGGTTGAAATATTAGAGGGAAAGGTGTCAAACATGTCTCATAAGTTTAAGTATGGTGTTACATAAACGGAGTTTAAAATGAAAATATTAATTTAAACCTTGATGTAATTTAAAAAAAACTTTAACGATATCCTACTTAATAGGATATCCAAAAAATTCCCTTTCTGTTTACACATAGAGTAGGAGATATGTTAGAATATAATTTCTTTGAAATGTTCACTGTAATTCATTGTGATTTCCATATAAAACAGCTTAAAAATTCCATCCCACAAATAGCTTAAAAATTCCATGTGCATGGGTCTAAAAGTATAGAACACACAAGGGTGTGATCGATAGGGATGGACAGATGGACGGACATGATGTAAGCTGTCACGGAATTTATAGGTTTTCTTTCGTTTATTTAGTTACGGATCTCGTAAAAATGATGTCTTGAAAATGACAAACTATTATTTTATTGTTTAAACACCAAAGTGTCTTATTGTGTCAATTATGTTCACGTTAGATATTTTCTTTCATTATTATAAACGATTAATTATATATTAGGAAGTATTACAGTATTAGCGTAATATAAGGTTTATAATTCTTTAATCTATTTACACGTGAATAGGTTATCTTCCCTCTTCTTTCCGCAGCAAACCTAATACCAAATTCCCTTAATACATTACGTGTTAAAAGCTATATTCAGTAACTTCCTAAATTCGAACAATTCAATAATTTAAAAAAATAATGGCAGTTGATTGATACATTAATTATCTAATCGAGTTTATGTACTTGTTTATATTTTAAGGTCGTAACTTTATCTTGTAATAAAACCTTTGCACTAATTGCCAAAACTATATATCGATGCCCTCGTGACGGGAGATTATTTTAGTATTATAAAAAAACACATGTCAACGAAGAAATCCATAATTAAAATTAAGAAAAAATAATTTAATCCAATGCTCATCATATTAATCTCTTAGAGTCCTTGAACATGCTACTACGTGACAATAGTTACGTGTGTCGATCTGTATTGTGTCTCTGCATGAGATGATACCTGTGATTGGCTTACACATTCTATTAGTCAAATGATTATGATGTCGTCTTCTTTTACCAAGAAATCTAAATTTACTTCCATATTTTACTGGCGCACAGATCTCTTCGATCGAAATTATAACAAAACATGTTTGGAATTTTACTTCGCTTCATAGCTAGTCATAACTGAGGAATACGCATTTTAAATCAATATATGAAAAAATGTAAAATACGTTTTTTATTATTGGTATAAAATTATTTTTCATACTGTGTCTTTAATTAATTACTATATTGTTTTCGATCAATTGTTAATCTGTTACTTAATTTTGAAACATCGATTTTGATTTATATGGCATTTCCCTTATAAGATAATAATTGATTTTAAAATAAAATTTATCCACTTCTAAGTATTTCCTTTAAATGACTAGAAAATTCAACGTTAATGACCAGAATTTCACATAATTTGAAATTTCACACAATTACTAAAGCAATTTAAAATAAAATACGTAGTTATTGACACTATTTTTAATAATAACTTTTAAAGTGTGTATGAGCCCAGAACTCTATGAAGCAGAATTACTAAGAAACATAGCAACCATTTATTTTGTCATTAAAAACTAAATTTTCTATCGAATTCATTCCATTTCGATTAGCGCATAGATTTAGGTAGTCTGCATAAGTGAGTATCTGACATCATTCGATATCGAGCTGGAAATACATGTTTAAAATTACAAAATATGTAAAGTCGACTTGTGTAATTCTATTAATTTTTTGCGATAATGACTATATATTTAGATAAGTTAACTATTACGCAAACAAATTAACCTATATTCTGCGTAATTAATAATATGTTTCGAAACATGTAAAACAATATATTACTGCAAATTATAAACGCCTGTCCCCATAACTGTCCATTAACTGAAACTGAAAGGCTAAATTATAAGTTATAAATCATTCTCCGTAATAACTCAGAATACGTTGGTATTTAAATTGTTGGTACAACATTTTAAAGTAAATAAAATTTGTATACATAATGGTAAATTTAAATTCTAATTACACAAATTTATACTAACAAATCAACACAATGCAAGAACTAGAAATTCTTGCATATATAAATTTTAATTATATTTGATAAGCAAACGATATTACTCAATTACTTTTAGATTTTGTTATATAATAACTAAATAATACTTCATATCGAGTTTCCCATAAAAAAGAACATGCACCTAAATAAATCACACGTGACCAACATAATTTGCCTCATTTTGAATGTACAGAAGAGGTATTAATTATGTGTGTCTGTCCATCCGTTTGTTTACAAATCACAGCATCACAGCGCATTAAGTTTCAAACCGATCAAAATGTAATGTTAAAAGACAATATAGTTAAAACAAAAAAATTTAAAAAAAATATTTTTCTATGTACCTATCATAATCATCGAACTTGGGGCAAAAGCTATTGCACATGGGCGTCATTTACTATAGTTTCATTATGGGTGTGCACATGTACACTTCGATGCATGTGAACATATATGCGTTTATGTGTATGACTGACTGTAATTTCATTGCCTAGTTACTTATTTGTATAATGTATATTTTTCATAGGTGATGTTCATAATATTTTTTTACATACACTTATATCACGAGTATATAAATTTCCAATCACCTTGATCATAAGATTTTAAATCGACATTTGAAATAGATTCAAAATTGAATAAAGTAAAATAATATTTCTGGGAAAATTTAATTAACAATAAGACATATTTTCGTGTCTTGTAAACTATGCAAATGACAAAATATGCTTAACGAAAACACGCTTCGATATTCGATCATGTGTCGTATTAAATTGACTGTGGAAAGTAGTCTCAAACCCTTAAGAGAAATTATTCATTAGCATAAATTGTAACATCACATCACTTGTAAATTCGATTGGAAATATCTGGTTCTATTGTATGAACAATTTTGTTATAAATATGTATCCAAACAAACTAACTAATTAACCACCAGTGCTCTCTATGACTATCGTGTGTAAAGTTTGAATAAAGCCAGTCAGTCGCTTCCGTTGATTAAAAGTGAAAACACGTTGTTTTACGGCCCAGTCCCATTTTGTTCAAGATATTTGTGAATTATCTATTTATTTGCCAATATTATTAGTTTGATATATTTTGTCATTATTGATTATTTGTGTCCATTTATACAGATTTCAAAATGTTTGACTCTTGAGTTTTCCTTAGCTTCGATTAGTCTAGGCTAGGTCTATGTACTGTACTATATTATATGTACTATATTAAGTTAGGTTAAGTTAGGTGAGGATAGGTTGAGTTAGGTTAGGTTAGGTCACATTAGGTTTGTTTAGGTTGGCTTCACGCTCCTTGCAGTGATATTTGCTATTTTTGGCCAATTTGACAATTTTTTGCCTTTTTTCCCATTTTTCGTCAATTTCATCATTTGTCGATTTTTGATACATTTTTTGAAAAACCATTTTTTCGATTTTTTCGCAATTTACTATTTTGTGTCTTTTTAAACATTTTTCACCATTTTTGACTCTTGAGTTTTCCTTAGCTTTGATTAGTCTAGGCTAGATCAGTATATGTTAAGTCAGGTTAGGTTAAGATGGTTTATTATTGAACACCATATTTGTATTTCGCGATGGAACAATCGCAGTGATATAATGAAACAGTGCGTTACTTTATATAACACGATCAAATCATGCCTAGATCACAAGTTATTTAATTAGCGTACCTACAGTTCATTTATTTTCATCAGAGCATGTTTATAAGTAATCGTAGTTGACAGTTATAAAAAAATGGTTGACACAAATATATATTCTATCAGCTGACGACATTTTATAAAATTCATTGTATTATAACCAGAGTATTATAAAACTCTATACATAATCAAAATATTAACTTCAGAAAGCTTCACTATAAAAAATGTTATAAATGCTTTATTACACTATTATTTTACTGACACGAGTTGTGAAATTTTACACGATAAAATTTTTTTTAAAAATTTTTTAGTGGAATTAGCAGGCGTTTCAAACATTTCGTGAAAATAATCGAAATCTCGTCAGTGAAAAAACCTAGAGTATATGTGCTGTTCATTAATTTTATAAGGTGTTAAAGTGAAATAGCAAACAATCTGTCAGCTTACGTTGCTCTATTTCTAGGTTTGATGGCATTATACACAGATATATTTATGTTATATTTGGCGTATAGATAATTAAACCAGCGTTGTGACTTGTTATTGTTCAAATAAGTGTTGGTACTCTAATATTTTCCACTGTAGCCTACAAATTAAATACATACTTTAGAATAATGTTTTTTATAAAAACTGAGCTTTGACTCTTATTTCGATATATTTCGTAGATTATTCTTAATGTTAAACATATTGTTTCCGGAAAAGATTAGAAAAAGCTTTAAAAAAGCTTTTTTGTTAATATCCGTTATAAGTTGGCTGCTCATTTAAGAATAAGATGGCCATTTAATTTCTGGGTCATTTTTTCTCTCCCTTTGCTTTTTCGTTACTTTTTTCTTTTTTCTGTTATATATTTATTTTCTTCTCCGTTTATTGTTTATTTTCTTGCCACAAGGATTGCAAGAATTGTTTAACGGAGTGAAATTTTCATGCAGCCGTAATTTACAAAAAATTTATTGCAGTTTATCTTTTATTTTTTCAGTCTCGTAGTAACTTTCGCTACATCCCACGTAATCAAATATATTATCTTCAGGACCGGAATTTTTATTGGCTAATTCTATTGTTTCTTCTTCCTCAGAACTTTTAATATTGATTTCATTTCTTCATAATCTAATAACTTTACCACCAAGAACCAGAAATAAGCCTGATAGATAAGCATTTACGTACACAAAAAAATAATAAAATTGACAACGAGGAGCTGACGCTAGAGGAAGCACTATAAGGGACTGAAAAGGAGAAGTAGGAACAAGCTGTTAATGACAAGATTCAAAGTCTCGAAAATAATGATGCCTGGAAGGTAGATAATGTTCAAAATGGTGTTAATATTGTGAAATGTAACTGTGTTCTTAAAAAGAAATGTGAAAGTGATAATAGTGTGTGTTACCGAGCAAGATCAGTGTCTAAAAATGTGGTTAAAAATATGATGCAAATTATGATAAGACGTTTTCTCCAGTGGTGAGACACAAAATTGTGGTTGTCATTTTCATTGTCAGTTCAATTAGATTTAGTTGCAATTAATCTTGATGTCAAGACAACGTTTTTGAGTAGCGACCTCGATTAGAAGATATATATGCAGAAACCTACTGATTTTTTTTGTTTAGGTGACAATACGGTCTTTAAATTAAAAAAGGCTATGTATGGTCTCAAACAGGGCTTTCAGATCTTGGCACAAGAAGGTAGATAATAGTACGATAGCAGATGGTTATAATAAATCTAAATAGGAATCATATTTACATACAAAAAATATTGGTTCTAAACGAACCATTGTAACATTGTAGGTGGTTGATTTTTTTATTTTTTTTCAAATGATAAATGTCAATTGAAACATTTTTTATATAGACAATAGTGTTATTACCTTGACCAAAGGGAATTATATTGATCGGTTACTAAGCAATTTTAATATTATTGATTGTAAAACATCAGACACTTCAATAGGGGACAAACTAACTGTTAAGAAAACTGAATTTTCTAATGCTCAAATTCCATATCAACAGTCGATAGGCAGTTTGTTATTTTTGGCAGTTCTAACACGCCCTGATATAGCTAATTTATTGTCATATCTAAGTCAATTTAACAACTATTATAATGAGAAAACATTGAATTTATGCAAAAAAATATAATTATGTTTAAAGAAAACTAAAAATATAGGTATAAAATATTGTATAGATGAAAAGATTAATGTAGAAGGTTATGTAGAAGCTGATTGGGCTAACGATCTTAATGATGGGAGGTTTTACTAAAGTTTTTGTTTCTTTTTATCAGGATCAGTTATATCATGGAATTGTTGTAAGGAAAATCTATTAAGCTTTCTAGTATAGAAGCCGAATATGTGACAGTTTCAGAGGCTGGTAAAAAAGCAATTTATCTTAGCAATTTAAGGTATAAAATTAATAAGAATATGTATCAAATAAATTTACATAATGATAAAGCGCACATAAATTATTAGTGAATCCCACAAATTGTTAGTGATTTTATTGGGTATTACATTAGGTATTGTTAAAGTGTAACTGTAAAATACTGATATTGTCATTGTTGTCTATAGAGGATAGAGATATTTTGAGTGTAAGTGTTATAAATATGTATCCGAACGAAATATCTAAGTAACCAATAGTACCCTATATGACAATTTTGTGTAAAGTTTGAATAAAGTAAGTCAGTCGTTTCCGTAGACTAAAAGTGAAAACACGTTGTTTTATTTCAATTTTCATTTATGACAAATCATTTTCCGAAAAAAATATCAGTTTGTGGTAAATATACGTACCATACCTTTACCCTAATATAGGTAAGTATTATTTTTGGAAATAACAAAAATTGAAATTGATGAAAAACATGACAAAAGTTTGCAACAAACAAATAGTAATCTATACACCTTTTTTTAACGGAATTCAAGTCTAGTAAGAAAAATCAGGAAAATAACGTAGACTTCATCTGGATAATAATCATAACTGGAAACACCACGTCAGTGTAAAAACTGAGTATAAAAACTGAGTTGACAAATCAGGTTGAAACAACAATAAATGCCGTGGTTTCTTTACAAATATTTCCAAGCTTATCCTCTTCCATAAACGACTAATTTACTTTTCTATTGTCTCACCGATTTTGGACGTATATTATCTAACTTTAAGGATGTACTAAATAACCAAATCGTAATGTAAATTTTACGAAGCTAAAATAAGTTCTTGCATGTGATTACCAATGCATACCGCTATGTAACTAGTCAAGAAATTCACAACGACTTAGACACAAAATGGATTAACGGAATTATCAAAGAATATGCTATTAACCACTAAAATTGTCTCCTCGAATGTATCAACGTAGAAGCAATTCGAATTCTGGCTATTACCCACCAATTGAGAAAGCTACAACGTATTGAACGTCATGAATTAACATATTGTTTCGTAATCGAATTCACCATGCTTTCAATAAAAGATATTACCTAAGCGAATCAAATGTTCTCGTCCATTGATTTCAAATGCGCAATTCTGGGTTGCAATTTACTATGCATAAAAGTGTTTCCTATAATTTTATTATGATATATTTTTTTAATTAATTAATAATTTTCTCGGTTAATTTATACTGTAGTAAGTTCTTTCATAATATAAAAATAAATTAATGTATTGAAAGTATTAGCAATCCATATACTATTTTGGTAAATAGATTACACCACAAGTTTTAACTCCCTCCATATATTAATGAGTTCGAAAATCTTTATAAAATTAATATGTTTACCAACTTCGTTTCATCGTCGTTTAACGGCAAACAACGAATATTTCTAGGACAGTTAATTATTAAAATTTAGACATACATCTAAAATGTAGTAATTTCATATAGTGTTTCATCAATTGAACAACTGTTGAATACTGTTGATGAACAATTACTAATAAAAGTATTGTTTTTCTGCTTAGATTATAATACTTATAGAAATGGACTTACTCTCTAATGATTTACTGCTAAACATATTAAAATAGTGTTAACATTTTAGAAATATTTGAGACCTGTTGATTATTTTCTTATTATAAACATGTAGTACACGCAAAGTTAATTGTGCATAATCCATTATATATTAAACTATGTCCGATAAAAATATGCGTCATGCGTGTCAAACGTGGCATTCTGCGCAAATAAATTTATTGTAAATCGAAGTTTATTTCCGCATAAATTATTTTGCTACATCTGGATGCTCTAATTGTGGGCAGAAATCTATTAAGTTTTACTAAGCCATTGTTCTAAATTCTGTCACTATTAAAGATATTTTAATTCCTTTGTAGTATATTATTTATTTTGTAAATTGAAGTGATAAAATTAGGCAAACTAAATGTGATATTCTGGATACCAGATTAAAAATATGTGGCATTTAAACAAAAAAGAACAATGACGGTTACAAGGAAATCTCAGGTTCATTAGAAATTTGTACATCCAAATTTGTCGACATCATCGAAATACGATATGGCGTAATTTCTCGAATTTTGTCAAAAATCGATAATAATCGGAGCATGTGAACAGAATGGGATGAAAAGTTTTCTGTGCATCCGTATAACTATAGCAGGATTATAAAAAAGATGTATATTTACACAAACATATCCGCTGAACAGGACAATGCATTTTTTTTAAATTCTGTGCACCAGGCGCTAATTAAGTTTAACTTCTAATTGATTCATGTAGCTAGTAATAATTTAAAATAATATTTATTTTTAATACCGATGCTGCTAGGGTATTTCATGGCTTTTGAAACCTTAACAAGTTACAACAAAACATAATCTCTAATCCATAATCTATATTAACATACCTGTTTCGCAAGTAAATGTAAAACAGGTGATCAAAAAGACATTGATTGTATTGTAATGAAGTTAATGCCAAAAATAAGAAAACAAAAAGTCTAAATTGCGTTACTTGTGCCAGTTTCATTTAGTTGTGCCAGAAGGTATAAGTGCTTAAAAGTGTCAAGGGGCGAATTTAGATGTAGGTATATTCGTATAAGTAGCGACTTTCCGCAGACTGTAATTTATATTGAATATGCTAGAACAAGAGCGGCAAATGGGTTCTATACTGTATCTAAGTTGAGTATTTTACAGTACTTCATTTTAAAAATTGTCATCATATATATTAAATATGTTTTTCTAAACTATTCAATAGAAGTGAACAGACTTGATAGTTTAAAAATAATACGAGGTAGTTATTTTGGGAATCCTTTGGATTTTACCATTATATAATATAATTGACTATGTGTATCAGAATTATATAAAAGATGAAAGAAACAAGAACAAAAAGTAGAGACAAGGTGAGTGTATATTCGTTGAAACGTTTGGTATGTAATAACACCATTAATGATTATGTACAAGTATTACAAATGGTTGCGGTAGGCAATCTTAACATGTGTGTTTTAGATACTGGAAGTAATAGTCTAACCAACTATTTTAAGGGCATTGGACTTAAGCTAATTATAATTGATACATGTACTACCAGAAGCAAGACGTTAAGACAAACAAACAATTTTCCAAATACTGTAAATATTTATGTTGTAGAGTTTTTAAGCCATTACAAATTTGTTTTAGAATTAAAGTTATCTATTATTAAAAAAAAGGAAAATAGCACTTTGTTTGCATTCCGACTATATGCAACACTATCATCGTTTTTGGATGTTGATATTTACTTGTAACCGCATCCAAATTTGAGAGCAGCACGGCACATAGTCGGAGTACACTACTTTAATGTTAGGATGGGAGTTGACGGCGTGATATACGAATTGCGCATGTTTAGTTTACACTTAAACAACTTATACGTACAACGGAAATAAATAAATTTAGCAGCCTTCTTCATTTTCTCATATTCAAATTGAATAATTGCCCACTAGTAATTATCAGATTTGATATTAATAATGATTAGGAATTACGTACATTATATGTACGTTAAGGTATACTTTCATTCAAATATGTGCAATAAAATTGATAACTATCTAAAATTAATAACATTAATTTTCAGAGTCTACATCAAATATTTAAATTGATTCTCATGCCTCAGTCAGAGGTGCTTTAACAATAAATGCGTCGCGATATTCTAATAGTTACTAAATTTTGCGAGTCACATGTGGCTAGGCCTAACGATAGTACCTAGTTTATATTGTGCTTTGTGTAAATTTGTAACGCCATATTACTTTTGATTTCGAGGGAATGTATATATTTCAGTTGAATGTGCCTTTTTGTTCGTGATAAACAATTTTTGTAATGAAACTATGGTCATTTTCAATTTTCTCACCATGGGTTTATATTAATTTCATTATTTGTTGTTCCCCTGTAATATTAAATATTAAAACTAAAAAATAATTATATTAAAGAGTGTAAAAAAAACTTGAAAAAAGTTATTTTTAATTCTTTATTTAATTATTTATTTACTCGTTACTCGGATGTACAATTGTTATGATAATAATAACATATGAACTTACCTACACAATATATTTTACAGAAAAATAAATTAAATTCACTGGAATGATACAACCTCTCGACTTAAATGCAAGCTCAGTAACCAAATTCATACACAGTTTAATTACACGCGGCCTTTTTTTGTTCCGTGGGATTTATTTTGTAAAACAAAGACGAAATAATAAAGTGCAGCTGCTGTCACTTTGCAGTCAATATTCAAATCATTTTCCTACACATTGTACATGTCAATAGACTTTAAATGGACTAATTGCTAACATAGGACAGTACCGGTAACCAAAATAAAATAGAATGAATTTTATTTGTTGGCTGACAAGTTATAAACACAAGGTCACTTGCAAGTCTCTCATAGATGATAAGACCTGATTTATTCTGAACTATATTAACATTTTTAACAACCTTAGTATCATAAATGTATTTTAGAAGTGTATACAGATTTAGCGAGAATTTTTTATCAAATTTCAAACAAAATCAGTTTCTCTGCTCTTCGAATGTTGACAAATGTGACAAGAAGGAAATTCAGTAATATATAAATCCTAAAACATCAAAGAGTAACAAAAGACGACAAATGCTTTCTATAGCTATTTACATTTCCATTAAATGAGAAAACTGTGTTAAAACTATTACATACGTGGCGACCAGTCCTACAAAATTAATTAATAAGGAATTTCCTAATTTTATGACGCTGCAAAGTTTAAATTCCCCCATTTGGCTTCTTTGAACAAATTTATAGATGTTAATAATGGTCCGGCGTTGATCTGCAAAATGTTATTTAATGATATGAAATTAATAGTAGTATTTTTTTAAATACCGTTTTTATCTATAATTATAAAGAACGTCATTATTTCTTTTTAAATGATCTAAATAGAATGAATGTAAATTATAACCTTATAATTACAAATTCTACATCAGAACAAATTCCACATCTGTCGTGGATCATCCAATTTTGATATTTCATATGCACAACTCATAATTTAGAAAAGAAAAGCGTAAATTCTACAAAATAAACTATTTACATAGTTAAAGACAAGTTTCCGTTTTGTTACTTACTCTTTTAACTTTTGATGTTTATTTCTTTTTTTTGTATAAATTCAATTCGTGAAGACAAATGTGAATATTTGAGTATTTGCAAGAACCTAAAGTACTTCTCAACTTACCTTCACGAGCCATAAACTTAATTTTCATGAGCGTCAATTTAGAATTCTGTACTTCGTTTATAATTTTCTGACATTTATTACAAACAATTAAAATGGGAATAACTAAATGCAACGCCCATGCCATTAAATAATTCATTTTCGCGTATTGGGTCTGAAACAAAAATATTTTATGGCATTTAGTCAAAAAACTATTGACAAGTTTTATTAATTCGAAAATATTTCAATGAACTCATAAATATACAAAAAAGTACAGAGAGTAGTTATTATCAATGCTTTTCTCTTATTCAGTTTATCAAAACGAAACGTACGGAGAAACAAGTACTAGATATGACCTTGAAAAATTTATGAAATTTAAAATGAAAATTCGGAATAAATGAAAAATAAGATAAAAATAATGTGTAATAATTTCCAAAACTTTAAAGATAGGAAGCAAGGTGTTTATAACATCTCGCTTCCTATCTTTAAACTGGATGGAAGTTCTAGATATTTGAAGAAGTTCAATTATATGTAACTATGAACATAAATTGATGCTGGTGGTATTATTCAATTTGTTCCAAAACATTACAGGAAACAAATTTCCATAGTAATATAAAACACCTTTTTTAAATATATGAATCAGCGTGCGAAAGAAGTTTCAACTGGTTTGGGTTATTCGCAGATCGAATTCAATGAACCGTATAGGAATATCAATGAATTGCATAACATTTAAAGGAATATCTATTTGAACATAAACCAAATAACACTTTTCACGAAGTCTCCAGAAATGTAAAGCCTGCAAACTTGTAATATAGCACGTATAATCGGTTTTAGATGCCAGGTACTTTTTCCGGAAATCAATGTGTAAACAGCTAAAAATGCCGTTGGAAATTTGGTTGAGAATTTCAAAATATTTAATGTTAGAGGCTTCACAGTTTCAATTTTTATTCATATATAGAAATAGAAAATATCCTATTAATCTTTTTTTAAACGCTAGAAATATTATTTTTATTAAAAACGAAGCTAAAAATGTACTCATAGTCCTTTTATTGCCCGGTGTAATCCGTAATGGGTAGCTAGTTCATAATAAGTGACTGTTACTGAAACGGTGTTTAACGTATGACATCTCTTTATGAATTGGTGTACACTTTCTTAAAATGTTTGAAAAATTACATAATTCTGGATTTATATTTTAGGATTCAATTTGATGATTTGAAGATTAGATTATATTTAATCACGAAAACTGGCGATTGAAACGCAGATGTTATGTGAAGTTTTCAAGTGAACATCCCTCTTCTACTTAGTTCCTTTGGTAATCACGCCAAAGAAAGTAAGTAGAAGAGGTTGGTAGACTATAAATAAATTGATAATGATTTCAAAAATCCACAAAGTTTATTGCATGTGAATAGGTTGCACTATATGAGTATGTACACTATGTGTAAGTCCTCATTAGCGATAATGAAAATTTCACTATTTATTGTTTTTTAAATGAAATAACACATTAAAATAACTAATTTTCATAACTCTATTTTTAATATTTTTGCAGATGCGGGGTGACTAGGTTTTGGCAATATTTTCATCGTATATTACACATATATTATGTTATGAAACAATAAGAATACGTAATAAAAAAATCATATAAAATTAGTTTTGGAATCCTTAAAACTGATCCTGTAATTGATATTTTCTTTGGCCAAAAGTAAAAAAGATTCTGTACCCAAATTCTACCCTCCAAAATTTAAAAAAAATTGTATATTCCGTTCTCGCTATTTCGAATTATATAAGTTAATACGTTCTATGACTACGCAAAGCTTTTACATAGAACTATTTCTGAGAAAAAAGATTGTGGCTGACAGATGGACGGACTGACATGTAAGTGAACTTGTAAAAGTATGTTTCGGTTGGTTAAATTTTGTCTATTTAAGTAAACAAAAGGTAACTTAAATAAACAGTGTTTAATTTCGGTATAACCTGGCAGTGTAGCATAATTCATTGAGGTGAAAAATGTAACTAACACGATTATTAAGAAAAGCGACTAAAATAAATATATATAAAGTATAAAACATAAATCGTGATATTAAAAATAACATAAGTTAATGTCAAATTGTCCAAAATTAATAAAAACCTAAACGATTACGGATAACTTGTACAAAAATTTGATGAAACCTGTGGAAAGGTTTTTGGTTTCAAAACTTTTCGTTACGAGTACATATGAGATTAAATCTTTGAAAACTAATTCAGTGTTTATTTTTAGGACTAATTATTTAACGAAATTAATTTAAATTGCGCAATTAAAGTTATAGGCCAATGTAACTGAATAAATTTGCTTTCGTCATCTGCAGCAGATGCAACATAATTTGTTAAGGTACATGGTAATAAAGATTAAATATTCTCATGAAGTTTAATACTCATTCTTATTTTTCACTACAGCAACGAAGTATATTTTCTTCTAATTCACATATCTTGAAAAAATCAATCAGTAATAAGTTATGACAAAGAGAGGAAAATTATCGAGTCGAAAAATAATACCGAATGAAATATGTCTGAGAAAATGGAAGATCCTTATTTCATATAAGTTTCTACCGATCTAGAAATTTATTAAGAAATTCAACTTGAATTGATTACTTTCCCTAAAACAAATCTGTACTTACTTCATCGGTCCATGTGAATATTACACCGCTTATCGACATGAACTGTATTGGAATGCAGATTACAAATGCCAGAAATATCTGTAAATAATTTTTTATAATTTAAAAACGTCATAATTTGAATACACTAATCATAATTTAAATACATTGAAATAAAACAATATCAAAATGAAAATATTACAATATATAAGTTTAATTGTAAAACTGAATAAAGAAAATCGTTAATATGTTTACCGTGTCTATGAAATTTCGAGGTAAGTGTTGTACTCATTTGGAATATTCATTTCTTTTTAAACATAACAAAAAAAATGTGCTTCATAAAATCTAACTGACATTTTGTGTATGTTTATGTATAATTGATTAAAATACCAATGAAAATACTTTAATCTTACCTGCTTGTCGAAGGAACGATTCAAAAGATTACACAAACGAGACATTTTGATATAAAAATCCGTAAGCAGAAAAAAGCCTTCCTCGTCGTTTTGGTTACTGTCCGGTTTTCTTAAATAAGTTATGTTATACTCTTCTGGATGCCTCTCACATTGTTGCAAAATTAATTTTAAACGCTTATTTATAATTTGAAAACTCTTACTGATGTAAAACAATATCGAATCAAAATAAAAGAGTTCCAAATGAAACATTGCAACAGATGAATATAAAATACAAAATTTAATCATTGTGTAGAAGCCGACATAGAAGAAGTCATTGATAAAAATGATTACCTGCGTTATAATTAGAAATACGACAGAAAATTGGCTTAGAAGTTTAGATTTGCGGATTTTCTGCATTCTATGTCAAAATATTTTTCAATTTCATTGAGTAGTCATTAAATTTGCTTGAATATTTCTACACCATAAGATGTCAATTAAGAGGACATAACACAAATGTGTTAAAAATAGAAACATATAAATGTGATGAAAAAACCTATAACTTGAATGTTCACTGTAAACGCTGAGATGTGCTGAGTAAAAATAACCCGCAGCGATAGCGTATATTACAGTCGCCACGCTGTAGCATTGGAGCATTTGAGTTAGAATTGAATAGTTTAGAGTTTTAGACCCGAATCTACACCCACCTAAAACGGATTCATAAATATTTAACGCTTTAAAACTTTCTTCGATATCAGGAAATTCTTATTCCTGTTGCTCTGCCATTTTAAGCACCGACGTTTAGAATGTATTTAAACACCGGTGTTGCGTTCGATCTAGTCTACAATAAAGACATCCTTGAAGACGAGACTAACTTATGTAAAAACCTTTGTCAATTACCTTAAACGAAAATAACAATTCATTTGGATTTTTTTTAAAGTTGCCAAAGGAACACTTGCTACACAAACAAAAAAGATGTAAATTAGCAAATTTAAATATAAAAAAGGAATATTTGATTAGAATGAGGTAACTAAAAGAAGTTTTGTAAAATTATTTAAGTTTGGAATTTATCACAAAAATTATATATATATATAATTATATATATATATATGTATATATATATATATATATACATATATATATATATATATATATATATATATATATATATATATATATATATATATATATATAGCAGAAGGAATATCACTATATGGTTCTGAATATAAGACACTGAATATCAGTTTTGGTGGTACGACCCTTTAATTACCAATACAAATAATTTTAATTTGCATAATTCGACAAGTTGTTCGTAACAGAACTAGATAAGAATCAATACCAAAGAATCTCAACAATCTCGCCGATTACTACTATACGAGCATATCGTGTAATCGTTGGAAAAAAATTGTTCAATGGTTTATATTTCGAAATATGAAACACATAGGTATTTTAAATAATAATTTAAAAGTCAGTGATAAAATTAAAAGTAGTCCATGTCGTACGAATGTTGTAATTGTTTACACCTTATAGACGATTTATTTAATAAATTGAGTGCTCAGTAATAAGTTGCAAATCATAAAATTAAACAGTGTCACACATATTTAAGTACAATTTACACGTCACCTGAACAGAGTCACGTTACTATGTTTTTATGATGATTGAACGAAAGTACATTACTTTACCGATCGATAATGTCTGGATACCTTTTTCTTAAGGGTGAGATCGTGACCTCCAGTGGGGTTGAAAATGGTCACAGAAAATAGAAGACTTTTCCTAATGAATCAAATAATTTATCTTAATTTAACAGGTCGGAAAGTATAAATAATTAGGAAATTATGAATTAGGCGAGCATGAGGTTAGATTCATTTTTTGAGATTTTTTTTGGATTTTATAATAGTAGGATATAAAACGTTGAAAAACGTTTGTCGAAGTAATGATATTAATAGTTTTGTAACTTAAGACTATTTATAAATGGACTAAACTTGTGACATTTTTTGAGCTAACACCCTTTCTACTTCAGAGGGGAGCTAATGTCTGCTTGGAGCTACTAAGTTTCCGTCGTACCAACGAGAGGCTAAAGTTTATGGTTACTGAATATGAAAAATGAGTGGCTTATGATAATTTTCTTTGTAAATGCCAGTGGCTAGGAGCTAGAGAAAAAGTGTAACTATAGCAAAATATAACATTGGACAAAAGATACTTTTGTGTGTATGGTCGGGTATAAAGGAGTTATTTATTAGAAATTATTTCAAGCTAACAATACAATTATAGGTAAGTTTTATTGTAAACAATTGCGGAAATTCACAGCAAAACTTTTATAGCTTTGATTTGCTCGATCCCACGTAACAAAAGTAACGCGTGAAAAACTTATTTTTCAAATTAAAATCAAACTTCATCGGTTTTTCCGTCAAAAACCCAAAGATTTCTACAGGGCGGAATTTTAGTTCTGCCTACACATTGGCATCTATATGTGTATATATATATATATATATATATATATTATATATATATATATATATATATAGATATATATTATACTTACGATTAGTCATGTTCAAAACAAGTTGGAAAGTTACTTTCGACATAAAATGCTTGTCCTGATTGAAATGTAACTGTCACCGTTATAAAAGTTTAGATCCGATATTCAGTATCGATGACACGGAGAATATTAGTAGGAAGAATGTTACATGAAAACTTTTATGCGGACGATATATCTGTAAAACATAATGTAATCAAAATTAAACTGGTATACACTCAGAAGGAAAAAAATGTGTTACTTAAAATATATTTAAATCAAAGTAGTTGCATCAGAATGATAAGTTGAATGTTAATTTAATAACTATGTTATTTCTATGAACAAAATATTTACAACACGAAAACACTTCCATCCAAAAATGGTCCAATAATTAAAAGTGTGTGTAAAAAGTTAAATTTCATCCGATATTCAATGCAATGACTTTCTTTCTGAAAAATGGTGCCATGATATTTTAGCCAGAAATGGGTAAAAATTTTTGCTTTATTATAAATGTGAAAAAGTTCTGTAATGAAACTGTTGACAAAGAATTTGAGAGAAATTTAAATTCTACACTTGAATTGTATTTAAAATCTATGTAATACTAGATCACTAGTAATATATAAGGATTCATGGATAAATATTATTTTAAGTCTTTGCCAGTTCAGTCGTCATGTATGGCTTCATATCCAGAATTTTAATTTTCATACTGATGTGTATTAAGCAGGCTTACAATGAGATCTAATGTATACACTAATTTTCCCTTTAATCACCATCATGTCAAATAGAACACAAGCTATCAACGAAACTATTAAATAAAAGAAATTTTAATAAGAAATCCTCATTACAGATTTGAATAAATGTGTTTACTCAGTGATTTAGACTGGCCAAATGGCAACAGCCACCGACAGACTGTGGAACAATTTCGTACACAGAATACGTAATCACTGTAGTCTTTCATACTTACATTTTTTACATTTTACAGTCATTTTACCTTTCTCAACGATTAACTATAATGAGATATGCATTTTGTGCACCACTATAAGGTGCCGACTAATTAACACGATGAAATTTATATAGTGATTTTAACATGACTGCATATCGTAATGGAAAAGTTGAGAATTATTTATTAAAAAACATAACCGCAGTTTATAATCGAATACTGCATAATTTAGCTAAATGTTACAGACTCGCTATGACTCTCGGTTTAAATAGCTATAAATCTGGAAGTATTGCTGGAAACAGGTTTTTTTTACATATTTTTTAAAAATGATATTTGGCGTGCACCCTAAAGTCTAAAAATAGAGACTCTTTACCCTATAAGCTTCGCCGCGGAACTGCAATGATAGGAATTGAAACAATGTTTTGAGATTCTTTGGTGTTGATTCTTGTCTAGTTCTGTTACGAAGAACTTGTCGAATTATGCAAATTAAAATTATTTGTATTGGTAATTAAAGGGTCGTACCACAAAAACTGATATTCAATGTCTTATATTCAGGACCATATAGTGATATTCTTTCTGCTATATATATATATATATATATATATATATACATATTTATATATATATATATACATATATATATATATATATATGTATATATATATATACATATATATATATATATATATATATATATATATGTATATATATATCTATATATATTATTTTTGTGACAAATTCCACACATAAATTATTTTACAAAACTTCTTTTAGTTACCTCATTCTACTCAAATATTTATTTTTTATATTTAAATTTGCTAATTGACATCTTTTTTGTTTGTGTAATATATGTTACCTTGGCAACCTTCAAAAAAATCCAAATGAATTATTTTCGTTTAAGATAATTGACAAAGTTTTTACATAAGTTAGTCTCGTCTTCAAGGATGTCTTTATTGTAGACTAGGTCGGACGCGACACCGGTGTTTAAATACATTCTAAACGTCGGCGCTTAAAATGGCAGCGCAACAGGAATTAGAATTTCCTGATATCGAAGAAAGTTTTAAAGCGTTAAATATTTATGAATCCGTTTTAGGTGTGTGTAGATTCGGGTCTAAAACTCTAAACTATTCAATTCTAACTCGAATGCGCCAATGCTACAGCGTGGCGACTGTAATATACGCTATCGCTGCGGGTTATTTTTACTCAGCACATCTCAGCGTTTACAGTGAACATTCAACTTATAGGTTTTTTCATCAAATTTACATGTTTCTATTTTTAACACATTTGTGTTATGTCCTCTTAATTGACATCTTATGGTGTAGAAATATTCACTCAAATTTAATGACTTTACTCAATGAAATTGAAAAATATTTTGACATAGAATGCAGAAAATACCTGTACCGCAAATCTAAACTTATAAGCCAACTTTCTGTTGTATTTCTAATTATAACGCAGGTAATCATTTTTATGAATGACTTCTTCTATGTCGGCTTCTACACAATGATTAAATTTTGTATTTTATATTCATCTGTTGCAATGTTTCATTTGGAACTCTTTTATTTTGGTTCGATATTGTTTTACATCATTAAAAGTTTTCAAATTATAAATAAGCGTTTAAAATTAATTTTGCAACAATGTGAGAGGCATCCAGAAGAGTATAACATAACTTATTTAAGAAACCTGGACAGTAACCAAAACGACGAGGAAGGCTTTTTTCTGCTTACGGATTTTTATACCAAGATGTCTCGTTTGTGTACTCTTTTGAATCGTTCCTTCGACAAGCAGGTAATATTAAAGTATTTTCATAGGTATTTTAATCAATTATACATAAACATACACAAAATGTCAGTTAGATTTTATGAAGCACATTTTTTTTGTTATCTTTAAAAAGAAATGAATTTTCCAAATGATTTTGTTATCTTTAAAAAGAAATTAATTTTCCAACACTTACCTCGAAATTTCATAGACATGGTAAACATATTAACGATTTTCTTTATTCAGCTTTACAATTAAACTTATATATTGTAATATTTTTATTTTGATATTGTTTTATTTCAATGTATTTAAATTATGATTAGTGTATTCAAATTATGATGTTTTTAAATTATGAAAAATTATTTGCAGATATTTCTGGCATTAGTAATCTGCATTTCAGTAGAGTTCATGTCGATAAGCGGTGCAATATTCACATGGACTGATGAAGTAAGTACAGATTTGTTTTAGGGAAAGTAATCGATTCAACTTGAATTTGTTAAAAAATTTCTAGATCGGTAGAAATTTTATATGAAATAAGGATCTTCCATTTTCTCAGACATATTTCATTCGGTATTATTTTTCGACTCGATAATTTTCCTCTCTGATGTAATCACTTTGTCACACTTATTACTGATAGATTTTTTCAAGATATGTGAATTAGAAAAAAATATACTTCGTTGCTGTAGTGAAAAATAAGAATGAGTATTAAACTTCTTGTGAACATTTAATCTTTATTACCATCTACCTTAACAAATTATTTTGCATCTGCTGCAAATAACGAAAGAAAATTTATTCAGTTACATTGGCCTATAACTTTAATTGCGCAATTTAAATTAATTTCGTTAAATAACTAGTTTTCAAAGATTTAATCTCATATGTACTCGTAACGGAAAGTTTTGAAACCAAAAACTTTTCCACAGGTTTCATCAAATTTTTGTACAAGTTATCCGTAATCATTTAGGTTTTTATTAATTTTGGACAATTCGACATTAACTTATGTTACTTTTAATATCACGATTTATGTTTTATACTTTGTATATATTTATTTCGATCGCTTTTCTTTATAATCGTTTTAATTACATTTTTCACCTCAATGAATTAAGCTACACTGCCAGGTTATACCGAAATTTAACATTGTTTATTTAAGTAACCTTTTGTTTAATTAAATAAAAAATATTTAACCCACCGAAAAATACTTTTGTAAGGTCACATACATGTCAGTCCGTCCATCTGTCAGCCACAATCTTTTTCCTCAGAAATAGTTCTACGTAAAAGCTTTGCGTAGTCATAGAACCTATTAACTTATATAATTCGAAATAGCGAGAACGGAATATACATTTTTTTTGAAATTTTGGAGGGTAGAATTTTGGTACAGAATCTTTTTTACCTTTGGCTAAAGAAAATATCAATTACAAGATCAGTTTTAAGGATTCCAAAACTAATTTTATATGATTTTTTTATTACGTATTCTTATTGTTTCATAACATAATATATGTGTAATATACGATGAAAATATTGCCAAAACCTAGTCACCCCGCATCTGCAAAAATATTAAAAATAGAGTTATGAAAACAAATTATGGGTCGTAGAATTTAAAGTAAAATTATCTACTAAAAGCCACATTCTCAGGTGTTGACCGTGAACTAAATTTTATGTATTTACATAGTGATCAATAATATTATTATTTGTGAAACATTTGGTAAAAATACTACGTATCCTTAAACATTTAGCGATAAAAGTAATAGAACACAAAATGAATGTTTTTTTTCTCTTTTGTATATGTTCAAACAGGGATCATGTTAAAAAATGCTTACTCGATTAAGATGGAATTTTTTTGGTAGATATATGGATAAACTTGAAGTAACCTTTAGTTTTTATTTAATTGGAATAAGTTCCCCCAATCAGAATACGTGCAAATTAAATATTTTCGAAAAAGCATAGAAAAACAGAAATATTATTTTGAATGTTTGTCTATGGCGTGTTTGTCTATGACGTAACAGCATATAAAATTTCATCACGTAACAGCAAATAAAAGGATTTCACTAAAGTTTTTACTGCTGGATTTTGTTGGGTCTCTTTTGTTATATCGCCATTACTTGGCCATTAAAAAAGAAAATATGAAAAATTGCCGTTTCAATAAAATGTACCCTCACTGGAAAAAAGTTTATTTAAATAAATATCATAATAGACTGTTTTATTTGTATTAATATTAAATTTACCTTAATATATTTTATATAGTTCCACACGTGAAAGAAGACACTGGCGGAACTAGTTATTAATATGAACGTAATTTACAAAGGAATAATATTCCCATTATTATGCAAATATAATTTAAGTATACATTTGTACTAATTTGCATTGTACTTATGTGATAGTGCTTATTAACAATAGTTCAAAAGAATTAAGGATGCGTTCTATCCATCGAGTGATCCGTGGCAGCTAAAATCAATAAAACGTGAATTAATTTAATATAATTAATTTACTACAATAAATCGTGTGCTGCTTTCATTTTGGTTATTTTAATGGGTTATTTCATTTAAAAACCTATAAATAGTGAAATTTTCATTATCGCTAATGAGGACTTACACATAGTGTACATACTTATATAGTGCAACCTATTCACATACAATAAACCTTGTGGATTTTTGAAATTATTATCAATTTATTTATAGTCTACCAACCTCTTCTACTTAATTTCTTTGCCGCGATTACCAAAGGAACTAAGTAGAAGAGGAATGTTCACTAGAAAACTTCACATAACATCTACGTTTCAATCGCCAGTTTTCGTGATTAAATATAATCTAATCTTCAAATCATCGAATTGAATCCTAAATTTTTTATAGGGAAATTCAGAATTATGTAATTTTTTAAACATTTTAAGAAAGTGTACACCAATTCATAAAGAGATGACATACTTTGAACACCGTTTCAGTAACAGTCATCTATTATGAACTAGCTACCCATTATGGATTACACCGGGCAATAAAAGGACTATGAGTACATTTTTTGCTTCGTTTTTAATAAAAAGAATATTTCTGGCGTTTAAAAAAAGATTAATAGGATATTTTCTATTTCTATATATGAATAAAAATTAAAATTGTGAAGCCTCTAACATTAAATATTTTGAAATTCTCAACCAAATTTCTAACGGAATTTGTAGCTGTTTACACATTGAATTCCGGAAAAAGTACCTGGCATCTAAAACCGATTATACGTACTATATTACAAGTTTACGGGCTTAACATTTCTGGAGACTTCGTGAAAAATGTTATTTGGTTTATGTACAAATAGATATTCCTTTAAATGTAATGCAATTCGTTGATATTCCTATACGGTTCATTGAATTCGATATGCGAGTTAACTCAAACCAGTTGCAATTTCTTTCGCACGCTGATTCATATATTTAAAAAAGGTGTTTTATATTACTATGGAAATTTGTTTCATGTAATGTTTTGGAACAAATTGAATAATACCACCAGCATCAATTTCTGTTCACAAACAATTACATATAATTGAACTTCTTGAAATATCTAGAACTTTCATCCAGTTTAAAGATAGGAAGCGAGACGTTATAAACACGTTGCTTCCTATCTTTAAAGTTTTAGAAGTTATTGCACATTATTTTTATCTTTCCTGATATTTTTTATGTTTTTAATTTTTTAAGGTCATCTCTAGTACTTGTTTCTCCGTACGTTTCGTTTTGATAAACTGAATAAGAGAAAAGCATTGATAATAACTACTCTCTGTACTTTTTTGCATATTTATGAGTTCATCGAAATATTTTCGAATTAATAAAACTTATCAAGAGTTTTTTGCCATTAAATTTTTTTTGTTTCAGACCCACCACGCAAAAATGAATTATTTAATGGCATGGGCGTTGTATTTGGTCATTCCTATTTTAATTGTTTGTATTAATTGTCAGAAAATTACAAACGAAGTACAGAATTCTAAATTGATGCTTATGAAAATTAAGTTTATGGCTCGTGAAGGTAAGTTGAGAAGTAATTTAAGTTTCTAGGTTCTAGCAAATACTCAAATATTCACATTTGTCTTCAAAAATTGAATTTATACAAAAAAAAGAAATAAACATAAAAAGTTAAAAGAGTAAGTAACAAAACGGAAACTTGTCTTTAACTAAGTAAATAGTTTAGTTTGTTCTTTTATGCTTTTCTTTTCTCACTCATAATTTAGGGTTGTGCATATGAAATATCAAAATTAGATTGGACGATCCCCGGGAGATTTGCATTTTTTTCTGATGTAGAATTTGTAATTATAAGATTATAATTTACATTCATTCTATTTAGACCATTCAAAAAGAAATAATGACGTTCTTTATAATTATAGATAAAAACGGTATTTAAAAAAAGATTACTATTAATTTCATATCATTAAATAACATTTTGCAGATCAACGTCGGACCATTATTAACATCTATAAATTTGTTCAAAGAAGCCAAATGGGGAAATTTAAACTTTGCAGCGTCATAAAATTAGGAAATTCCTTATTAATTAATTTTGTGGGACTGGTCGCCACGTATGTAATAGTGTTAACACAGTTTTCTCATCTGATGAAAATGTAAATAACTTTAGAAAGCATTTGTCGTCTTTTGTTGCTGTTTGCTGTTTTAGGAATTATATATTACTAAATTTCCTTCTTGTTACGTTTGTCAAAATTCGAAGAGCAGAGAAACTGATTTTGTTTGAAGTTTGATAAAAAATTATCGCTAAATCTGTGTACACTTCTAAAATACATTTATGATACTAAGGTTGTTAAAACTTGATTTATTAAGACCTGATTTATTCTGAGCTATATTAAGCTCAGAATAAATCAGGTCTTATCATCTACGAGAGACTTGCAAGTGACCTTGTGTTTATAACTTGTCAGCCAACAGATAAAATTCATTATTTTGGTTACCGATACTGTCCTATGTTAACAATTAGTGCATTTAAAGTTGTAAAAACAAAAGTCTATTGACATGTACAATGTGTAGGAAAATGATTTGAATATTGACTGCAATGTAACAGCAGCTGCACTTTGTTATCCCGTCTTTGTTTTACAAAGTAAATGCCACAGAATAAAAAAAGGCCGCGTGTAATTGAACTGTGTATGAATTTGGTTACTGAGGTTGTATTCAAGTCGAGAGGTTGTATCGTTCCATTGAATTTGATTTATTTTTCTGTAAAATATAATGTATAGGTAAGTTCATATGTTATTATTATCATAACAATTGTACATCCGAGTAACGAATAAATAAATATATTAAAAATAACTTTTTTCAAGTTTTTTTTACACGCTTCAATATGTTTATTTTTTAGTTTTAATATTTAATATTACAGGGGAACAACGAATAATGAAATTAATATAAAGCCATGGTGCAGAAATTGAAAATGACCATAGTTTCATTACAAAAATTGTTTATCACGAACAAAAAGGCTCATTCAACTGAAATACATACATTCCCTCGAATTCAAAAGTAATATGGCGTTGCAAATTTACACAAAGCACAATATAAACTAGATACTATCGTTAAACCTAGCCGCACGTGATTGGCAAAATTTAGTTACTATTAGAATATCGTGACGCATTTATTGTTAAAGCACCTCTGACTGAGCCGTGAGAATCAATTTAAATATTTGGTGTAAACTTTGAAAATGAATGTTATTAATTTTAGAAAGTTATCAATTTTATTGCACATATTTGAATGTAAGTATACCTTTACTTACATATAATGTATGTAATTCCTACTCATTATTAATATTAAATCTGATAAGTAATCTGGTAAGCAATTATTCAATTTGAATATGAGAAAATCAAGACGGCTGCTAAATTTATTTATTTCCGTTGTACATATAAGTTGTTTAAGTGTAAACTAAACCTGCGCAATTCGTATATCACGCCGTCAACTCCCATCCTAATATTAAAGTAGTGTACTCCGACTATGTGCCGGGCTGCTCTCAAATTTGGATGCGGTTAAAAGTAAAGATCGGTTAAAAGAAACGACACGATGGCTTCAAAAACTCTACAACATAAATATTTACAGAATTCGGAAAATTGTTTGTTTGTCTTAACGTCTTGCTTCTGGTATTACATGTATCAATTGTAATTTGCTTAAGTCCAATGCCTTTAAAATAGTTGGTTAGACTATTACTTCCAGTATCTAAAACACACATGTTAAGATTGCCTACCGCAACCATTTGTAATACTTGTACATAATCATTAATGGTGTTATTACATACCAAACATTTCAACGAATATACACTCACCTTGTCTCTACTTTTTGTTCTTGTTTCTTTCATCTTTTATGTAATTCTGATACACATATTCAATTATATTATATAATAGTGAAATGCGAAGGAATCCCAACATAACTACTTCGTATTATTTTTAATCTATCAAGTCTATTCGGTTCTATTGAATAGTTTGGAAAAAAATATTTATCTAATGAATGTGATCATATTTTGACAAAAGAGATACGTGTAAGGCTTTAAAAATCAGATTCAAATTTCTATCAGCAATATGTTTAAAGACTTAACGTTCCGTTTTATGGTATGTTTGAATATTAGGAGGGGGCGTGTTTCTTATAAACTTGACTTTTAAAATAAGATGACACTCTAACAAACGCAGTAATTAAATATCTTGATTGTATGCTAATTTAAGATAAAGTTACTTAAGATGATGACAATTTTTAAAATAAAGTACTTTAAAATACTCAACTTAGATACAGTATAGAATCCATTTACCGCTCTTGTTCTAGCATATTCAATATAAATTACAGTCTGCGGAAAGTTGCTACTTATATTAATATACATCTAAATTCGCACCATGATACTTTAAGCCCTTATACCTTCTGGCACAACTAAATGAAACTGGCACAACTAAGGCAATTTCCACTTTTTGTTTTCTTTTTTGCATGAATTTCATTATAATAAAATCAATGTCTTTTTGGTCACCTGTTTTACATTTACTTGCGAAACAAGTATGTTGATATAGATTATGGATTAGAGATTATGTTTTGTTGTAACAGAATTTTATCTAAAGCCTCAGTTATCGTTTTTCACCAGTCTTGGCATTGCATTCAAAATCAAAAGCTGCTAATCTGCTGATGCTTCCGTTAACCAGTGTGTCATTAATATAAAAAAAATGATCGTCATAATGTACCGCACCTAAAGTTTTGTATGCACTTTTTTGGTAAAACGACTTAAGTTTTTATTTATTTTTAGTACCATTACAAAGCTAGAACGTTTTAAAACTTTTAAGCAATGCTTTCAGACGGCAACTGTCTATGGTATTATATAGGGCAGATCCAATTGATTTAGACTTTCAAAAATTCTACTAGTTATTGAATTGTTCCCTCTCTGTTTAACACTGTGTCTATTGAATTATTCCTAATTTATCCCCCTTAAAATATTTCTTTAACGACCGCTGTTAAGTCGTTTTTGGAAAAAAATGGCGCTTCCATACACCTAGTATACAAACTTCTCCTGTACACGGGCAACGTCTACATAAATAAAAAATTGCTTTCAGCGCTTCAACTGCAATTACTGTTTTATACAGTTCCTTCTAATTTTACTTAATTAATTGTTACTTCTTATTTTACTCCTTATAAAACTTCATACCGGATGTTATATATAAAAATCGATTTTTAAAGAGTAAACTTCAAAAAACAAATAAACAAACACGCCCTTGTCTTAATGTCTTTAAAACGGTGAACAATTAATTTTTTTCGTAAATTTGTTAAGGTTTCGAGAGGCATGAAATGTCCTAGCAGCATCGGTATTAAAAATAAATATTATTTTAAATTATTACTAGCTACATGAATAAATTAGAAGTTAAACTTAGTTAGCGCCTGGTGCACAGAATTAAAAAAAAATGCATTGTCCTATTCGGCGAATATGTTTGTGTAAATATACAATTGTTTTATGAGCCTGCTATAGATATACGGATGCACAGTAAAATTTTCATCCCATTCTGTTCACATGCTTCGATTATTATCGATTTTTGACAAAATTCGAGAAATTACGCCATATCGTATTTCGATGATGTCAACAAATTTAGATGTACAAATTGTCTAATGAACCTGACATTTCCTTGTAACCGTCATTGTTCTTTTTTGTTTAAATGCCACATATTTTTAATCTCGTATCGATAATACCACATGTAGTTTTCCTAATTTTATCACTTCAATTTACAAAAGAAATAATATGCTACAAAGGAATTAAAATATCTTTAGTAGTGACAGAATTTAGAACAATGGCTAGGACGGTAAAAAGTTTCAATAAAACTTCTTAGATTTCTGCCCACAATTAGAGTATCCAGATGTAGCAAAATAATTTATGCGGAAATAAACTTCGATTTACAATAAATTTATTTGCGCGGAATGCCATGTTTGACACGCATGGCGCATATTTTTATCGGACATAGTTTAATATATAATACACAATTAACTGTGCGTGTACTACATGTTAATAATAAGAAAATAATTAACAAGTCTCAAATATTTATAAAATGTTAACGCTATTTTAATATATTTAGCAGTAAATTATTAGAGAGTAAGTCCATTTCTATAAGTATTATAATCTTGCAGAAAAACAATACTTTTATCAGTAATTGTTAATTTACAGTATGATATTCAATTGATGAAAAACCATATGAAATTACTACATTTTAGATGTATATCTAAAATGTAGTAATTTCATATGGTATAGACATACGTCTAAATTTTAATAATTAACTGTCCTAGAAATTTTCGTTGTTTGCCGTTAAACGACAATGAAACGAAGTTGGTTAACATATTAATTTTAGAATGCATTTTCCAACTCATTAATATATGGAGGGAGTTAAAACATATGGTGTAATCTATTTACCAAAATAGTATATGGATTGCTAATATTTTCAATACATTGATTTATTTTTATATTACGAAAGAACTTACTACAGTATAAGTTAACCGGGAAAATTATTGATTAATTAAAAAAAATGAGTGTAGGCCAAGCTTTTGCTTGTTTCAAACAGTCATTGACTATGTAGCTACGTGTAAATATAATGAAGAGATACACAAGTACATAAATGAGCAGAGGAAATTCTACCAATCTGATTATATTCACCTATCATTCATTAGTTTGTTTAGACACTCCTATAGCGAAGTGACAACAGCATCACCTACGTATATAAATGTGAAAAAATATGTCTCTGTATTTGATCTTCTCATATACAGATATATTATAATAAAATTATAGGAAACACTTTTATGCATAGTAAATTGCAACCCATAATTGCGCATTTGAAATCAATGTACGAGTACATTTGATTCGCTTAGGTAATATCTTTTATTGAAAGCATAGTGGATTCGATTACGAAACAATATGTTAATCCATGACGTTCAATACGTTCTAGCTTTCTCAATTGGTGGGTAATAGCCAGAATTCGAATTGCTTCTACGTTAATATATTAATAATAGCATATTCTTCGATAATTCCGTTAATCCATTGTGTGTCTAAGTCGTTGTGAATTTCTTGACTAGTTACATAGCGGTATGCATTGGTAATCACACGCAAGAACTTATTTTAGTTTCGTTAGATTTACAATATGATTTGGTTATTTAGCACATCCCTAAAGTTGGATAATATACGTCCAAAATCGGTCGGACAATAGAAAAGTAAATTAGTCGCTTATAGAAGAGGTTAAGCTTGGAAGGATTTCCAAAAAAAACAAGTTATTTATTGTTGTTTCAACCTGATTTGCTCAGTTTTTACACTAACGTGATGTTTCCAGTTATGATTATTATCCAGATGAAGTCTACGTTATTTTGCTGATTCTTCTTGCTAGACTTGAATTCCGTTAAAAAAAGGTGTGTAGATTACTATTTGTTTGTTGCAAACTTTTGTCATGTTTTTCATCAATTTCAATTTTTGTGATTTCCAAGAATAATATTTACTTTTATTAGAGTAAAGGTATAGTGCGTATGTTTAAAATATATGTATGGGGAATGTATATGTGTATGGGGAAAATGATTTGTCATGAATGAAAATTAAAATAAAGTAACGTGTTTTCACTTTTAGTCAACGGAAACGACTGACTTACTTTATTCAAACTTTACACAAAATTGTCATAGAGGGTTACTACTGGTTAATTAGATATTTTGTTCGGATACATATTTATAACACTTACACTCAAAATATCTCTGTCCTCTATAGACAACAATGACAATATAACAATCAGTATTTTACAGTTACACTTTAACAAAACCTAATGTAATACCCAATAAAATCTAGGATTCACTAATAATTTATGTGCGCTTTATCATTATGTAAATTTATTTGATACATCTTCTTATTAATTTCATACCGTAAATTGCTAAGACAAATTGCTTTTTTACCAGCCTCTGAAACTGTCACATATTCGGCTTCTGTACTAGAAAGCGTAATAGATTTTGCTTACAACAATTCCAAGATATAACAGATCCTGATAAAGATAAACAAAAACCTGAGCAAAACCTCCCTTTATTAAGATCGTTAACCCAATCAGCTTCTACATAACCTTCTACATTAGTCTTTTCATATATACAATATTTTATACCTATATTTTTAGTTTTCTTTAAACATAATATTTTTTGCATAAATTCAATGTTTTCTCATTATAACAGTTGTTAAATTGACTTAGATATGACAATGAATTAGCTACATTAGGGCGTGTTAGAACTGCCAAATATAACAAACTGTCTATCAACTGTTGATATGGAATTTGAGCATTAGAAAATTCAGTTTTCTTAACAGTTAGTTTGTCGCCTGTTGAAGTGTCTGATGTTTTACAGTCAATAACATTAAAATTAGTTAGTAACCGATCAATATAATTCCCTTTGGTCAAGGTAATAACACCATTGTCCTTATAAAAATTAACTGATATACTAATACATCGCTTTATATATGTCTTGAATTTTAAATCATATAACAGAATTTCAAATGTTTCAATTGACATTTATCATTTGAAACAAATTTAAAAAATCAACCACGTACAATGTTACAATGGTTAGTTTAGTACCAATATTTTTGTATATAAATATGATTCCTATGTTGATTTATTATAACCATCTGCTATCATACTATTCTACACCTTCTTGTGCCAAGATCTGAAAGCCCTGTTTTAGTATGGTCTCATAGCCTTTTTTAATTTAAAGACCGTAATGTCACCTAAACAAAAAAAATCAGTAGGTTTCTGCATATATATTGTCTCATCCAGGTCGCTACACAAAAATGCTGTCTTGACATCAAGATTAATTGCAACTAAATCTAATCGAACTGACAATGAAAATGACAACCACAATTTTGTATGTCTCACCACTGGAGAAAACGTCTTATCATATTTTTGACCACATTTTTAGCCACTAGTCTTGCTCGGTAATACACACTATTATTAATTTCATGTTTCTTTTTAAGAACACAGTTACATTTCTCAATATTAACACTATTTTGAACATTATCTAACTTCCAGGCATCATTATTTTCGAGACTTTGAAGCTCGTCATCAACAGCTTGTTCCTACTTCTCCTTTTCAGCCCCTTATAGTGCTTCCTCTAGCGGCAGATCCTCATTTTAAACGGAGAAGAAATCATATAAGAGAAAAAAGAAAAAAGTAACGAAAAAGCAAAGGAAGAGAAAAAATTACCCAAAAATTAAATGGCCTTCTTATCCTTGAATGAGCAGCCAACTTATAACGGATATTAACATTAAAGCTTTTTCTAATTTTTTCCGAAAACAATTGTTTAACATTAAGAATAATCTAAGAAATATATCGAAATAATAGCCAAAGCTCAGTTTTTATAAAAAATATTATAAAAACTGAGCTTCTAAAGTACGTATTTAATTTGTAGGCTACAGTGGAAAATATTACAGTACCAACACTTATTTAAACAGTAAACAACAAGTCACAATGCTGGTTTAATTATCTATAAACCAAATATAACATAAATATATCTGTATATAATGCCATCAAACCTAGAAATATAGCAACGCAAGCTGACACATTGTCGCTATCTCACTTTAACACCTTATAAAATTAATGAACAGCATATATGCTCTAAGTTTTTTCACTGACGAGATTTCGATTATTTTCACGAAATGTTTGAAACGCCTGCTAATTTCACTAAAAAATGAACTTTTTATCGTGTAAAATTTCACAACTCGTGTCAGTAAAATAATGATGTGATAAAGAATTTATAACATTTTTTATAGTGAAGCTTTCTGAAGTTAATATTTTGATTATGTATAGAGTTTTATAATACTCTGGTTATAATACAATGAATTTTATAAAATGTCGTCAGCTGATCGAATATTTATTTGTGTCAACCATATTTTAACTATCAAATAGGATTGCTTATCAACATGCTCTCTTGAAAATAAATGAACTGTAGGTACGCTAATTAAATAACTCGAGATCTAGGCATGATTTGATCGAGTTATATAAAGTAACGCACTGTTTCATTATATCTCTGCAATTGTTCCATCGCGAAAAACAAATATGGTGTTCAATAATAAATAATCTTAACCTAACCTAACTTAACATATACTGATCTAGCCTAGACTAATCGAAGCTAAGGAAGACTCAAGAGTCAAAAAATTTTAAATCTGTATAAATGGACACAAAAAATCAATAATAACAAAATATATAGAACTAATAATATTGACAATTAAATATATAATTCACAAATATCTTGAACATGGGACTGGGCCGTAAAACAACTAGTGGTTAATTAGTTAGTTTGTTTGGATACATATCTATAACAGAATTGTTCATACAATAGAATCACATATTTCAATGTTACAATTTATGCTAACGAATAATTCTCTTAAGGATTTGAGCCTACTTTTGATTCATCCACAGTCAATTTAACACGATATGAAGTATTATTTAGTTATTATATAACAAAATCTAAAAGTAATTGAGTAATATCGTCTTATTATCACAATTCAAGAATTTCTAGTTTTTCCATTGTGTTGATAAGTTGGTAAAAATTTGTGTAATTAGAATTTAAATTTAACAATGTGTATACAAATTTACATACAAATTTACAGTTTCAGTTAATGGACAATTATGGGGACAGGTGTTTATAATTTGCAGTAATATATTGTTTTACATGTTTCCAAACATATTATTAATTACGCAGAATACAGGTAAATTTTTTTGCGTAATAGTTAACTTTTCTAGATATATAGTCCTTATTACAAAAAAAATGAATATAATTACACAAGCCGACTTTATATATTTTGTAATTTTAAACATGTATTTCCAGCTCGACATCGAATGATGTAAGATACTTACTTATGCAGACTGCCTAAACGGAATGAATTCAATAGAAAATTTAGTTTTTAATGACAAAATAAATGTTTGCTATATTTCTTAGTAATTCTGCTTCATAGAGTTCTAAGCTCATACACACTTTGAAAGTTATTATTAAAAATAGTGCCAATAACTACGTATTTTATTTTAAATTACTTTAGTAATTGTGTGAAGTTTCAAATTATGTGAAATTCTGGTCATTTACGTTGATTTGTCTAATCATTTAAAGGGAATCCTTAGAAGTGAATAAATTTTAATTTAAAATCACTTATTATCTTATAAGGGAAATGCCATACAAATCAAAATCGATGTTTTAAAATTAAGTAAAAGATTATCAATTGATGCAAAATAATCAAGTAATTAATTAAGGACATGGTATGAAAAATAATTTTATGCCAACAATAAAAAACGTATTTTACATTTTTTTCATATATTGATTTAAAATGCGTATTCCTCAGTTATGATTAGCTATGAAGCAAAATAAAATTTCAAACATGTTTTGTTATAATTTCGATCGAGGAGATCTGTGCGCCAGTAAAATATGGAAGTAAATTTACATTTCTTGGTAAAAGAAGACGACATCATAATCATTTGACTAATAGAATGTGTAAGCCAATCGCAGGTATCATCGCATGCAGAGGCACAATACAGATCGACACACGTAACTATTGTCACGTAGTAGCATGTTCAAGGACTCTAAGAGATTAATATGAGCATTGGATTAAATTCTTTTTTCTTAATTTTAATTATGAAGTTCTTCGTTGACATGTGTTGTTTTATAATACTAAAATAATCTCACGTCACGAGGGCATCGATATATAGTTTTGACAATTAGTGCAAAGGTTTGATTACAAGATGAAATTACGACCTTAAAATATAAACAAGTACATAAACTCGATTAGATAACTAATGTATCGATTAACTACCATTATGTTTTTTTAAATATTTCATTGTTCGAATTTAGTAAGTTACTGAATATAGCTTTTAACTCATAATATATTAAGAGAATTTGGTTTTAGGTTTGCTGCGGAAAGGAGAGGGAAGATAACCTATTCATATATAAATAGATTAAAGAATTATAAACCTAATATTACGCTAATACTGTAATACTTCCTAGTATATAATTACTCGTTTATAATAATGAAAGAAAATATATAACGTGAACATAATTGACACAATAAGATACCTTGGTGTTCAAACTGTACAATAATAGTTTGTCATTTTCAAGATATCATTTTCACGAGATCCGTAACCAAATAAACGAAAAGAAACCTATAAATTCTGTGACAGCTTACGTCATGTTCGTCCATCTGTCCATCCCTGTCGGTCACACCCTTGCGTGTTCTATATTTTAGACCCATGGGCATGGAATTTTTAAGCCATTGTTTTATATGGAAATCACAATGAATTGCAGTGAACTTTCAAAATAAATTATTTTCTACCATACCTCCAACTATATCTGTAAACAGAAAGGGAATTTTTTGGATTTCCTATTAAGTAGGATACCATTAGTAGTTTTTTTTTAAATTACATCAAGGTTTAAATTAATATTTTCAATTGAAGCTCCGTTTATGAAACACCATACTTAAACATATGAGACATATTTGACACCTTTCCCTCTAACATTTCAACCCCCTGCTGCAAAATGTAAAATAATCTAAACATGGAATTTGATTTGAATCGAGTAGAAGATTCAGTAATTATGCGCTTAGCATCTTGACAATGTAATGTTTTGTTTAATAAGATACATAAAAGTATCCAAGTACTATATAATACACACACGCATAACTATGTTTAATTTTGTGTAAACAAGCACAAAATTAATTTTAGCGCTGTACAAAATTAAATTTAGCGCTGTCATTATTTCACCGAAAGTTACTTTTAAAAAAGTAAGGCGAAGATTTCTTTATCCAGATGACTCAACTTTTCCTCCAAGTTACATTTTATTGCGTGTTATAAATAAGATATTAAAATACCTATGTACAAACATAACTAAAGACTGGACTGAGATAATATTAAGGTAAATTTGTCATTTCCACTGCTACTTTTATGTCACTGTCATTACGTGCCAATGTTATGTTGAGCTTAACTGACACTAAGTTATTCAAGAACTTATGCCTATAAATATCTCGAGAATGGATATTTACTAGTCTCAAAGTCATTAATACTCAGGTAGTGACGGCGTTTCTCAAGTGTAACACACTTATTTTATATATTATGTATTCTATAACTAGTTTCATTTATTTTTTAATATTCAAATGGTATCAAAACAACAACAATAATATTAATATTATTCCAGTTTTAATTCGGATTTCATCCATTGATAAGGCCAGCTAACCAGAAAGGCTGTGCACAAGGATTTTATTTTCCACATGCGGTTTTATCGAATCAGCAGTAGCTAGTGATGACGTTGATAGTTTTCAACTACCAGCAACCTAAAAGACATAATGATATAATAACTGAAGTGGAAATATTTATAATTTTTTTTTAAATATTCCAAAAAATAAACGATTAACTATAACGGGACTAAGGACACAACAAACGAATGAAACCTGTTTCCCCATGACTCCCGTGAAATCAGATTTAAAAAGGAAGGGTTGTTTTTTCACAAATTCTACGAATGTGTGAAAAAACATGAGAATATGGAGTATTAAAAAATAAAAAAACATACTAATTACGGAAGATACCAGCAACATTTCCTCGTAACGATTTTTCTTCGACACCATCGCATGTGATATCTTGTTCAACTCTCAAATGAGTAGAATTTGAATTAATTCCCCATAATGACTTGCCTGACGAAACTCGAAAATCTCTAATTAAAATAAAATTTATGTACCAAACTTTACCTTCGAAACATATTGTTTTATGTTTGGGCTCGTTCATTAAAATTAAGTTTTTTATTTACTACTCACTTCAGTCAATTAAATAATCATTAGTAGGCTTTCACATTTTCAAACAATATATTGTTTAATGAAATTGCTGGAGATTTTCGGGATCCTAACATGACAAACTTTTATTCTGATTATCCTTAGTTTCTAACTTTCACAATATTAGCACTAATAGAATATGATACACCCGAGTGCAGTTAAAAGTTATTTCCGTTTATAAATTTTGTGTTCTCAGTGAATTAGCCGTATTGGTGGAATTACTTAAAAAGATTTACGATAATTATGCAAAATATTGTTTCATATCCTATTTTACCTACAGTGTTATTAAAATGGTTCGATGTTATGGCTCGATCAATAATGGCTGCCTCCATTTTAGTTGAAGCAGCGATATAATATTTAAAACATATGTGTATAATGGAGGTTCAATGCTTTTGTTGAACGACAAAAAACAATTAAGACTGTATTTTTTACTGATTTTTTACTTCTAAATAAATAACTTTTTTACTAAGGAAACGAATTATTTATTGCAGAACCTGCACAAACATTACAACTAGTACCATAGGACAGTTTAGACCAAAATCGTCTCATATTATTGTGAGCATCAGTTCACAGATCCCATCTATACTGCCAATGGATTTTTCATATTCTGTTTCTTCTTGTGTTGCCTCAGATATGCAATGCTCTGCTGCTTTTTCCTATCATTTGCAAATAACATCGCGATACGAGCTTTACGGTCTTAAGGACATAGGTAGAACATCGATATTATATAAAACTGCATTTAACTTAGTAAAACCACTACCAATAGACACCATACCAGTAACAGTTCCTTGGTTTATGTTCATTTTCCTCAGACATTGCTTCTCAATCATAATTCCCACCAA
The DNA here is from genome assembly GCA_039881145.1 of Druceiella hillmani. NCBI lineage: Eukaryota > Metazoa > Arthropoda > Insecta > Lepidoptera > Hepialidae > Druceiella > Druceiella hillmani. The sequence continues at coordinate 11,160,303 of JAYKKI010000072.1, read as the reverse complement.
ATATATCGCGAATATGAGAAAAATATGAATATGAGCCTGTTATATTTTCTATTGCAATACGTATGTGTTATATACGGCAGTCAAAATGAAAATTGCATTTACTAATAAAAACTGTTTAAAAAAATAATTAATATCTACTAATTTTAGTCTTTTAACTTGAACGTTATCTCATAAGTTTTTCTTTAAACTGAAAACACGACATCTAAAATGGAAATAAGAATTAATAGATTTACAATAAAGTGACTTCTTTATACGGATAATGATGTGTTTGTTGCCTCCGCTCCTATCTCCGGTGCGTGCACTGTGGAAATGAATAATTTAGAATATATTTTATCATAGTAACTGAATTGAGTACCAACAACAAATATGATATAAAATATCGAGTATAAACCTACACTACTTGCTCTATGAACATTTGGGGAAATGATGAAATAAAAAGAATTCCCTGTGTCACTGACAATTAGTTAAGTACACGCTGGTATTTTTTTGTTGATTTCATCATAGTAATATAAAAATGCATCCGACACTTGTTGACTTTCTTCGCTTAAATGGTTATTTTTTATTGCCTACATATTTCTAAAACGTATTATATTAATTCTGTCCATCTGAATATTATACAAATTTTAACAAAATTTTCATGTTCATTGGATAAGTTTTTTTGTTTCAAATATTAAAAAGGGATAGACCTCGTTTTCTATATGATATTGAACACAAATGAAGAATTGGTAGATTACAAAAATTTAGTGACCTCTTTCAAAATATTTTAATTTTTTATAAAATCCAGTGAATTAGCAATGCTACAGGTCAACATTTATTACTACGTTTGATATTTATTTAAAATTAGTAAATTCTTAGGAACAGGATAATACAGATTTAAATTCTATTATGAATGGTGTATTTTATATAATATATTTATAAAAAATTGTGTTTATTTAAGTTGATCTCCACTTTATAAATATAATTTACAATAATTGACTTTATGAAAATTGATTTAATTCAAGCCTTCTCTTTCACACCTTCGACGATTTTAAAAATGTCTGATAAACACCGTTTAGAAACAAAACCACTCTTCAATACACATGAAATAAGACTGATTGACTTATAATGTATTATACCTTCACAAATTCTTACTATATTTATTTTTCTTGAATATCGACTTTAAGGAAAGAAGTTAGTTGTTGTCTAGACTTGTGCCAGTTCGGACAAATTCTCACGTACCAGATAACAAAACCATCCATGCCTTTTTTTAACGTAGTTGATATGGAAACAAATAATGTTAATTTCAAAGACAGTTTCTCTCCTGTTTTGTTTTGTAACTCTTTACTCGGTGCTGGAGGAAATAATAAAATTTCTTTGAGAATACTCTGCTACGTCAGGGTTTTCATTATGTTAACTATCGCGTCGATCTACCATATAACAAATTTCCAATATTGGCCAACAGCATTGTTATACAAAATTGGGACTATCGGTTACGGAGTATATTATGTAGGCTCGTTTTTTTTATGGAAGAAAAATATGTACTAAGATTTAATAAGTCAAATTAACGAAATAGACGATCAATTTGAAGCTCCTTACGTGAACGAGTTGTTCCGGCATGATACGTTCCGAAATAAAATTTTATTTATCGCGGTTTTTATTTATGATTTGATACTTCCTTGTCTTTTTTATTCCAGTGTCCGTCGCGGGGATATCATTTTCTTCTTAAATAGTTTTTACGTTGCTCTTATTGTCATGTATTTTAATTTAAGATTATTATTATTTTTTACTTTGGTTTATAGCACGAAAGGCGCATAAACTTAATCAATTCATTTTTTGACTCCGCGAATTCCCAATCCGACTTTGCGGTATTGAGTCGGCTTTATACAAATTCAAACTCTGAAGAAAGAGATTTAGATGATCAAACTTTTGCATTGCCTCTAAAAGATAAAACTATTTTTAATTTATCGCCCGTATTCCTGAAATTCGTAAATTTATGCAAACGTTTGAATCAAGTATTTATGTTTGAGGTAAGGCACAGTTATACTAATATTTAATTTTTTTACATTTATATATCGTGTTTACTTCATCACATTTATATTTATATGTCTTGAATAAAAAGTATGCTTTGTTTTCAATATTGTGCGTTCCTTACGTGTCCACGACATACTGTTTTTGATAAATTGAAACTGACTACAAAATTAATGTCAAGACTAAGTGAATGGTTCTTTTATCATTTATCATTATCTGTAAACACTCTCTATCTTTTTGCATCCGCCGAAAGCAAGCGACAACTGAAAATAGTACAAAATATCCTTCAGTCGGATAAAACAGGTCAATTCACTGTATTCCATATGTATAATATACGCCTGTCTCTTCTATTTAGCTTTTTTGGCTTAACGGCGACATATGCTATTGTTCTGATTCAGTGTGCTGATTTCGCCTGAATATTGTTTGTTTATTTAAATAGTTTAATATTGTGTATTTAAAAAAAATCAAATTCTTTTTGTATGTCTGGTAATTACATATAGTATTAATTCTATTTTAATATGCAAAAATTTAAAAAACTTCATGTTTGTTAATATTTTCTGACACTTCCATTCATTTTAAATAAATAAATAACTAAGTAATGTGCCTTAGTGCATATATCAATATATCTTTGACGTTATTTGAAAACCTTCCTTTCATTTCTACAGTATGTTAGTCATAAGCGTTTACTTTAAAAATGTATATTTGTAGCTAGATTGTGACGTGTCTACCGATATTAATGCAGTAGTTGAATTGCAAGCTGGAGACTATAGACTGGCTTAAAAATTGTACACCAATAAAAGCCATAGGATGATATTAGCTAATATTTAATACGAATCATCTTACCAAATCGAACTAAGAAGGGTACAGGTCATCAGATTTTTACGTAAGAGAGATAATTGTAGAAAGTTAGACAATTTTGGGTATCCAATCAAACGCTAATATCTTATTAATTTTTTCTATAATATATAAGTTTCCAGAGACAAACAGTACAATATTTAGAAATTTGTTGCGAACTAACGTTGTATATTATCAGTTATTTATTGTTGAATCGATATTCTGTAAGACTAGAATAAAGCAAAAAAGATGGTGATAAAAATTCAATCACAACATAATATAATACTTATATAGACTCTAGCTTTCTACCCACCAAAGACCACAGGTTTCTACCTTCACATCGATAATACGATGTAGTATCTAAGACTCTGTGTAGATCACCTACGAAACCTTTAGTCAAAGATATGTTAGCATTATCAAAAAAATCCTTTCTTCTAATCAACGGCTCTTTCATAAAATTGAAAAGAATGTTTCCTTTGATATAAATTTGTATTAATTCAATGCCTAAATAATGAATCTTTGCTAATATCCCACCTGAAGAAGTTGTAATACAACGAAATCTAGGTCGTGGCAAAGAAATTAAAGAAAGTAGAAATAATACTACATCACGTAGTTTCATTTAATTGTGAATAATGAATTTCTACAAAATTAACGCCAAATATATTCAGCATTCTTTAAATTAACGCCGAACGGTTTGGTGGTCATCCACGCTTCCATCTACGATGAATCGCGCCTAGAAATATATGGGAAACTGTGATATCTACTCACGAAATTTGCAATTATTGCGTTGCAAAGTGGGCCACATGTTTCTTAATATCCGAACACGACAGATAAGCGAACGAATAGGCCATAAGACGATATTAGCATTTGCAAAATAAACATATTCCCTGTGTATTCTTATTGTATTTCGAAATCACTTCTTAGAATTTTTTACAATTTATTTCATACGTGTCCCATATCGTTACTCACTGGCAGCTCTAAATTTAATAATTAAACAATATGTCTGTGATTATTTGAATATTTAGTAGATTAAAACGAGTAACTAGCTAACGATTTCAAGAAATAATTCTTTATTCACACGTCATTGTCATGCTAACTTTTGTACATTTTTTTGTAGTTTTAGCTAGATAACAGATTATTGCATCCGGACATAAAATAGATCTCTGCCATTTCTAATCTGATTTCCTGGAAAAGCGGTGCCGTTATCTAGTCTTACAATATTAATTACGATAATATTGCGGGCCCAACCACCTAGACGGTGACACAATTTTAATTATAGTTATTTACTTTTTTTTGAATCGTCAACGGTTAATTACTTCCGTAAGTGAATATATAGAATGTGAAATATAATAACAACGGTTTTTCAGTGTTTTTAGTGAAGTAGCTGTTTTCGAAGGAGTAGAAATATATATCGTTGTATCCTTGATGTAAAAGTCTATTGTAAACAATTGAGTGATGTTATATTAAATTAACATTATTCCATAATTTCTTATCAAAGTCCATTTATTGTACAATTTACAGTTGAGTAAAGTGTGAATGCGCGTTTGAAATACATACAGTGAATAATGTTATAAATATTTGGTGATTAATACTATAATTAACGGTATAATGACGAAAATGAACAATTTAGACTAAGAATTATTAATATACACGGAAGTTGAAGAACCAACACAAAGTAAAAGGTATTATTTAGATAGTATTACTTGCAAAATCAAATAATATTTCATAACGTTTTTATTGCATTTCACTTTTTCATTCACATTTGGTTACAAAATGAGACCCATTTTATCTACAAAAACGATCCCAAGCTATTTAAAACGCAATAATATCAACCGACAACACGGCTATTGCCCGCAACTGTGGCAGTCGCCGCTAACTGCTACCGTTACCTGCCATCATATCACGACATTCATTGAGGAAACATGGTTTTACTGCAGCTTAGTATAAGACGGCGCCAACAAATAAATGTTACCGATTGGGTTATTGCTTCAAAGATAATTGATTCATCGTTTTTTTAGTAGTTTTGAAAATTAAGGTAATTGTATCAATCTTTTTCCACTTCATTTAAAAACTACAAAAATTACGCACACACACACATATGTGTGTGTGTGTGTGTGTGTGTGTATTTATATATTAACGGCTTCATCAGTCACATAAATCACTTGCTCCTGAACGAAATGTGGCTTTTATTGAGAACGAAACTCCAATATGGCAGTCGTTCTAAATAGATATTTTCCTGTTTTATTTATTTTCATACACAGCAATATCAAATGCTAGATGTTCTTCAAATATTCGTTACTTTTATAAAAATACTTTCAATAAATTTTCTTCAAATTCACAACAGCTAATGAACGTTTTGGAAGGATAAAGAACAATACATTTGAAATAAATTTTACATTCCAAAATAAATAAAACAAACGTAAACAAATAGATTAACGTTACAGTTTTAACACAGTTTTAAATAGAAATTTGTGAATATTGACGTAAAGAAATAATCTCTAAAATAACTTACTTGCCGCCCACTTACTACCAGTACTACCACTTATTACCAGTCCCTACTTAGCAAGTTTTCTTTTGCATGTAGATTAAATGAAAAATATTAATTCAATCCCAATTCTTAATTCTATTAATTTTGTACCTCATATGTGTTATTGATTGATTGAGATTAATACAGTTATTATTAAACATATCCAATGCTCTCCACTCCTTCACTTGAATTTGGAAAACACTGGGGCGAGAGCATTATTAAGTGTTCCTATGGAGTTTACCGGAAAACTTGAAAGATCCTCAACTAGTTAAATTTTAATAGTTTTGAGAAGTTCGCGATGTTTTTATGTCTACGGTCGATATTCAAGACAATGTATTTACTTAAAGGGAAAAAACATTTTTAAATAAACTTTACATACGCTCCAATATGCGGCGTAAATGTGTATGGAACCTTCGTTATGCAATTTTTAATAATACCTAATGGCTTATTTATATTTCAGCTTATGTTGAAAAAAATGTGAAGATTTTTTAAATTCAATTTCGATCGTCATAATTAAGAGCTATCAAAAGTTCATCAAGCAAAAGCGTCTAATCAGATGATAACTTTTAATTACGTGACGTTCAACCTTTACTCGGCATTATTTCTCAAATATATAATGACTGAAAATGAACTGAAATTTTCAGCGATTAAAATTCTTTTAATTACAGGAAAAGTAAGTTTTTGAAATATTTTTTATTACGTAAATAACAATTAAAAATCAACGAGAATATAGAATTTAATTATGAAGTTCCTCCTTCTACCTTAAGCACCTTTTGACAGTAATACAAATTTTAAAGAAACGCTCTTTGTTCAATAATATAAAATTTAATAATTAAGTACGTATAAATTTCTATACAATTTTTTTATTAGCACATAGTTTTCAATTAACCCAAATTCGAGCTATGGTCTAAAATTCTGTTAACGCATTTGTCAACACAATGGAATTCAACTGAAAAAAAAACAAAATTATATTCTTCATTTAAACTTATAGTATGTTTCTTTAATGTGCAAATAATTACCTTCAGTTGACTAAAACTTGTGCGTTACATGAAAGTTACACACTTTAGTAAGGTAGAAACGTGTGATTACACTTTTACGAAACATTGACATAATAAGACGAAGAAAAATTTTAAATTTTCGTAATATAAGTTAAATTATAATGAAGACATTGGATTTTTTTATTTTAAGAAGCAATCAGTTACAATCATTAAAAATTTTGAAAATATGTCTACATCTGTGAAATGCAAAGGCAAAATATTTTTTCCCATATAAACAAATTATGACTTTCTTTTTATATTCTAAACTTACTAATTTTAACATTTAATGCTCAAAATTTTTTTTTATTTTCTCAATGCAAATTTATCGTGTTACTGTGATTAAGAAACAATATTTTTGTGCACATATTATAACGAATCGTTTACATAAACGATGAAACTTTGATCAAGACAAAGTAGAATATAAAACGAACAAGACAATTTAGCCTGCCTGTGACTATAAATTCTGCAGCCTTTTGGAATATAAATCGGAGTCCATAGAATTCTATGACTTTTAAAATTAAGCACTGACATATGTATCAAAGTTTGAACTTTGGGTATGCTAGTCTCTGTAGATCGGCAAAAGACCGACTATTAACTGAAATTGTTCTATTGTATCGTACAATATTTATTGTTGAACAAAGAAAAACTTTGTACTCGAAACTATTTCTGTGAACTATTGCGCATTAATTTCATTAAACATAATTTTCATTGTCTTTATATTTTGTCCGTTGATATTTTATTTTATTTTAATTTCTCCTTTTTTAATATACTTGCGTAATATTATTCAAAATAAAATACTATTTTAGTGTCTAAAATTTTTTTTACATTTTTATTTATTTTTGCAAATAAAAATGCTTCTTTCAATTTAATACGTTCATAATAAAACGGTAAACATCTCATGCATCTTGTCTTTATAAAATACATTTTAAATGGGTTTTTATGTACGGATTATGAATTCATGAGTTTAGAAGTACGTTATAAAAGTTTACTTCGCAATTTTAATTGGCCTAATTATATTATTTGATTAAAAATTTTTATTAAAATAATTCCAAGAACTGAACAACGACAATGACATAATTAGTGAGTAAACCAATGAAGCTCAGCATTAGCGAAACGCAAAGCACATACACATTGCACACTTTAAATTCACCGATTCCACTCAGCTGAAGATATTTGTAAATGTTCACAATATCATTGCCAGTTTCTGTAAAAATAAGCGTTGATATACTAAATTAATGACTTGAATAATTAATTTATTTAAAACGTTAATCGTGTTTGAAAGCTATCTTAAACAGAAAGAACCTACCTTTGCGACTTTCAATTTCTTTCGCTAGCATTACTTTAGCTTCGAGAATTCCATCCCTAATTTTCTCACAAATAACACAAACCAATATTAGAGGTATTATATAATGTAACATCCATACCACAATGAAATATTTGTATAACCACATAGATGCCTGGAATGAGAAATTATAACAATATAATGTAATTAAATGTTATCAGATCTCACATGGTTTGTCGTTTCAATCAACACTATGTTATAATTGAACTCTTCTTCACTTAAAATTCTGAATCAGTAGGTTACTTTATAATTGCAACTCTTCTTCACTCGCGTTACAACACATTTACGGAGAGATTTTTGCATCAGAGGTTTAATATTAATTATTATTTATTACGTTATTCAACGTTTTTTTTAAATATATTGTTTATAAGTTTAAAATATGACGTGAATAATTATATAATAATTTACCCTCTTTGCTTCATCAAACATGAAAACGTTAATGGACCCCAAAAGAGAGAGGAAGCAGTACACGAAGGCCAGAAAAATCTGTAAAATGCAGGACGTTATTGAAATAAATAACATTTGCAGAAGGTGGAAGATCAGCATAAGATCATCTCGCGTTTGCTTTAATAAATTTGGTAAAGAATATAATTATATATATCATCACCTGAACACCAAACGATTGTCGAATCAAAGTGCACGCTTGCGTTACTTGTTTATAAACATTCATTAAATCGGAATAACTATGTTGTTTTTGTCCATTGTTAAAGATCACATTTTGTTGCACTGTCGATATCACGTATATGGATTTGTTTTTGGTAATTGTGTGATTTAAATATTGATTTATTTTTTGAAGCCTTTTGTAAGTATTATATAATACTATTGTTAAGTGACATGGTTCCAAGTCTAATAATAAACGACCGATGTAAATAAAAAAATATTTTAAAGTCAGCGCTATGCCGTGAAAGTGCAGATCTGCTAACATATGTACGACATTAATAAAAGAAATGACAGCGATTGTTATATTACTAAATATTTTACAGGACGACCGTATGTTTTTTCTAATATCAATTCTGAAGTTACTGTCAATTTCGTTTAAAGTTATCAGTAAGTCCATATAAGCATTTTTATTCCACAAAATTCCTATTAGTAGAATATAGCTCAAGTATAATACAAATAATATGACATGAAAATGGCTTATATAATATGATATAATATTAGTATGAATATAACTAAAATCTTGAATAACTAATGACGATATATATATAAAATATATAATTAATAATATACGGTAACACTTTCTTAACCACGTAACTAATAAAGTTTGTTTCTTCCTCAATCTTAATCGTTGAATTCCCAATGCCGATTCAAGTTTTAATATCAATTGGACAGACTCCTCCATATTTATTAATACTAGATTATTATTTCTTTCTATGTCCATCGAAACTGTTAACGGTTGTAATTGTTGATGAGTAGTGAGAATTTTTTCAATACCCTAGTACAAAATTTATATCATAAATATTAGAGAAGGCTGTTGCTATAGTGAATATAATTATAATTTAATATTATTCTAAAAATAGATTCAAATAATCTACTAATGGAATATTGGTGCGCAAAACATTTACGTATTAAAACTCATATACGGTTATATTAAATTATTAAAGAAAACTCCAGATGATATATTATTAAACCACCATTAAGGCCTATTTACTGCATTGTAAATAGTCAGCTTTGAATAGCGTCTAATTTAATGTAACTACGTGGTTATGCAATAAGATTTTCGTTTACGAGAGAAGTGCACCACTCACCATGGGTAGTTCCCTGCTTATATTATTGATGTCGTGAACAAATCGTAATAAATTAAATTTTAAACTTTTACCTTGAGCCTAAATTATTAAACCTTCATAGTTTCCAGTCAGTAATTTAGTCGAGTTTCAGACTTTTTAATTTATACAATTACTTGACATACGATAAAATATGAGTAAACGTAATATTTGTTCATTTTCTCATATCAGCAATATTTGTAATCATTTTGATTCAGAACAAACTCTTTCCCGTCATTACAAGGATTCACTTTGGTAATACGATACAATGATATTATATTTCTTAATATATACTCATATATTTTACACTACAAATTTTTTTTTATTCGTCATAATTCATCCAACAGTAAGGGGGAAGGTAAATAAAGGCCGTAAGAAAAAATTTGTCTCTCATTTTTTTAACGTATTGAGTACCGTACACTTAACGTTTAATTTTGTCTACAAGACGAGTCAAAGGAATAAATTTTCTATAATCTAAGAAAGAAGGAAACACCACTGTTGATATTGTACCAGATATGATCGATCCATTTAAATATCAACACATGTATTTTTCTCAATTTGATCTTGCAATTATATTCCCTTTAAATTACTCTTTCTTATCCAATTCCCAAAAGAAACCAATTTAATCAGTACAGCTTCACCTCGCAGGACATACTGATAAAAATATTTCTGTTAGAAACTCTAATGATGTCGCTCTCATCAGTGCTACGAAAGTCATATATTAAATCATTATATCTCTTATTTAAACATCTCCTAATTACAATTTTTTTTTGGATAACGATATCTGTAATTATTACACTTAAATGAATGACACGGAAAAATTTTGTACCTGATCTCAGATAAAATTGTCGTCTCAATATACTAGAACAAACAGGTCAATTTTTCAGACTACGAACGGCTACTCCTCGTCGTTGTAGAACAATAAGGAGTCCTCAATTATTGTGATAAACTCAATCAGTTTCAAGTATATATAATTTTTAAAAATATTCTGAAAATGCTTATTGAAATTGGACACGGTTTTGTAAATACAACTCGATTATAAAAATAGGAAACACAGAAATAAATTTTGTAAAGTAGGTGCAATAATTACCAATATTCCTCCAAATATTAAATGTGAGAGAGCTATTTAAATGTACGTAATCTTCTGTTTAAATACATCAACGTATGTCATACAATCAAGTAGGTTTCGCCTTTATTTCATAATAGTGTCCCCAAAATTAATCGAGTTTTAAAATTTCAATATCTCATCAAATGAGAATATTTTCCAAATGTTACTTTCACGCATATTATTTAAAAAAAAAATTCAAAAATTAGTTCCTCGGACAGTTCACATATGATGAAGATACAAGATTTTATAATGGTGATCACTGTTATCAAATTTGGAGACTTATTTCTATCATAGTAGATGACGAGACGTAATATTACACAACTTTTTTCTAAATATTTTAAATTCTTCAATACTACACTATCTGTGAGATCCATAAAAAGTAATGTAATTGGGCCTCCTCGTAAAGATTTACCAAATCGAACTTATACTGAAACAGTAACGATAAAGCGATACCGATGAACGAATTACGTGACGAAATTATCGTGGTTATATTTTCAAAACTTACCTAAGGAAACCGTAAAAAATATGATGGAACAAGTTTTTATTTGCATAATAACATCAATTGATTGTTTCGATAATGACTTATGCACTGAAAAAGGCTAAAAGTATTAACTATATACTAGCTATATACTGACAAAGGCTAAAAGTACTAACATAATAAATATTTCAGCTTCACATTTAAGGTGATGGTTTCCATCATGATCGAAAAAAACCCAAACACGAGTAGAACTCGCACTACAAGGGCTTCGTCGTATTTAGCAATTATAAACGTTTAATCGTACATAGTATGTCCATTAAATTCTTTAGATTAATCGCAGGCGTAAAAATATTGTGCATATTTCTGAAATTGATAACATTAAGATGATTGCTATACATTATTAAATGAAACTACGTGATGTATTATTATTTCCACTTTTCTTAATTTCTTTACTTCGACCTAGGTTTATTTGCATTACATCTTCACGTGGGCTATTAGCAAAGATTAAATTTTGGGAACTTCAAACAGCATTTATATATTACACAAACAATAGCGGAAACCGGGTTTGTGCGTGTTTTCCCACCGATTACGTTTTGTAGGGGAGCGGTGTAATTTTTATTATACTTTCAAAAGTTATACAATATACAAGAATTTTAGTGAGGTAATAAATTAAATTGATTTTATTCTATGAGGTTATACAATGCAAATGTTCCGGTGTATGTAATAAAATTAAATGGCTATTATTCTCATTAATATATTTATACAATAGCATGGGTATCTGATAGTTAGAAAAATGTTATACCACTAATTATACATATCTCTGTTTTATTTTTTTTTTTTTTATATTTATTTATTTACATATCTTTTATTTATTTTTTATTATTGATTTAGATGTGTAGCCGGGCTGCAACAATTTGAAATGTACTTCAGTAACAATGTTGTCTAACTATATTATGTCTAGAAGATATTACGTATGGGTGATGATATTTTAGGTAGTTGTTCGCTAAATAAAAAAAGCTATATTTTTGCTTATTTTTGGGATATCTTTTTAAATTATTGCTCTAAAAATAATTAATATGAGAACATTCTTAAAAAGTTGCTAATGTAACATTTATACAAAAATGCTGCCTAATAAAATGCATTACTGTGCCATTATTCAGATTTCTGTGTTCCATGGTTTCCGAGAAAAATAAAATGAAATGTCTACTGCATATTTAGTAGGCGTAAAAATTTCAATGATAATTTCTAAACATATGATATCCAGAATCATCGTGATAGTTTTCCTACAACCTTTGCATGGGGGTTCTAAAAATTCATAATTTTTTCATAAAATTAAGTTGAGTTGTTTTAGATATAAGGGGTTGAGGGGTTTGGGAAGATACCTTTTTTATTTTTCAGCATATTTCTAAAGATATAATATTTAACTTATGAAAAAATTTGCACGTCAAGCGGTTTCTGACGTAAATGGTTGTGATAAACGGAAGGACAGACAGGTGAGTGATCTTATGAGGGTGCCGTTTTCCTTTTTAAGTACGGAACCCTTGAAAGTAAAATGAAAAATATTTTTAATCAACTAGTCCTTTTCACGATAATGAGTTTGACCTTGCCTTGAATTAACTAGTACTTTTTTTCTCATATTTTTGTATCATACCATCATTCCATTTAGATAATTTCACATGGGTTTTAACTTGATTAATTGACAATTTCATTGAAACTTGTACAGGCTTTGGTAATTTTTAAACACAACTGAAGAATGTAATCAATTCTTGCGAACTTTAACATTTAATATTATTTCTTCAAATTTATAATAATTTCAACAATGGCTGTATTATTTCAAGTATCAAGCGACAAAGATATTTTTTTCATTTCCATATTTTTCTCTCTTTATTATATCTCCAAGAGACAATATAAATTATTCACATGTTATAAAAAAACCTTAAAATATGAACGAATATTATTTGAACTGTAGCTACAGGTAAATACAGAATACGGCTGGCAAGTAGGATAACAGACGAATGATTGATGCTAGCATGTTGCGGTTCAACGATTGTTTATCCTTTTGTTCTACAAATGCTGCCTCCAAGTATCGATTAATAATATCCATTTTTGGATACAAATTTGTTGAATGAGGTTCAAAAAATTTGTATCCAGTGCTGTTATAAATGTAATTTGGATCATATATAAAGATAAAGATGAGCTTAAAACGATGTTTTTGACAAAATGGGCTCATTTGTAGGATATAATATGTCAGAAAAATGTTAAATGATAGCTACTCCTTATCACCATAATGTAGTATTTTGGATATACAATATTGAATAGCTTACTCGATTAAGAATTCGGAAGTATTTAGTTCCATTTTATCTCTACGTTCCTTCTGATTCGGACGAACATTTCAATATTTCTCAAACGTTTTGCCGTGTCTTTGTATAATATTTTGTTTTTTTTTATTTCTTGCAGTTATTTTAATAAAAAAATGTATTTTTAAGTTAATGACATCAAGTCGTTAGAAAAATGTATTATGTATTGATTGATGACCCAATACAAAGGTCAGACTGTATTTGCTATTATATGCTTAATAGAGACAATGATATTAATGTTAATTTATTGTATTGAAACTGTGTATAAAAATAGTGTAAAGCAATTATCAAAGTGTCCACTAGTAGCAAATATAATTCACACATCTAAGATTTTCTGTAATGAGCAAAACAAAAATATGGTATACGTATGTGTATATATATATATATATATATATATATATATGTATTAATAGAAAAATCCCTCCCACACATTTAAACTACTACCCGTTTTTTGTTATATAAGGAGATGTCGCATGATATTTTTGAACCATACGAATCGTCTTGCGTGAAATAAGTTCTCTATTATTTGCCATTTGCATTTTGTTATTTGATTAAATTCATATTTGAATATTTTACTCCTCTTTCATAAGTTAAATAATTTAAAAATTGATAATAATTGTGATGGTCGTAGTGTTATATTTTTAAAAATTAAATTATATTTTTGTCGATAAAATCAGAAATGGGATAGTTAACATCTCGCATCATCCCTCATTAGAGGAAAAACTCTCTAGTTGTGCAGTTTGTGCAGTGTTTTTGTGCGAAAATTGTTATTATGACCGGAAATTCAGTGCGCAAATCTAGTAATGGTTTTCATGGCAGTTATGGTCCAAGGCAGCGAGCAACCGCTCTGTATCTAGTGATGAGCCTCATCAGCATTCTCGAGGTAATTCCTATATACTAAAGGCAGGAAAAAGTGGACAAAGGCACTATTCTCGTAGTGACGAGAGGACATCGCATCGTTCGAGAAGTCGATTGAGTGACACATCGCAGCGTAATCTTTTACATGATAGCTCTCGTTGCGGTAGACCACCGTCCCGCGGGATGAGTAATACTTCCGACCCATTAATAGGGCCTGCGTGAAATGACATCGTGACTCTATTAAATACGATTAGAAATAAAATTTTTTGGTGACCCCTTCCAGTACCACTGAACCTCAAAATACGATTATAAGTTGTAGTCCTACAGATACTATCACCATAACTGATGGTAGTAATAGTGAGTTAAAGGTGGTGCTTTCACATGAATGCACACCGAAATCGCGAGCAACTGCCGATGGGGAACGAAAGGAAAATTTGTTAACCCCCACACTTTTACCACACAGACGAATAAATCAAAACAAATTTCACTTAATACAACGACGGTTCTGACAGATGCGATTAAATCTCTACAATTAATTCAAACCCCTAATAATTTTGTGTCTTCTATTCAGCTCTAACTGATACAAATCAAAATATTTCTTTTTTTATGGCAGGAGATGACACTTTGGTAAGGACTACCGATCAAAGCCTAAACCAGATGTTCAGATTAGCTCAACCAAGGAAAATAACGTCTATTGGACATTATGCAAGAAACTCGGATATACGGAGGATTGATACGTAAGTTTTACTATAAAATTATGGTACAGGTAAGTTTAAATTTTAAACTACTCAAACGTAAAAATATTGTTACTTCTAATCTATATTAAAAGAGAGGTACTATTTTTTTATACTACTGTTCGTTCATACTAGAAAGAAGGCTGGTGTCATAAAATAATGAATAAAAAAACTTTTTTTTTTCATCATAAGATATCAGATGAATGACAAAAATAATTATGAAAAACGGTAGTATATAATTAATTTGAATATTCTGAATGGATATTTTGAATGATTCTACAAACACTTTCCCCACCATGTAAAATTTCAAATTTCGAACTTCTAATCGTTCGATTTTAGTAACATACTATATTAGAAATTTGCATCTTCAGAACCATAGTACTGATTCCATTGATTTACTTCCCTGCGTAGTATTGAGGTTGTAGCTATGTTATTTACTTTTATTGTGAAAACATATTTTCCGCAATTCTCGGGCTTGGTTTAAAGCTTTAAGTTTTATTTCGTGGTTATATTGATACTTATCATTTTGACTAGTGGTTGGAAGCGTCATTTAGTGCATGAAAGTGAAAAATTCGCACACGTGTATCGTCCGTTCCGAAGTAATATTGTAAGTTATTTAACAGCGAGTATCATTGTGACTCAACGTTGAATGTTCATCCGGTTTTTATCAATTATTTGAGTCTACTCAATAAAATCCATATTTGCTTTAATTATCTGTAACATGCATTTCTCCAGTACACAGTTTTTAGTAAGAGTTAAAAGTTTTAAATTTACATAGATAGAAATTCTCGTTTAGAGAGAAACCATCTTCATTACCTCATATAAGAATGGTAAATGAAGGACAATTTGTAAAAAAGAGAACGACATTTAGCATCAATTATGTTGCATTGTGTAGAGAATGTTGATAAGAACATATACAAAAAATGGAAAAGAAATTCGATAATTTTTGTCTTCTCAAAAATTTCCACACAAATAATTTTGAGTTTTAACTGGAGGTACAGAGAAAAATGCGGGGTAGTACGTTTAATTCTTTGGTCAAACTACAAGTTTCTAAGTCAAACGGTTATTGACAAGAACTTTTGTTAATATCGCATACTCTACGGGTTATTGTTAGAAAGAGTAATTTATAAGAAATGTAAAATTATTTTTTTTTTGTAATTTTACATGATATATAAGCGTATGTTTACAAAAATTTATTCCGTGCTGCTCTATCTCCTAAACTGCTGAAGTCGACATCATGAAAAAAGTTGTTTTTATAGAAACCTTTGTTAAATTTACTTGAAGATAGGAAAGATTCTTAACTGCACAGAAAAATATTTTATTACTTAACCTTCCGTGCACCACGTGGGGTTTGATATACCCCGGCGAAACATAAATTGTCGTATCTTTTAAAACGGTCGCGCGAATTCCACGAAACATCGAGTAGCTGGAATTGCGACGTTGCCAGATCGCATAGTAACAGTGGTATAGTTGTAGCGTCACAGGCGCAGCGGACGGTCGCCCGCAAAGTGTGGCAGGGTGTCATAAACCCCACGTAGTTCGGGACGTCGTCTAAAAGGTAAGCGGTATGACATGCAAAACTATTTCTATTCACTATTTCTGTAAAAAATATTTATTTATTTTGTTTTTTTATTACTTCAATCGCTTGTGAATTTATTTCCAGGGCTCCAAATGGCTAGTCGTGTAAAAGAAAACGAAATATTATCGGCACTTATGGATGATAGTGATAGTGACACAGATGAGCTATATTTATCCGGAAGTGAAGCCGACTCGGATCATTTGAGTATTCAATCTGAAAATGACATTGAAGAGGATGTAGAGGACGAGAACATTTCTTCAGGAGGTGAGTCTTCTAGCTCGCAAGGTTTTTATATTGGTAAAGATGGCAAAACAAAATGGCTAAAGGAGCCGTTGAGAACTAACGTTCGTACAAGACGAGAAAATATAATTACACATTTGCAGGAGTGAAAAGTCAATATTAGGACAAGAAAACTAGTTTAGAATGCTTTGAAGTATTTGTTTCCAATGAGATACTTGAACCGATTGTAAAACATACGAATGCAAAGATATGGCTTTCGAGATTACAGCCATCAGACGGTGAACCGCTAAATGTTCTCTATAAAGAAACAACTGAATATGAGATGAAAGCAGTTTTTGGGCTTTTATTTTTAGCGGGATTATAACGTTCTGGGAGACAAAACCTCAATGACCTCTGGACTTCAGATGGTACTGGAATCGAAATATTTCGGTGCACGATATCTAAAAATCAATTTTCACTCAAGCTTTGCCAAAACTCATATACACCATCCGAACATCTAACACTTGATGAAGAATTGGTTGCCTTTCGAGGGAGATGTGGATTTCGGCAGTATATCCCATCAAAACCCGCAAAGTATGGAATAAAAATATATGCCTTAGTAGACTCTAAAACATTTTATACTCTAAATCTAGAAATTTACTGCGGTATACAGCCAGATAACAGTCCGTTTATGTTGAGCAATAAGCCATTTGACTTAGTAGATCGTATGGTGAACTGCGTTTCCGGCTCGTCAAGAAATGTTACCATGGACAATTTCTTCACTTTGAGAGCTAATAAAGCTTGCATTCCGCCATGCTTCAAGCAATCTCGAGAGGTATATGCATCACGGTTTGGCTTTCTAAAAGATGTCAGTCTCGTTATTTATGTTCCAAAGCCGTTATATGATGTCATCCCTTCACCACGATAAATAAATCGACCATGAAACTGTAATCACGCAGAAACCAACAATGATAACTTTCTATAATGAAACTAAAAGTGGAGTAGATGTGGTCGACAAACTCGCCAGAACTTACGATGTTTCTCGCAACAGCAAACGCTGGCCTCTCACTATATTTTTCTCGATTCCCAATCATGCAGGAATTAACGCTATGATTTTACATATGTTCAATAATGGCATTGAAGCAAGGAAATCTAACAAAAGGAGGAAGTTTATTCGTGATTTGGGAATGGCTTTGATTGAAGGGCACCTGAGAAACCGCAATGATAATCCACGAATTCCAAGGGATTCTTGTAAGCGCATATATGTTTTACTCAGTGAAACAAGTGTGGAACCACCAAAGAAGATGCCAAGACGTATAACAAAATGTTCGGAATGCGATAGTCGAAGAGATCGAAAGACAAAGTACGGTTGCGAGCGATGCGATGTACCTATATGTTTAGAGCACGCATATTTTTTTTGTAAAAATTGTACAGATTTGAACCAACTGGAATCTCAAGAAGACTAATTATGTTTAGTTATTTTTTTATTATTTTTGTTTCTTATCTCATTAGGGCCTGAAATGAAGGTCAATCAGAATTTATTAGCTAAGTTTTTTTTTATAAGGCTGAACCAAAGAAGATGGTCTCTTCTTAGTTAGTAAAAAAGTACTATTTTTGTTGCTATGCCTAAAGATATTAAAAATGTTTATTATTTTTAACAAATTTATATTATTTTTGTTTCCTAATAGTTCAAAAACAATGTGATTACATAAAAAATAAACTTTAAAAATATTTACCCTATAAAAATGTAAACTTATGTTGGGGTATGCTAAACCCCGCATAGTGCTGGACGCAACTTTTATCCACGTGGTTCACGAAAGGTTAATATCGTACTAATATAACAAAGAGGAAAGTTTCGCTTATCCGTTTATTTCTTCTTAAAGAATTCAATTAAAAAGTACAAAACCAATTGACATATAACTTTCGCAATACTACTATTTTTAGATTTGTAAAGGTTATATAATATGTACATATATCGTATAATTTTTAAGATATAGTCAACTTTGTCGGGAAAAAGTCGCCGGGCTGAGCGTTTTGTAACGTATGCTATCAAAACATTTAGAAAACACTAAAATCATCTGTATCAAGGAATTCCATATTCCAAATATCTATATAAAAGTTCGCTTCAGCGTTTATTTATTGTTATTTAGAAAAGCCACGGTAAGTGTGTTTAAGGTAACAAAGTGCATCGGACAAAAGTATAGATGTTTCAAACGAATTATTTATCCTCAATAAAATAAATATCATAACAATTGTAAGCGTTTTTCATAAATATTAACCCTTTATTGTTTTAGCTGGATCGCGAGTTTAAAAGAATTCTGCTTTTGGAGGCGGTATTTTGGTCGTATTCATCTGCAAATTGTGAGCATTTGCATCTTGCGTGTTACGCACAAGTCAATGAAATGAGAACATATTTGGCAAAGATTCAAGCTAATAAGCAAATCTTTGGTTATTCAATTCAAACTTCTCCCATCTATAACTCAAACTTTCTCCACACTATTCGTAAATAACGATCGGTGTTATTGGTAATCAACTGTCAGTCAATTCCTTTGATTTGATATTTATTTAAAAAATGCAATATATCCTGAGCTTAAAATTAAAAGTTCACGTGCTCTTTTCTTCTTTTTAACGATTTGTCTGGCTATATTTATTAACTGTGCAAAAATGTACCTCCGGCACTGATGACTAGAAACTTAATGTAGCAATATACCAGCCTTAGAACGGTTACCGGAACGGTTAATGCTGATTTCATGACTCTGGTTTGTGAGTAATATTGCCTATTGGTGAAATCAAAATTATTACAGGGTACTTGTCAAGCAATAATATTTTGTTTTAATTTTTGTTTTGCATATAAGAAAAATAAGGTTAAAACTTTCGCAAGTATTAGATTCAGCTCATATTATTAAGTAATAGTTAGGTATTAATTAAATTTTATATTATTAGTTCTTCGGGGGCACATATAACGTTCTAGTTCATTTTTGTCACACATCTATTTAATTGGTGATTCCAACTTTTATTACGATTACTTTCATTACTTGTTCCCTTTGGATTTCACATCGAAGATAATGGATAAAAAGATATTTTTATATTTTATATTTGGACTTACGAATACAACAATTCTCTGAAAAATTTGTCGGATCTCGGTATCAATAAAATTTTTAATTAAATTTATTGTAACCTTTTAAAGTTAAGGACAAAAACAGCAGCTAATATGTTATCTAGCATTCAATCTTGGATTATTAATGCTGGTTTCAGAAATGATTCAAGATTAAAGCTAGGATTATTTAAAGAATTCAGCATGATTTCATTAACCATGTTGTATTCTCGAAATAATTTCATCGATATAAATTAATACCAATTATCTTTCTGAAACAACGGTTTCGCCCCGTGTGATCACTCACTGCTGTGATTTTTACCTGTTTTTTAATTCTGCTGGTTGCCTACTGAACTGGGTTGAATAATAACAATACAGCAATACAGTTAATTTAGAATTTTGTTGAAGGTAAAATAATATTGGTTAATTATAGTGGGAGTTACGAAATGCCTTATTCCTTTATGAAACAAAATATTGTAAACGAAAACGTCAAAAATGTATTGCCCCCAATCCCAATTTACGGATTTGTTTAAACTCTTCGAGTAGTGCTTAACATATCGGATTAAATATAAAAACCTGTCGAAAATCTTTTCAACTACCATTCAATAAACTTCACTGGAAAGTTATTAGAGTTTATTTTAAACGAATTGTGAAATACCTTTCGATCTCGATCCAAAAAATTACTTGGTGATGATTATTGATTTCGTCAAACGAATCAGTTTCATTAAATACATTGAATGTTATAATTTAAATAATCAATGCATATAGTATAGTATTAGACTCAATTATAATAAATATTCGAAAAACTCTTGGAAGTATATCGCTTTCATTTTCATGTAGGACTTGAGTTAAATTTGAACCTCTAGATGGTATTTTTATAAGTCATTAACCGTTTCTATGTCTACATTGAGTAATATATTGATATTTCTTCAAGAGATTATAAATTATACAATTAAATTGGTCGACATGTCAGTGATCTCTGTTTACGTGCATATGTGTACGTGCGTAAAAATGTTAGTTTTTAGGTTTTTGTACGTTTTATTGTATAGGTAATTTTAGTAGATTCAATTTCAAATTATCTTTTCTCTTTCATATCAATAATCAGATTATGAAGTAGATCAGAGATGGTAAATTTCAAAATTAATAGCACAATGTTTTGTTCACAATGATGAATTAAGCTAGTGACATATTCATTCCTAATGAGGAGACCCTTCGATATCACACTCTTTTCCACTTGAATTTGAAGCGCATCGATAATGAAATAAAATTAGACCCTCAAGCTCTTAACCATTCTCGTAAAAAAATACGAATGTTCAATATTTAATTTAGATGTCGTATAATAATCTAGTTTTTCACTATTGATAACAATCGCGAATAATTAAAATAGCGTTTAGCTTATGAAAAACGATGATAAAATATATTCTCTTATACCTTATTTGTGCATAAAATACACAACTCTAAAATGACATAAAATATATCTGCATGTTATGTTTTATTTAAATTAAATATATCGATACTTAAATCCAACTCAGCAACTATATATACAAATTTCAACTGTGTTTGAGATCACAAAATAATCAAGCGCTCCAGTAACTTCGTTTCCTATTGCAACCGCATTTTACATCGAATAAGTTAGACGTAAATAAACTAAGATTGTTGATTATTAGAATAGGTATAAGTAAATGCAGCGACCATACGACCAAATAACTCAATTTCGTATGTTGAACCTGAAATAAAAATGGTACGTATAGTTTATTTCTGAGTAAAGTTTGAAAAAGGTTATTTATTACAAAAGTCAATACAATATACGGGTATGTAAAAGTGTGACAAGAATTATGGCGTTATTTGTTCACAGAGAAAATCACAAAAAAATATTGGATATACTCATTGATGGAAGTCTCAAGAAAGTGTAAAAAGGAAAATAGGAGCAACTCAGAGAAATTAGAAAAAAATCTACAAAAATTAAATGATTGAAATGAACATCTTAATAAAAATAGAGGGAGTTATCAGAAAAGTGTTCAACTTATATGTTAACTTACTCATAATTTGATTACATTTTTAATGAGTTTTGTACATTTTTTTTAAATGTTACTAAAGCTTTTGATCCATAATTCACCGTTTCAAACTATTTAGTGACTAAACTATTTTTAAGCTCAGATTTAAAGTTATTTAATTGCAACGAAGTGAAATTTTGTAAAAGAAATTCAAAATGAAATCCAGAATAATAAATTTTATCTATGATACAATCATAACAAAAGGGAAAAGTTGATCGACCTGGAACAAAATATAGCTATCAATACAATCAAAAACAGATAAAGCGAAGTGAGTTAACGGCGATGTTAACGTTAATAAAAAAAATGCTTGAAAAGTTTTGCTAACTTGTTAATAGATTAATTATCGGAAACTATAAAAATGCAAAATATGCAAGTTCATTGTTTGTTTACAGAAATAGTTTTTTTTTAATCATGAGTAAATAGTTACTATCGCTGACGTTTTTGAAGATATATCTATTTTTAGTAAAATTTCCGGTGCGACTTGCTTTAATACGGCACATTTTATAATGTATTCATTTTTTAAAATAATGAAATGTATGTATTTTTAACTTCATCGAGTTTTTGAGTAATTATGGGTTTTGTTTTAATTTTAGCAAATTTTGATTCTCCGAAGGAAGAAATATTTCTAAGTTTATTTGGGAAATATGAAACTGAGTAGACATTGATCAGAAAAAAAATAGTTAGTGGGATATTGGATTCTGTTCTTAATCCAAGCAATTATTTTAAAAAGTCACAAAAAAGTTTCGTGGGATGAAAAAAACCATGGGACAATGAAGTTCTATCACAATGGACATCTCTATCTTGAAATACAAGACTTAAAACTTTCTGCGTGGAAATAACAATGTTGGAGGATTTTAATAGACCGGATGTTATCGCCCTATGCTCCTACGTCACTTGTCTCTACCGTAAGTCACCGTTTATCCTCCACGCTAGCCACGTTTTAAATCTCTACGTCAAATTTATATGTAAAATTATTAATTATTTTAATTATGATTTAGCCAAAATCTTTGTATAATAATATCATGATAATTAGATAAGATAGAAAAAAAATTGTCAAATACAATTGATTTAATAGAGGAACGAAAACATAGTTACGGTGATGTACCACAGGTAATGAGTTAAAATTATACCTACAGAATATTTTTTATTATAACAAAATAACGTCCCATTGAGATTCAGTGACAAAAACTTTATGCCTGGAAATAAATTATATCTATGCAAATGTAGACGTGTATTCAAGTATCTTTCCATATTTAAATTTATTTTTGCATTTGTAGTGATTAAAAATTTATACTTACTACATGTGCCCACGTGAATATTGTACCGCTTATTGATAGAAATTTTAGCAACGCCAAAGGTGTCTCCTAAAAATTGTTAACATTTTTCTAAATTAACATATTAAATATCTTAAAATGTAACTACATGAAAATAAGATTTTTAAATAGTTCAATTTGTTTTTGGAGTTCAGTAAAAATTTTTGACTGTCACTTTGTGTCAACAGACTTATTAAAAATGTAATGACCATTTGAACACAATAGGAAATAAATGTATGTTCCATGATATAAAATAATGTTTTCAGTAATTTAAATTTTAAACATATCCGATTAGAGTGTCATATATATTGCGTTATTCATAATTGAAAGTAAATGTAATTTTTTTAACCTGCTTATCAAAGGAATGACTCAACGAGTGTACAAATGTGATATTTTGATGTAGAAATTATTAAGATTGAAAGTACATTCCTTCATATTTGTTAAAAAGATTCACATTTTTTTCACGTAAATACATTATATAATATTGATTTGAATGTTTCTCACGTTGTCTCAAAATTACTTTTGAATGCTTATTTACAATTTGCAATCTTCCAAAGATGTTAAGTAAGTTTAAGATTTTTTAAGTCACCTAAATTGGTTTTCCAAAATACACAGCTATACTCTTTGCAAATTTTTCATTATTTGTGAGAAATATTTCTGCTCCTTTGCTCGTAAACTAACAAAAATTCACGCATTTACTCTTTGTTACGATGTCGTTAATTCTTACTGAGTACGTACACATGAAATTTAATTCGACTGATCTTACGAACTGTTGAGTAAAAGAAATAAACGCATCTAAAAATTTGTAAAGGGTTAAGAATATCTAAATATGAAAATAAAAACATACCCGATTTAGTTTTGGTATTCATCAAAACAAAGTTACAAGCTTAATTCAGACTACAAAATTACAAAATTGATAAGTTCGAATATATTGATAACTTTCATAGCAACCTTTTTAAATTAATTTAAATTTAATATACGTTGAATGGCTACAGAGAAAAATTAATAGTATTGTTTTGTTAATGTTATGGCCATGAAACACTTAAATAATATTGGTAAATGTTTCTGACGACGAGTATTTTGTATATCATAGAAAATAGAAACACTTTCTAACATATTAACATATTTAATTTTTTCTTAATATCATTACTCCAGTCTTAAGAAGAATTGCATTTATTATTGCAAGTAACGAAGGGGTATTGTGATGCAGTTCTTAATCACATAGAAATGAAGAAAATATCAAGGAAGTTGGCAATAAATGTATATGCATAAAATTGTTGTCAAAAAATTAAAATAAAATCTAATCTAAGGATCTGTGTGTGATTTTTGAATTTTCAGATTTGAAATAAATTTTCCTTTTGCATATTCGATTACCAAAAATGATGATATAAAATGATTTATCTTCCTCTAAATACGAATGAATTCATTTAAAAAACTACTGAAATTTAAGTAAACTTAAACACGGATGTTGGGCAGCAATGAGGTACAGAAACAAGCGGAAACGGGCAGATAAATGCGGAGAAGTCGCGCAAGTCAACGTACGCACAATTTAAACCCATAAATTATATGTGTGTGTGTGTGTGTGTAATACAACATCATAAAATAATCGTTCTGAAACAATGAACTTGCATTCTATGGGAACGAAATTGCAAAGTACCGCCAGTGTAAATTATATTTATACGATTCTACTTTTATTGTTCTCATTTATCCATATTAGGTTTAGTAACTATAACTGGTTTTCATTTAACCATGATCTCATCGACAAAACCAGTAGATGGTGCAATAAGTGTAAATAGCGCATTGAGATTTTCCATCCAGACATACAGGGGCATTGCCAGAGGTGAAGTGTGAGTGGTGTGGGAGGAAAGTATAAGTAATCAACTCGAATCCTAACAGACTTTGTCGTTGGTCGTCTTTCACAAAAATGAATATTCTATGTTTTATATATTCGTTAATTTAAATAATTTAATTAGGATATTTTAAACATTCCTTAACTGACTACTTTAAAACTTCTAAAAAACTTAATCTGTTGTCAATATTCGTAATTTATTAGTTTGGTAGAGTTAGTATTTGGCATTTCTTTGTCTACTCATTTAATAAAAGTACAGATTTTACCTGTCGATATATTAAAGGCATTTACAAAAAAATATATATTTAGGGAACATAACAATGATAATAAGTGACAACAATATGATTTTTGGAATATTTGGTCGTTTTTCTATTTGTTCGCGCATCACGTTCGCGCAAAAAGAGCTAAAAGGGTTTCGATAAAAATTTCACTGGTGCTTTCTTCAGTTTAAGGTAATAAATACGCTACGTTTTGTTGCAATTGACCAACTAAGAACAGTTATTTGACCTTTCAATGTAAGGTTTTATTAAAAAAAAGGTTACTTTTATTAGTATTATAGCAGATGGTGATGCCTATATTTATATTACAGTTAATTTAATAATATTTTCTATAATTCCATACGCGAACGAAGTTGCGAACACAGTTTGATCTATATGAATTTTGAAAATTTTTGATGCATTTTAAAAAAATTGCTGGTTTCAGTATGGGTGCGATGAAGTGTTAAAAAAAAGTATCAAATTTGAATATAAAGTGTCACCCTAGAATGTCCGCCTAAAAATGTAAAAACCTACCTATTTTTCATTATATTTTTACAGTCACTTTTGATTAAATGCCTAATAATATTATAAAATTACTATATTCATATCTTTGTTCCACAAAGGCTCCTTTAATAGGGCAAACTTTTAACACCTGTTGGTATTTGAACTAATTTATATTATCCCAGTTTTCATTCTAAAAAAATAAAACGTTATTTAAAGGATAATAACAGAGTTGCTGAAAATATTAAACTAAATCGTTGTTCACATTTTCCTTGAATCTATCCCGGAAACCTCGTTCCTTTCGAAAATATGCAAAAATGCAACAACATAGCAACGTTGCAACGGAGCAATAGATCGATGTGATTTTTTTGTAATTATATTTACGCAATTAAAGGAACAATTGAATCACTCTTTTAATCAATAAATTAGAGGGAAATATTTAGGTTTACATTGTTATTTATATTTTTGAATCGCAAACATGAAGAAATACTGTATCATTTTCTTTAAAGGTCATTGAAGACGTTGCATGTTTTAATTTCTTCCTGCATCATTGTAACCGCGTAGGCGAAGCTGCGGGTAAAAACTAATATACAGAATGCCCCAGAAAACAACGTTAAGCCGACAACTGGGGGTAGGCCCACTTGTGACAGTTCTCAGAACAACTTGAAAAAAGAACTAGGGCATATACTTTCAAAATTGTAAATATTTTTAAAAAAATCGAGAAAATTGTCATCTTGTGAGGTTCTTCCAGGTACTGTGTCTGTGAATTTTTATTTTTTTAATCCAATTTTTGTTAGTTAATCCTAAATAACCATTACATTTATCACATTATCAAATAAAAGAAAACTGTCTTACTTTAAAAAAAATATCTTTCTTTCCGACCATGTTATGCGCACGAATGCAGATCCGCAATAAACGAAGATGTGTAACGTACTGTTGTATAGCACACATGTGTCTACGTGTCACTATTTAGTTTGAACGGCGTCTCTTTCCGTTTCACTCACACTATTCGAAATTATGTGTCAGTATGTCTTACTCAACTTGGTAAAAATGCGGCATTCTCTATTTCGCTCCTAATTGTCAAAATATCGCATATATCTATCTATTGAAGCATGTTGACTAGATAAAATAAAATGAGCCGGAATAAAATCTGGTTTTATTAGGATTGTTTTTACCTTATCTTACAACGAATATAGCAATGTCATACCATTTTGTAATCTTGACTAAATGCTCCAACTTTTGAAGTAACTTGCCAAAATAGCGTAGTACATTTTTTTTTCAGTACAAGCATTTAACGTTAGATGATGGAACATTTTGAGTGGATGGTTGGGTAAAGACAAAAACATCTATAGTCCTTATATACCTTGGCGGATTTCTTCAGTGAAATGATTAAAAATTTCATGTAGACTCATTAGCATGCAGTCCAATGCCAAGGATACAAAGACAAATAAAGGGACATTGTATTTTTGGCATATACCTCAAATGCCGCATTGTCTATGGCATACCCTAAAGAAATACAGCCGAGGATCATATATAAGCGTTTCAGAAGATTTTGATCTAAAACAGTAATGCCGGCAGTTTTTTTGAGGTTTTCAAAAACTACTTGCATTATTACCATCGTTTGTTTTTTCCGAAACCTGGCTTGGTTTGTCTGCAGCAAGTCTTAAATATTGTTTTAAACGCGATTAAATATTTTTTTGATAATCAACTAGATTTTTGTTATCGGCAGACCTAATGGCCAAATAATGAAATCTAATCAGCACGCCATATACAAACAAAATTTAAGGCATTTAAATCGTATAAACCCCAGGAAATTGTTTGGGTATTCGGTACTTTAAAACTCTCCAAAACATTAATTTCAACACATTTGATACGACAAATTTAGCAAGACGAGGTGTGAATTTTTCCGGTTTCACATAATACAAGAGTTTATTGTCAATTATGGCAAAAAAATTGAAATTTGACATCAATAGTTTTTGTTGATAAAATTTCGAAATCTTAGAGGTTATTTAACTAATGTGTAAGGCTTTTGATAATCTTCACCAAACAAAACCTTAATGGTCGGTACAACTGAGCAGAGAAGCATGGAAATATAACCATGTAAATTGATTTTCTGCCATCTTCAGCTATGTCGCTACAAATTATAACAAAAACAAATGCGCAAAAAAAAAGTAAGTTTTTATTAATTGCTAAAATATTTTTTGGGGATTATTGCCACAACTGCCATCTTCACTCCATTACTAAATCATTGTTACCATACTTTTTCCGGTACATCATTGCAGTAGACAGCCTCTTTGCCTCCAAAAATAGTTCAGCAATTAATAAGGGTTGAAGGCGTAAGAAGCTGTTTGGGTTTTGAATATACTCTGCTATATATATTGTAACAAAAGTAAGTGAATATTAGCTTCCTAGCGTTAGAAGTACCATCGTTGATGTTCTAGAAGCTCCTATAAAATTTAAGTCTTCCCTTAATTTTACAGGAAATGCTATCTCATCGGCGATGATACTATTAACGCTTTGCTTTTGATCTTTTAGCAGTTTGCCGTTAATTTTATGTCATTGAATTAATTCAAAGTCTTTCTCATACATATGCGTGTCTGGGCCTCAATCCGTTAATTTAGTTTTATAACTACTTTTAATATTAATAATTTTTATCATATATGCAGCTATACTACTTGTTCCTGCAACCATTTGTGTGGTAAACGAAAGCCCAGCACGAGAAAAGCACTGCATCCTTTGAAAAAAATTCCGCCTTTTTGTGGAATTTAAAGAGTTCGAGATGTGTTTTCCGGTATTACAGGGGTAGTAAGCTGACTTTCATCAGCAGAATCGTCGGCATCACTTTACTGAGGAAGTCTATATTTTCCTCGAACAAGTATTATACTTATTCAAAAAATTACGAAATTAATATAAGTTTAAAAGAACATGTACCGCATACATTAACTACATAGCTATATATTAACTAATAGCTTTCCGATTATCCGTTGATCTGTCAAGACCCTTTTTGTCAGGAACGAGTAGAGATATTATGTTGAAAATAATATCAAATACTTATATCTCCATTCTTTGAAACTAAAAAAGAAAAAGCTTCTAAATTAATGCAATAAAAAACCTAAAAACCATTCATGCCGCATGTTTTAAGACCCGCAAATAAATTTAAACCTATATCGAACTTCCCGTTGACTCAGAATCATGAAATTTCGCAAGAAAGAATATTTTAGAACACGTGTAAAGAAAATCAGAAAATTATTAATTCCGAGTTATATCACATAAAAAAAAAATTTATTAATTTTCTTAAAATGTGCGCCTGTGAAAGATATAGTAGGCAATATATTTTTGCTCCAACAAAATTAAATTGATATTTTTTAGGAACGCTTAAAGGTATTGAGTTGAAATTAATACCAAATACTTAGGTCCACTGTCACTAGGAGATATAAAAAGTCAAGCTTCTAAGTCAAGGCAATAAGAAAATTGCACCCATTTATGCTGAATATTTTGATATTCGCAAATGAATCAAAACTTGTAGGATACTTCCCGTCGAATTAGAACCGTGAAATTTGCCAAGAAATAAGATCTTATAGCACAGGTAAAGACAAAAATCGTTAATTTGTAGTTGTATAACATAAACAAATATTTTCTTTTAAGTATGCGGCTGTGAAAATAATATAATATATATATAGTCGGCGATATAAATTTGTTATAAAAAATTTAAATTGTGTAAATAGTTTAATAATATTATCATATACCATTAATTTGTGTAAATATCTAAATGTGTACAGAACCCTCACAGTGTGAGTTCCATTCTTGCTTGACAGGTTTTATATAAAACTAACTCTTCTTTGTTACACCACATATTTATTTTCGACCACCGTACAACACGGAACGGACAACGCAATATTTGAATTCGCACCTCTTTCATATACGGATTTTCTTTGATTATTGTTGTTTATAATTAGGGGGTAGATACTAGTCATCTACAGCACATTTTTTGGGTCCGAAATTGATTTAAAATAATAAGCAATAAAGTAATTTAGAATTACTAGAAGTTATATTCGCGCGTTTAACTCATCGGATCGGTCACGGTGCAATTTAAAAATTTGAAAAACAAATTTCTTCAAATAATATAAAGAAATCAAATATTTTAAAAAAATCATTTTAAGAAATTCAAATATTTTAAAGAAGAGTAAAATTTTTTTAAAACGTAACCGGTTACTTTGTTATTTTCACCGAAGACCGGATGAGAATGGCGGGAGGGCTCGTGTCTATTCACAGAGAGCCGGACTTGGCCATATTTTAAACAGAATAAAAGTAAACATCGTGATTCACTCGTAATTTTATTATATTTTGTTCTATATGGGTAATCACTGACATTTTTTTGTGTGAATTTGGGCATAGAAAACGAATTTATAAATTAATATGTTGTTTTCCTTCATAGCACATTTAGATCTACAATAAATTTGTGGAATTATCTTGTCTGCACATCGAACATGGCAAAACAACAAAAGAAGTAGAACACGAAATATTGTGTTGGAAGTTTTTGTCTATTTATCTGTTTATCTATCTTGTTACTGAGTTTGTTTGGACACGCATTATGTAAAAATACGGACTTAATCAACTCACATAAAGTATTTTTCGAAGAACGGTTGTTTTGAAATAAAATAATATTTAGTTTTTATTTAATCCGAATCGATCCACCTAATCAGAAGATTATATAGAGATAGCACAAGTAAACATCAAAAAAGAAGTGCTTAGCTGCTCCACTCGTAGTATTTACTTACGTATATTTTAAACGGCCCAATGGAGTTTTCCACTCGGACATACATTGACGAAATAGGCGTGGTCAGAAGTGAAATGCACCATTCTATAGTAGTCGGCTCCACTCGAATGCGGGCAGACACATGAAACGTAGGCGCAGCCATTTTGGTCGTCCTCCGCACGTAAAATTGTTCAATGTGCATACATTCGTTTTAAGCTTACTTTGTTTTCTCAATTGGTTTAAAAATGGAAACGCTCACCAATATTTATAATTAAGTTACTTTGATCGTTTGTTAGTTTCGATTTTGTATTAGACTTTGTAAAATTAGGGCATGACTATAACTTTAAGGCATTTACGACAAAAATAATTTAGGCCAATATAACCAAATAGAACAAATATTATTTTAGAGTTCGTTTACCTGTGAGGCTATTTACTTGTTCACATATTATGCAAAAATAGCTAAAAGGATTTTATTGGTATATTGAGTCTGTTGTTTAATGTATAGCAATTTAATGTTTAAACACAAAATATACTTATTTCTAAAAAGTTTATTTTCATAGTAACTTAAATAGATATAAGTCGGGTGGTAATAATATCAAAGTTAAATTAATAAGATTTTCTAAATGTCTATATTTGAAAAAGTTGCAAATAAAGCTAGTTATTATGATAAAATAGTTTTTGCAAACATATTTACAATTTACATAAAGACTAATATGAACGCAAATGATCGTGTTCGTTACACCGCTAATGCACACACAAACGAAACTGCATCTTATTATAATTATTCACAAGTTTTAATTTAATAACGTAAGAGTCTATACTTAGGAAACATTTACTAAAAGCTGAAGTACTCTTGTGATTACTTTATTACGAGTTATATTTAGTTTCATTACTTTTATGAAATACTTTCATCAATCAAACAGATGCTAGACAAAAATTTTTCTTGACAGTTCACAGTTCAGTGTCCCACTTGACAGTTCAGTGTACAAGTTTATAACAACTCTATCTACAATTCATTCACACAAAACTCTTATTGTCTAAAATTGTGCCAAAAGTATAATAAATATGATGCTCTACAAAGATACGGGAAAAGTTTTGAGAAATATTGAGATGGTTGTCGGCATCAGGAGGAACGTAGAGACAAAACTGGATCGAATATTCCCAAAATCTCGATGGAGCAGGCTATTGAATATTGCTTATCCAATATATCCCATTATAATTGTAATAATGTTATTATGGCCTGATTTTTTTCTCGAGTATTCCACTCGAACAAATGATGTTATTCAGTGGACGCATTTTGTCAACGATTTTATTTTACGTTCAACGATGTCTTTGTTGGTGCTTAAAAATACATTCTTAAAAATTAATACTATGAGCAAATTTGTTTCCGAAATGGAGGCTATTGATGGATACTTGGAGGCAGCCTTCGTACAGAAAAGTAATAGACAAACTCTGAATCGGAACAGGATAGCAATATCGATTCTGCTATTTTTCCACTTAATGACAATAATTTACTACTTCCTAAAGTTCTCAAAAATGCCTACACACGAAAAGATATTTACCACTATATTAACATTGTTTTGTGCTATTGAGTGTGCATCATTCTTATTTTACCAAAGGGATATTATAAACAGAATAAAATATGGAAATAAACAAATCTCTTCGTGGCTCGATGTCCATCGCCGTGCAATTATTATCGTAAATGATTATCAAAATGAAGAAATAATATTAGACGCTGTAGATTTAAACATTGGAATTGATAACTTCCTTCAGCTGTATTTAAAAATTAACCACGTCTCTTTATATTTGAATGAAGTTTTCGATTTATCGGTAAGTATTATTTTACTATAACTATGTATTATTACTTATTATAATATTTATTTGCACTATGCTGAATAGAGTAACATAATCACATTAAAATTAAATATCACACAGATAATTTTAGTTTATTCAAAGTAAGATAAAACTCCAAAATGTTCTCTAGCAAAGAACGGAGGAAAGTTGCCCAAGAGAGTTTTCCAATATACTTTTTCAGGTTGTAATAAGAGGAGTTCAGGGGCACAAATATATTCCGATTGTGACTGGGATTAAAAAATAATATGGCAAATTTTTTAATGTGGGTATTTTCATATTATTAATTAGCAGATTTACAAAATATTTTAAATTTCATAGGTTTATAAATATCTTTGATAATATTTTGAATTGCAATTTGTGTTTCTTTGTCATAACTACATCAGTCATACAGTTTTTAAATAGAATTGATTCAGGTTAACACGTTTTGTTCTTAATCAATAACGTTTGAATATATTTTCTTAATAACATTAGCAAGTTTATTTCTTGTACAGTTACAAACTTGCTCAACACGTGGAACACGAACCTTCACGGTATATCATTTCTATTAGCCACAGGATATTTGGCGTTATATGCATCATTTTATTAGCACTATAAATTCATTCAGATATCAGATTCTTCACGTTATATTATGCCACTTTTTTCATTATTTTGATTTTCAGACCGGGATAAATGTTTGTAAATTTTTTTTCAGCTTGTTTAACACCCAAGATAATGGAAATAGCACTTGACGTGGGTTGGCTAAACCTAAATTCATGTTTTTATTCTCCGGTTTCCTATTTCATCCTACTTATTCAAAAGTTTTTCTAGAAATGTATCTGAATTACCAACAAGCACACAACTTTTTGGTTTTGTTGAGCAGGTCAAGTTGAACAATTTAATAACGTGATCTTAATGAATGAGTATAAATTTACACTGATCATCTATTTGGGGACGTTTGTCAAATAAGTCGACTTGACGTCTTATATTCATTTCACTACTTAAAATTGATTTAATCACTAAAGTTTTTAAGTTAATGACAATAATTTTCCTTGTAATATTTTTACAACATAAATTTAACTCTTTCTGTTTTAGATATCTTCCGCCATAACTTTATTTGCCAAATGGACGCATCGTCTTCTTTAACTAGAAAAATATATTGCTCTTTTCCCTTGTTCTTATTCGAGGCTTTACATTTGGAAGATTTCCCATTTCAAATTGTTTTTTCGTGACTTAATTTTGAAAAACTCAGTATTTTCATCTTATATAAATATTAAATCCTTTAATCTGTTATTGATCCAATGCGACTACTGATGACAAACAGTATTTCAAGTAAAGCAACATCATAAGTGATAAAATACATAATAAGACTTAAATATGCGGAAGTAACGCAGATGGAAGTTACTCGTGTGTGTTTTTTAGTGTACTTCCGATGATTTTTTTATTAAAATATAGTTTGCAAAATTTATTTTAAAACAATACAGACTGTAAATCCTAATAGCACGTCTAACGGTCAAGACATCAGAATTTTTCGAAAATCGGTTTTCAGGAATCGTACAATGATAAAAAATAAGGATTTAACAAAAAATATGAATTGATAAAGAAATTATGGTGGGTGAATAAGTTTTTATTTTCGTAGAAGTTATAGAAATATAGAAAAAAATTATCGTATAAAAATGTTTAAAATGGTTTTTTCAGATTTTCACTAATTAAGTTTTTATTATCATTTATCTAAGAAGAAATTCTTTTTTTATGAGATATTGAATACGAAAAATTTATATCAATTAAATAAAGAATGAGTTTGGGAAATAGAAATAAACGATGAAAATTAATATCTGTTTCAGATTCTGTTGATATTTATTGCGTGCTTTGGAATAATATTCAGAATTTACGTTTGTTTAATTTCCATCGAATTTTTACAGGTAAAAAAACAATTGATTTTCAAACCATTTCCTTATTACGTTCATTCTTTCACAAAACTGGTTTTCTTTTCAGGGTAAAAGTCATACAATTTTGAGCGTGATAATTTGGACTATTTTGTTCCTTCTTTACATAGTTTCGATCTGTTTAACCTGCGAAAAATTTAATGAAGGCCTCCGTGAAACAAAAACGCTCATTATAAAGTTGATGGTTTACGACCAATTGCGTAAGTATAAGTAACTTTTTATTTAATATATGGAGTATAAATATGTCAGTACATTACTTGATTTTGTGAACTAGTTGTGTCGTCCGTTCAAGAATGTATAATATATGTATATTATGTAGTGATAAATAACTACGCAAATAATTTTAGAATCTATATTACTTATTAATCATTATTAATATAGTTAAAATCCAAGGAAAGAGGCGGTTACTCAGAGAAGGACGTGACAAAAATTATAGAGACTACCCAAGTCGATGGTAGATATTTAACTGTAAAAAAATTATTATTATGAATGAAATAACGATAAAAAATGGAAACATATTTTAGTAAATGTAATACAATAATTTACAAACAAATTGGCGTACTTTTTCGAGGATAGCGCTATAATTTAATATTTTTGAGTTGATGGAAAATGTTCTCTTCTCCATTAAATTGACCAAGGCTAGTGTTTGTTTTTAACTGACTAAAGTTGAAAAATACCAATTCAAGTGTTTTTTGCATTTACTACTGTATCGTCTCCAAGAAAACGACAAAAATTCTAACATAAGTGTGATACATATAGTACATACATCATTTATATATATATATATATATATATATATATATATATATGTATATATATATATATATTTTTATCAATGACGTATGCTAAAATTTGATCCATTGGGGAAAAAATAATTATGAAATTGGGAAAGTAACAAATTTCTGAAACAAATTTTTCCCAGTTCGTGTAGAACTTCGTCAAAATTAAAATAAAATTTAAGTTTTATATCGATTTTTTACTGTTTTCACATTTACCCTTTTAAGTTTTGCTAAATGCTTATACATTATCGAATACTAATTAATTAATCATCCAACAATAAGTCAAAAAAAAATAATTTTGACAAATTAAGTGTTTTAACGTAGGAATACAATTTTTAAAATACTGTTTCCTCCAAAGTTTAATAATTAAATTATTAAAAGAAATTACTCTAACGCATAGAATTGAAATGTTTTCTTTGGCCTCACTAAAACGCCATATGATATATGTCAAACGTCAATTTGAAACGACTGTTTTTTTTCTGCAAATTTTATCTTTTTTATTATTTTATATTTAGATTACCGTTAATCTGCCTGTAGATTAAAGATAATGTCGACGCCGACATCAACCTTGTCAGTCATATCCACTGCATTCGAATTCACTCATTGAATGCATGAATTGAATGCATATCCATTCATTGAATGGCTAGTGGGATGTGGCGAAATGTTTTTCTGTTTGCACCAAAATATTTGTTACTTGTGCAGAAGTGATGGTTATGGAAAATGCGTTACTTTAAATATGATAAAGTGACTGACAAAATTGTTAAACCAAAGTTAATAAGCAATAAATTTCTATAAGGAATATATAAGCTAAGTATACTAATAAGGAATCAAGTTTCTATTCTCATAACAAAATATAAAAACCTCCAGGAATGTAATTAAATTTTCAAATAAGTATTATGGTATATGTGTAGAAAGCGATTCTAAATAAGTCACATAAATGACCAAACCAAATATTATCTTTTTTTAAATATCTTATGAAGAAGTTGAATTAATTTTTTTTAAATACGTGTTAATGAAATTACCGATTTAGATAAGAAAAATCATTCCTCCCGCCCATGAAGAATTACTTTATTTTTGATAGTTACGTATATCTCTAAGTTGGAAATGTTTTTTTAGGTCTCGCACCCTAATAAGGCTCAATCAGCCTTATATAAGTTATGTATATTTGAGTGAATTGAAGAATTGGGTTCTTATGCGATAGGATTAAAAAGTATAAATTTATATCAGAATTTTATTGATTAATAGCAGCTCGATAGGAATGAGGCGACGTTGAGGGCTAGTCAATATTTCTAAATGGAGAGTGAGAGAAATTGTGATTTATTTCTCGGTTCAAGTGAGAAATTTAAAAACAATAGTTATTACACTTTGTTAAACGAGATAAAATATTTGATTCTTAAAATAAATTGTATTTTTGCAGCATCTATTGTTCGCATGAAATTGGAAAACCTTAGTCGCATGCTGTCAACATCCGAAGTAGGTGAATTCAGAGTGGTTCGTTTCTTCAAGCTGAACACATCGCTGCTGCTTGGGTTTTTAAATTTTTCTACAACTATTTTAATAATTTTATTTCAGTTTTATTACATGAAAACAAGAATATAATTTAATGAACATACGCTTGATTGGAAAAAATATGTGTATAGATAATTTGTAAGAATAATGTAGTATAACGAATAATAATATACACGTTGTTATATCTAAAATATCAAACAGCAGAAAAATTGGTATAAATGATATTCTATGAACTGTAAACTTTTATAGAGTTTCTAAAGTTTCGAATTTATTTTTCATTACGAATTTTCTTCTTCCTGCTCATCAAAAATACGCAGTTGAAAAGTTAAAAAAAGGAGTTTTATGCGCCTACACAATTAATGTGTTTACTTTAAAACATAAATTATAATTTTTGAAATTATATTATCCAAAAATTATAATTTATGTTTTACACGCAGGTCTTTAAATGAAACAGAATATTTTCTAAACCAATTTTATGACTATTAATATTTACCGTTAAGCATCAGGTAGATCAGCGCTTCTTGCTGTTGGGTGAGGTGACAAATATAATTGTATGTTTACTCCGTCCTCTGTTTCGTCCCTTGTGACTTCAAACGTATGTTCATGGAATAAAATTGAGCGTTATTTTCTTATGAAGTTTGAAAAGGAATTTAATATTATTTCATTTCTGTTTTCTAAAACTTAGTTTCGAAAATATTACAAACAGTAAAAATTTTTATTTCGATGAAATTTTAAAATACATAAATAATTCGTAAATACATAGACTGAAATATATTTACTTTTAATAATTAAAATGATTTTAGAAAGTGTTAAAAAAACCGATTCAATTTCTATCAAGGCTTACCTTAAGTTAAATACGGAAATAAAAAAAAAACAATTTTCCAATGCAGGAAAAAGAAAACTTAGTTTATATTGGTACAAATTAAAAATTTGTATTCTTAAAATATATGTTTAAATTTAGTTTAGAAAGAAATGTACAGCAAAGATGTTCAATTAAAAAATAAAAATATTGCGAGTACACTCGCATTTAAATGCATTTTTACTTAAATTGTATCGTTAATATTAAGTCTCCCAGAAGAGTTCAAATTCAAGACTTAAATGATCGTAAACCGCACAAGATTTTATAATAGCACCTGAATTCTGTGGGCTTGACGGGAAATTAATAAAAGTTACCTAAAATATCTGTGAATTAGCGTGAATAAGTTTAAAATGCGAAAAAGTATGTGATTCGAGAGTTTTCTACCAATATATTTAAAAAAAGAACGCACGGTATTTGTATAAGATTCCAACACCAATAAAAATAACTCTACACTATAAATCTGTGTTTCATTTTAAAAACATAAAGATTGATGATCTGTAAATAACATCAGGATAAAGTTATGTTTAAACAATTTGCTTTGACTGATTAATATCAGATAAAAATGGACGATGTTTCCTGAAAATATGCTTAGAATTTGATTTTGAAAATTTAAGGTTCACAATTTTTCAACAATTAACAGAACAGATGCTGTAGTTGAGTTTGAATGATGCGAGTCTAATGATAATTTAATAAGACAAGTCTAAGAGGAATATAAATTTAATTTTTAATAAATCGGGGTACAATATTGATGACCTGTAAACTCGTCGAGTTTGAACGCATTTTACTTGTCTTAACATGAGCAGAAATGTAACAAAATAGCATATATCTAAACAAATAGGCAGGTAAGTATATACAGTTACACACGAAGACATGGAACAACGGAGATATTAGTAGGTATGTAAATATGTAATTAAAAACTGATATAAACATGAAGCGACTGAGACTTGAACTATTTTTAAGATAATTAAATGCGGGAAGCGAATATTCAGATATAAATAAATAGGATATCAGTGATATTCAGTACATTGTAAGTTCATGATATTCTAAAAAATATACACTAGAAACGGAAAAGAAAACTTATGACAAGTTGAACGAACTTCAAATAAACCGAAAATAAAAAACGCAGTGTAAAATATTGTAAACACAATTACTTAGTCGAAACTTTTGCGGTACAATACCGCTTCCAAATATAAATCAATATGCAAAACACTACTATTGCTAGAGATTGTGAGCGTTAGTACCAAATAAAATATTGCATTCACCTATGTATGGATGTATATTTCCGTGAGAGAAAAGAAATGTGTAGATTTGGGTCTGATTTTAGCGGTTTTATTTATTCATGTCACCAAAAGTTTGACTGGAGACAGCGACATGCTTCCGGCCTTAAAAATATGTTAATGAATATTATAAACAACATCAAATTTCAAGAGGTCGTATCTGATGATAAAGAAAATGTACAATAAAGTAGTATTAATTCTAACATAACACAGATATGTTCGTCTATGATGTGTTATTGACGAAAGGAAAAACGGAGGGTTAAGCATAATTATATTTGAATTCGTACACCGTATAATGGATAAGAAAGTTAAAAACGAAACGATTAGAATCTTCCATTTTTTTCTTTCTGTTGTACCAGCATGCTGTATTTTGTACTTTTTGATTCACAGTTAAATGAAACTACGTGATGTAGTATTATTTCTATTTTCTTTAATTTCTTTACCACGACCTAGGTTTCGTTATATTACAACAGCTTCTGGCGGGATATTAGCAAAGATACTTCATAAGATCTTTGCTAATATCCCACCTGAAGATGTTGTAATACAACGAAACCTAGGTCGTGGTAAAGAAATTAAAGAAAGTAGAAATAATACTACATCATGTAGTTTCTTTTGTGTGTATACACACACACACACACATGTACATACGAATATATATGTATGTGTATAATTCGGTGACTGATGAAAATTATCCTGCGTGACATTGAAATTAACTAAACATGTAGAAAGAGTATACGTCATCACCAATATGTGGACAGGGTTAAGTACGTGTATAATTATTGTGAAAATAAAATGTTATAACGACACCTTGAGTTTTTTCTCAGTCTGGTAATAGAGCGTTAAAGAATTCTATAAAACGATAGTGGTACAATTTTATAGGTAAGGTATACACTTAGGTACACACTTTTGCACGAAAACATTTTATTTATTTCTTATCGCATTTATAAAATACAGGTTGGAAAATTAGATATAACAACATCAATAAAGTGCCAATTTCACAACCTCATTTAATGTATTCCAAGTATTTATCTTTGGGAATAGATGTATTTTTACATTCTTCAAAACTTTATAATTACTTAGTTGTGTCATTGATCATATTTAGACGTTTCGGTTTTCTATTTCTGTATAGAACTCTTTATAATTTTATATATACAGGCAAGTGTTAGATAAAAACATATTTGCAGTTTTTATCAGGTTATAAAAATGTGTAAAAAGCATTTTACTACTTAGAGAGTATTACTTAGACGTATTTTGTTTTTATTTGCAACAACCGATACATTTTTAAAGCATGTAACTCAACATATATAAATCTAAGCCTAATGCTATCGACCTAATTTTTCAAACAATATTTTAACTTATAAAAACCCATCAAAATTTAATATCTTATAAAAAGTGGAATCACATTATCATATTTATTTATAAACCGACCTCTTTTATAAACAAAACGTACACTGACTAGAAAGTAAAATGGCTTAGATTTGAAAGATAAATGGCGAACTAAACGGAGTGGGTAAAATTAAATTTATCCGCGCACTGCTCTACTCGAGGAGAGGTTAGGGAGACCGAACCAGATAGGAAATTTCTAAAGATATTACTACATGATGTATATTATATGGTGCCATTTCCGCGCAATTCTAACTTGCAGAACCCTGAAACTGATGGGTTTGTGAGATTAAAAACTACTTTGTAAGATGACGTGGATTGGAAATCTCCAATTTTCTTATTCAAACAAAATATTTGTAAATAATTACATTGCCAAAGAGGATTGATTGATTAATGACGGTTGAAGCGTTTATTAATATAAGAAAATTATTAAAGTTTATATAATTTATGTAATTTTTTTAATTCCATCTCTTTAATGCATTCGCCAACAATAAAATTCCCATTTAACATCCTTATAAACTTTAGTCCTTCTTTAATATTAATGATTTTAAATTCTAATGTATGCGGCCTTTATAAATATCAATTATTATATATTGATTGACTCATTAATATATTGATGATCGATTACAAATAGTGACTAGTCACTGCTGTCTAGATTTGTACGTTTTCAGACCAATTCTAATCCGACGGGTATTCAAGAATTTACTTGTGTCCACTATCCACTATTGCATTCAAATTCCCAGACAACGTATTTTAAAAATAGGGATTTAAAATTTTTATAAGATTTTTTGGATATTATATATATAGTAAGGCTATTAAAAAAATTCCCGATATACTGTGGCAGAACAACATACACGCTAAGTTACCAAGTTAAATGAACAACTTGACATCTTTTATCTGAACAACTTATTTCATGTAATAAGTTGCGAAACGTTATTTTTTAAATTTTGAAAATTGTTACCTGTCTTTTGATAAGTTTTTGTTTTTTTTAATATAATTGTGTGTTTATCATAACATTACATTACGGTGTTCATAGTATTATGCGCTAAAATTACTTGTTTTAATTTAGATATATTCGCACTCGATCATTCACTATTCACCTCGCACTTTTTCACTTGATTCCGGTATGTTAAATAATTTTCTGATGTCCTGAATTCTCAATCTGACAACGCGGCCATAAATCGATGTCAAGTAAATTCTAATTCTGGAGAGGATTTTCCAAATGACAATGATTGATAATACAATGGCTGAAATGATTCTAGAGGTGGTGGTTCCTGTTGGTTCCGGTGGGATGATGGTCTCTCAAGGCCCTTGATTTGACGGGTCATCAGAAGCCGCCGTCATAATTTTCGTAATAAATAAATTTTAGGTGCAATAACATTACATTTTTGAGACTTAATACAAAATAATAAACAGTATGTGGTGTTTCTGGGTTATTTCATTCCTTCATCGTTTTTTTGAATTGCATTTTGTTTAGGCAGTAAATTTTCTGGATGGATGTAGTTTAATTAGTAAAATTTACGTATATATATATATATATATATATATATATATATATATGTATATGTATATCTATATGTATATATATATATATGTATATGTATATATATATATATATATATATATATATATATGTATATATATATATATATATATATGCATTAGGACTTATTTCCGCTGATTCAATTAATGTTTATTCATTTAATGTTGACGTATTTCTATTTATTCAATTATAAGTGTAATAATCCCCGGTAAATATTAATAATTATCCGAAAGATTGTTAAACCTGACGTAATATAACTTTTTTTTTATTACATTCACTGATAACTATTGATATTTTTCAGTAGCTTATGGTTTCTCCAATAAAAAGTTAGCTGTTTATTTATTGGTTCCTTTAAATAATCTTCTAACTTATAGGAATGATTGAAAATAATAATTGTTGATATGATGTGTAGAGGCTTACAAGATTAAATTTTTTTACGAAAATTAATCATAAAAAGTTTTCAAGAAATGGTTTAACTTTTCTCTCACATAAAGTAATTACTCTCACTTATACATCGAAATTAAAATTAACCTCCATTTCCCACAAAACATGTAGAACTAAAAACTTCTGATATCACTCCACTAAAATTGAATTGTATTTTACCATTTACTTGGTAATTGCCAATCAAACAAACATTTTGTCCCATGATTTTATATCAACTTCCTCTAATATATAGATCGATATATATATATATGTAAACTCATCTGAAATTTACGTTCTTTTAAAGTAATCTTCGTTGCATGCTTGGTAACGTTGGATACATCTAAACCAGGTAAAAATTAAAAAATCATCTTGTCAAGATCCGCCGGGACGACATACTACAATGGTTTCA
Organism: Druceiella hillmani; assembly: GCA_039881145.1. Lineage (NCBI taxonomy): Eukaryota > Metazoa > Arthropoda > Insecta > Lepidoptera > Hepialidae > Druceiella > Druceiella hillmani. Next base: position 11,117,678 of record JAYKKI010000072.1, on the reverse strand, counting down.
GAAACGTCGACACTTCATATGATTTTTAGCATTTAGAAAAATTGTAAAATCATATGAGACGAAGTTCGGACTATTCAGAAGACACCCCAATAGTTGGACTTTTAATTCTTTTCCTATAGAGTACTTCATAGATTTATCACAGTTTTTGAACGAACTTGAACGTTTATTTTTTAATGCTTCCATGAATTGGAGGATATAGTACTCAGTGTACCAAACTGTTATTATAATATTTTGTTAGCCCAGAACAGTAATGGATAAAATACCTGTAATACATGTACCATAGTAATAAAACAACAATCATTTTTTGACTGAACGTTATTTTAGAATTGAAGTTCGACGATCTCCATTTTGGAACAACCACACCTTGCTCTGTGACCTCGGTGAAATGTCATATAATAAATGTGATGATTATTTACAGATAATTATTAACAGATTTATAATTATCAATCGATGTGATGATTAATGCAGCTTGATTAGCCTTGAATTTTTTTTTAATATTTAGTCTTCCTCTTCTTACATCAGAAAAGAGTTTTGCGATACTTCAGACGTCTGTTCTGAATATCTTTAGCAACCATTTTTTGGAACAATTGATTAAATTTAATATGGTTTACAATTATTAAATATATAAAGATCAATTATAAAGTTATATATTTATGTTTTAATTTACGTTTAATGAAGTAGCTGACAATTAGTACTTTTATTAATTATTAGCTTCTTTATTAGGCGCCTTCTCTTTCACTATTTTAACATTTTCAGATAATAATTAAATTATTGAAAATAACTGCATATTTTCCCATTTTTGGTTTTATTTAAATTATTTTTGGTACATTCATTATTACGTAACTCCATTAGTTCTCTCACTTTTTTATATTAAAATATTAGTTCGCTGAAATAAATTGCATTTACCAATAAACAATGGGAATTTGTCCCTTTAACCGGATAATTTCACGCTGCTATTATTAACAAAGGGTAATCATTAACAGTTACCAATTAATTAAATTGACCGGAATACACACAAGCACATTAGATACCTATTTTAATAAAAACATTTTGTACTAAATACACACATCTATTTTAGATTTAAGAAAGGTTATTAAGAATTGATAGTTAAAATCAAAAGAGATCAGAAATTAATATTGCCCAAAATTCTTGTTAATATCATATAAATATTTAAAAACGCACATAACATGTATGTATATATATATATATATATATATATATATAAAGAATTTTAAGAACGCATTTTTCTGATATAGTGATAAAAGTAAAAATTTATTCTGAGTCGGATTGTTTAAATGAAATTCATTAAAAGAATCAGTAATAGTTTTCTAGTCGATGGAAATAATATGAGACGAACGTTTACTGTGTTTATTTAAAACCCAATAATATAGCAATTGACAGGGTTCATTTTTAATTTTCAGGAGTAAATGCATATTTAAAAAGTATTTTCGTTTTTTAAGTATAGGCACATATTCAAAATACATATCTTATATTTTGTGTATGTGCCTATTAGTCGAAATATTAATATATCCTATCCATTTTATTCTCCTATTATTTGTTCTACTTCTGGAATATTTTTTTAAATAACACATTTGATGGACCAGAACGTCATCTGCGGAATTAGTTAATCGCGTCCATTCATTACCATTGAGTAAAATGTAATTTTACCAACTAATTATAAGTGTAGAAAATTTACTTTTCCTAATGAAATCGTGCTGCTTTAAAGGTAAAGATAAAATGAAATTGAAAAACGAAAAAGATAAATAATTTTTTTTATAATGAAAACAAAATTATTAAAAAATATTTAATTTTTACTTCCTGACAATATTTTCTTGAGTATTTAATAAATAATATAACCCAACTCAACACAATCCAACATAACACTATCCAAAACAATCCGACTTTATGTTAAACATATCATTCCCAATCTTTAATGTACGTGTAGATGTAGCGATGATGGATTAATCTTTCTTCAAATAATTTTTCTTTTTTTTGAGAGGCTTTTATCGATTTTACTGGAACTTTCTTCACATTTTATATGAAATCCCGTAGTGCAACAGACCTCCTAATGTTAAAAAAAATTGTGCTTCCTAGAAATAATTATTATATAAAATTTATTTAAAAATGCAAAACAATACAAAATATAATGACTGTCGATTGATATATTAGGTATCCAATGCAGCTTACCAACTTGTTATCATCTAAAATGCTGTCTTCTGTAAATTACTACAGAATGGAAATAATTAAATTATTTGCCAAAGCAACATACCGGTTGGTGAGGCATTTTATAAAAATATATTTCAATATTGCATTGCATTTTTATTATTTATATCAAATATTTTAAATACTATAACTATGGATTTATTATGAATGATGTTATACAAAATATAAATGCTATTATTTAATTGAGAATAAAACTCAAGCCACGTTCTCGAGCTAATGTCTGGCAACGTCTATGATCACGCCATAACGTGGCACTGAACTGAATAGATACATAAATATACAAACGAAAAGGCGACATTGTATCGATCTTTGTTATATCTAAAAGAATGTTCTTACGATTAGTTCAAATATTGTCAAAGTCAAATGACCGTGAAATATTGATTTATTTTCATTACATCATATAAAAGATACTTTCGTAACAATTATACAATACTTTCGTTTTAGAAATAAGCTAAATACTTAATTGACGCTACAACCCCTGAATTAGGACACCACATGAGCTGTTATAAATATATGAATCATTACGTGCAATAGAACGTTAAAATTGTGGCTTGAAGATGATATGAATACGACATTGTTAATATTTTAAGTACTAATAAAAGACACTATTAGAAATGTTCTTTTGTAATTAAAAACATTTTAATTTATAATAATTTCAGTTATATTTTTATCATTACACAATTGTAAAATATTGCCGAGTATTGAACGTCAAATAATTGAAGGTTATCCGTAATTGAAGGATCCTTCTTTGTGCTTGGATAATCTTTAGGAGCGTCTCCCTTTGGGTTAGATATTTTCAAAATATCTCTTAAATTATACATTTTAAATTAACTTAACTGATGAAATAAGTATGATATGTATATGTATATATATATATATATATATATATATATATACATATATATATATATATATATATATACATATATATATATATATATACATATATATATATATATATATATATATATATATATATATATATATACAGTCTACTTTATTGATTAATTTAAAGAAAGGTTTTTACATTTAATCTACATGCAAAAAAACTTGTTGTTCACTATGTAAACTAGGACTGACACTCATGGCAAGTAAGTTATTTTAGTGTCTAGTACAAAAATTGCTTGCTTCGTGGTATTAGATTTAGTACTAGATTTTCTTCCCCTTGCCCTTTCTATTTGCTTTTGCCTTCGCCTTCGTCTTCACCTTCACGTTCGCCTTCGGCTACGCCTTCGCTTTCGCTTTCGCATTTGCGATAGCGTTCGTGTTCGCGTTCATGTTCGCATTCATGTTCGCGTTCGCGTTCATCTTCGCGTTTGCCTTCGCGTTCACCTTCTCGTAAATAAAATATCTCTTTATTTCCAGTGTCTTGTGAGACATCGGTTGAAAAGCCTAGGTAGGAAGTGTTTGCAACATAATTTTTACATATTTTTAAGAAACGTGCATAAACATTTTATGAAAAATATTGGAAAAAATGTAACCCTCTTTCTTCTATTTTCGAAACTACTCATTTTCAAATTATAATAATAACAGAGTTTTTAAGTTTATTTAAAATTCATAGGAAAACGGTATCAAAAATTCTGTACTTAATCGCTTTTTTGAAATTCACGGTTATTTTTAACGATGAATTATTCCAATATAATAATTATGTTAAATATTTATATGATATAACATTCTTTATTTATATTAAAAGTAATGTAAATATTTCTAAATTTAAATATAAAATTTTGACAGCAGTGCTACGTATCCTTAAATATTTAAAGGTTTATATGCATGTACGTAATTCTGATGTAAGCTATGCCATTAATTTTTTTTCTGATTTTTAAATATTTATGTAGATATTAAAATGACTTTTTCAATCTTTATTGACAAAATTGGAAACATACATCAATTATGTGTTTACCTCGAAGTGTGCTTGTCGGTTATGTTCCTTTTATTTCGGTTAGTGTTTAATGTAGAAAGTAAAATGTGCATATTTTTAGAAAGTAATGGCCCGATTATAGAAATTAAGTAAAAAAGTAAAATTTTAATTTTTGAGCAGTTGGAGGAGGCGTAAAAATGATCATTTAAGGTCATCACATTGGATATCCAAAAGAAGCTTATCAAAATGTGAGTTCAAAAACGCGTTGTTCTATTTTGTGTAATTTCTTTTTAATAAAATTATCGGTAAACGAATACTATTTTAAATGAGTTGTTTCCCACGGTTAATGATTTTCAAAAACAATTTTATACAAGTTGTCCCTCATCCGTTAAAAAAATATAAATTCATTTTCTCCATTCGGGTTTTTTTTTCATAAATTAATGGTAAATAATTTGAATATTTAAAAACTATATCAGTCAGCATTATTATAATATGTCTGCCACCCAATCGAATCATTCATAACAATTAGTCAGGTAGTAAAATCAATAATATCATCTATTATTCTTTTAGGCTTTTACCTTTAAGTTAACAAGTCCCGTACATGGTTGTCTTTAGTGGTGTAACCGAACCGAAAAAATATTTAAAAAATACTTTCGCCATGAATTAAAACTGGAAAATACAATCTATGAAAACGATTGGAAATATTTGAATAATTTAGAAATCGTAATGGGCAGTTATTAAAAGAAATAGGGAAATGAAAAGACAGAAACTATTATATTAAACTTGGCTTATGATATTAAATCCTTTGTGTTTCTTTTAATGTATGCAACACTATTTCCAAATTTTATTCCTAAATGAAAATGGTTGACCATTACTTGTATTACGATTTCAAAATATCATTACATTAAGAAACAAAAATTCAAAATCATTCGCTTTTTTCTAAGATGCGCTTAACTTTTTCTGCTATTGTTGACGTGGATTTCATGTGTCAGTGGTAGCGTAAAGGAGGAGAGGTGGGGGCAGTCAGTCCCAGGTGCCAAACACCATGGGGTGATAACGACAGCTCACTTGCCTAGCCAGAGAATACTTACGAGAGAATCACTCTACAATTACATACCAATAAATAAATAGCTACCTATATTGGTATCTACTTGCAGCTAATATTATATCTTAATATGTATCGCAATTTCATTTTTATTTGTTGGGTTGGCTAATAAGTTTTTAACCCCGAGTTGATGTAAACAATTTTTATTAAGAAATTTATATGTTACACTAAATTTAATTTAAATATGCGCTACTACTAAATACTTGTCGCCATTTTATTGTTAATGACAATATGCCTTTCTTGTAAAATTCCCGTTACTTTGATTCAAACATTTTTGCAAGGTCGTTTTGGAGATATTCTTTGACGTCGAATTTTTTTGCGTAAATGACTACTTAGAGCACTGAATAAATGACAACCAAAGGACGCAATTTCCGGCGAATATGATGGATAAGTGAGTAAAATCCAGCCGAGTCCCTTTAATTTATCAGAAACATATTTTGCAATATGTGGTCTAGTATTATCAAGTAGAAAATAAACTCGATCCTCTTGACAACTCAATTTGTCAGCTAATAGGTCCAATTGTTCACAGTAAATCAAAGCAATATTTTATATCCCTCTGGAAAAAATAATTTTATACTCCTCCCAATTTCAAATGAATAACGCCCTAGAAACCAGTACGTTCCAACAGCAGCTGAGCATCACCTTTTTGGCACTTACTTCAAGTTAGGATACTGAAACTCTTGTTTCATCGACATTGACATTTCTCCGACATAGACGTTTGCGTGTATGGTTAACGTATGTAACCCATTTCTCATCACCAGTTATTAACTGGTTTAGCCAGTCGAAGTTACGTTTCAATATCTATAATTGTTTACAAGTATCAGCTCTGCACCGGAAGTTAAACGATATAAATTCTGTGTTGGTGTATACCCAAAATCGTATTTTGAAACTTTTCCCAATTCATAAAAGTGTATTTCGATGGTGCCATAACTGCAGTGTAGCTCATCTACCAACTGACGGGTTGTCAGTCGAAGATCATCCTCAATTAGGCGTCGTAATCGTTGAACATCAAATGTAACAAGACGGCTGGTAGGGGGTTCGGCCTCAAGATCGTAGTCCTCATTCCTGAACTTCATGAGCAAAATCTTTGCCGTCACGTAAGACACCGTGGACTCGTCCATCGTATGACATATATTATTTGTAATAGTCATTGAATAGTAACCCAGATGAAATTCGTAATGGAATCCGCATTTCATATCGATTTAAATCCATTAATATTTATGTAATTCACTTAAGGCTTCGGCGGTGACTGTTGCCAACTGACTGCACTTTGGCCTATTTATACTCTAAAGTAAAATCTTCTAGAATTTTCGAGAATCTTTCTAGAAAAGCACCGGAGTTGTGCCTAAAAACTTACTAGCTAGCCTAATACTTACGAACATAATTTCTTAAAAGAATGAGTTCAGGTTGCGCTTGATCGAGCGAGCGAGTAACGCGATCAAAGTAGATACACAGGTTATAGGCGGGTAACATCGAGCGCGTAACGTGAGTGACGCGACTGCGGCCGCGCGGCCCGTCACGGCAAGTACTACGCGGCTGGGGCAGAACCTCCACCCGTACCGCGCCATGCGTAAGACAATCACATTCAGTGTTTTGTTTATAATCGTCACACATTCATCTTTGCCAGTTTAAAACAAAACTTCGTTGCGAGAAAATTAAAGTTGAATAAATAATAATTCACGTTAAGTATTATAAAGTGAATTACCCATTTTAAAAATTTATTATATTTTCTCTACCAAATTCTATTGTGAAATTACAAACTAGTGTATCATAATGCAATATTAATACACATTTTTAGTAATATTTCAAACCTTTGCAGCAAATATGCTGAAAAAGTTGTAGTTTTATTAAATACGTTTTAGTAATTTTGCAATACCGCAAACTGGGTTTCATAGAAAAGAGATGAAAATTTATTATACATGTATGAAATTAAGTTGTCTGCAGTTTACTACTATTATTAAAATTCCATAACACATATTTGTCATTTAAAAAACATAAAATGTTTTTGAATTTAAAAAACCCTATTCTGCTTAGGAACATATAACGTCTGTGCGAAATTTTGCTATTTTTTGTCTTAATCAAAAAATTCATAATGCTCATAATATGCATGCTTCACAACCATCGATTGCAAATTTACTCAAAATTTTCAAAATCATTTATCATCATTATCACTCAAAATCATTTATCATGCAACATAAATTTTCAAATATAGAATTCGTGGCTACTGCCTGGCTAGTCCACAACAATATAAACATTTTTAATGTACGATCATTGTCGAGTATATTTTTTAAAAGTGGACACTTTATACTTCGTCATTTTTCTTCACCTAAATTCTAAGCTGCAATAATCTTAAATTACCTACTCAGTTGTCTTTTAAGTAAAAAACAAGATAACACCTACGTAGTAGAAAATTTTCTGCCATTATGTTGACACTAAAGCAAAATTTGAGCTCATGAACTTTGATAATCGAAGGGGCAAGAAAAAGAGCTGTCATAGTTGACGAGTATATATTTATCAATCTTTCCAGAATAAAACTTCAAGCGGATACCAACAAAGAAAAATCAAAAGAACTTCTCTCCGTTCATCAAAAATCATCAAAAGCCTCATCTTAGTGTTCGACCCTATCGTTCATTCACATCAAATACCAGCCTTATAGTTTTCTTGATAATACAGTCCTATTAATTATTTTACGTTTTTTTGCATGGACGTTGGTCATCGGGGATAGATAAATATTGGTTTACATACCTTTTCCGGTTTTTATTGAAATGTATATTTAACTAGTATTGGTAAAAGTTATTAGTTCTCTTTATTTTATATTAGAAAATTTGATTAAAACACTTTAACATGTGAAACTGGTGGGTATTGATGAACCCATTTCTGTTACCAAATGTCTAAAACGAAGTCGTCCTAATTTGGTCATGTCACTTGCGCGGCTGCATATCGCATCATCATAGCTCTTTCAGTTTAAAAACAATTGTGAAGAAGTATTACAGATGGACGTAGTTTAATTATGTAGACACAAAAACATCTCCATACATAAAACTAATGGTTTCATATATTTTTCTAATACACTGAATCAAGGAGAAAAAGTTTATTAAAATACAATCAAAAACATTTAATAATATTCTTATATCTCCCCTCCTTCATCAGATTACAACCATTTTAGAATATGTGGCGCTGTCCATATAACTTTGTACCAATGTTTGTCAAAAGGTCCAATGTTCGGATAACAGTATTTACCCAATATTTCAAAACCAAAAACTCCCTCTGTGAATTAAAAAGTTTTATTAGGCTATTAAAATAAATAATGAAAAATTGTATGGAATATTTCACATTTAAAAAAATGCCACCTATCTTCACTTAAAAAATTTATATTATTAAGGAGTCGACTAGTACTTCCAAATTTTCTCCAAAATAAACATTATTCTTGATTGTATCATATATTGTAGTATCATATTATCCTAGATTCGTAATCTAGTACTAAATAATTGACAAAATTGTTTTACTCTAACAGATATACCCGGAAGACAATCTAAGCAAGTTGAAAATATCGTGTTTATTTCTTAATATTCTTTTAGAATAATTTTTTTGAATATCGTTCGTAATTGTAAATTCTCAGATATTTAAGTTTGTGACCCATGTATTAGGTTGGCAAGTTATAAACCAGCCATTTCTGTACATAAACTTTTCAACTTTTTATATGTAGTCAAGAAAATCAATCTTTAATTATATAAGCCCTATCCGTATCCGACAGCTGTCGCCAAAGTGTAGCCAGAGCTAAAGTTCCGTCCTCGCAGAAATTTTGCGTCTTTGACTGGATAACCGGTGAAGTTCGATTTTGATATGAAGTTCGTCTTGTTAGCTTAAAAGTGTTTTCTATGAATAACTCCATTTACACCTTACTTTGTATTCAAAAGTATCTTTTGTTTGATATTATATGTTTGTCTAGGTACACTTTTTTCTTCAATCCCAGGCCACTAGCGTTTACACTAAAATTAACCTAAGCTACACACTTTTAATTTCTTGTAACCAGATATTTTAGCGTCTCGTTGGTACGATGGGAACTCAGTAGCTCCAAGCACACATTAGTTCTTCTCTGAAGTTGAAAGGGTGTAGATCATGTGGTAGCCAAACGGAATATTTCCACTTCTTCTTAAAGCATAAAGTTGTTTTTACATTGCAGTATAAGAGCATGAAAGTATATCTGCTAAACAAAGCGAACGTAATATTGAATCTGCTTCAATAAGGCTTTTAAATTTTTCTAAATCAATTGCAGGAAGTCGCTTTGGATGAGGTTTATCGGACAGATTGAAATTGCCTTTTTTTAAATTTTTGGAACCAGTGCTTGGCCGTGTCGTAAGATGATATAACGTCATCCATCGTTGCGTATATATTGCGTGATGCTACGTTGGTTTTTCCAACCCTAAATTACATTCATGAAGAAAGAGTCCTTTAAGTTCACTTCGAAATAATTTCAGTTTCAATTTATTCTTTACTCGCCGATTACTCAATTGCTAACTGAATAAAAATTCGAGTGCCGCACTCATTATATACCTTAAAATAAATATTCTAGAATATTCTAAAACATTCCAGCAATCCGTCGAAAAAAGTGACTAGTTTATAAGTTGCCAACCTAATATAAACTAGCGCCGTAATTTTTTGCTAGACATAAATAAACTAATATTAATTTTAATTTACTGACCCATGATTTTGCAGAACATTGTATCTTATGAGTGGTTGGTCGTAATAGCTTATTTGATGCGATTTCTTTACGGATCTGCATTAATAGTTCTATTATTGAGGGAAGCTGTCATAGTCCAAAGATACAAATCCTGTCTGCTGTCAACAATTGACACCGCCTATGTAACTAATTTTTACGGTAAGTACAAAGGGAGTAATTTTGACATTATTATAGAATACATTTCAAATACCATTCATATTTTAATATTTATTTCAATAGACTAGGTGATTATACGGCTCTAGAAGTCGGTAATTTTAAGATTTTTTACATAGTGACCTCTGTATAAATATTTTATAATAACTGACTGTTTTGCAATAGAATGTGTAACGATTCCCTTTTACTTTGAAACACTGAAAGAGAAATAAACATGTGCGTGGCAGCGCATTGACATGGAATCACTTTCATTATTTTGTGAAAAAAAAATCATTGACATAATTATATCTAACGTATATACCATTTGATAGTATGAATAAATGAATTAAGAATTATACATGTAAATTCTTTAAACAATCGCTTTGATTACTTTAAAAGGAAATTCAGTCTAATGTACATTGCTTGTAGACAATAAATGGAAACTACAGTGAAACATAACGTGACATTATTAATGAAATATGATGAATCATTATCGGTACCGATATATTAGAAAATAAATCATGCAAAAACCACTACGCTTGCTGATCAAAAATACTGAATAATATGAAATTGTACATTATATTTTAAATCTCTGATCTTGTATAATCTTAGTTAAAGAAAATATTCCTCGAACAAACGACTTGTTTTTAATTTCACCACTTACAAGATTAGATTTTAATGTGATTTGCCTAGCTTTGCATTGTGTATTATATTTTATATCCTCATTTCTTAAAAGTTTTGCCATAAAATGTGTAGAATATTTATGTCAATATCCAAGAAGGTACTTAGTTTTGTTTCAAGTCTATTGTGTTTTCAGTTCTTTCGTAATCCCCCAAGTTTTTTTGCAATTTAAATGTATATGGTAGACATACGGAAGCAAGATTATAGGTCGAAAGCAGATGCAATAAGCCGATTCATGTTTTTTGGTCCAGGCAGGGTGCACTATTTATGCGGCAATTTAAAGTTTGAATTTCTAATTGATGCTATGGTCTGTATATCATATGATGTCACATTACGTAATATATTATCCCGAAATTGTTTTTGATTATAAATAGCGACCTTTAATAGTTGAATAATCTTTGCTGTACTTAATTTATTAATATTCAGGTTTCCAATTATATTGGTATACGTACAAATTATATTAAAAACCTGAATTCACTTTCTATATACGTCATAAACGTAGTATAGGTTAGAAACCAAACCATTTTAGACTAAGCAAGGCTAAGTAATTAGAAAAACACAAAATAAAATCACGATTATAGAATATATTTATTCTAATCGGAACAAATAGTTGCTCACTTTTTATTGGAATGGTATCGGGATGGTGGAACTTAAATTTCATCAATGTATTGATCTATTGACATGTTATATTAAATAATTTCCTTCAAAACATTCTTTGAATTTCAGACTCCAAAGTGTCGACAGCTCTTCATGAATTCGGCGTAATAGTTACTCACAATGACTTAGTGTTCTCGGCAAATGACTACGTGAAATTGGATTACTCAGCATTTTATAGTATCTTAAGTACCTTAGTTAGCTATGGGATTGTATTAACTCAATTTAATTTAGAAAATAATTAGATTATTACTATAGCGTAATGATCATTGTATTCATTAATATTACGCTTCAATGTCACGTAATATATTCAACTAGAAAATAAAAGCTATTTAAGATACATACGTTAAAACGCGAATTGCTGAGCAATGTGAGCATCCTGTACTTCTATGTCGTACGATACCAAACTGGACGATGAACTTTGCGTCTTTTGGCATCTCCATTTACTGTTCAGTAAAAATGAAACTGAGTAAAATTTAAGGTATTTTTGAACTATAAAAACGGATTCAGCTTTCTTATTTAAATAATTATGTGTTGGCTATTGTTATAGCGCACATAGTTCTTGTAATTTTAGTAAGATTTCAACCTGCATTTATTTGGTAAAAATTCAATAGATCACACCTTTAATTACAGAGATATTAGTTGAATGCATTATGTTTTTTTCTGTTTTGATAAAATATATTTAATTTCATTTGGTAACACAAATAAATATTAGCAGTATACATTGTAAAATCACATAAGAAATTTTGGTGTCTAAATTTTGTTTATAATTTATATAACTGTGTTCAAATAGACAAACAAAGAAAATGAAATATCGTCTTTAAAACTTGCCTCTAAAATCTGTGAATATTTTTGTTTGGTTTGGCAATGTCAATGTGTTTCCGCAGAGTGCGGATAGCTCATTTTCGATTGCTCGCAGTAGACTTTATGTAATTACCATTGTAATCTCTCATAAACAAACTACTAATTACATGGCCAAAATGTCGACGATATACCAAATATAAAGGATAAAACAATCATTGCAACGATCTGTTGTAAGATGTATCAGGCGTTTATTTCTTTTAATTGAGAATATTTTCCATTTGGCCCTATGTATTAAATTGTACCAACTAATCTTTTCGAGTAGTGCTTCTCTTCATATCGGCCTTCTTTTATATTTTTGTCTGTTCGTTGAATATTTATTTTTCCAATTTTCATTCCTTGTAAAAAAATCACACGCTGCCCAAAACTTACAAAGGGAAAAGTTACGAAATTTGAGAAATATAAATTTCTTTTATTTTGCAGGGTAGGTACATTAAAGTAAATAATAATTGATATTTAAGTGGCTATCTAAATGTTGACAATAAAGAAAGTTTCATAATGTAAGCTAGTGGTCTTTTCAGGGTAGTATAATTACATCTCCTTATGTGAATACCTTGAAAAACATATTTCAGTGCTGTCTCTGAATATTAAATATCTGTTGCGACAAAATAGTGGACATGAAAAATATCACTGCAATACCCCGTATCAAAAAGAGAAAAAGAGAAGAGGATAACAATGCAGAACCACATGTAAATTTATTGTTTTTATATTTCTTTTTCCACAATCATTATTGAACAGTGATGTACGATAATAATACACGGTATCCGGGAATAAATTCCGGGCAAAGAAAGATGTTATTTCTTGACTGAAGAATAGTTGATGTCGTTAAAATAAAATTTAAAATATGACTTTTTTCAGAAAATTTAAGACATTGTTCATACTTATTTGTCATCTTTTTCGCACACACGATACTGGTGCACATTATTCAGCGTCGCTTGAAGGAATAATCCGTGAACAGCTGTGAAGACTTCGCCACTGCGGGTAAAACTACACTCCGGGCAGTTTTGGGTGTGTTAAAAGAGTTATGTGAATTTTTTGCACTCAGTTAAAAAAGGGTGTGTTTAACGATTTTATTTTATTTCAACGACATTTTATTCCTATATTCCAACGAATAGTTTTATTCCCGGACACCGTGTATGTTTGTAGGCTCGTATTCAAATGAATTAAATTAAAAATACATGTTAAAGTGCCTGACCAGTAATAATTTCAAAGAATTTACAGCTTATAAAATCATTACTGCGAAGGACGTTCATAGTATTGTAGTTCGGAAAACCAATATAATGTGATTTTGTTATCTTCAAGTTAGAAACTTACAACTTCACGCTTGGTTTTTAAATTTTTTTGCTTTTCTACGTTAATTGATTAAATGAAGTTATATTTTAGCCATACCGATTGTGAAGAAGAATTAATTTACTTCGTTGTAATATAAAACAGCGACGTCACTTTGAAGAACGAGATTTCGACAATGGCGATAATTTTTCTGTAGCTTATATTATTTTTTTTCGAAATATATTTACACTATATACTACGAAATATGACACAAAAAAATATACACATATATATATATATATATATATATACACTCACACACATATACACACACACACACACACACACACACATATATATATATATATATATATATATATATATATATCACAAAAGTATAAAGAAGAGTGAGCAGTGACAGTGTCCCAGTGGTAAAATCTTTTTCTAATGTAAAAATGTACGGTTTTTACGTCAGCAATTGTTTCACTACGAAGAGCAACATCCAAAATAGAGACGTCAAATAGATTAAATGTTAAATTAACGAATATGTTGTATTCGTATTGTTGGGAATTAATTGATGATTTAATCTTCTCTACACTGCTGTGATAAACATTTTTTACTAAGCAGTACTTATTTTTGTAAAAGGCATTTAACCTGTAAGTTTAAGCATAGTGAACTAAAAATTGATTTATTAGTGGTGGTAAAATAATCAATGACGCGTTATACTTTTAATTTACTATAGTATGTAGGTTAGTAGTAATTAATTTACTGTCTAAAAAGTAATATTAGGTACATTAATCGTTAATTTGACGAAGGTAAATTAACACCGGCTAACAAAAATGGATACATAATTTAAAATACACATAGATCAATATGTATTAAAGAATTGTACCATTACAATAACATATGTAGCAATGAGACCTTGGAGAGCGAACAGTGGAGAAGCACGTATTTTCAGCATTACAAAAACTTTGAACCGACCCACTTTCGACTTTTATCAGATCTTAAGCCTGTTCAATACAATTGATTACAAAGTTAATATAAACGCTGTGTGCTCGTGTTAAAAGGTAGATTTTGGTAACAAATTTTTGCTTCAAAAGATATGGGAGAACTGGATTGGAAAAATTTGTTTTCCAAAAAAATTCAGATATCTCGTATTGGCCATCCGTTTCTTATTTTTTTTTAATTGTAGTAGTAGTAAAGTAGACAGTAGAATATTTTTTCATTTAATTTTTGGGTTTCATTTGAGTTACTAACATAGAAATTTAAATTTGGCACAAAAACAAAACATAGGAACTAATTGCAGTGGCAAGAACTCTACAATATTCCTTTGGAAGTTTTATTTCATTCAATACGAAGTGCAGGATTTCATAAAGGGGCTGATTATAAGGGACTCAAAAATAATTAAGTATAACATCTTCAAACATACACCGAAACATATGCCAAACGAAAATATTCGGACCTCTTACTTTTCAAAATTACTCATCCTAAAATTATAACAATATACAAACCATTTTAGACTAAGCAAGGCTAAGTAATTAGAAAAACACAAAATAAAATCACGATTATAGAATATATTTATTCTAATCGGAACAAATAGTTGCTCACTTTTTATTGGAATGGTATCGGGATGGTGGAACTTAAATTTCATCAATGTATTGATCTATTGACATGTTATATTAAATAATTTCCTTCAAAACATTCTTTGAATTTCAGACTCCAAAGTGTCGACAGCTCTTCATGAATTCGGCGTAATAGTTACTCACAATGACTTAGTGTTCTCGGCAAATGACTACGTGAAATTGGATTACTCAGCATTTTATAGTATCTTAAGTACCTTAGTTAGCTATGGGATTGTATTAACTCAATTTAATTTAGAAAATAATTAGATTATTACTATAGCGTAATGATCATTGTATTCATTAATATTACGCTTCAATGTCACGTAATATATTCAACTAGAAAATAAAAGCTATTTAAGATACATACGTTAAAACGCGAATTGCTGAGCAATGTGAGCATCCTGTACTTCTATGTCGTACGATACCAAACTGGACGATGAACTTTGCGTCTTTTGGCATCTCCATTTACTGTTCAGTAAAAATGAAACTGAGTAAAATTTAAGGTATTTTTGAACTATAAAAACGGATTCAGCTTTCTTATTTAAATAATTATGTGTTGGCTATTGTTATAGCGCACATAGTTCTTGTAATTTTAGTAAGATTTCAACCTGCATTTATTTGGTAAAAATTCAATAGATCACACCTTTAATTACAGAGATATTAGTTGAATGCATTATGTTTTTTTCTGTTTTGATAAAATATATTTAATTTCATTTGGTAACACAAATAAATATTAGCAGTATACATTGCAAAATCACATAAGAAATTTTGGTGTCTAAATTTTGTTTATAATTTATATAACTGTGTTCAAATAGACAAACAATATGAAATATCGTCTTTAAAACTTGCCTCTAAAATCTGTGAATATTTTTGTTTGGTTTGGCAATGTCAATGTGTTTCCGCAGAGTGCGGATAGCTCATTTTCGATTGCTCGCAGTAGACTTTATGTAATTACCATTGTAATCTCTCATAAACAAACTACTAATTACATGGCCAAAATGTCGACGATATACCAAATATAAAGGATAAAACAATCATTGCAACGATCTGTTGTAAGATGTATCAGGCGTTTATTTCTTTTAATTGAGAATATTTTCCATTTGGCCCTATGTATTAAATTGTACCAACTAATCTTTTCGAGTAGTGCTTCTCTTCATATCGGCCTTCTTTTATATTTTTGTCTGTTCGTTGAATATTTATTTTTCCAATTTTCATTCCTTGTAAAAAAATCACACGCTGCCCAAAACTTACAAAGGGAAAAGTTACGAAATTTGAGAAATATAAATTTCTTTTATTTTGCAGGGTAGGTACATTAAAGTAAATAATAATTGATATTTAAGTGGCTATCTAAATGTTGACAATAAAGAAAGTTTCATAATGTAAGCTAGTGGTCTTTTCAGGGTAGTATAATTACATCTCCTTATGTGAATACCTTGAAAAACATATTTCAGTGCTGTCTCTGAATATTAAATATCTGTTGCGACAAAATAGTGGACATGAAAAATATCACTGCAATACCCCGTATCAAAAAGAGAAAAAGAGAAGAGGATAACAATGCAGAACCACATGTAAATTTATTGTTTTTATATTTCTTTTTCCACAATCATTATTGAACAGTGATGTACGATAATAATACACGGTATCCGGGAATAAATTCCGGGCAAAGAAAGATGTTATTTCTTGACTGAAGAATAGTTGATGTCGTTAAAATAAAATTTAAAACATGACTTTTTTCAGAAAATTTAAGACATTGTTCATACTTATTTGTCATCTTTTTCGCACACACGATACTGGTGCACATTATTCAGCGTCGCTTGAAGGAATAATCCGTGAACAGCTGTGAAGACTTCGCCACTGCGGGTAAAACTACACTCCGGGCAGTTTTGGGTGTGTTAAAAGAGTTATGTGAATTTTTTGCACTCAGTTAAAAAAGGGTGTGTTTAACGATTTTATTTTATTTCAACGACATTTTATTCCTATATTCCAACGAATAGTTTTATTCCCGGACACCGTGTATGTTTGTAGGCTCGTATTCAAATGAATTAAATTAAAAATACATGTTAAAGTGCCTGACCAGTAATCATTTCAAAGAATTTACAGCTTATAAAATCATTACTGCGAAGGACGTTCATAGTATTGTAGTTCGGAAAACCAATATAATGTGATTTTGTTATCTTCAAGTTAGAAACTTACAACTTCACGCTTGGTTTTTAAATTTTTTTGCTTTTCTACGTTAATTGATTAAATGAAGTTATATTTTAGCCATACCGATTGTGAAGAAGAATTAATTTACTTCGTTGTAATATAAAACAGCGACGTCACTTTGAAGAACGAGATTTCGACAATGGCGATAATTTTTCTGTAGCTTATATTATTTTTTTTCGAAATATATTTACACTATATACTACGAAATATGACACAAAAAAATATACACATATATATATATATATATATATATACACTCACACACATATACACACACACACACACACACACACACACATATATATATATATATATATATATATATATCACAAAAGTATAAAGAAGAGTGAGCAGTGACAGTGTCCCAGTGGTAAAATCTTTTTCTAATGTAAAAATGTACGGTTTTTACGTCAGCAATTGTTTCACTACGAAGAGCAACATCCAAAATAGAGACGTCAAATAGATTAAATGTTAAATTAACGAATATGTTGTATTCGTATTGTTGGGAATTAATTGATGATTTAATCTTCTCTACACTGCTGTGATAAACATTTTTTACTAAGCAGTACTTATTTTTGTAAAAGGCATTTAACCTGTAAGTTTAAGCATAGTGAACTAAAAATTGATTTATTAGTGGTGGTAAAATAATCAATGACGCGTTATACTTTTAATTTACTATAGTATGTAGGTTAGTAGTAATTAATTTACTGTCTAAAAAGTAATATTAGGTACATTAATCGTTAATTTGACGAAGGTAAATTAACACCGGCTAACAAAAATGGATACATAATTTAAAATACACATAGATCAATATGTATTAAAGAATTGTACCATTACAATAACATATGTAGCAATGAGACCTTGGAGAGCGAACAGTGGAGAAGCACGTATTTTCAGCATTACAAAAACTTTGAACCGACCCACTTTCGACTTTTATCAGATCTTAAGCCTGTTCAATACAATTGATTACAAAGTTAATATAAACGCTGTGTGCTCGTGTTAAAAGGTAGATTTTGGTAACAAATTTTTGCTTCAAAAGATATGGGAGAACTGGATTGGAAAAATTTGTTTTCCAAAAAAATTCAGATATCTCGTATTGGCCATCCGTTTCTTATTTTTTTTTAATTGTAGTAGTAGTAAAGTAGACAGTAGAATATTTTTTCATTTAATTTTTGGGTTTCATTTGAGTTACTAACATAGAAATTTAAATTTGGCACAAAAACAAAACATAGGAACTAATTGCAGTGGCAAGAACTCTACAATATTCCTTTGGAAGTTTTATTTCATTCAATACGAAGTGCAGGATTTCATAAAGGGGCTGATTATAAGGGACTCAAAAATAATTAAGTATAACATCTTCAAACATACACCGAAACATATGCCAAACGAAAATATTCGGACCTCTTACTTTTCAAAATTACTCATCCTAAAATTATAACAAAAAATGTGTGTATGTCTATGCACGTTTGCAGGGAAACTATATCGATGTACAATTGTTAGGAGATTTGAACAAATCACTTCATATCTTTAAGGAAATAGCGACATGAAATTTTCATTTTAGCATCTTCCGTGAATTTTTCATCTCCCTTAATAATATACCTTATTAATCCACATATCTCGGATCACCAACTTTTTAAATATTCATGTGATAATTAAAAATGACATGAATAACGTTTTAAAAGATTTTTTTTCTGATGTAGAAAATCATTTCAAAAAGCTTCTTATGAAGAATTGAAAAATACCTTTTAACTATTTAAATTACACAATTAAAGGCACACCAAAGATATGTTATACCATAATATAATTTAATTTACGAAATTACTGTGCTAAAGGTCATGAAAACAAGAACAGAGTGAAGCCTGTCTCGATGATTATAGGAAAATTATAGCGAAAATCATATTTATTTGTATAATTATATATATATATATATATATATATATATATATGTATGTACATATATATATATATATATATATATATATATATATATAATATTTGAAATATGAATGTGTTTATGCCAGTGAAAGCTGTAGAATATAATACATTGCAATATATTTACGTTGTGAAAAATTAATATTGGTAATTATTTTTATATGTAATACTCGTAAATACTATATACGCTTAAATATACATAATTGTACGGAACCCTCGTAGTGCGAGTTTCACACGTTCTTTTTAGGGTTTTTTAAACTTTACTGCACTAAAGAAAACATATTTACATTTCTCTTGTTTACATATTGCAACAGTTTGTTTTAATTCTTATATCCTTACAAAAATTAGTTTGTTTCTGAATTCATAAAAATTTCCATAAATTTTAGAGGATAGACTAATCGAATGGTTAATAAAACATTTGGAAGTCTTCAGCCTGTATTTTTTTTTAATTTTATGACAAGTAAAATGCGGATAAAGAGCTTATGATTCCCAAAAAAAGATAGAAAAAATTAACAATTATCAAAATACCAATAAGCGCGCCAAAGCTGATTTAAAGGAAAAACAGACGCCATATAACTTCTGATTTCTCATATAATTCCTACAACTCCTGAATCAAAGTTTGGGAGATATGCAGGCGGAGCAAGAGCGATGACCGATGGTTGTAAGCGTGTGTTCGACATGACAATCGTTGTTTATACGCCGGTTATTTATAAGTAAAAACCTGTAAAGCACGGGTAGAACTTGTACTACGAAGGTACCGATAAACTACATTTAAAAAGGACTACATTTAAACATTTACTTTTAATGATACGTTATACTTCCATTAAACTCCTCGCACAATTTACATTTTTTAAAACGTAAATATACTTCCTAGTGCAATATTCACAAACTCACACAAAAAAAGTACGATGCACATAGATGCACATCTATGTGCACATGGAATTAGAAACCATTGATTTTTTTTATTTCGATCGGACGAATCCTGTACATTTTTTTACTGTGTAAGTAGCAAAAATATATTTACATGGCGATATCTTTTTGTTGCGTAAACCAAATAACTTAGAATATTTGCAACGTTGCAAGTCTCAATATACGATATTAATTTCAAGTTGACCTCTAAAGCTGTTTCTTAGGAAAACGGATTTGCTAGACAGACGAACGGATGGATAGACAACAAAGCAAAGCTATAAGGGAAATTTGAAAAACGGAACTTTAAATGCTAAAACAACGCATGGTATCAACATTTTGCATAACTTTTCCGCTGTAACAAATTTGTTTTTTTTTTTCAATGTAAAACGAAAATATAAAAACCAATTTTAAAATAAAATTGATCAAAAGCAAAAACCAAACAGTAGGAGTGATATAGAAGTTTTGAAATGAATAATATGAAAGGACAGTTTGAAATTTTTACTGTCCGACAGTTGGAATAGTTAATTTTTCTGGGCTTCGACATTTAAATAACCAACTCGAATTTTTGTCTTTCGACTTCAGAACTCATGATGCTTTAAAAATCAATTCAATTATCAAAAATGGGATGCCCTCATAAAGAATTTAGAGAAAAAATTTACAAATTAATTTCACGAAATGTTTTTTCGGACAACATAGACCAATACAAAACAAATGTATCATAAAAATGTTCGCACAGATTTGAAATAAATAGTCACTGTAAAAAGCCTTAACATCGTTAAAAAATAAGGTTATCAGTAAGCGCACTGTGAAAATAAATATAAATATGCAACTATAAATTGTTTTAAAACTTGACAGAAGCTTATTTTTGCTCGTAGTTTTTCTGCAAACGCCAATGACTGATTGTAGAAATAGGATGTGTTGAAGCATTTCAGTAAAACTGGTAACATGATTCTCGGTATGATACCTGGAGTCTTGTTAAAAGGCATACTAAACACCGGTTCTTCCTTTCGAAAGCGATAAAGTCTACTTGTAAAATGTTTCTTACTCTTTACATAACAAGGAAGTTTATTCTTAAAAGAAATAAATCGATATTCAATCTATTTTCATAGTAATTCCTAATACAAAACCATTTATAATTTTGTTGTGTCAAAAAACGAGGGAGAAACGTATTTACGTTAAAATGATGCTTTTGTAATACATTTGTTTGACGTTTTCTTCATGAAGTTATAGATCATATTGCGTTTTGGTTCAATTAAGTTCTAAGTTTCATAATGGGTAATATATATTTTATTATAATACCCGAATACATTCGCAGTTAGTAGTCCAATTTTAATGTTTATCAAGCATGCACACAATAAATAAATAAACTTTAGTAATATTATGGCGATAGTTTATATAAATTATATCTAAATATATCGCAAGTAGATGATTCTTATAAAAAAATTTTCAAATATTGAATATATTTGGCGTTAATTTTGTAGAAATTCATTGTTCACAATTAAATGAAACTACGTGATGTAGTATTATTTCTACTTTCTTTAAGTTCTTTATTACGACCAAGGTTTCGTTGTATTACAACATGTTCATGTGGGCTATTAGCAAATATCTTTGCTGTAGCAAGAATCTGCTAATAGCCCACCTGAAGATGTTGTAATACAAAGAAAACTAGGTCGTGGTAAAGAACTTAAAGAAAGTAGAAATAATACTACATCTCGTGGAAATAATACTACATAATTGTGGACCAAAAAGTTTTATAACCTTAATAAATGTAAGTTCGTGTAAATGCACAACGGTCGTCCATTTAGATTATCTTATCGAAATGATTGTATAACATTGAGTTCCTTTATAAGCTCGGTATAAAAATTACGTACGCATTTACGAATAAAGTTTGAAGAACACCTTAATAAAATATTGCTATTTATAATATTAATGAAGACCAATGGGATTGAATTGAAGTCAAACATTTACATGTTAAGTAACTGCTTCGTGTGAAATGCCTATTAATTGCAAAATATGCAAGTATTATTTGAGTTTTTATCAACAATCTTTGAGGTTTCAGTCCAATGTCATGAGTTGAGACTTTGTACTGAAACAATGATCTAAGAGAATGAAATTGACTACTTGAGTTGACGAGACAAGAAAATTCGTAATCTTTGCTCCGATATGTATAAATTTACCTATAAAATTCAAATTCAGCATGTTTACGGTTGTAAATATGTACGAGAACAAGAAGTAAATAATTATTCAAATGTGAGTTAGATTGTCTTATAAAGTGAGCAGTGCAGGTAAGGAAGAATATAATATCAAGTTTCCTTGATCAAAGATCATATTTGAATAATTTGACTTACTTGCGCTCATAGATAGGAAACATATTAAATGAAGCTAATTTATATTTTGAAATTTGCATACTTTTAATTCAAAAAATTTCGATGTTTCTTGTGCGAAAATCCTGCCATGTTTTGTTTTGTAAATAGATACATTTAATTTTACTAATAATTAAAATCGCGCTACAAACGACATATCTTTTAAAATACTTTAGTTTCGTGTTAAAGCTAATCTTAGGCATTAACTGTATTTAAATCGCGGTATTATTTTGTTCGTTTAAAAACTATGTAAAGCTAAAGTGGATTTACGTCATTTTGATTTTAAATACATAAAGAATGAAAAAAATCCGATATATTTATCTTATTGTAGTGCAAAGGGTTTTTGAAGTAAAACTTCTTTACGCACGCTGGACTTGGGGAGTAAGCTGGTGAATGCGTGACGAGAGCGTTACAAAAAATGTGATCGGGCGAGGTGAACGGAAGTTGAGAGGGAGATATAAGTTAGTGAAGACAGAAAGAGAGAGAGTTACGTTTCGATATTACTGTAGGGACAAGAGAGAGAGGTGCGAGCACACATTTTCTTTCTCTCTTTCTCTCATAGTTATGTTTCGTATATCTAAGACACAGTGCAATCCTATTGCCTTTGTCACACTGTAGGAGCAAGAGAGAGCAGTGCGCTCGCACATTTTTTTTCTCTCTTCCTCTCATAGCTAGTGCATGAAATATATATATAATCGAGTTTGCTAGAGTTACGCGAACGGTGTTTTTTTTATTATTTTGTAATTTCATTTCGTTCTTGAACAATTTTCTAAATTATTATTTTGTTCAATACATTAAATATTCCACGTTTAAAGTGAATAAAATAGTAAATTCATTTTAAAGTTCAAATTTTGTGAATTTGAAGTTTTACTTCAGTCGTGTGGTCTAAAGCAAATCACACTCGTTTTTATTTGTTTCAGCGTTTTACGTTTTTGAAGGCGTCTCCGCATACTAGAATCCTCTACGTTTTAGGATCAATTAAAATATATCCCGTTTTAATTAGAATTTATATGTGTAAATTCTGAGCGAAAGTCAATTAATAACGTAAATGAGAAAAATGGGGCATCGTCCCTTTAAATCATCATGATATCCCAAAAGAGATAGAATCACAATCAACCTCAAGTTTCAAGAAGTTCCTCATGTAGAATTAGAATAAAGTTAAAACGCCCCTCGTAAATATGTTTAATATGTTTGTCTTTATAATTTGAATTTGGTATTCTTTGCTTTTGCAGCTTGTGCACTTCGTTTTAAAAATTCGACCATTGCATTTTATGTGGGTAATATGCCTATTTTAAATACGTTCTGCACCATCACAACTGAGCGAAAACGACGGGAAGTAAAGGTGTTAATAACTTCTTACAATTATTGACTGATACAAAATTTGTCATATTCCTATGAAGTCTGTTGTAAAAATATATTTACGCCTCCAATTTCATTACTGTGAAAACTTTCTTCTTAATGTTTGTTTGTAAGTTTAAACAGCATCCTCATCTCCATGTCCCGTTTCGAATGCAACTATTTATAAAGGAGTGTCCTCCATAACATAATAAGGCCATCGGATTATGACGTGACTGCAAATGAAAAGTACAGTTGTTAATTCGCCACGACATATTTTTGAAACCCGCATATGGAAATCGCCGTCTTCAACGAAGCGATTTAAATTACTTTTAAACGAAGTTTTTTATCGAACGAATTGACAGCTTACTTATATATATATATATATATATATATATATATATATGTATATATATACATATATATATATATATATATATGTATATATATATATATATATATATATGTATATATATATATATATATATATATATATATATATATATATGTATATGTATAAAATTGATAATAAAAAAATGTATAAAATTACACTAAGTAAAATTTGTTGTTAATAAAATTGAATCTAACATAGAAAATAAAATGGGTGTGAAACAGAAATTGAAAATGATATTGTATGTATTTGATGCTAATTTTATAGAAATTCATTACCAATTAATTTGTATTAACGTGATAAATATCACATCTACTTTATTTAAATTATTAACCACAATTATATATAATTAGACAACATTGATTCTACAGTACTCTTCAAATTGTTTCAGCCCAAATACACACATATATATATATATATATATATATATATATATATATATATATATGTATATATATATATATATGTATGTATATATATAAATAAATAAATAAATATGTGAATAAATAAAACCGGTTATATGTTAGATTAGTGGTATAACCTTGTTCTAACTTCCAGATACCCTTGCTTTTGTATAAATGTATTACCGAGAATAACTTGCATTTAATTTTATTACATACACCAGAACATTTGCATTGTACAACCTCATATAATAACAATTCAATTTATTACCCTCACTAAAATACTGGTATATCGTATAACTATCGGAAATATAATAAAACCTACACCGTTCCCCTACAATAAACTCACTAACATAAGCAGTGGGAAAACCCACACAAACCAGGCTTCCGCTATTGTACTTGTAACATATAAATGCTGTTGGATGTTATACATCACGTAGTTTCATTTAATTGTGAATAATGGATTTCTACAAAAATACCGCAAAATATATTCAATATTGATAATTAATTATGATTTATTTTAATGTTACAAAACACTTAAATATAATTATTAAAAACATTTTTAAATACAATTATTAAACACATTTTTAAATACAATTATAAAATATTAAGGGCGACCATGTCAATATCTTATAAAGTTTTCAACTGAGTGTACATCTGGGTCCATTACAGAATGCATTATTCAACTTGCCAAACATACTGAACTAACCAACCACTGAACGTCATAGTATCACATTTAAGTACGCTTGTGAGTCGTTGATTTAACATTCAGGTGAATCATTGGACCTAATCAACACTTTTATAGCACTGTAATTATTCTAAATATTTAATAATTTTCTAGGTAATTTTTGTCGCGATTAAAATAATATTTCACATATTTTAAACATTAATGTTATCTATAAATATGAATGTCTTTTGAATTAGAAAAATTTTACAGGTTATTACATTATTTAAATATCTTATGTTTTAGCGATTACAAGAATTTATTATATGTGATTTGAGTTACTCGCGGCGTCCTTCAAACGTATTTTCATAATTTCGATATTCACGGTTAGTGCTATAAACACTTAAATCATAATCCATAATAAATGATAGTTTCTCGAAAACTATTTAACGTATCATGTCTAAAAATAGACTGATGTTAATTTCTTTTTCAAATGTTATTATCAGCCATATAGTTTCTCATTTTATTGAAGAATAGATTATTTATAATGTCAGCTTCTTTGTTATATTATAATAGAAACTAAAGATTAAAAAGCAACGAGAATGTAAAATAATTTTAATTTATTTAGTTAAACATTTCATTTATCGTGAAAAAACTTAACTAGTAAAAAAGTCGGTAGAATGTAACGAAAAAAATTCAATAAATTATTTACATATTCACAAATAAAATTATTAGTACAAATACTGATGCATATAGATGCATTAATACAGCAATGCGACTGTAACACCTGAAAGTAAGATTTTTATGACGAATCTGAATATACCTTGCAGAGAAATTAAAGTGTGAAGCAAATTTTATTTGCAAATATAAGTGCCAAAACATAAAACAAAGTAGTTACTTTGAGAAACAAAGCCCAGTTTCGATACGACAATTTTTTAGTGTAAATGAAGCCATCAATATATACAAGGATGAAGGTGAAGTTACATCAAATAACAAATACTTCAAAAATATCGATAAATTGTTATTGCACGAATGTAATATAAGTTCATATATAAAAGATGAAAGATAGTTATATAGCCGCTATAGAAAATTCCATATCCGTTACATCCCCATAATGTTCACATTTTCGAGTTAAGGGCTCGAAAACAAATATTCACATTTTCGAGTTAAGGGCTGGGAGATATGGGATCAGCGTAGTCCTTCATGTCGTCAAAAAAATTTACAGCCTTAGTTGTTCACAGCTTTAGTTTGCATCCTGAAATGTTCCTTACCCGCATCATCCCCAATCTTCATACTGCTGTCTATGAATGGTCATTTACAATATATTCTACCAATTTATGGTTTAAATTACAGCTTGACTCATCAAATGGTCTCTCTATATACTCCTCTATATGTGATTAATATCCCGTTGATGAACGGGATAAAAAATAAATTAAAAATGTCTGAAATTTATGGTATATAAATTTTAATAACTTGTTATAAATTTCAATATTTCGTTTTTGAATACGGATATTAAAGTATAAAACTAATTCCTCTTTTGCGTTGGACCCGGTCAGGGAATATTTTCCTCTTTAACTCGCTGCTGATCCAGTTGGTGGGCTGACAGGGAGGCGTTATATTGCCGAATTAATTTTATTTTTTTTAAAGACAAAAAACCTTAAGAACCTTCACTAATTAATTTTAAAATTAAATACAGAATTGTAATGAATTTTAGACTGATGGAATATCAAATTACATATTTTCTAACATTTGTAGTTACAATCATTATTTTCATTCTTTACCGCAAGTTTGGCTACGCAGGATGAACTGGGAATAGCCCTGAGCTTTCAATCGTTTTGCGAAATATTTAGAGGTACATTAAAGTAAAAAAAGTGAAGACTTTAATAATTAAATAACTTTTCAAACACCATTTTTGCTGTAAACTGCAAAAAAATATAATTTCCGAAAATTATATTGAGATTAACAAAATTGATCAAAAATACAGATTTTAAAGATCTATTAAACTAATTTTAGGTTTTCGAAACAGTCCTTGTATTTGTTGTAAGATGATATGTACACGAGTTGTATAAGCGGTTAAAATTAGAAAATTCATTTAGATACTCATAAGGAAGGATTCCATTAGAAACAGTAAGAAGGTTTGTAAAAAAGAGATTAAAAAAAATTCCTTGCATTTGAAGACGCAATCAATTGATAATATATAAAGAAGAAAAACAGGGAATTTTTTCAATTATTTCATCTGTAATTACGTAACAAATAAAACCTGTAACAACAAGAATAACAAACAAAAAAACAAAGTTAAAAATTTAGTAAAACCCACGATGAATCGAGGCTGCCATTGCCATTTTCATTCCCAATATCAATTACGTTGTAGCAGCATAGAAACAATTTTTGCGCACCTAAGAGAATTTAATTTAGTCACGAACGAATAAAACTGAAAAATGTTAGGCATAGGCAGTGCATTTTTTTGGATTAGTAATTATATTAATAAGTTCTTACTTTCTTTTAGTCAAGAGGTTTTCAAAAAAATTATTTATTCGTCGATTACAACGATTACATCCGTCGTGGGTTTTTTTTCCAAATTTTTAATTTTGCTTCTTATTATATACTTTTTTGTTTAAAACATTTATTGCAGAAAACTATTCTATTAAACCATTTTGGATATAAATAGGAACATTCGTTTGCAACAAAATGTCGCAACACTCTTTGATGAGTTAACACCATATCACCTATCTAAGAACCATTGCCGACTAGTCCCAAATATATTGCGGAAAAATGTTTATGGCGCCACTCCCTGGTGAGTAATCATCGTTACTTTTATAGAAGAACCACCGCCAAGAAATCCCAAACATTTTACAGAAAGCCGTATCCAAATCGGTAAACCCGTTTTAGAGATAAATGGGAACATTGGATTGCACACACAAACAAATAAACTCTCACCCTAAATGCATATACCTCCTTCGTTCCGTTGCGTGCAAAAATATTCTTGTCATGAAAACGAAAAGATTTCCATTTTAAAATTGTATGTTTTTGGTGAAGATATTTAACGACAACCTTTTTTTTCCATTCTATGTTTTTTTTCATTTAAGGGTGTAATATCCATTTCCTTCATAAAACCTGGCAACTGATTGTTTTTTGCAGTAGAATATTTTTAATATTGTTTGTGTCAACAATATGTTATTTATGTATAGGGTTTTGTAGCCAATTAGTAAAAACGGAACCCTTATAATTTTCTCCTTTCCGTCTATCTTTCTGTCGTTCCGTACGTCTGTTCGTATGTCACAATCATTTTGGAGACTATTGGCTCTATATAGATAATATTTGAATCGTATATGTGTTCTATGAACCGCTGTACAATGAAATAGTGGAATTATGAAAAAATAACATTAGAGATATACATATAACTGAGACACAAACAAATCCGGTGCAAATAGGAGTATGGGATATCGTTACATGAGTCTTAAAATGATATTGAGGTTCCAAAATAACTTTTTTATTTAAATCAATGGTTCCAATGACATTCGCTTCAAAATTCTTCAAAAGTTTGCCGCACCCCCTTTAACTTTTTAGTTAACTTTTGTAAAATTGGGAAAAAAACGAAGGTTGTAGAACTTCAATGAAAATTGGTTTGAAAAAGATATGTTCCTTAGTTTTCGAGATATAGGATATTTTCAATATCGACCGAAGCAGTACTTTTGTTCTTCTGAGGGTCTTCAAGAAATACAAATTTGTAAGTTTAATATTGTTAGTGCTACTAAACCTTTCGTGTGCGACTCCAACTCGCACATGGGCGATCTTTTGTTTTAAACAAATTGCTCCACTAATTAATTACTTCTTTCCACTGATTCTTACGTCTGTGTATGTCTTTATATATTTGCTACGAGTTTTTATACTATTAATATAATTTATAATATTTTATTTGGAACAATTTTATATTTACCTAGTTATAACACTAGTAAGGAAAAATAGCCATAAAATGGTAACATGAATATAAAGAAAATACACTTATATCATAATTAATCGCGTATTTAAATGTAAAAATTTCTGAGTCCAAATACATGTGCGACGAAAAACAGATGCGTTATGATAATTTGAATCTAACAGAAAAATTAACGACTAAGATTATTTCATCACAGTATACAGGTATATGCATTACAGGGAAATGAACTGTTGGTGTAGATTCGTATAAACGTTCCTCTAATGTACTTATTTTTTATTCTGTTCAGTTTTATAACTGTTCCGACCCAACGCAGCATTTTTTTATGACGTGCACTTTACTCCACTTTACTCATCAGCCTCAATTCCTACCCATATATCAATGCTGGTCGTACTGCTTGTTTTTAAACTTGACCTTTGTGTTTGATGGGCATTCTAACGTCACATAACGCTCCGGTTAGTTATCTTCATTTAGCCAGGAAATTGTTATTCTGTGCTGGATGTCTTTTTCAATGCTGTCTTTCGGAACTACGACTGAACCGAGATACTTACACTGTTTAACCTTCTTCAGATTTATATTCCTTCGATCATCGCTGATGAGTTATTGTTGGCGTTATTTCCAGACATACCGCACCGCATATGTTCAGTCTTGTCTCTGTTTACTCCAAGATCTCGCCTCTATAGTGCCAGTCGCTCAGAACTTAGTAGTTCCTATGCTTCGATTTGAGTTTCGGCAACAGGATCATCAGCGTACAGCAGTATTCGAGGAGCCGGTTTTTGTAGATGTTCTGGGATATATAGTTCATAACTTGATTATACAATAACAGGTTTATTGTGGATCCTTGGTGAACTCTGACCTTAATTTCAAATTTGTTAGTCCGGCCTGAGGGGCAAATAAACCTTTTGGTTATTCCTTGGACTAATTATGATATTTAAGCTTACCAAAGCAGATATCTAGGTACGTGAACAAAAACTATCTCCAGGTCAATAAGTAAAAGATGTAGGTCTTTCTTCCGCGATCTGCATTTTTCTATCAGAATCTTCACGCTGTGTATTGCATCTATCGTTCCCATTCCGCTCGTGAATCCGTATTGGTCAAGGATAACTTTTAAAATTTTTTTTGGTCGGTTCGCGAAGACAATTTCCCAAATTGTTAATATTTGAAACGTCAGTTTATGCTAATCAATTGCCATTACCTATATATTCATTCATGTGTTTACATTGCCTGCTAAAAATAAATATCAGCTTTTAGAACATATTATCCAATTAGGATGATCAACTAAAAGCACGGAATGAATTATATTTAATATGCATTAAGGGAAATTAAATATTTTTTTTGTGAAGGACATTGGTTCTGCCTGGTAAACTCGTCGCCTTCAAGAAGGAGTAACAAAATAACGATTAAATAAACTTGAAAATTTCCCCCTAAATTTTGATGCTTGTGCTTTTAATCATTGAGATGTGTCATTGCGAATCGCTAGCTTCCATCCCCCTACTACTTTGACAATTATTCAATTTCAAGTTACAAGTAAAAATGGCGTAAAAATTAAAAATATTAACATTTTAAAAGAGAAATGATAAACCAATTTCGCTAATAAAAATTTCAAAATAATGTTTTAACGACGTACTTTATTGTATTTGTGTTGCCTACAATTTACTTTCACCATTTATCATCCTGTCATTCAGATATACGACAAATATGACTAATGGACTTGAAATAATTAATTGCTTATAAGTCTATTCGTTTTAATAAAATAATAATTGATATTTACAGTAGTGTTGATTCCGTCACTGCCAGAAGGCTGAAATATTGTTGAAGAAACAAGGGCCGTTACAATATGCCTGTTAGGAAAATTTCTGTAGTTCCAAAAGAACATCAGTTTATCACTTTTCTTGATACCCTTAAGCCCACACTGTTCCTTCAACGGGTATTTGGAATTTTTAGAAAAACAGAGACTAAAAATACTTTTTTCTGTAGGATTAAACAAATTTATAAAATTATAATGACGCTTTCATGTTTATTTTGTAAAACGATATTTTTTGTGGAATACAATGGACTTAATATTGTTTATGTCAACGAAATCCTCAAATGTATGTATCTTATATATTTATTTATTTCGGATGCGCTGTGTGCAAATAATAAATTTAAGAAATTAATTCTTCGCTTTGATAAACTTGATGAACTTTACGAAATAATTCATATCAAACAAATTTTAGAAAAAGATAGTAAATGCAACCACGTCACTGCAAGTTTAATGGCAATATATTTTGTCAGCTCAACAACTTTTCACCTGTACTTAAGCAAAACACCCGTGTTACAATTCTATGTACATGTGTTGGCAGAAATCATGACTACATTTATTTATGACTTAGAAATAGTGCTCTTCTGTTTAATGACCGTTAGCATTTATCGAAGAATTTACTTGCTGAATTCGTTTCTGGAGAGCATGAAGAAACCAGAAGATTTTATGCTCAATGATAACTTTGCTGGAATTCCTCAATACGACAGAGGTATTGATTATAGTTTAAACATACCTCTTAAAAGAAGAAGTATTACAAATTTAAATAATTTCTTCATTTACTTTATGGATCTCTGCAAAAATTTCAACGAAATATTTCAAATTCAGGTTTGTGTGAAGTGAATTATCTAATTGCCTTTCTTTCAATTTTTTTTAATTAAGTTAATTAGAAATGGATAAATATGAAACGTGTAAAATGTGTGTAGTTGCCACTTCCACTTCTCATGCACAACTCTTTTGATTTTCATTTATTTTTCTCTTTCCTATCTTCTCCTTCTTCGATTCTCATTAGTGTAATTCATTAGTTCATCACTTTTATTTATACCATCTCATTGCGACATTTTCTTTACCATTGTCAATTGTTTTTCATGGCCTTTTTACTCTTGCACGTCTCGGAACAGTCACTTCACTTCCTTGTTATTTTTTCTTAGTTGTATATTTTTACTTCATTTTACAATATATCAATCTTTACCAAGGTTAACTACACTGATTCTTTTGAGAATATTATATCAATACTTCTTGATTTGTAAACGAGTTCTTGTAAATAAAAATTACTTTACCAAATTTAATTATCGTTGACCATTAATTTGCTATATTGACATAACTTATTTTATATTTAAACAAGGTTCCCCACAGAACAATTATTAATTTAACGCAACAAATTTTTACTAAATATAGATAATGTAATAAAATTTTATTGCTTCTACTCTAGGACCGAGTCAAAATGTGGTAACGACTTAATCGAAGAACTACTGAAAAATTTATCCTTAAATAAAATCAATTAAATAATTTTTTAAATTTAAACTAGAGCTAAAAAATTTAAATTAGGACTTTCAAATCACTGATCAAGCTCAAAAATTAAGTAATGCCACACGCATATAAAAAGATATTGGAACTGTTTAGAGTAGATGCTGCAGAACAAGATTATTTTTACTTATTTCCACAGCATAATGATTTATGGTTTGTTTTTTTGTGGTTCTGCGACAGATTCACATAAAATATTTATTCTTCAGAAATACGCAGTTTGATATTTAGCAAGTCTCGTACACAGAGACTATTGTAAGAAGTGTTTAGAAATTTGAAATTGATGACTATGCCTAGTGATATTCAAAATATTATGTATGCCAAGTAATACTAACAGTGTTTCTTTAAACCGAAAAGAACACCAATAAATAACATTAGAAGTGTTATGGTAATATTTTTAAAATTTTCCAATTTTCAAAAAAATTACCTGCAACTATTATAGTTTTGGAAGACATCAATTTTCAGAGCAGAGTACAGGACATGTTTATAGGAATAGCATTAGCTGATAAATAAATATTGACATTTACAATTTCAAACATTGTAGCTGTTTGCTATAATCATGTATTGAATTTGTAATTTTGACATTTTGTATTATTATGATCTCACAGTAACATGCTATTATTAGTTTTAGTTCATTTAATATTTAAAATATTATTGTTATTATTATCATCATTATTTGTTCTGTTTGACTGGCAATATACGGTGGATACCTTACATCATTTATACTTAACTGTGTATTGATGTTTATTTTTAGTATTCATTGAATGATTAGTGGCATCTAATTTATATTTTAATTCATATGGCTCGTTGTAGACTCATACGACAGTGATGTAATTATTTAAGAAAATTGTTGTATTGTTTACCTTAACCTCGTAAATACTTTTGGGTTTATTATGTGTAAATTAACTGAATTTATGTAACTTAGTTTATGTACCAATGACGAATAAAACTGTAACAATGACTACAATATTTGACAAGAATTATGACTTATGAAACAGATAATATCCTTTATAAGTACGTATACAAGGACAAAAAATTGTGTTGAATATGGAGCAAGGTTTAGAAAAGAAAATGGAAGATTTGCCTAATATCATAATATAAGGAGTTATTCATACTGATATTAATATTATGTATTTTTTTGTAAGTAAATTGTGAGATTCAACTAGCAAATAAAAAGAGCTCTTTGGGTCACAATAGGTATCGCGTTTCATTCTATACTTGAAGGATTCTATAATCTTACTTTATGTCTATACGATTTTATTTTCAGCTTATTTTCTCCTTCGCCATCATGTTTTTGAGTACGATGATACAAGTCTACATCTACCTTCAGGATTTAAAACTTGATGTAAGTTTTTCCATTCACTTGTTTAAATATTTGTCTAAAACTAAAATTAATGTTTTCCTGAAACGTTTCTGATATTTATCTTAATGGGTTTTTACAAAAAATGATATTATGTATGCACACCGTTTTTTAGAAAGTTAATTTTGATATTTTTATGAAGGATCTATGTCGGGAAATGATAAAAAATATTACACTACAGTTATTTCAAAACTGTTATTGTACAAGAGTGTAAGTTTTTTTTAAAACATTTTTATTCCAGATCGGGCAGGCTGATCAATTTTCCATAATGTTACTTTTCTCGTCTCATTGTATTATATCGGTAGTAAGCGTGTGCATACTGTGTGAACGCCTTTATTTGGAAATTAAGAAAACAAAAACCTGCTTGACCATGATGCATGCGAACAAGGAAATTCGTAAGTATTTATTTAAAAAAAATTATAAACTTTTGATTATACACATTTTTTAACAATTTCAGAATTATCAGCAAATTTGTTAAAAACATATCTCTCGGAATTA
Source organism: Druceiella hillmani (assembly GCA_039881145.1). Taxonomy (NCBI): domain Eukaryota; kingdom Metazoa; phylum Arthropoda; class Insecta; order Lepidoptera; family Hepialidae; genus Druceiella; species Druceiella hillmani. Next base: position 11,083,215 of record JAYKKI010000072.1, on the reverse strand, counting down.
AGTATATCGACATCTTATTTATATCTTAGGTATCATTTCGCAAATTACAACTTCGTATATGTGGCATTCGTTTGACATTAGACTTGGGTGAAGGAAATAAAAGATTTTCACATTTTTATCACACTCTGTACTCTTTTTCCACCAGGTGAAAATATTAACTATTAATGTTCGTGTAATATTATCAAATCAAACCAAATGGCCACAGTGAATGTCGACAATTCTACCATCTCTGATGTATTCAATGCACTAGTATCCACGTTTCACTTTTGTTGAAAGAACGTCGACATCCGTAAATAATATTTAAATTATTTGTTTTAATAGTATATTCAAAGGCAGTATTTTGTTTCCTTGAAGCCAATATTTTATTGTTTTTTGTCAAATGTTATCTGTAAATGAGCTGCTGAGGCTTATTTCTGAAACTGGTTTCAAGTTTGATAACTTAAATTCTGACGTATCAAATTACAAAATGGTTTCTTAACTTTTTTTTAGTTTTTTTTTATACGACATTTAAATTTTCTAAATCTTACATCGATTTGTCACATCTGAAATAAAGGTCTACATATTCTTTACTTCAATATAATTTAACATCTCTTTTATTAGAATGCCCAAAACCGGTAATAATTGCCAGATAAAAATGTTAATTGGTAATTTAATCTAGACATGTTCCAAAGCCAAATATTTAATAGAAGTTAATGTTTTGATTAAATTTAATAGCTTATTCTCTTGGCAATATGTCTTATATCGGATGTATATTTAATTATCCTTTTCCAAAAATGTCTTTTTCAAACCAATTCAAAGGCACGTTGTCACTACCTTAAAATGTGCAAAAGATTTGTGTGTTTGTGATCTGAGCTGACGTTCATTTTAGGTCACTTTTATAATTGCTGAATACAATTTTCTTTTCAAAATTATATAAAGTAAAACGTCATCCTCATTTGTAATTAAAATAATATTCCAAAAGTAGCCAGTTGCAAGCTTAATGTACTCGGACATACACGGTTCAATTAAATCGAACAACTTAACATTAATTCTGTATTTACTTTATCTGCAGCCCTACCGGTTCGCAACCAATTGAAGGTAATGCAAGATCTGATAGAGGCCAGTGAAATGGGTCAGTTCACAGTGTTCCACCTGTTTGAATTGCGCACGTCTCTACTGCTTGGATTGTTGAGTGTTATCACTACCTATGTTATCGTAATTATACAGTACTTGGATATGTTTTGATGCCAATAAAATTTGTAAATGCACAATTAATATACTCAAATAATTATTATATATATATATATATATATATATATATATATATACATATATATATATATATATATATATATATATATAAAGTAACTAAATCACATAATAACAAAAAAGCATTTTTTTGCCAACAGCGAGAAATAAAAATAATCGACAGACTTACTATAAGTTTAAATGATTCCCGTTTCCCGCACGGACACCAACCAATAAAAATCACCCTCACACCTCCCTACCTCATCTAAGAAGAGGTAGACACAAATAATATTTAATTAATTACTAAGCGCCAGAATCACAGATCGTATACTAAATAGATGGTCAATTTCGAACAATTGTGTGAGCGAAATAGCGCTTTCGCGTTTCCAAGTACTAAGCTTCTATATTCCCTTATTGCACATATTAATGAAGTGCCAATTTGCTGAGCACTAGCCGCAACTTCATAAAATTTTCGACAGGTGTACTTTTCTTACATTTTAGGTTATAATATACGTACAATTGAAAAAACAATTCTGAAATTACTTTATTATAAAAAAAATTCGCCAGTTCGAGCGACTGAACTAAAAAAAAACTTACTAGCCACATACAAACACATTGAATAAACTTTTATCTTACAAACTTATCTGTCGTTTTACATATCAAGATGAACTTAAATAGCTTCAATAATAACAGTTAATTCTTTCTATTGTAAAACGAATTTTCATTTAAAATATATTGTTAAGTCTATTTTTACTGTTTACTCTATTATTACTTTTAAAAGTTTTTAACATCGATTCATTTCTTTAACTCGACATTCATGTTATTCGCATAAGTAATTCACAACCTTTATTGTGAAAAAATATAAATATTTTATATCTTACAGCTTTATTCTATGTCTTATTAATACAAAATGATTATTATTATGCTATTTTGAATTTAAAAATTATGAAAATTATACTTTACGAAGAGAAACAATTCTGATATCGTGGCAACTTCATATCAATTTTGTGCTACTAAATGTAAGAAAATGCGAAATTAGGGGCATAATTTCTATTCTTTGAACTATTTCAAAAAAATTTAAACTATTTACTGTATCTTTTCTCTGGGTATAATTGTTGATTTAAAAGATGTTTGTACTCATTATAGGTTAATTTCTGTATCCTACTAAATCATCATTTACATTCTGTTTAATATCCCCAATGTAAATTATCGACAACACTTAAAGAATCAAATACAAAAAGCTGAATATAAGACAATCATAATTATTCCTGTGTAAACATTCCAAAAAACTAAACTCTAACTTAATACGTATTAAATCAATTATATTATTTTTTTGAAAATTATGTTCAAAATAATCTTTTATTTATCGGCACATTGGCATACATTGGCTACATCTCCAGCTAAACAAATCACTTGGATGCAGTAACGATTTATTTTTATCTTTTAAATTAATATGCTCATAGCTGTTGTATATTATATATTAGCATCATTACTAAAAATCTCATTTTCACAATCCTTTGGTTTAACCAGAAGTCGAAGCTAACGCCAAAACATGTGGTATTTGGTATAAATTAACAAATTTGGCAAATTTTATAAGGGAATGCAATAAACCTATCAATGGTACAGCGAACAATTTTTATAGGAACTTGTAATACAGAGATATTCTTAAATATTGACAAAGAACTTTGCATCCATACTGAATCTGTGCCATTTCTTCTTGAAGTTCTGATTAAATAATTACATTTTAACAAATATTCTCTAAATTACTTAAACCTTCCAATGACTTATAAAAAAAATTTCATCTCTCTTCGTCCAATTTTTGTACCACTTTCTGTTTTGTTGGTTTATTCCACCTCCAACTGCAAATAAAAGAATAGATTATTTAACCAACAATGTACATGTATAATATTGTAAATTTACAAATGATTTGTTTTTGGTTTGTAAAAATTGCTTTATCATAATTACATACTGTATAGAAAGTTTTTTTCTTTGGAAATCAGTGAGTTATCTATAAAATCTTAAGCTAACCGTCTAGTGTAACTTACTTACATTACTATAAAATTTATTAATCGATTCACAAAGAGAAAGCTTTCAACTTGCCAAATTCATAAGTAAACTTACTAAATGTTATTTTAATTAATATTTAGCCTTTATTAAGTGTCGACCCGTATGAAGGCGATATTTTTTGAGAGTGCCGGTGGCTAGGTCTGCTATCCTCCACATGCCGTAGCTTCTTCAATCCGCTTATCTAAAAAGAAAATTCAATTTCTGGCTATTTCTTTGTTATTAATTATTAAAACGCAAAGGTAATTTTGATGATAAGTTTGAACAATATTAAAGATGAAATGTATTATTGAGTCGATGCTATTTTCCAATTAATAAGTTTTAACTTACAGTGAAATGTTTACGACTACAAACCAATATACAAGAACGATCTTTAAAATAAATTCCTCTTATTACGAACAAATGTAACAAAGATAACAAAATTTAAATTAAAAGTGAAAATATTACAGATATTATAATCAAACATAAAATTGTACTAGAAAAGAATGTTCAAGTTTCAAATTTGCAGTTTGACAAGCAAATTCAAATTAAAACAAAAATTTAAATTTCGTTTTATAGAGTATTCGCTGCTCTATGTTAAATACAAAATATTTTATGTGTTACTATAGAATGATGTTATATATATATAGATAGGGCTTTCGCGTTTCAATCGAAATATTTGTATGAAGTAAACCCACCCTGGGCAGGATTTCTTCGCATCTTGTAGCACGGGTGCACTCAGTGTATGGTTTCATCGATGACAATAATTGCAAATAAATTTATGTGTCAAATAATTTAAACTAAATTTTGCAGTAAAATACGAAGGGATAAGATTAAAAAGTTTTAGAAAAACATGCAGTTTGGGTAATGTATTGAACGAAATTGATCTCATTTCGCACAGGTATTAAAATGTGTAAATAGTAGTTGATTAGGTAGGTATGCTTTCATTTATTGTGAATAAGTAGAATTTGATATATCGTGATTGTAATGAAGTTACTGATTTAAATAAAAAACAATAATCATCATGACGCTTCTAAGCCTATAAAATGTATGATGGAAAAATTGGAGTCTTACTTCACGAAGCAAGTACACTTATGTTACAAAGTAAAGCTAGATTCTATCAATTTAGGATGTATTGAAACTTGCGTAATAAAAAACCTTTTGGAAACTCGTTATTAATAAATTATAACCACATTTCACACTTTTGTCGCGAATTTTTCATCACTACGATCCAGGAGAACATTCAGGGTGCTCTTGCATTAAGATTTAATACGTATTTTCCGTAACTAAACTGATTAGGGCGAGCATTAAACCCATAGTTTTTTTTAATTTAAACAGATGCTTTTACTTTTTTGATTTTCCATCAATCTGGAATTTTTTTTAAATTTGAACGCTAAAATATATTTTTTTTAGTTTTGGTCAATGATTGGGAAATTTTAATGTACATAAATATATAGGTGTGTAAAATAGCAATACAGGAGATAAAAAGTTATCTGACAACATTAAAATATACAAAGTTGAGCCGGTAGTCGAACATTAAATGTTTCATACGGGTTTAGTTAGAATAATACCTTTTAATGTTTTCTTGAAAAATAAAAAAAACTGGTAAACGAAAATTGTATTTTATGTAATTAATTATCGTTTTTCATAATTTGTTATCAATATTTTTTTATTTTTTTTTGAGTTAGCGCGTTCTTATTATTTTGATATTTTTGCGAATAAAAATAAAATTACAATATTTTTTGAAAAAATCCACCAATCACCAAAGTGTCTACATTTTAAATTCCCTAATTGAAGTATGAAAAATATATTATTTGATAAAATGACACCAATAAATGCCTAATGTAAAGTTTCTCTACCATAAATTAAAAGCAATATAGGTATTTCAGGTTCAGATAGGAAATGTTTGATGTCAGAAACTAAATTTCAATTTGTTTTAGCAGAAATTTCAATTCAGTATGAGAGAAAATAAAAGTATTTTTTGAAATATCTGCAAACGTACTAAAACTAAACAGTCCAAAAATTTAAAGTGCCTAAGTGGGATGCTACTGTAACTGTTGTAGAATATATTTGAAGAAATACTTCCCACTAAACTTATTTACATCGTTCTTCGAAGAACTAGACAACTAAGTTTCAAAGATTTCTGTTTATTGACACTAACTTAGTATTTCATAATAATAAAATGAAGTTCGTTAGCATCACAGTCTTTCTCGGTATTACTTTAGACAGTAAACTACAATGAGGAGTTCAAATTTCAGAATTTTCAGGGAAACCTAGTTCCGCTGCATGCGCCGTCAAGAAATCAAAGATTTAACAAATGTTGAAACTGCAAGAATTGTTTACTTTAGGTGCTTTCATAGTATAATGTCGTACGGTATATCGTTGTGGGATGAGGCTCCTAATATTGAATCCATCCATTTTTATTTCGCAAAAGAGAGCTATTCGCGCAATGTAGACATTAAGTTCTCGAGATCCGTTTAGAGAGCTATTTAAAGTAATTAATATACTCACTTTATATTCACAATGCATTTTTTAAATATTTTATATGTAAGGAAATAACTATTACTTCACTGTCAGCGTTGTGATTTTAACAATTACAACACTAGAAATGAAAATAAACTGGTTATTCCCAATTTCAGACTCACAAGGGTTGGTAGTTCATTTGTAGGACTGTATACCTTCTGTTACCAATTCTGAATATATTTAACATTCTGAATATATTTTTGATAATTTTTCACATAAATATCGAAAAAACATTGTGTCTGTCTGCTCCGACGCGCCACTGGAATTCACTCCTTAATTATCATTGCCTTGGAATGTATAAAATAGGTAACACTGTTTATAAATATAATATCATCAATCAATATATCTTTTATAATTTTTTTAACGATATAATATACAACCTATGTCCATCCTGAAGGTGCTTTCTAAATACTGGTGAAATCATTTTTGAAATCGGATGAGTAGGTTTGGAGATTACCTCCTACATGGAAACTTACAAAATTTAACTTTTTATAATATATAATTTTTTTAACGGGATAATATAAAATCTATGCCCATCCTGAAGTTCCTTTTTAAATATTGATGAAAGAATTTTTGAAATCGGATGAGGTGTTTTGGTAATTACCTCCTACATCCAAACTTACAAAATTTAACTTTTTATAATATATGATTTTTAACGATATAACATCCCACGACTATAACAACCCATGTTCATCCTGAAGGTCCTTTTTAAATATTTCTGAAATAATTTTTGAAATCGGATGAGTAGTTTCGGGGATTATCTCCTACAGCCAAACTTAAAAGATTTAATTTTTATACAATATATAAAAAAAATTAACGGGATAATATACACTCTATGTCTATCCTGAAGGTACTTTCTCAATATTGGTGGAAGAATTTTGGAATCGGATGAGTAATTTTGGAGATTACCTCTTACATCCAAACGTACAAAACTTAACTTTTTTAACGCTCTGAACTTCTGATTTTACTCTCCATAAAAACTTCATACCCGGCACTATATATGGAAATCGATTCTTAAGAAGTAAATTCCAATAAAAATAACATTTCTAAATATAAGGTAACGCGGAAAAGAAAATACTTTACAAATTAAAATGATTTATTCATTCATGACATTTTTGAATATTTAAATTTTTGGTTTATAAAGTTCCTTTCTTACAAAATATGCGAGTCAGTAAGTTGGATTATTTTACCAAATTTATATTTCGAATGATTTTTGGAGAAAACTGCTATTAAAGACAGGAGGACGGAGTAGTATCTTAAGTGTTTACTATTTTCTTTTTGAGTTTTTGAATGTAAAAAAGAGAGAGTCATTCAGATATTTTGTAATGAGCGATTGATTTTCCAACGCGCTTTTGCGTAAATTATTCACAGCTATAGCTGTAGTTAAAGCTATTTAATTGTTCATAAATTCATAAATCATGTTCATAAATTGTACGTTTTTATATCAAACTGTATTTTTAAAACAAAATCCGATTAGGTCAATAAGAAAACAAATTACTAAAGAACTTAAATTTATTGTATTTTAATTCATGGTATCAAATAATTGCTCTTATGCAATTGGGAAAATTCACGAAACTCGACACGGAAAAATATTGTGACATGTTTTTCAATTCCATGGAAAATTCAAATACTATTTCGAACATGTATGATTGACGAACACGTATGGCATGTTTGCTTATCGATTACGTAAAATATTCATTATCGAATAAGTAAAATATTAATTGTTTCACAGTTCACAATTCGATTCAGATTTCCTTCTACTCGTATTTGCATCAATTCGATAGAACGTTAGGCGTCTCGACGCGTTTTTAGCTCGATGACTTCACCTTGCTAGTGACTAGGATGGCCATCCGCACTTAGAATAATGTCATCATCATCATCTTAAGCCACCCTCTACTATTTTGCTGTTGGGCTCCTTCGATCTTCGCCGCTCAGTTTTGTTTTAATTTTTTGAATCGAGTTTGTGCCACTACTCTCTTGATATCATCTTTTCATCAGTTTTGCAAGTGCTCAACTTGTCTCTTACATTCCCAAGGCCTTCATCCTTAAAATAAAAGCTTTGAAACAAAACTTAAAAAATTGAGACAGGCTGAGAAAAATTACATGCCATTATTGAGATTAATATTTCAAAAGCAGAATTTATAAATAAAGTATGACTAACGATAAATTAAATCAAGATTTAATTTCAAAATATGTCTGTCCAAATATATTATACCTCTGTATGTGGTACGTAAAAAAGATACATTCTTTAAAATATTTCGCTACGATTTGATTGAATTAAGACGCTGACAAATGAACGGAAAAAGAAGTTTCAATTTGGCACCCGTTCATATATATATATATATATATATATATATATATATATATATTCAAGCAAACAGTATGAACGTCAGTAATTAAGTATCAAACAAAGACGCGTCTTTCCGATAAACAGATTCAAAGTAAACTCATTGGCTAGTATACGTTCTTGTTTCTCTGAATTAGAACTTTCAGTTTATCGAATAGGGGACAAAGTATCTGTTGCAAAAAAGTCTCGACTAAATATAGTATCAATTATGTTGCAAGTGATACATATTCAATTTAGAATGCCCTTATTAAAAATGAACTCTGTTTTATTAGAAATGAAAAAAAAATAATAATATAATATTTTTCAGAGTTTCAAAATTAAAATTCGTTTAAGGAAATATAAAATTAAAATCCGTTTAAAATCCGTTTCTGTGCATAATATTTGAATATTATCTTTTTTACAAAAAAACATTTTTTTAAATATTTAGTCCAATAAGACACTCGAATTATATTAAACGAGAAATTAAAAAAATACATTAACCTTTTTGTCCCTAAAATAAGACAAATATCCTCGTCAATATTCCTTTAATTTTTGATGATTTACAAATTTGTGAATTTATGTAACTTCAATAAAATAAAAATTTAAACTGTTCCCAATTTTGAAAGTCAACTCCAAAATCACTAGATCTCCAGCTGTAAGGTATTACCGCCTCCAATTTTAAATTAAAAATAAAATCTTTGCTAGAAAAAATAAATCACGGTTCTTAAAGAAAAAAAGTGCAAGTAATGTGAAAGAGACATAAATGGTATAAAAAGGTATTAAGTAAAATGTACGATCGTTGGTCAAAATAAAAATATAAAACACAGTCACCAACTGGTGGTAAGAAACATTAAACCTAAAAGCAGTGTCACCAGCAAAATAACAGCACTAAATATATGCGGCCCTCCGCTTCTGTTATATAGCCTCATACTATGAGTATTATGTATTAAAGGAGTGAAATTATTTTAAACCCGATTTTTGTCTTCAAAGTTTGATAAGGAAAGAGGCTGTTTTAATTTTTTATTAGAGAGAGTGAGACAGAGATTTGAAATTTTTATTCGGTTATACACAAAAAGTAAATAAAAAATAATCGCAGCTGCGATATATATTTTAGAATTCAGGACGTATTTCAAAATACAAATAAACAAAAATGTGATGACAAATATTGATGCTTAATTGTACTTATACTTGTGATTACACCTGTGATTACATTTAATTTTACAGCTTTTTGAGCGGGTGGGAAAACTAACGATACAGGTCCTTCTAGTACCGCTCCTAAGCGGATACTGTCGGTTTACATGCGAATAAAAGAAAAGCAATGGACATCGCAACAACGCAATACACGTATTCTAGAGATATAATGTGTTTATCTTTTATTAATCTTTATTGGAAACAAAAAAAAACAAGATTTTAAATAAGACGTGGACAGTTAGTCTTTTTATTTCTATTAATAACAGAGATAATTTTGTTTAAGTTATATGTCATGGGATATTTTTGAAATTTTTCAGGAGGTAAAAAATCTATCTATCTTCTAATAAAATTTTAAAATAATTTTGTATTTTGGAAATAATGGGGACTTAAAATATTGCCAAAAATAACATACATGTTTTTTGTGGCAATGAATTTAGTAGTTTTTGCTATACAATTTTTAAATAAACTCAATTCAAATTCTGGTTTTGTCAGCGCCTTAATAAGCCATACATTTTAGCAATGATTTTGTTTATAATTTATTTGGTAGATGTGTGTACAATGTTCTATCTGTTCGTCGTGGAGAGGAGTTGAAATATTTCAATAATTAGCTATTTTGTACTAAAATTATTTTCCTACTTGCATAATTCAGAAACGAAAAAATAAAATGTTTAACAAGCCTATTTAAACACCGTTACTCTTGAACTAATGTTATTCATTCACGACATGGTATTGATATTTGGAATATCAATCGTTGGCGAGAAGTTAGACGCACAAGTGATAAAAACCAAATCAGATATTTTACAGCTTGTAATTGGTCATCATTTTCGTAGTACTCACTACGAGCGATTCTTGAATATTTATAAGCCTTTCGTAATAGGTATGCTATGCTTTCAATATCATACATTCATTATGAGTGAATACATACTGTTTTCATAAATTTAAATAGGCAAAAAAATAATGTTAAGACTAAATTAATTCGTTCATTCTTTCATCATTAGCCACTCGCACACATATAGAAAAGCTATTTCTATTTTTGCAGCCGCAGAAAATAAGCGACATCTGAAAAAATACAAAATCCCTTTAAGCGGGATAAAACAGGTCAATTCATTGTATTCGAAATGTATAACATATGCCTCTCTTCTATTTAGCTTTATGGGCTTAAAAGCAACATATGCTGTTTTTCTGTTGAATATACTTATTTTGCTTAAATATTGTTTGTTATTGTAAACAAATTTAATGTCGAGTGATACTGGTGACTTATTTTGTATTAAGGCAGACTTCAAATTCTTTTTAAGTACTATATATATATATATATATATATATATATATATATATATATAGTATATTTCAACATAGAATTAAAATTAATTATAACATTTTGTTTTATTTCTATCTGGTATCAGTAATAAATTTTTAATATTAAAATGTATATTTGAATCTAGAGGAAAGTGTGTCTATCGATATCGACTTAGTTATTAAACTGTACGCCGTATTGGCTTAAAATGTATAAACCAATACAGACCATAGCACGATATTAGCCTATATTTTACCCAAAATCATCAAGTCAAGTATTAATAAAAAAGAATAGATTATCGTATTTTTAAATAATTGAGGTAATTGCAGAATATTGAAATATTTTGAGGAAATATCAGATCGAAATCTAAAACCAAATGAATTCTTGTCATCATAAATACGTTTGTACACATGAAAAATACGAAAAGTATTTAGAGTTTTCATGGGAACTGTCGTTGGATATTATAAATTATTTGTTGATATCTCAAAATGATAGACTATACTTAAAGACTAGAACAAATTAGAAAAAGCGACAAGTATAAAAATTCAATCACTTCATACGTTCACATCGTTACAATGAAGTAGCAACTGAAGCTCGATATACATCACTTACGAAACCTTTGATCAAAAGAAGGTGGACATTTTCTAAGATTTCCATACTTGCAATGAAGGAATTTGTTTATAAGACCGCCAAGAATGTTTTCATTGATATGTATTTGTAGTACTCTAATGCATATATTATTGCATAAGTTGTTTAATGCATAAATTATTACTTTCCCAGTTATCCAGTTTGTCTCTTAAATGTTGGCTTAGTAGTTTTGAAAATAATAGTAGTAATGTAATTTCAGGTGGAATTTTATATTTTCGCACATTTCTTAGATTTTGATTTTAATATGCAATTTAAAAATGTGAGAAAAATTATTATATTCCTCAAAACTAACCTTTTCAAATAAAAATTTAAATAATATACAACATTAAAAAAAACAAAATTTTACGTCCTTTATTAATATTCCCTTTATCCGAATATTTTTAAAACATTGCTAATTTACGTCAATTTTTAAATTTCTACGTCGCATGGTTTCTAAGAAAATCAGCTGAGAAGAAGGAAAAATATAAATATATAACTTAATATATTTACTATACTTTTCGCAGGCGTTAAAATACGGGAAAAATTAAAAAAATTATGACATCTGGAATAATCGCTATAGTTTTCCTACGACCTTTCCGCGGGCTAAAAACTATATTATTTTCTTCATTCCAGGTTGAGTAGTTTCAGGAATAAGCGGAGGGCGGTAAGCGTATTTATTGCCCAAAATATTTCCGGAAATATGATACCTAAATTTATGAGAAAATTTTTGAGCAAATACTATACACGGAATTAAGAAAAATTTGAGTACCTAATTTTCCCCCTCCAAAAATTGCAGATGAATATTTTTAATTGTAATTTCTTTTATTACTGCGCTAAATTTTAAATTTCCACTTTATCTAGTTTCTGAGAAAAACGGTTGTGACCGACGTACGGACAACCACGTGAGTGGTCTTATAAGAGTTTCGTTTTCCCTATTAAGGTATGGAGCCCCACAAAAACTGCCGGAATACACGTAAAGTAGGATTCAGTCAAAATTCTAGTTCTAGTCAGATGCCAGTACTTAGAATTTTTCAGATTTTTTGAGTGAGTTGAAACTCACTTCAAAGTTTAATATTTTTAAAACCACACTATGAAACGACGAGTGGTAAAAATGTAATTTCAATTTATTTTAAACAATTTTTGTCGATGTTATTCAATGTAATGTTCGAGAAAGAAAACCAATCCAACCAAGAAAGAAAAACGATCCAACGATTACATAAAAATCTATTTAGTCAAGTTAAAAACAAACCACAGTTCTATTGAGCTACGGACTGATTAGCCTGGTTGTGGGTATTTTAATAAGAGAATTAATTATTTTAATAATTACACATCACATTTCTGTTCCACTTCGTCTTACTTTACATGATTAAAGGAAAACATCACGGCGGGTATTTTGTTATAATGATGCGAAGTTAAAATATAAATATATTTTGAGCCAATCGCTGGTGTAAAATTATGAAATTGGATAAGTTTTTTTTATCGTTTTCATATGTTTGATGTTTTTCCATTTACACAAATCGATATTTAAATATTTTAGTGTATAAATAAATGTGTGGGAGTCAATTTTTTATATTTTCAGAAATTATAGACGTATATCAGTTTTAGCTTTTTTACACGATACCATCTTTTATGTAACCGTCATTTATTGAAAGAAAATTTGCTGAAATTTTTTAAATGTGTTTTTAATAGGTCGGCTAAGTGAAATTTTTATATTATTACGTCACATATATTTCGTAAGTTATTTGTTTACTAGATTTAATGGAGCTACATTTATGACCGATACATCACGTTGTTATTGTGTGCAATAAATTTAAATTAAGAATAAGCGATTTCATCAAAACTAAAAAGTCGTAAAATACTAAGTTCTGTTTGATCTTCCATATAATACTAAGATCTGAAGGTAAATGTGATACTAAAAGTCCAGAAAACCAATTCGTTGGTTAGTAAATTGGCGAGATCTTAGAATTTTTTATAACTTTCCCTAGCTCTTTATAAAAACAACGAAACTTATTCAGTATCAATGCGCTTAACATCTATACGTATAAGATCATCTTTACAATCTCCAAACTCATCAAATTCTACATCGTTAATGTATTGTTGTGAGAATAAAAGACGGCTAAATGTCCGCTAATTTATTTTAATTTAGAAAGAAGAGACAACTGGTAACTTAACTGACTGGATTAGAACGACAGTGAGTATCGTCTTGCCCCATTTGTCTGCCTATTTCACTCACGAATTTTCAATGGAAATAAGCAATTAATTTACCCTTGAAGTGGAAGCAGAGACTCATTTATTAATTTGTTCTCATAATTTTGATTATTAAAAATAATTTTAAAATTCGCAGCAGCAAAAATATTGACTGGAGTAAACAAAACAAAAGATGCATATTTTTGTCACGAACTAATATTGGCTACCCTGATTAAATTATAAATCGTTCGGCTGCTACTACTGGCTACTACTTTTTATAAATTGAAATTCTATATGTAATATGATGATTTACGTTTAAATTACTGTTGTTTGCTACGAAAAAAAAATTCTGGTCTGCGTATATGACCCCACGAATTAAGTGAACATATATTGTAGTGAGAGTATTTAGAAAATTTCTTAACATTGACTAAAGGTACATTGAAAGAAATATATCAGGATAGTGAAGTATAACCTTCTACCATCTCTGTATAACTTGCCTTGGAGAGAGATTGTGTGAAGTTATGGTTAAAATAACAGAAATTCCACTTAAATAAACATTAATTTTTGAAGTTTCCGAAAATTCTGAATAGCTGTGTAGCCTATCTGTAAAGACCATTGCATAGTTTATCTGTAGAAAAAATTTGTACCGATATTAAAGCCGGAAAAAACCATTAGAGAAACTTCGAAATTTTAATCAGGTATTTCATGCCAATTTATATCGAATCACTAAAGGTTTTATAATGTACTTTCCGAATAATGGCTTATAATATAAATTTAGAGAGGAAATTTTTGCTAGTAGAATAAAATACATAAACGAGTTTGTTCACATTACACATTGCACGGCAATTTTATTTTAAAGACGTATTACGTCGTCACCGTGGTGTGTTGAGTTGAATGCAAGATATACGGCCGTTGAGTGTGCAGCGCACCGCGAAGACCCGATTCGATTCCCGGCCGCTCTTCAAGAGGCCCTGAAGAACTCCAACTTTTCGATGCTCTGGCAAAACATTTTCCATTTGAAATCTTCTTCATCTCATGTGGACACGACAACAACAACAAAGACGTGTTTCGTTGGTTCGCATTTGATCCATAAAATAAAACACATTTGAAAGTGATTGGAAGGTCTGTAATATTAAAAAAGACTGATTATGTAGGAAAAAATTTGATACTTGTTTTTGTTTAAAAAATGACTCATAATAACTTTTGTTAATTGGAGACTTCATTAAAAAAGACAATGGCATAAGCACGGCCAAACGATAGAAATGAAAACTGAAATAAAAAATTATCTAAATACGCGTATTATATTACGAGTAAAGTCGACAAAAATAAAATATTATTCAAAGATAAAGCGTAATTCTTGAAACGAGCACTCCGTGTTACAGTGGATTCGCTCGGCTAATGCTGAAAAGAGCCGAGTTTACCCAAATTCTGTTTCGATGCCGAAGCCGATGCCGAATTTACTTCACTTAGCCTCACCGACCCGAGCGTGACGACTTAGTGTCGTTCACTATTCAGAAAAAATAGGCACGGTGGGCCAAAAGAAGTTTTCACTTTAAACATAATCTTTAAATTGGCCAGAAATACAACGGTATCACATAAAAAACTATTTTTATTTTTTGTCTTTTCCACCTGTTTACATGATGGTGCGATGATCACTTCGTTTCAGGTTATCATAATTCTTATATTATAATTATTCTACTGCCATACTTTTGCAAGCAATTTGAAAAAGCTAGTAAATATTATTGTGAGTTTATTTATTGACTTCCGAATTTTAAACATATCACAACACCAGGGTTCAGACACATGCCTGAGTTCTTTTACCAACGAAAGCAGTATCACTTAAAATTCACCAACAATTATCTTAGCGTAGTCATTTCATTGGTCATGTTGTTCACAAAATCAGATCTGAAAATATGAATACTGTTTTCGTAACTGTTAGACGTTTTTGCAAGCAACATAATATATATGACAACATGAAATGCCATAACCTCATTCAACCACTTTCCCCTTGTTATCATAATATAATTATTAATTTTGGTTTGATGTTCCATTTAATTTCTACTAGATCCGGATACCCACATTGGTGCAGCATGATGGTCTTCAAACATATTTTTGGTACAATGGACAAAGATGACGTCAGTAGATAAAAGAGCGCCTTTCAAATTTTGGAAATAGATCAGATGAAACTAGCAAAATATTTTCAGGAAGCATTACACAAAGTTAATAGCAACCAGCAAAATTTGAAAAGCGCTTTTGAAAGTACTATAAGTGAACTTTAAGTTTGATAAACCTGATGAATGTGTAAAATGATTTATTATTTAAATTTAAAGTCATGAGTCAGTTTTGAGATATAAGAGAATTGGGAATTTCCGTACAATGTTATTTGATATGGAAGTTATAATAAACGCATTAATGATTAGTGAAAATAATTCTTCCATGATCTCAATGAGACAAATTTGTTCAACTGGTGGAAAACTATAAATTTATATTTAATTTTGATGCATTACTTTTATATTTAGATTAAGATCATATTCACATTCAGATTAATATTTTTAAACTGTTAAGTTATTATTTTATTAGCAAAATTGTATTAATTTTAAAGCGGGGGCCCAAAAATATAATCTGCACAATAACATTTCCAGTAACACATAATGTAACAAATGCCAAATCTTATGTAGCCCTATTCTCTTCGAAGAAATATCTCGATATCACCATATTAAGAGTTAGTCCTGTGGCCTAGATCGTTTATAAATTGTAAAACTATTGATAATCGGTTTTGTTCATGTGATATGAACAATATTTATTCTACCTTTGCTAATCAAATTGTGAAGCAATGTGAAACTAGATTCCTTTTCATAAATATGAAAAAATGATAAGAATTTTTAAAATGGTTGATGAATTTGCATTTTTTTTTAAATAAAAAATTTCGAATGTTTTCGAAATAATGAGAGTATACATACTTGATATACCTTCCTAACATATTGGCCATCATAAGGAAATTAAATTACTTTCCAAATTTAATTTTGAAATCAAGATAAATCCTAACGTAATCAAGGGCACATGCTCTAATATTTTTGAAATATATAGACTTGAAATTTGTTAAGCCTTTTGCAGAATTGAATAATATTTATGTAGATTCTCTTAAGGATAATGATAGAATATTCAAGAAAATCAGTTACAATGTAGACTTTATCACAAGAAAACCTGATATCTTAGATTACAGTTATCTTTATTGTAGAATATGTTATAAAAATTATAAATTTCGAAATATCGTACTTCTTAAATATATAAACCGTATGTAGTTAAAACTTCAGCAATTTCAGAAGCTAATATTAGAATTTTTATGACTTAAATTTACATAAGGGATCGAATTTAATTTTGAACTATCCAGTTACATTCATGCATTGCCAGATCTAATGCTTATATACAAACACTCCCTGGCACATCATAATGATACAGCTAACTTACCAGGTTTGAACTTTCCACACTAAAGCTTAATTCCCCGACGCCTCTGCCAATTACACTGCCAGACGTATCAGGATTTTTAATCTTTATAAATGCTAGAAATAAGCCTATCGTGATACAGAAATTTGTAAGTTCAGAACCACAGTTTACCTCAGTCGTCCATTTCTAGTGTTTAAGTTCAGTTCTGTAATATTAATTTTGATTCGATGACTTTACTGCCTAAGAAGTGAGTATAGGTATCAAATTAAATTATTAACAAACACTTAGGTCTATAGATCCGTAGACATGTAAACAAATATTTATCTAATTCATTGCTTTAAAAGCCATTCAAACATCACCTAATCAGACCATTTTAGGCCTCAGTCCACAAATTATCTTACGGGACAATTCCCGTCAACCCAGAATTCGGCACGAAAGAAGATTACGGAAAATCATTAAATTCTAATGACATGTGGAATTATAACACGATAAACTTAATTCCTTGGGATTTAATTTTTTTATACTAGTAAAATATTTACTTACTAAGTGTCACTATTATATGGTTTGTCGTAACTGCGTACTAAGTGTCACTATTAATGATGAAGTTATATTCGCCTAGCGTACCAATTGTGCTTGCTTGCGGGACTAATCAGCTTTATGTGTTGGTCTTTCATCAGTGAGCACTTACTTTTTATAAGAGCAATCTACGCGATATGAAAAATGACTTGCCGATCGTACGATCTATATAACTTATCACTGAAAGTAACAAGCGTGCCATTTGCCCTCTCCGTTCCCCATCTACGCTCGTGAATACATCTTACCAGATGTTGTTAAATGCAATCGGAAACCTTTGGATTCAAATACCTTTTAATTTCTTTTAAACTGCTGACCAAGATTATAAAGTATACAGGATAAATGTTAAATATAAAGTGTACTTGTTATTCCAACGAGATGAGAAATTATGTAAAGGAATTTAACAAAAGTTATTTTTTTTAATGTTCGTTTACACTTTTAGCATTATCCTGATTTCATTTCCTTTTTTTGATTATGAGATTACTATTTTTTGCATAAGAAAATAAACTCTAAAAACTTTATAAAATTTCATATATATTGTTAACAAGATTTTATTGTATGCGACTGCTAGTGTTGGTGAATATGACAATGACTAATGACTTAAATTTTATATAATATTGAATATGACATATTTGGCTTTTCTATCGATGAACCAATGAATTTGTTTGACCTAATATTTTACTTTTCTATGAACATATTATTTATAAACTGAAGCAACTCATCATATAGAGCTAATAGATATTAAACCAAGAACGGTAAGTTTTCTACTAAATTATCCGCTTTGTAAACGTAAGTTTCCTGTACTTGCATCGCCATTACGAGTATTTAAATGTTACCGATAATCGTAATGCTTACCGTGTATCTCCCGTTTAGTTGTGGAGTTTCCAATACCTGTGCGAGTCAGCTGTTGCAACTGGCGCTATGCATTACAATCATTTTTAAATAACTTTATCTTTTATGCTAATACATAATGTACGTGAGATCAAATTAGCTATAAATTTTACATTTAATTAATTAATTGCATAGTGTATACACAACCAATTAGTAGCATGTAAATACAATTAAAAAAATTTTACGGGTGTTAGTGGCTTCTTAGATATTTATCATTACGCACCGCTTCGGTAACTATTCTACTCTCCAAACAATTCCCTTTATTGTAAGAGCCATATGTACTTATTGATCAATAATTTATTCCGTTTCAACGTTCCCCGGTAATAAACATCCTAAATAAAAAAAGATATTAATTATTTGCTCTCGACAAATCAGCAAAAACACCGTTAGTATAAAATTTCTTTTTTTAAATAAAAGTCAACAGCCAACACTATAGTTTTCAGCATTCATAAGTAAATTAATTTTTGTGAGATTGCGAGAGCACATCAACTGCTACTAATAACGCAGTACCATTGCCATTTCTTAACATAGTATTTTTTTTAATTACCCCAATTTAAAAACAAAAATTTATACAGCGAAATGATGCATTCCATCCTAATACATTTGTGATAATATCACATATTTAACTACCAGCTAGAATTGTTTTCAAATTTATATCTAGATAAACACTACTCAGAAAAATTAAAGAGTTACCGAAAATTCTGAAAAATGTAAGGTAAAGTTTTAAATGGTGTTTTTTTTTATTTTAATCATTTTTCGCAAAAAGCGGCTTAAAATTATTCAAAATCTGGCCATCGTTAATTAATTGAAATAGTTTATATTTGAAATGGATACTGTGCCTTTGAAAAACATATGAAAAACTACCCCATACTGCATATGTGGCAATGATATTTAGAATTTCTTGTAAAGGTTATATTCACTATTCATCTTGATTAAGATCATGATCATAATTTCGTGTTCTAAATCGTTTAAATATTGATATAATATTGAATAAATATTTAAATTAAACCTGCAACTATAATAATGCTTCATTTTGAATGCTGTAATTTTTTACATTAAAAATGTGAAGCCAATCTTCTCATTTATTGAGACGCAACACGCATTTATAAATCAAAATGTATTACAGACCACGTTAATAAAATAAATAGATATATTTCTGTCTATTTATGTATGAAGGTAACATCACAACTATTTGACTAATAGAGAATATGGATTAATTGTAAGTACCTTCTATAAAAGAGCACAATGCAGGTTAGATACAATGACACATCAAACGCAGTGGGAAATCAGATACAAAACCCATTTAAATTTTAGTTTGTCCATTTGTACAAAAGTGTGTAATTTTAGTTTGGTGCTGCATTTAAGTATGACGTAGTTAAGGACTCTGACAAAGAAAGAATTGGCTTAAGGTTCCTTTTTTATTCGTAAGTTAAGCAATGATTTTTGCGGTTAATCTATTATACAGTGAGCTGTTTTGTAACTTTAAAACAAATTAATTTCGTGAAGGCATTACCAATAATTATAATATTAATAGATTAAGGTTTTTTGGAATCCATATTAATTTAAAGACACTAAATTTACTGCGTGCGGTTTTGATAAATACTTATGATAGATAAATAACGAATTTGATAAACTATTGTATTTATTTTCTTTTGTATGTTGAAATTTTGATTGAAAACTTTTGTAGAATATTTTGATTAATTAAATTTGAACGGGCAGCTGTAATGAATTATGTATTAATTGCATATGCGTTGGAGAAATTGGTAGAAAATTTTGCTGTAGGAGACCCAGAGTCTGCTTAGAAGACTTCGTGAAGTATTAACAACAAAAGATCAACCCTGCGTGTACAGATTTATGACTAAATATTATTTTTATCAATTATTATAGAAATGTATTAAATTGTAAAGAAAAATAAATGTTTAACATAAGGTATTACATCTTTTTAACATACACAACGATATTTAATTTTATAATAAAAGCCAAAATATTGTTTTGCAAATATAAGAACATAATTTTATGGTTCCATAATAAACGAGGGATACTTGAAAAGTCGTTACCAATACTCTGAACATTCATTGTCGTTTCATTTCTTTTCATGTGAAAGTCTGTTGTAGATCAAAATTGTCGGCATTCTTTGAAATTATTTGTAAATATTTCAGCTCCTTTGCTCATACTGTATGCATTCGTGCAGACAGCGGTCACGTGTATCGCTTACCCACGTCGTCACGTGTATCGCTTTCCTTATGAACATAAACAAATTCGAATAAATCTACTGGCTTAAATAAAATGTTCAGATATTTTATTTATTAATCCTAAGCTCGTCTGAATAAGACGTATCTTACATGAAAATTAAAAATGCGAATATATAAGTGCTAAAGCGGTAAAACGCGGAAAAAAATTGGTAAATTATCTTCGTGACCAGTGGTACGTAATTCGCTACAATTTCTAACACAATTTATTCTGAAATTCTTTCTAACACGCTATCATAAATAATTTTTGTTCTAATATATTTATTATAGCTCTAAAGACCATTATATTTGTTATGGTTAACAGTAAAAAATTCTCTAATATGGATAACCCATCAGCAAAAAACTTGGAAAAATGTTAACATGCCACACGTACATGCACATGATTTTCATTTCTAACTATTTTACGGTTATGGTTCTCATAATGGATTACCTTTGATATTAAGATAAATAGTTTTTAACAAATTAAATAGGTTGTGTAATAAAATCAGAGCAATTAATTTAAAGTGAACCAGAATAACTGTAATTAAAAGTGGAAAAAATTCTGACTCAGAGAAAAAGAGTTTTAGAAAACATAGCGATGATTTTTAAACTTATAAAAGTAATAGCAGGCGATGTATGTGGCTTTTTTGCATTCACAGTCAATTTATCCATAAACCACGTGACATAAATTTTGGCATGTAACATTGATGGCGTAGTAATAAATAGCCTATGTAATAAATATCATTTATTTACTTATTTTGCGCCAGGTAACTTTTTTTATGCACTAGGTACCTTTTTTAATATTCGTATAACAATCAAATAAGAGGCAAAAATCCTAATTTTTTTTTTATTTTTACCCATTGTATCCCTATATTATCTGAAAGTTATCGTTACAAAGAATCCATTTTTTTTATTTTAAACTGCATGTTTAAAAAAAATCCGAAACCAAAAATCGTCAAAACACAGGGTTGATAAATAAGAATATAAATTTGCAGGAAGCAATTATCCCCTAGATTTTACAACATTAAATATAAACCATATTTTATGCTTGTGCGAGGCATAGTAGGCAATATATTCACGTAGTAAAAAATTGATATTTGCAAAAGGTTTAATAGAAATACTAGGTACTCTCAAATATTTATTATTATTTAAATATTACGGCAATTTTGTAGAGCAATTTTTACTCCGTTTTATAATAAATTTGCAATAATATGGTAATGGACAAATGGAATATTGCAAGTTGTCGACTGGAAACTTCTAATATAATCTATACTAAAGTTAAATGCTTTATATTAAAAAATGCGCTCATATTATTACTGCTTCGCATTTTATCCAACTGTTCACTCCCATAATGTTGAGAGTTGAGAGAGAAATTCTTATTAGATGGAAATAACTCGGTTTAACATTATTAAAGAGAACTTTGTTGAAATACGGCAAGTGTGTTACTAGCTGTAAATCAATGGAAAATAACGAAATTATTCACGAAATATTTATCTGACCGAGTGTCCATTTTAAGCAAATCTCAGACTTTAGGACACGATAAATAAGGAAACATATTAAAAGAAAGTCTAAACTATTCACATACATAGGGCGTACCTATAAAATATTACATATTTCGAGGTAGGAGATCAATTCCAGAAATGCGGCAACTATACTGAAATTACCCTATTATGTTCCCCGCCAATAATCTTAACCACTATAAATATAAATAATTGCATTAGTGTTATATTTTCCGTCTTTTTGATTGCAATTATATTTTTAAACGGTTATGACCAATGCTCTGTAGAAAAAAGGAAAAGGTATTTAAGAACTTTTAGAAATAAATTCAACAATGGGATAACGCACATAATTAATTATTTATTTAAAAGGAAAAAAGTGTTATAAAAATATTAGGAAACATGAAATTTTATAAATTTTGCCAAATTTAAAGAAATGTAAATATAATGTAAGATACACACAATACTATTGGTTTAATTGTTTATTACGTTTATAAATACACACAAAAAGAGCAAATTATAGTAAAAAAAAATATTGATTAATTATTTTACATTCCGCAAAATGTTGCGTCTAAGGAACGTTGGGATTACTGAACTTCAATTTTACAGGCAAGTCTAACAACGCTAGAGTATTAGCGTAAGTGAAATATTTTAAAACAATCAGCATAAAGATGTACTTAGACATTTTTTACACATATAAATTGTTGTACTTCTATACTGTCGACATCTTCTTCGACGTTTACTTTCGTGCTCCTCTATGATATGACCAATATTATCGAAGCGAATATTGGAAGCGTTTTTGGACGGTCTTCCTAGATTTATATCGATACATTTTTGTCTTCATCTTTTGACCAGTACAATTTCGCAGCAGGCAATGAATGATATCCAGTCAGTAATAATATACCAAAAAATCTTTTGAGTTCTGCAACCGTGAGGGTAAATAAATGACCGTTTTTTTTTAAAAACCTACAATCTGTTCCCAAATTTTATCACTAAAAAAAAGGGAAAATACTTCAATATGTGTTTTTCCACCAACACGTTCTTCAATATTCTGTGTCATTGCTGTTTCGTCACTTATAGGAAAATGTGTATAAGTTGGATGTGCTTTTTTCCAATCTGGAACACATTTTGTTGTCTTTTTTGGCAGTCTTGGCTTTTTCGAAGTTGAAGGACCGGGGTCACCTTGCGTATTTTCAGGCTCTGTGGGTAAATCGGTGTAGATTTCATCCGTTCCAGCGATATCAGTGGGCACAGTATTGTCATAATCACCTAGCACATCATCATCTAGGTTTTCCTCGTCTGTAAGAATGTCAACCGTCGGGGGGTTGTACACGGCATCGATTTGATTGGCATCTTCTAAATCCTCTTCTTCTAATATACTCATAATTTCTTGAGAAGATAGTACTTGTTGCCAGGCCATAATGTTTTACTTATTATTTGCTGATTTGTATACACTCACTTATCGTTTTTTGACGTCACTTTTTGTTTGCCGGTCAAAACAAAAATTCGTATACCTACAATATTTTTTAGTAATCTAACTGACGGACAAAAATATTTTTTTCTAAAAATTACTATGCGACACTGTTAGCTTCACCTTCTATAAACGACTAACTAATAAAACAAAAGTGCTTGTACCCTTTGAATACCGAGAACCCATTGTTTACAATAAATTTCAAACTTCAATGGCAAGCAGTGTAACAATAACAACTGACTATTATTTCTCCCAACGTTGCGTATACGCAACATTTCCTGGAAGTCTAAGATAAACAACAAGTGTAACTAGTTTTGTCCAGCAAAAGGGTTTATATCATAAATAAGATATTGCTTAAGCTTTATACAGTGTAAAAAGTATAGCTTTATTTCAATTTATATTTTTTATGATTGAATGAATCTGTCGATCTTGAGATGACTCAATTAGCAGTTTTTAAAAAATAAAACTACTATGTATTTGTATTTAAAAAAACATTGAAAAAAATTTGAATTCATTTTTAGTTCTACTCCTCGAGACTGGCTTACATTTCATAGAATTAATTACTTATTAAAAAAAAAATCACAATTTTTCGTGAAAAAACAACATTTAGGCGAAATCAGCATGCTGAACCAAAACAATAGCAAATGTCGCTCTTAAGCCAAAAACCTAAATAGAAAAGATAGGCGTATATTATGCACATTAAATACAGACCTGTTTTATCCCACGCAAAGAGATCTTTTAATATGATGAATTGTCGCCTATTTAAATGGCTAAAAAATAAAGAGCCTTTATACATGTGGCTAACGAGGGAAAAATTTTAAATTTGACTTAGTCTTCATATTAGTTTTTTTTAATCTGTTTAAATTTATCAAAAAAGTGTGTCTTCATGCATTAAGAACGCATGAGATTGTAAAGAGAACATATTTATTAGCAAAATGTATAAACACAAAAGAATCGCTCGTAGTGCATACGCACGAAGTACATCACCAATAAACTCTGATATACGCCATTTATATTTAATTTTTTGTTGGTATAATTTCTTGCCAAAGACATATATTCCAGTCGTCAGCACTATGCCATGAATAGTTCAAAAGTAACAAAATGTTTACAGTCTTGCAAAAAAATTGTATTCTTTCGTTCCTACATTATTTAAATATATGAGTAATTTCAGTACAAAATAGTCTGTTATTGAAATTTATTTATTGTCACTTTGTTTAAAAAAAATATTAGCTTTAAATTTTATACGCTCCAGAATCTACTTAATGTTAAGCAAAATATTAAGAAATGTCAAAAGGAAATGTAACAACAACTGCAATAAAATTTAAGCTTTAAACACTACTAGAGACAGGTAATAAAACACTACTAGAGATAGGTCTCTACTACAACTAAACTAGAGAAAGGAATGTGAAAAATTAAACATTAGTGTAATTGTGCCTTACCTTAACTACAAATGTGATATTCAAAAGTTGACATAAATTCGTAAATGCAAGGAATGTTTTTCATAAATTAAAAATAATTTTCTCTTTAAGAGGCAGAACAAAAACTAGATCATTTGGAAAGTTTTCTTCAGAATTGGAATTCGTAGGAAGCCGACTCAAGACCGTAAGATCCGGGGGACGACGACTTCGCGGGGTCAAAAAAAGAATTAATGCAATTTATACGTCTTCCTGTATTATACAGAATGTACTGCACATAACAAACGTTAAAAATAATAACATTCGTAAATCAATGTATATAACAGCAAGAGCGACACGAAAAATATATAAAATGAAAAAAATATCCCCGCGGTCGGTATTATAATAAAAAAGCAAGGTATTGTGAAATCGTAAATAAAAATCCCAAGAAGTAAAATTGTGTTGCAGAATGTATCATGCCCGAAAAACTTGTCCAGATATGCAGATTCAAATTAGTTATCTATGTCGTCAATTTGACGCGTCAATTTTTCATAATATTTTTCTTCCATAAAACAAGTGAGCCTATATAATACACTCCGTGACCAATCATCGCGATTTCGAATAACAAAATATGTAATATGGTAGATCTCCTAAATCGAGTAAATATTTGCAAAATAAAATAGCAGAGAGGCTGTCTTTGAAGTTAATATTACGAGTATTTGATTCCATATCAACTACCTTAGTAGAAAACAAAGCTAACTTTGTTACTTGATAAGTGAGTATTGGTCAGAAATACTACAAATCTAGAGGACAACCAAGTCCTTCCCGTAAAATCGATAGATAAGAAACAATAATAATTCGAATGCATAGACGACAGCACCATGGCAAATCAATCATACCTAGTTCATATCGAAAAACGATTGTAATTTTAAACAGTGCTTACTAAAAATTGTTAATATTGTCGAAACTGTGAAGGAGAAGGCTCGTATAAAATCCATTTTCATAAAGTCAATTATCCCAAATTAAATTTATAAGGGCCATAAATATCACTCATTAATTATGAATGTGTAATAGGTATATACCAATATTTTGTTTAATTAAATTTTATATATCTAACTTCATTATGCAAATAAGTACATTTCGCAAATCGATCATTTGCGCAGATATATATTAGGAAATATACAGAGGAGGTATGGTGACATAATCTATTATTAAATTTCCATGTTTTTTCTCGATCAACGTCGGTCAAAATCCTCCACCAGCCCTACACCCACATCATTCCCCGAACTACGTCATTTAATGTAAACAGGCGCATTTCACCTATTCATTGAGTGTTTAATCTATCAAATTAAAAAAAATTATGGAATATTTTTAGTAATTAAATAATTTTTAATAATTACTATTATTATGAATCTATCAGTCGATTTCTGATTTTGATTACAGAGCGCAAAAGAGTTTATCGAGCCCCATACTGGTATTCGAATTTACTATTTACTTGCATAATATAATCTTAGAAAATATCCAACACAATCAACATTCATAGACCTTAAAATAATTTCCCACAATTATTTTGTCAATTAGGTAATTTTGGAAGAGTAGTAGTTCGAAGGCCTTTAAAACAGAGACTAAAAAATTAAATAACGGATTCATCTACTGATGTTATTTGGGAAGTGTGTTATGAAATAAAATTCATCCAGAATGATATAAGTGGATCACATGAAGAAATGTGTACGAGTTGCTAAAATAAGCAGCCGTGGAAACTTACAGGTCAGTATGTAACTATATTCGAGAAAAACTAAGTGGATAGCTGTAGAAAAGTAAATATTTTAAATCGGTATTGGGAGAAATACCACACACAGAAATCAACATTTTATCTAAAGCACGTTAAAACAAAAGAATAGATTTTGGTATTTGTATTGGCTTTCTCACCTAATATAAGTAAGATTACGTGACAGAACGATTTTCAATACATCATTTTAATGGAACGAAATACCTGACTGGACACACTTATCGTTTAAGTATACTTAAATATTTAACTTGATTTATTTATATAATTATTAAATGTTTTATGCTATATATAACAGATTTTTAAAAATATAGCACTCGTCCTTTTTATGAGAGAAATAATAAAACTTGATTATAAAACCAAAAATTGAACTTTCAGAAATTTTGTGGATTGTTAGTAACATGAATTATGTTTATTTGAAACATGATATAAACATTGACCTTGAAAACTACATGTCGGTGGCGTAAATTACTGTAATAGAAACATAAACGTAAATCGTACAAACCTTGGGCCACAGATCAACCGGTCACGTACTAAACACTGAGTCTATAAATTCACTACGTAGAAAATATATTATTATACTCAAAATATTTTCATGTACATAATATTCCAGGCTTTGTGTGTTACTTAAATAAAACAGTATTTTAGCTATTATGTCGTAAAATATATGTGTAGGCAAATATTAAATTTAATGTAAAATTGGGGATATTGCGATTGAAAAATTAAAAAAATTAGTAGTGAATAATTTACAGAGCTTTTTTACTCGATCTCCAAAATATATTCTATCTATAAAGTATCTTTAATTCCACCTTCTCTTAGCTATCGATAGTTAACAAACTTTAAAAACAAAATACCTTTAAACTAAAATTAAGGAATAGTCTTGAGCCTTTAAGATAAGAAGAGAGACATGAATCCCAAAAATCTATCTTTCCCTAGAGTAACGCAACGTTAGATGACGTAATGGAAGTTAACCTATCGTGATTTTATCAAATATAGCCGAGCCGATCCAAAAATGTTTAAATACCACTATACAGTTTATTCCACACCTATTCTAATATCTCAAAGTAATCACACACACACACACACACACAAATATACACACACACACAAATTCACGCACGCACGCACGCACACACGCATGCACGTACACAGGTTCGCATGGCCGTACGCACGCCCTCTCGCGCAGATGCATACGCACACGCATACGCACACACGGACACGCACATGAAAAAGCGCGCGCACATGCACACGCGCGTTCTCACTCACACGCGTACGCCCACACGCACTCACGCCTGCACACAAGCAGTGCAGTGCAGTGCAGTGCTTGCTTGATTAGTTAGTTATTATCGAAAATATATGAAAAAGCAATAAAATAAAAAGCCACTTACAAGTTTTTATGAGAATAAGAAGAAAAAATATACTTTCGAATCTGTCGAAACGTATGAAAAACTGCTCATTTTTGGTATTATGTATGTTGAACATTGATTTCAAAAGAATTTACTTAACAATATCTGATCGTAGCGTTATCGGGTCACAAAAATGTTAACAATTAGCTCACGCCTATCATTCGCTTGAGAGCAGCACGTTTAACAAAATCGTAGATCCACAATAAAAATGAGTTATGTTTATTCCCTTTGCAATTACTACTATTATCTTTAATTACTTTGAGTATTTAATCGAATAGATAGAATATTTAATTCGAAACTCTCTTAGAAACTTAAATATGTTAACTCTTATCGTTGGATAACGTTCCATCTATCTCATTTACTCGATTTGATTAGGGCAGTTCGCTTACAATTTTAAAGTATAAGAAAAATTTCAAGTAAGACACACGGTTAACCAATTAATGTAAATCGTAATTTCGTTAACAAGACAGTCAATCCTTATAGTTTAAAAAAAAATTATTTATAATTTTTATTTTTCCTTGCAAATTTCCAATGACATCAAACGAAAAACAATGTCATTTGTTTATAAAATCCATTATGACTTTCTATGTGGCACGGTAAGCAATTTTATCTTGTTGTATGTAATTCGTGTAGCCATTGCAATATTAATTAAGTCGTAAAAAGTAAATAAAAATATAATGTAATATGAAATTCATACTTAAAGAAATGTATTGAATCAATGTAATATTTTCAATATAATCAATATAATGTAATAAGTATGTTATGAATCAATGTAATATTTTTTCCCTTTAACTTATTTATAAGATTTAGTTGTGTGAAGTGAAAATGTATTTAAATTTTTTTTAAACTCTCTTATTACCTATAAAATATTAACGGGGTTTTGCTTACAGAAAATATATTTGCCTTCATACTTTTCTAAGTAAAGCTGTTAATTAGAAACAAATTAGTTGAGGTAAAGGAATCAATGAACTAAACTAATATTATTTACATTTAATATTATTTATATTTACATTTAATATTATATATATTTACATTTAATACTATTTATATTTACATTCAATAACCGAATTTGTAGGTATTCACAGTCCTGTAAAAAATGGCAACTTTCATTAGTTTACTATCCAAGCGGAATTTAAAAGCATTTATGTAACTAAACGATATTACACATAAACTTTCTTAAGCTTATTCTAATAAGCTTAATAATATGTTGCGTAAGTTATTTGTTTATAAATACAATATAGACGACAGTCGATAAAGAGATAATAGTTCAGAAACGGAAAAATAGAACTTTACTTAACTTGATTACCTAATAAACTAATGAAGTCAGCGCCATAGAGCGGACCATAAAGTTGTCTAAATAATCCATATAAAATTATCTATAATTAAAATGTTGTAACCATTTTAAATATATTTTGTCCTAAATATTTCGGGGACAAAATGGTGTATCCATAAATCGAAAAAACGAATTTTTCCTCGAAACATTCGGGATCAAATATTTGAAAATGACGACAAAATATTGAGAAAATTTGTTTTTAAAATGTGCTACGTGCGTTTGATTTCGACTTATCATGCGGTTTAAATTATTTTCCCCTAAAATCTTATTTCAATTTGCGAAAAAAAAGAAAACAGTCACTTCATGCTAAGGGTTTCCTGAGTAAACTTGTCTGCTAGCAAACCTATCAGTGATCTTTTTCGATAGCAAACGTGGGCTACGGTCAGCCTAACCTAATTGTTTCGTTCTCGTTTTTGTCGACGGATAAGAAAATATATTGGAATGGTAATCACCGAGCCACAGAGTTAATATTGCCATACTTCTTTGTATAGTTTAATTGTGATTATAGAGAATATTGTCTTGATTTTGCCAATCTATGTACGTCTTATGCTGATTCAAGCTTTTACTAATCACGTCGGTACCATGATCAGTATTAGGTATTCGGAACGGATATAATACATGTTTCCTTATTTCTTCTCACAACGTAAGAATACAAGCTGTTTTATTATTAATAATAGTTATGATATTTGTAAAAGTGATTAGAACTAATAAAGCCTCTATCGACAAAATAATCCATGACATTTAAATGTTATTTATTTGAAATTACGGTATATGGCAATTAAAGAACACATGTATTGAGAACATTTAACTTCAGATTTTCAACGGAAACCTTATTTATAACTTTCCGCGATATAGTACTAAAAATGTTAAAATTCCTGGAAACTGATTGTATCCACGTTGAAATGTATTTATATAAATTTTTATACGAAAAGCAGAGTGATTGTTTAAATATTTTATTAAAGAGTGAATATTAATTAAGAAGTATAAACTTATTGGTAGACATTTTATTTCAGTTTTGGTCAGTATAAAAATTAAAAGAATGTGTTTTTTTTAAATTAAGGAAAATCATTTTTAATAAAATATCTACTATCTAAGAACTTTTATATATTAGGCAAATTATGATAAAGTCTAAAAATTTTTTTTGTAGATTCGTTTCAAATATAATCATTACGATCTTAATATTTAATACTCTTTTCAAGGGCACACATGCTCCTTATGTGATTCAAGTGGACCACTAGCGAGGAACCCACTCAACAAACCCTCGTCAAATATGCGACTGAATTTGTTACAGAGATGACAGACTTTTCTTTTTCTAGAGGAAGCGAGGCAGACACCGACAGTTAGCAGACTCACACGCATTTACATATCATTAGGCTGTTCTGTAATGTACTTTGTAGCTATTAAATAATTAAATAAAGTTTATTTTTAAAAGTATATTTTCTCGTCTTGTTAAATTTCTTAACTAACGCCCGAACAGGGACGGCCCTCCTTTGAGGTAGGTTGAGACTAATATGCTACAAGCAAAATCAAGCTAGAGGATTTCAATCCCAGACTTTCCCTTCAACAAAAGTATTTCGAAATTCTTCAGAGACTTTATGTCAAGACATTGCTGCTACTTATTCTTATGTAAGCACTTTGTCCTTTGTCTATTCTATTACATCTCGCCTTTCCTGATCCTGAAGTAAAATACAGGAAATATTTTTATTTGAATTATAGTGACCAAACAAAATAATATTATGTATCCCCCGCGACTACAATTAAATAAAGATGAGGATGAAAATAAGTTCCCAGGTAGTTCATACACCAAAATTTTACCATATTTTGGAACATTATACCCTTTTTAAAATGTTACCTATCAATTCCTAACTACAACAAGTAGTAGTAGACTTGTAAAGACGGTGTGCTTTACTTACGAGAGTAACCGGTGAACCAGCATTATTTTATCTATGATAACATATAATTACGACTGGTATTATCTAATGGCAGAATTAAAACGCCTCCACGCTAGAAGACTGTAGATATTTGAATATATTACAAACCAAAATGTTAAGATTAAGAAAGTTAAAAATATATATTTGTAATGTTACATTAGAAATAGAACCAATAACATTTCTTATAGGAAATAAATTAGTGGAACAATTTATTAACATTAAAATTATAGGACGTATGATGCGTACTTATATCAATACAACTTAAATATATTTAATTAATAACTGCCCTATTTGTACAAAACACACTCCACATTCTCACAACAATGCAACGATTCAATGACCTTTGGAGCGAAACATATTTGTGACAATAAATATAAAGAAATTAATTATAAACCGAAAGATAAACCGACTTTTAGCAAATATTCGCAACAAAACTATAACACCGATTTCAATTTTAGATCATAAAGGTATATGTATTCAATGTCAATTCTATAATATAATAATAAAATCTGACTATGACAGACCTGCGTATAACAATAATTATAATAATAAACATAATAATTTTCAACAAGGTAACGCATCTATACGATGTGTACCATCTCGATCGAATAGCAACCATAACGTAGTAGGCTTAGCATGAGGTTTCACTTCACAGAAAGTATTTGCACACGAAGTAAGTAATAATGACAATGACAATTTTATGGACCGAACTTCAGAAAACCCAGTACAAAAATAATATTGTATTACCGAGAAGGTCAAAGACTACCAAATATGAACCTTGTGGGTGACAATGTACCTTTAATATTTTACTCAAGGCAGGAGCTAATAAATCATTTATTTCTCCGTCATTAAAAGATAAATATTGTTACGATTGCCCTAGATAGGAAGAAAAATTTGTAATTAAATCATCTCACGGGACGGGCGTTCATAAAGTATATATTGTCAGGCCTCTACAGAGAAAATATTCAGTAACAATGAAACAAATATTAAACCACACGTACTTAATTTTTCTGATAGTTATGACATCTTATTAGGGATATATATAATTATGAGATTAAACAATTAAAGATTAAATTAGATTGGTCAGGCAATAAATTATCCACAGAAAATAAAATGATATAATTAAATAATAAACATTTAATAACTAAAGAAATGATATAGTGGTAAATGGATACTTTATTCTATATAAAAATATATATACTTGTGTGGAATAGATAGATTTTCTAAATAGGATTTAGTGACATAATTATAAGGGAAAACTTCGATAAAAGTAATAAACGCGCTAACTAAAATGTTAACTCTGATAGGCATATCTGAAAAATAATTGTGGATAACGAAAGAACAATAATTAGATAGTTAGTACGAAAATACATATGTTATACACATATTTATGTATATATATATATATATATATATATATATATATATATATATATATATATATATATATATGTTAAGGCACACTGACGAATTAAACATATAAACCCGTAGACATACTCTTATAATGTAATACAGGTATTAAACACAATGTCATCGAATACTAAAGTATCCGTGGTATGAGAAAAATCCAGTTAAATCAAACAAAAATTCCGACTCATTTGTCGCCACAGAAATCAGACGAGTCCGACCAAACAAACGGATCGTTATTATAGAAAAATAAAATAAAAGAAGCAAATGTTTAAATAAGATAATTAGTAAAAATAATAAAATAACTGCCATCAGTGATGTAGGTGCTATTCTTAAAAGATATAACTGGTGATATAAATAAAAGCAAAAGCCTCATTTCGTAAATAATCGTTGAAATAACCATTTTATAGCCATGTTGTGTGACCATACTAAATTTTGCCATAGTCACAACGTGTACCGTATTATTTGAAAATAAATGAAATATTGTTTGAGTTCAATAACTTCAGTAAAGCGAAGCACTTATTCCCACTACATGATGTCTTATATCCTTCAATTATGAAAGATTTACATCTTAAAGGTTTTAGAAAATAAAACGTTCAAAAATCTATTTGTGTCAAAAATTTTAATATCCTCATTTCTGAAATTACATCCCATATTATGAGACTAAGTTATAAATATGTGTTTTTAAAAAATAACCCCCTACCAGGAAGGTTTCTATAACTCCTAAACAATCCTATTACACACTTACCTTAATTTCCCTTTCCAAATTCACGAAAATAAACCAACAGATATTAAACGAAAACTGTCATCAAAACATCAAACGAACGTGAACAATTCTCAAGATCTCCGATTAGGTATCAAGTACAAGTGCACTCAATGTAATCTTATTTGTCTTATATATATTTTAGACGCTTCTATATCTACCTGAATTCAATCTACAAAGACGTCAAAAACTAATGAAGGGTGAGTTAAGTGGACCAATAACGAGGAGCCCATTCAACGATCTCACTCCAAATACACGACTGATTTTTTTACGGGGATAACACATTTATGGGCAAGCGAACTTCGAGTGTCATGGGAATGCGTCGCATTGAGCTTAAGGATTCATTCATGAAAGCTGATTTTTCGAGAGGAAACGAGGCAGACACGAACACATAACAGACCCAGACGAATTAATATATTATTATTTCGTCTTGTCATATTGTTTGTAAATATTAAATAATTAAATAAAGTTTATTTTTAAAAGTACATTATTTTTTCGTCTCGTTGAATTTCTTGACTGGCAAAATACGTGCTAATTGCGCACTAAAATATCCTCATTGCTGGGAAATAATTTTGTTGAGTGTATTTTACATAATATATATTTAATGCAAATGAAAATAAATTTTAAAAAAATATAATTTATCCTCCATAATGAATTTCGATTGAATATAATCTATACGTTTGGACAACATTTTTTCTCACATAAATTTCCACCTATTTTATAAGATTTCCTCGCTATCATTGCAGTGTTTATTAATATTTTATTACTAAAATAATTAACAGTTGTCACCAGTTAAGCAAAAAATAAATACACTGGTACTCGACCCTGCACACATATTGGCGATAATACATACTTTTTCCCCTTCTTGTGAATTGTCTTCGATGTCCTTCTTGGTAATTATATACCTACCCATATGATAAACTACGTTTGAATATTCCTTTATGAACTTAGATTATAAAGGATGTTCATGTTTATATTGTATTGTATCCCTTTATAGCTTGTTTGAAAGCTTAACGACTTGATTCTTAAATTTATTATTGGGTTTGCACGAGTTTGGACCATATTTTTTGTTCCGTTTTAGAGAGCAGCTACTTTTAGAAGCTCTTCAACATTTCTGAAGTTTGATGCTTACACCGAAAAAAGATCGTAATATGACAATTCTATGAAAATTGTTACTAAATATACATCTTTAACTTTACACAACGATAGAATTATGTAGCTTAAGTTGGACATTTGTTGATATAATTAAATTTTTGAAAAAAGAATGGAGGCCTCAAAGAAGAAGAATGGAAAATATCTAATTTCTCACCAAGAAAGGTACAAACTCGTGATTTTCGTGCTTTTGTTTAATAAATATATTTTGTCTTAGCCTATATATATACCTAAAGATGTATAGCTAACCCTCAGCTAGAATTATGGCGATGTGTTTGTGTGATAAAAATCACATTACTATACCTAGAAAATAAAAAACATATTTTATTACTCTCTGATTCTGCAAAACTAAGGAAATCGGATGCCGTATCATTCTCTTGCTTAATTTTTTATTGCATTACAAATGACTACTTGAGTAAATATTTGTCGTATTGCTGTAGATATGATAAAAACATTTTCAGACTCTTACAAATATGTTTTTGATATTAAAAGGCCTTGAAGAGACTAAGGTAACCAATTGAAGTCCAGAAAATGCATACGGGTGAAGAAGCTCTTGTTTGTATTCTTTGATACATGGTT
Source organism: Druceiella hillmani (assembly GCA_039881145.1). NCBI lineage: Eukaryota > Metazoa > Arthropoda > Insecta > Lepidoptera > Hepialidae > Druceiella > Druceiella hillmani. The sequence goes on along the minus strand of JAYKKI010000072.1, from coordinate 11,047,943 downwards.
AACTAAAAACATAAAAGAATTGCGGAAATTAGCAATTTCTCGGAAATTTTAGATATATTATTCTGAAAGCACTTAAACAAAAGTAAAAAAATGTTATCTTCCTAACCTCAAAAGCATTACTATTTTCTATAGATTAAAGTGTTTTGTTAACCTCATTGATCGTTGAGAAAAGTCTTTATTATTATAGAAATTCCTTGTTCATCAACGGTAATGCCTTCAATGCTAGGAAGATAAACTTGCTTAACTTTTACTGAATTAGATACAAAGGTTGTATTGTGAACCGCAACGCTTTTCTGCGGTTTCAAAATTATTTCATTGCTGAAAGATTTTGAAAGATTCGTAAAACTGTATTCGTTAATAATGGATTGCAGTACGGTAACATTGATTTGCTAATGGAGTGGAGATGACAGTTATGGCAATAATAGTACACGTAAAATTTCAGCAGTCAAGAAAACACTGATGAGTTTTTATTTTTAATCATTTTTAGTGTCATAGCTGAGAATGATTAAAAATCAAGTTATATGGCAAATTTTCATCTTTCGTTTCGTCTTCTCTACTGTGCCGGCCATTAAAGTTTATATTTGGTAAAAGGACTCTGGAAATGTCAATGAACGAGTATAAAAACATTAGTTGTCAGTTTAAAAGCCTCTAAGATTTCGAAATATCTTCATCAAAAATAATTAATATTCAATTTCAAGTTTTTACTATGATTGACTGTAATGTCACTTACGCAAATCACATAAGTTAATATATTCCTGACACATTTATCGCACCAAATCTGCTGAAATGAATGTTTTGGAGACTTTCAAGGTACCGAACACCCAAAACTATTCATATGGCTTATCCTCTTAACACGCTTAAATTAAATCTCTTGAATGTTTTCTGCGTACCGATTAGATGTTAAAAAGTTGGTTATTAGGTCTGCCGATAACAAAAACCTAATCAACATATAAAAAAAATTTTTGAATATTCAAATATAATAAGCGCGTTTGAAATAATATTTAGTACTTGCTGTAGACAAACATAAGCTAGGTTCCGAAACAACAAATCATAGCATTACTCCAAGAAATTTGTTTAAAGGCCATAAAATAATGTGGGAATTACTGGTTTAGATGACATCTTCCGAAATGTTTTTGCGTAATCCTCCGCTGTATTTCTTTCTAATATGGCTTAGATTATATAGCATTTAAAGCGTGCATCAGAGAAATAAAACTTCTTGTATTTTTGGACTATTGTATTGAATGCCAAAGAGTGCATGACATTTCGTCATGCCACTAATGCAATTCGCTACAATATTGTGCCTATTAGCAGTTGTGTGAAGAAGCAGAAAAAGCAAGAAGAAAAGATTGTAGACGTTTTTGTCGGTCCAACACAAGAAAAACCTACAAACGAGGGTTTATTAAATACACCCATAATTTCATCGGACATTTCTCTCCCCGAGAAGCTTCTTTAAAAAATATAGGACATGTTTTACCTGAAATAACAACATTTTTAATTGAACCACAATTGAACATTTTTAATTAATTGTACACTTTTGGGCTTATTTAATTTATGACATTCGAAAAATTTTCAGCTTTTACCTCTTGTATCATATTTAAAGTATTTCATAAAACTAAAAGCATTAGTAAAAAAATCTGCCCTTAAAATTTCTGAATTATCGGCATATTCCAAACTCTCACCATATCCAAAGTCCAAAATCCCACGCCCAACTTACAGATTTACTAAAAGTGGCTTGGGTTGAAATTTCCGAGCGGGCTTTGAATTTCCGGGTTATACACGTTTAGGACTATAGTCCATTAATGAAATACATTAATTCACATGGTTTCTTCACTATAATAAAATGTAAAATTATTCTATTATTGTTGAAAGAAAAAAATAATGTGATTGAAAACGTTAAAAGGTGTTACATTAAATTAAATACTTTTATTATCTTATTTTTACTCCCTCACTTTTAACGCGGCCTTCTTTCCTGTTTCGAAAGCATTGCTTAGTATTTGTACGAATTACTATGACTATTGTAAAAGTTTAACTCTGCTTAATATGTTTAAAATATTTGCATTAATTTGTTGATATTTCAATAAAAAATGTAATTTAAATTATAAAATGACATTTCCATTAATTATTGCCTCATTAACTGAAATTACACTGTCACGAGATTTGACTTAAAAAAAATTATCCACTCCATACATCGCAATTTCGTTCATCCACAATACGATTAGGTAATTAGTGCATCTTACTTATCAATTCTTTCTTTACAAACAATGATAATACATTCATACTTATAAATGTATTTACAATAAAAACTTACATTCATATGTCTCCAAACATTTAGAGAAATCTATTTTTTGTCTGGATATGAGGAATGTTTAAAATTAAAAATTTACTGAATAATGATAATTACCAGATTTTGGTTTGTATTAGAAAACAGTTTAAATTTAGAAAAAGGGCTCATGAATGTTTAATTAAAATTGTTATATTTAGAGCGGCAAAATTTTTTTAATTAAGTAAAGTAAAGTGCAGGAAGAAAAATTAAAATATAAAAGTAAAAAAATGCCAAGTTAAAATATAAAAGTTAAGTATTTAAATATGCTCGTGCACGCCTTTTAAACTTATACAACCTAAGGAAAGTACTAACAAATTTACTTTTTTTTAATTTCAATTCTTTTTTCGACGAATGTGATGATCTGAAAATAAATTGGCCCGTTTTTCTGTTTATACTTTTGATAGTGTTTCATGACTTTTTGCGGAGATTTCACAAATGGTTATTCTAGTTATTATCAAAATGTGATGCCAAAATGTAAAATTTTGTATATGCAAATAATTGCCAAAATTCGAAATGATAAACAGAATATAAATATTATCGTGATATAAAATAAAAGCAATTCTATTGAGAAAGTTTAGAAATCGCTAGCAGCATGATTTAATTGCCAGTGTAACGAAATGAGTTTATTCGCAAGAAATAGTGAACATTTTCTAGATGTACAGCATAAAAAATATCTACATTTATTACTTACAATTTGTGCGATATGTTAAATGGATTACATTTTGAAACACAAATCTCAACATTTTAATAGGGTTTTTATCAAAATATAATCGTGCAAAATGTTTTTTGCTCTTGATTGTCCTGCTAAATTTGTCGAGTAATCTAATTATTTCTCGATCAATTTCTCAGTTTTTATTTCACGTATATATAAAACGCTACAAGTCAAATTCAACTTTCTGAGTCTACAGTCGTGTTATAAAATCTAGATATCGGTCACTATAAAATATTTGATAATGGTATTTTTAATTCAATATGAAATATTTTATCTCCTTATGTACGCAAACTTTTAATCTGATACATCGAATAGGTTTTGAGTCAGAAGAGTTATACCCGTCCGACCGAAGAGTTATACCTAAAGAGACTCGAAATGTTTCGTCTATATATCACGTGGCACACACTGTTGTCCAGAAATTGCCTGCAAATTACTGCGAGCTTAAATTTCTAGTTTTTGAGAATATTATATCAGCTTATGAAACACCATGCCTTTCTGGCATAGATAGCGTGTCTATGCCAGAAAGGCGCGGTACTTTTCAATAAGCTGATGTGTGGGCAGTTTAATTGTATGTTTAATTATTTAAATAGATATGAATTATCGTCAAATAAATTTGGAACTAAAATAATTTTGAAAATGCGTTGATTTTTTTTCTTATAAGAAATAATTTCAAAGATAAGACATACTCATATACTCTAAAAAGATTGAAATCGTTTAATGTCAAATACCTAGAATTATTAATTTTTTACTAAATATAACAATTTAGTCAAATGCCATTACACATAATGGAAAATATTTGTGATAGGTTCACTTTAATTTATGCTTACTAATGGTGTTGAATAGTTTCCCTCGAATAGTTTCTAGCCTCATGTCATATTATAATTTATATACTTTTACTAGGCAGAAATATGCTTCGGACATCTTTGTTAATTTATAATTTTTTTTTACGATTATATTTAATTTTTTACTGGTTCTTAAAATATGATTTCCTGATGTAAATACAACACGTGATGCAAAGAAAATGACCCGCTGCCAAATTTAAAAATTTGACACCCATTTCCTTTTACTTTTTTTTTAAATTTTTTTTTATTAAATAAGTTATTTTGTTTTCGTTCATATTTAATCAATATAAGTAAGAAACCATCGGTATGCGAAATCAACGCATAATTAATTTTTTTTTAAGAAACAATATCTTTTCCGCAACAGCCAGTTGCAGTGTTAAATAATTACAATTTTAAATATGCAAGTAAGAGTCATTAAATCAGAAAATATTTGAAAAAAAAACAATAGTAATTATCTTTTCTGTTTAAGTCAAAATTTCATTTAATAACACGATTCAAAACAATGAACAGAAAACACTTATCAAAACTACTCAAGAACTTATTAACTAATTACAATACAGAAGATACAACGCAATAGATAATACTAAGTACGTACGTCTACATTTGTAAAGTATTTCTCAGAACACATTTCATAAAATAAGTTTAAAAAAACAATTTAAATTTTTAGAAGTTTTTATTTTGCACTCACATGATAAGTGGTGTAAATTGTAGAGCAAATCACTGCGTTGCCACTTCATTCAATACGTATTTAAGCGTTTGCCTGCACTTACGCCTGAGAAGATTAATTTGAAAATTTTTGTGAACTTAAAGCGCAAACATTTCGTTAAATATTTTTAAAATGTTATGATTTTATATATTTTTATTCTCCTTTCATACAATAAAATAATACCTTATTGCTTTTATTTCAAAGATACCGACTAGAAAAACTGTGATCAGACGGATTACAGAAACATCTCGAGGCTGGTTACGATTCAGAAGTGATGGAAAAGGAGTGCCAACTACGAGTATCTAGTGACAGTGATGAAATCGATATCATTAAACATATGGAGAAAACAACGAGGCTTGGAATAAACTAGCTGGCTTTTGAATCTGCAAGCAAAGGGATATTCACGCGACTTTTCCTACATAGAAATAATAAACAAATCATGTAACGTGGCTAAAAACAGACATTTTCTTCTTTACACTATATCATCTTGTAACTTATATTAACAGAGGGCAATCTGTGGACACATATTGCGAGTGCATATTAAATAATTTTTATTTATTGAAAATTTGTCGTAGAAACTTCAAAATATAAATGTGCATACATGACTGTAAACAAATTCAATCTTGCAATCCAGATAATTGAGATACAACGATTATATAAGATATAAGCAAACTAACGAATCTCGGTAGCAATGACATTCTAATGTCGAAGATGTCGAAGATATATATATATATATAAATATATATATATATATATATATATATATATATATATATATATATATATATATATATATATATGTTTATATATATATATATAGATAGATAGACAAAGTATTTTTTGAACCAAGTTTAGTAAAAAATATTATTGATTATTATAAAATATGTTGAATACCATCTTCGAAAATACGAAGTTACTTAAATAACATTTTTTTCTCAGACAACCGATTATTTAAACTAGAGTGAAAATTAAATACAAAGTCAATATGTCAAATACAAAGTCAAAGTATTAAGTGTTTAAAAACCACGCAGCAGTCGACAAAATTTACATTAAAATCACAGCATAATCCATTGTTTCTATTCACATGTAAGTTACATAATAATCGAAATTATTACTTTTCTTGCTAGACAAACATATTATTGAGATTAAAATTTAAGATATGACAAGCCGTCTATACACAAAAATATGTGACCATTTAGCTTACCATTCTTTTCTTCCATTGTAAAAAATATATTCGATAAACAAATATCAAAGTTAAAAAATGTTAAATTTTATTTATCTTAAATTTCTTCGCAACCGAGTAGGAACACTTAAAGTTATTAAGTTTTTGCTGAGCGTGTATAATTTTATAAATTTATATTTTATATTTCAGTGACGAATTACAATTTCATTAACACATTTTTCAGGATTGTGGAAAAATACTTTATAAAAAAAGAAAGTACCCCTTCATTAAAATTTATATATATATATATATATATATATGAAGATATATATAAATATATATATATATAAATATATATATATATATATATATATATATATATATATATATAACTTCAGGCGATTGATACCTATACAATATATGGAGATTTAGTAACACTAAAGTATTCAATGTAACTATTGTCATAATGAAATTAAACCAATTAAGTCGGATAAATTATTAAAAATTATGGTAATTGAACTATCATAAATAGTAAGGACGTTTTGGTATGTTTTTATAATAATTATAAGCCGGTAAATCAATAGAGAGACAATTAGTTCCACAATGCTATTGCAGTTCCACATGAAACCTTCGAAACAATAACTACAAACCATGTTAAATGTGTTGAATATTTCTTGCGACTCAAGAAAAAATATTATTAAAAAATTATTTACGTAAATACGGTAATTATTCTGTTTATTATATTCGTTTTATTCTCGTTAATTTACATATAATGTTTAACATCTCATATTTTTTCTAGAACCCAACTTAGTCTACTCCGATTCCAGTATTGCAATTAAATGTATATTAATACGAGCTTTTTTCGCTAATATTATGGTTGACTATATATAACTTCCTCAAGAGTAGCTTATTTATATGGCGCAGTATTAAATTCATCTAAGAAGAGAATAAAATCGTATTTTTATAATTCCTGACTTCTGTTCAACACGCGTGCATGTTTAAGCCTATTTAATATATAGCTCTAGATTCATGTAATTTTGTCATTCCAAGTCATACATTGAATTACGTACCACGAGTCACAGTTAATTCTACGAACATGTAATAATTCAGAGAAATTCAGATACGAATATTCAGGTATCAGGTTTTTGTATACAGATGAAATCAGTAGGGTGTGCAAAATGCCAGTCAAGGTTAGTCGAGCATTGTGTATCGAATAATATTTAGTGGTTCAAGGAAACAGAGATGCAATACTTGTAAACAATATTTCGCAATTACAGCACAACAAATTATTATCACATTTGGACTATTTTTTATTTAATTTTGGTCAGTTTACATTTGGTTTTCCATTCCCGATGCATTATTAATTAACTTCCTTAGATATTTTCTTGTTAGTAGATTCATATTAATTTTCTTTCCCAATTTAACGTCAGTGCAAACTACGACTTAATAAAGATTTTATTCGTTTTATTCCTTCAAATAATTTTGCTTGAATGTAATTTTACTACTTCAGTTGACATATATGTAACTGCTAGCTTCGATTTAAAGTTTTAATGAAGCAATCCTGAAAACTGAAAAACAATAATAATATAATTGGCGAGCAGACCGACGAAGCTCAGAAATAACGAAGTACGCAGCGGAATGACGTTGCACAGTTTGAATTCACCGATCTGAGTCAAATGAAGGTACTCGTAAACAGCCGCCATATCATTGCAAGTTCCTATGAAAATAAAAAATTAAATATTTACGACTTCATTTGTCCATTTGTTTTCAATAACGAAATTTTCCCGACACGTAAATACAGTTCAATTTTCCCACCTTTGTTTCTTCTAATCTCTCTTGATAGCGTCTGTTTTGTATCACAAATTTCATCATTGATCTTCTCACAAATGACACAAATCGACAGTAGAGGAATCATCAAATGTAACGTCCAGGCCATCGTAATATACTCGTATATCTTCGTCTCCATCTGAAAAAGGAAACAACAATATATATTTTTCATAATGTTACGAGTAGGTAACAGGGGAAGGAAAACATATTTGTGCCTGTTGTTCAATATATCTAAGAAGATATGCTACTAAAATTTATGGAACATTATTGATTGGCCGTTTCAAATGTTACCTCCTACTATGAAACATTTTAAAAATCTAGTACTAAATTTATCCTCTTTTAATATCCATATTATGTTTTTTGTGTATTTGCTATTAAGATATATGCCCGTTAATAATTTTCATACATACGCCAAATTTCAAGTTTCCAACTTAGCGGTTTTTGAGAAAAACTTGTCACAGATAGACACGCAGGTGATCTAATGATGGTTCCGATATTCTTTTTGAGATACTAAATCCTATAAAAGGATTGAATATTTGCTGGCTTTTGCTTCTTTTACTTTAAAAATTATAATTAGGTTATGCGACTTGGCAGAGTGAAACTTACCTCATTTACTTTGAGTATTAAAATGTTCACAAATATCAAGGCGGAGAGAAAGCAATTCGAGAAAGTAAAGAAGACCTGCAACGCAATTGTTAAAGTTCATAAAATTAGTCATCTGAGAGAATAAATTGAAACGAGATATTCTCGCGCTTGTTTCAGTCATTTTAAGCTACCTGCAAGTGAAACGATCGCTGGATCAGTGCGCACGCGTGCCTCATTTGTTTGTAAAAATTCAGCAGAGTAACGTAACTACATCGATCTTGTCCACTGTAAAACTTTCCATTCTTGTGCATTGACGATATGGTGCCTACAGATTTGTTTTTCATGACTAGGTAATTTAAATGTTGGTGCGATACGTGGAATCTTTTGTAAATATTGAATAATAATACAGTCAAGTGGAAGGATTCTAGGTCGAGCAATAAACCCACAATGTATACGACACAATATTTTAAACTTACATTGATACCGTAATTACATAGATCTGTTACAATTTTCATTAAGTTAAAAAGAAAGGAGAAGATGACTGTTGTTACGCCGAATAGTTTAGACGTCAACAAGATATCTTCCCTAACATCAGCTATGATAAAACTGTCGGCTGTATCTAGCGTTGACAATAAAGAAGAATAAGAATGTATGTTCCACAAAATACCTATCAGTGAAATATAGCACACGTATAATATAAATAGTAGGGTATATATATAATTTGTACAACTTGTAACAATACTAAGATCATGGAAGTCAAAATATTTAGTAATGTTGTGATATATATATAACAAATATGTAATAAACGATATATAACAGCAGTTTCTACACGATGTTACTAATAAACTCCGTTTCTTTTTCAATCGATAAATTCCCAGTACCGACTCAATTTTTAACAATAACTCGAGAGACCCTTCCATACTTGTAAATTCAAAGTGAATGTTTCGTTCTAAATTCACTGTTGTAGTCCTAGTTTATAATTGTTTGCTAAGCATTGAGAATAATCAATATTTTTTAATAAACTAGTGAAGCACTAAATTAGAGAATACCTAACTAGTACACTTAACGTGATTATAATTATTTGATTAATGAATTCTATTTATTTATTTTTAGAAAGTAAGGTCCCATAATGTAACCCATACACACTTACTTTAATACGAAATAATATTTTGGTAATTGGCCAATATTAGTTAAATAGTTAATCGTTAGCAAAAAATTATTAAATATAAATGGTCACGGATTTATCACGAAAAATCCCAAACTAATCATAATCCCAAACTCTTAGAACTAATCTGACCAGATGGTAGCGTATTTGATAACCAATTTGTAATTTAAACGTTAATCTGACTAATTCCATATATTTGTAAAACACAAGCGAAATCTAAATTCTTCATCATAACTTCAACTTTTATTAATTTCTGAAACTGTACCTGTTTTCACGTCGTAAGAGAAACGCACGCAAAATGTCCGCTGATAATTTTGTGCACTGATTGCTGAAGCACGATTATGCAGAAAAATAAAAAAAATAAATGTGAAGTCTGTCCTTTCCGTCTGTGAGTAATATTACATATATACTATTATCATAATGATTTATCTCACCTCCTTTTAATGGGTGTAAAAGTTGGTAATTAAATATTTTTCTTTACATTTTTCCGATACTATTTTCATGACGCACTTGTAATTGTCGACGCTATTAAAACAATTGTACAACAATCAGTATATACATCAACGGCGATGGGAAGGTCCAGATTAAAAAGAGAATTTATTTTAACAAGACATTTTAAAACTATATATATGTACTCTAATACTATCCGTCTACGTATATATATATATATATATATATATATATATATATAAGACTTGTTTTCGCTAATCGTGTTACCTTGTCTTTTAGTTATTTTATTTTAAAAACATTTATTTATTTCCTTACTGCAAAATAGATAAAGTGCAAGATATATACAAACATACCGACTAAGTGAGGAAGATGAAGCCAAATAGAATTTTAGTGTGATCCTGTCACACTAAAACGCTATTTTACCTCATACGAACACGAGAAAAAACACGAGTGTTCGCAGAAAACAAGAGATATTTCGAAGGTTGTACAAAATACAATTAAATTATCTCGAATTACCTTATGTTTTCATGTGTTACCTTTAAAATGCTTACTTTTAGAAAAACAATTCTCTTTATAATTGCTTTTCCAACGTTTCACAAATGAATGAAACATTTGACAGAATAAATTTTAAGTAAGTTTTGGTTTCAGAGAACAATAAGTCAATGTCGAATTGTTTGCAATTTATTAACGTGCCTAAGGTTTTTAACTGATAAACTAATGCTGTTTTCTTTGGTGTACAAAATTTTACACTGATTATAAACTCATCATCCTTGAAATGAGTTAAATTAATTTTTTTGACCATCTCTGTTTACAACAATTTGCATCGACTGTTAAGACTAAAAAAGTCTTAACAGCCGATTCCACATTTCTTGAGGAAATAGAAAATGAATTTAATTAGTATGGTAAACATTGCACAGAAATATTAAAAACATGGATGTGTCCAATTATGGTCTGTATTTACGAAGTGATATAAGTTTATGATTACCTGTGTTTTACTGCTCTCCTTGCATTATTATGAAACAAACGTCAAAATGTCCTCTTCAATTATACCAAATAACAGTGATATATTTACTGTAATAATTAAACTTTCATTCATAAATAAAATTATTTCTTAAATCCAAATCTACAAACAACTACACTGATAATCATATTGTCAACTTGCTACTTCAGTAACGTACATGTAATGACTTGTTTATTAAAATTAGCGCGGAGAAGAACAGATAACAAGTTCAGTATGCACTGATTGCAGTAGTTATATGCACTGGGAGAATGTGTAACCTAACATTGCAGGTAGCGTATTTTATAATTAATAAAACCTTTGCACTGAAATTTAAAAATTTAGAATAAGTTAATAACAATTAAATAATTTTTCTAATTAATAAATTTAATTAATTAATTTTGAGGGGTCATGCGCATTTTTAAAAATGTATTTGTGTGTTTCTTTAGAAGAGTACGTTTTTTCTTGAAATACGTCAAAATTTCATATATATATATATATATATATATATATATATATATATATATGTATATATACATACATATATATACATATATATATGTATATACAGGAATAGACGTAGGATGGAAAAGACGCTATTCGTTGGCTATAAAGGAATAAATTGTCGTTGAAATAGAAAGTAAAACACGTCCTTTTTCTAATTGAGTGCGAAAAAATATTACGCATTATTTTTAACACACCCAATACTTGCCCGGAGTGTGGTGTTTACCCCAGTGCTGATATATAAATCTATATAAATATATCCTCCAGAATTGATTTTAATTTTTCAAGCTATATTCCACCAATTTAACACTTCTGCAATTTATATATGTACTAGCTAACTAAATAACAAAAAAAAATTTTTGGTAAGTGGCACTTCGAAAGTTATAAACCCCCTGCAACGATCTTGTCATGAATTTGAAAAAAATGTGAAAAAAATAAATAATGTGTCATATTTCAAATAGTTTCTTAGATAATTCATTTTAACTTTAAAGGTCATCTCTCCATTTTACCTTTACGAGTATTATGGTTAGAAGTACTAGACTGGGTGAAAATATATTTTAGATAAAGAAAAATAAACACAAAGAAAATTCTCTTCATTGGACACCCGTACCTACAGTTTTCATTTGCTTATCCGGCTAAACCTTTTCGAGCAAATTGTTTATTTGAATTAAATTTAATAATTTTCATAGAAATAAAATTCAAATGTGTAAATAAAATTCAAATATGAATCAAACCACGTTTCTGAGTGAAACACATTTTCAAAAAAAGATAGATATTGTTCGCACACATAATTTGCGTGTAAAGACTTACACATTTTCATAATTCTTCAATTTCTTGGTTTGTTCCATGAAACTCTTATATTGTCAGGGCATGACTTTTTATAGGACAAATTTTTAGAAACCCAAACTGTTTCATGTTGTTGGTTCACAAAATAGTTTGTAAATTAATTTTTGAATTTAATACCAAAACGAGTATCTGATATTTTTAATACTTTTTACCGGCATTTCACATTTGAATAATTGTAAGTATGAAATAAACTTCATAATTTTACGTTCATATGATCTGTGTGAAATTATTGGGTTGCAATATTATATTTTACGGGCACTCTCCGGCACAGGTTAATACGTACATAGTGATATATAGTTTAATTAATTAGTAATATAACCTGTTACTAATACACATCATTATACATCAAAGTGCAATTAAATATGCGTTTGACTATCAAATTGAATAAAGCTTTTGTAATATAGAATTACGTTAAACATTTTGAAGTTGAACCAATAATTGTTCAGGAATATCATCAATGACTTGTCAAACTAATTTCTAAGTTTAAAATTGGACCAGAAAAAAACGTAAATCATGGAAAAACAAATTTACCGGATATTAGTTTGAGGTTCGATATAAAAAGATTGCACACCCTCAACTATTTACCCTGGGATGCCTTTCCAGTAAATCAATTAAATGTTTTAAAACAATCATTTACAACAATTAGCAGATTTAATTACAATAATTACCAGTTTTAACAACAGGGCTACAGTCAAGTTGGGTAGTAAAAATATTGATTTTTGCATATACCATGACGTTATTTATGTAACTGGACATTTCTTCATCAAAATATCAGACCAAAATTCAAATAAGAATATAAATTTAGAACATATCAATTGCGATTATAATCAAACTTTACTGGTCGTTTCTCGGCAACCTAAGCTATACTTGCTGCGTTTAAACATTTATATGATTTCGTTCTGCCGTTCAATGTGTTAAAAAATCTTCTCATTCATTACATTATACATTGAAATCTTTATCTTTTATTAAAAGCAAAATATTATATACTCATAACGAAATACTTGATATACTTTCTTTTAATACCATTACTGATTTTAACAACCTATATAACCGGTGAAAAGTTAATCAAAAATAATCGAAAACCTTTAATTATTGATATTCTGATTAAAAGAACCATATTTCGTAAATCGGATAACAGCAGTCTTTATTTTAAAAAACATATTCTTGAATCTTGCCATAGATTAAACAAATTATGATTCTTATTTGTGGAGCAAAAAATATCTATCAACTGCACTTAGTTCTACTTACTTGGGCGGGAGGACAAGTTTTTTATGTACATTTTCAGTAATATGTCTTATACTATCTGCTATGAAACGCGAAATATACAATTTAGAAACAAAATAAGGGTATTTCGTTTGCTCCCTTTAAAATTTCAAAGTAAATATATTTGAGTTCCTATAGAAATATTTACGGGTTAATATGTTTTATCGCCAGTAGATATTTTAATTCTCATCAATCAACATGAAATCGATTCTGAGAAAAGGATGTAACCGATACGAACAGACGAACGGATACGTGAGTAAACTTATGAAGGTTATATCTTGTTTTTCCTTTAGAGGCTTGGAAAGGAAAATTCTTGACATGCGTCGTACATATGAATCATTTTATAAAACGGTTTTCCCATTAGAAAGTTTCATTTTTGAAATTATATTTCCATCATTAGCAGTGAATTTGTGTAACAAAAGTATTTCCAAGTTCTTTCGAGAAAGAAATTTTGCGATTAATATATGTTGTTTGAAGATAACTGAAAAAAAAACCTTTATTTAAATTAAGTTTGTCTGTTAGGGACATCTTTATTGTAGCTTAACTCAAACCCCATATGTAATATACAATCAAGAAGAAAAACTCCAAATATTGTTGTATAAAATGGCACGGCCACTGTAATTACAAATTCCTGGCATCAAAGAAAACTATAAGGCGTTAAACATTTTTGAGTCAATTTTAGGTTTGTACAGATTCGAAGCTAAAGCTTTGAAATATTAAGCTCTAACCCAAATTCGAAAATTTTACAGCGTAGCAATTGTAATATATATCCTTATTGCCGAATAAATTTATTTAGGACAACTTAGCATTTATTGTGGGTTTTCAACTCATTGCTTTTCATAAAATTTATATATGTTTTTCATATTCTTGTGTTATGATATATTAATCGATTGGCTCAAGCAGATTGAAAAATATTTTTACGTGGACTGCAGAAAATACTTGTATCATAAGTCGAAAACTCTGACTGCGTATTTTGTTTTATTTGTAATTATAATGTAGTTAAGCATTTACCTCGATGGCCGATATGGCGTCTATTTTAATTTATCTACTATTGATCAATTTTACGTAATATATTCGTCATACAGAAAGTCTCATTTATAAACGTTATATTTCACTTTGATTTATCATTTAAGAGCGATATTTAGTATTTAGTCTTTTATTTTAAGATAATGGCAAATTCGTTCCTGCTAAAGAGCATTTCTCTTTTTTAATCCAAGAAACTTATAATAAATCTTGCTTCAAATAATTACAAAGACCGCTCATATTTTAACCGGATTATATTTTTGTCATGCATCAACAGCAAATAAACAGGAAATCTCATCCTAATTAAAACAAAAAATCCTACCAATATTTCATCCTACTTAATATGACAATTATAAATAATATAAAAATTCAAAGTATGTTTATTTGTCCTCCTTTTGCGTTGCAAAATAGCAATAAATTTACATCAATTTTGTTATAGAAACAGTTGGTGGACCAGGAAATGATATAGACTAATTATGGGTCCCAAAAATCTCTTCTTAACTAATATTACAACTCTAACCCATGTTAAAAATTCGAAAGTATTTGCTCTTCTTTCATGTGTCAATGGATCAAGGATTAGCGTTATTTACTGCACAGAGATAGTTGGGAGACCAGGAAATGGCGTAGATAAAATACCCATCCGGAAAATCTCAGATTAACTAATACAATAATCCCAAATTATATCAAAAGTTCAAAAGTCCACTTGTTTGTCCTTCCTTCACACTGCAATGGAGCAACTTATCGACGTGGTTTTCTGCACAGAAATAGTTAATGGATAGGAAATAATTTAGACTATTTTCCATCCTGGAAAATCTTTATATATATTATAATGTAGCAATTCCAAATTCCCAAATTAGGAAGTATATTAGGAAGTATATACGTTACAATGGAGCAACATGTTAACGTAATTTCCTGCACGTAAAAAGTTAGTGGACGGGGAATGACGCAGGCTATTTTGAACCCGAGGAATATTATGCTAACTAGTATTATAATTCCAATTAATATTAAAAATTCGAAAATTTATTTATTTGTCCTTTTTACCTGCTCTGTCGCAATAGAACAACATGTCAACTTGACTTAGTGCATAGTTGGGGGACCAGGAAGTGGCATAGATGAAATGTTCACCCGGG
Organism: Druceiella hillmani; assembly: GCA_039881145.1. Taxonomy (NCBI): domain Eukaryota; kingdom Metazoa; phylum Arthropoda; class Insecta; order Lepidoptera; family Hepialidae; genus Druceiella; species Druceiella hillmani. Next base: position 11,032,408 of record JAYKKI010000072.1, on the reverse strand, counting down.
AAATCTCATCCAAACTAATACAAATACCCAAAATAGTAATAAAAATTCAAGTCTGTTTGTTTGTCGTCCTTTTATGTCGAAATGGAGCAACAGATCGACGTGGCTTTCCGCATAGAAATATTTGGGGGGCCAAGAAATAATATAGGCTACTTCCTAACCTGGACAGTCTTATTTTAACTGATATAGCAATCCCAAATTTTACAAATTAGTAGGTATATTTGTTTGGAATTTTTTCATGTCACAATGTAGGAATAGTTGTCGAACTGGGAAATGATACAGACTACTTTCCAACCCAGGAAATTTTATCCTAACTAACATTACAAACCCAACTAATATTGAAAATTTAAATATGTGTCTGTCCCTTCTTCTTTCACTCTTTCACGTCGCAATGAAGTAACAGATCGAAGTGATTTTGTATACGTAATTAGTTGGCGGATCAGAAATTGAAATAGGCTAATTGCCTACCTGCGAAATCTCATTCTATCCAATATGACATGTTTGTTTGTTCTCTTGTCATGTTTGTTAGTTATTATTTCATGTCACAATGGAGTAATAAATCTACGTAACCTTCAGCATAAAGATGGTTTGCGAGACGGGAAATAACATAGCTTACTTTTCAATCCAGGAAATTTCATCTTAATTAAAACAACAAAAATGTTAAAAATTAAAAAGTGGGCTTGTTCTCTTTTCACGTCCCAGAGGAGCAACAGAACAACGTAATTTTTTGGACACAGACAGTTGGCGCGCCAAAAAATGATATAGTTTACTTTCTAACCAGGAAAATCTTATCGTAACTAATATAACGATTTTGTAATGAATGTTTGTTTGTCTTTCTGTCATGCCACAATGAAAAACCGGATCAATCTGATTTTTTGTACAGAGATAGTTGAAAGGCCAGAAAATAATATAGATTTAACCGGGAAATTTGAACTCACCTAATAGAATAACCCCAACAAATATTAAAAATTCCAAAAGTTATTTATTTATCCTTTTATAACGTAGCAATGGAGTTATAGATCAACATGATTTTCTGCACGCATATAGCAGATGAACTAGGAAATGGTATACTTTTAAACCTGGAAAACCTTTCCCTAACTGATATAACAATCTCAAAACATATTACAAATTCCACAGTATTTTAGTTTGTCCTCCTTTCACGTGGCAATGGATCAGCAGGTTGACGTAATTTATTACATACCTTCTTCAGTTTTATTTATCACGTTACCATTGTATTGTAATTTTCTTTCCCTAAAATTAATTTTTCAAATTTATCAAATGATGTTTTTAAGATATTTTTACTAAAAATAGCATGTGTTAAGATGTGTATAACACTTCGAGTATGATCTTCGCATTAAATGGCCAAATTTGGCGTTCTCATTTGTACCGACCAATCTTTATAAATTGCCCACCTGAAGATGTTGTCATACAACGAAACCTAGGTCATGGTTAGGAATTTAAATAAAGTAGAAATAATACTACATCACGTAGTTTCATTTAGTTGTGAAAAATTAAATTAGAACAAAAATTGGATATATATATATATATATATATATATATATATATATATATATGTGTGTGTGTGTGTGTGTGTGTGTGTGTTTGTGTGTGTATGTGTATGTGTGTGTGTGTGTGTGTGTGTTTGTGTGTGTGTGTGTATAGAATGTCTTGTTCTTCATTCCCTTTTGTATCCTGAACAGTTTTACCAATTTTCGTAATGAGCTGTTATTGAGTTTGTCTTGGTTTCACGAGTGTCGCTGAGGCGTATTACGAAATGCTACTACACTACAGTACAAGGTCCTATGCTCTCAAGGAAGCACTTAAAACATGTGCGACATGGAAGTGACAAATTTCCTACTGTGTGCCAGCACAATAACTACGTAGGTATTTACAGGATGCCGAGTTGTAGCAAGTTCGAAATTGCTACTCAATATTATTATCAAATATTAATTCAACGACACTTGATGTGTTTAAATATTTTAAATATATTCGCAGGCCAAAATACTCAATGTACTCGGGCCGAAAAGAAAAAATAAAGATTATTGAGACGACATTTAGTTGTTCAAACATATATTGTAATATTAATTTGCGTGGGTATTTTAAGAAATATTAAAGATTTTATAAAATTTAATTATTTAATTCTTTTTGTTATTTAGTCGCATGATTTTTTTTTCAATACAACTTTCTCTATCACAGGTATCTAGCGTTTAAAGATTACACAAGTAACATTAGGTATTAAGAATTTTAATGAAAGTGTATCAGAAAATATATTGATCTATATAAAGAAATTCAATATCTTGAATAACTTTGATTGATATTGTCCTTATAAGTTATCTAGATGCCGTCAAGACGATAAACCCAGACAAGCTAAAATTGTTTAAACATTATTCGATCGCTCTGAAGAAAAAGAGATGAATGTTTGAAGAATATTTAGATGCATCACAGAGTCTTTAGAAGAGTTAATTAGTATTATATGACTACATTTTTAATGATTGAACTAAAAAAATTGTTTGCAAGTGTGTTTTAAAAGTATTATTTGAATTAAGTTGTAAAGGTACTATTAGCCTTTAAAACAGGGTTTCCCGACCTTTTTTTTGTTGAGGCTCCTCGGACTATAAATTATATTTTCATGCCCCCCCCTTTACTTTTTCATGCCCCCCCCCCCCCTTTGATTTAGTAAATTAAATAAAAATGGTAACTGAAGTTTGTAAATACACAAACTTATCTTATAACAGTGAGACACAATCATTTTACACACTTAAACTGACTTCTCAACAAAAAATGTACACCAAAACGTCAAATTTTTCGCAAGTGTGTGGTAACAATAGTGAATATGATATTTAATTTCATTAATTCTATGCGTGTATGTGTGTGTAAACATTACATTGTAATGTTATTTGTTAATGTTGTTTGTATATTTTTTGTGTTTTCTTTCTAAAATGCAAACGCTTTCCATCTCTCTATGCCCCCCTTGGGAGGCGCGCCCCCTGGTTGGGAACTCCTACTTTAAAAAAAATATGTAAATGAGTACTTCGGTATATTAATACTTACCATATTTTTTAAAATATTCTTGTTTGAATTAAAAGAAAATAGAATAATTTAATTGATGAAAATGACTGACAGTACTGAGTGCAGCTGTTTCTATTTATTTTTATTTCTGTGATCATTGCGGAGTGGATATCATTGCAGATATCACTTTAAAATGTATTTATCTCCCACTTTATTAGTAAGTAGTGCAAATTTGTTACTTTGTTCTTCATAATTTGATCAAAATAATCTATTATTTTTTGGGGAATTGTTTATTTTCCTATTAAATTTCATGAGCACACGATTGGCGCTTTAGTCATAAATGTAGTCGTAAGAGAAAACTAATTGATAATCTGATACCATATTAATTGAATAATATCATTTAGCTTTGAAAGACATTCAAAAACCTTTCCATATTCAATAAGACATATATTATGTACGGCTTTATTCAAAGAAGACACAATTGATGTATGCCCACGATTTTTAAAAATATAATGAAATAAAAAATATTATTTTTGCTCATTTACTTAGAAAATTAAATATAAAATATCGAGCAGTGTAAAAGATGGAATATAAAACATATACGATATTAGGAAAAATTAATTTTACAACAATTAGAGGCTATAATATTTCTCGCGCAGGCTAACAAAGCTTTATTTCGTACATGTAAAATAACACGAAATGTAACAAAACTGCGATGTATGTTTAATAAAATGATTACAACTGAATTTAAAAGAACCATTGGTAAGTATAATTGTTTACATGAGCCTTTACTCGAACTGATTTAGAAGATATTGATATGTGAGATGCCATTGACTCGTTTTTATCCTACAAGTTCTATGGTTTAGGTCAAGTTATTCTCTTCAAAAGTTCAAAAGTGTGTATTATCTGAACGAATTTATGAATGCATAAGCTCTTTTTAAATTCGTTTCAATTTTGAAGTGCTAGTGAGAGTTTAAGTCAATCTATTTATCATGAATTGAAATGAAAAAGGTGGATGTAACTTTAGGTGTGGAATATCGTAAATTATTAAATTGATAAGTGACACCGAATACATGATAACTCGACGGGAATAATGTTCAATTCAAAAAGATTTTTTACGACTTAAATCTGGGTCATTGCTATCGTCGCAGCTCTATATGGTCAATGTTAGTTTTAAAGCTACTAAATCAATTAATTTTTTGTAAATTCTACTAACACATTTTTCCAAATAAACTTTAGGCTCATTTGAACAATTTACAGAGAAGAGAAACAGAGCTGGATCTCTAACCACACGACTCTCAAAACTTTTTATGATTTAGATAACTGTTCTTATGAGGACCAAATAGCTGTCAATGAAATATTAAAAGTTGTTTTTATGGTGGCATCAAAAAATGAACCAAATCAGGACAGAACATAAACAAGTTCCTAAAATATAATAACATGTGTCTGACTAAAATATTTGGGCTGGCAACTATATTGCCATCAATTTATGAAGAAGAACCTAGTCCTGAACCCTCAGGAGGCACAAAACCAAAGACCTGTGACAAGTGCGCTGATACATATTATGTCTGCAAAATAAAGGGTATTTTGCAGCAGCTAATGTTATAAAGATCACCTGCCAAGTATAGAAGCGATTAAGAAGAGACCGGGAAGAGACGAAGATACTTTATCATTTTGTTTAAATTTAGGTCTTTTGCAGTGTAAATATAATTTCTCCATTCTATTGTTAATAATCTAATAAGAACACCTTCCCGAGGATTTAAAATCTTAGAAAAACCAAAATATTGTGGTATTACATGATTTCATTGAGGTGAAAAAAACCTGGTGCTGAGGTCCAACTCTAAGCCTTGTTGGATCATATAGTATCCAGAATTGTTGAATCTCAGAAAGAAGTTTTACGTCAAATATCTCCTCACGGAGACTCTACGATGATTTTTGAAAAATTATTTTGAAGGGAGTTCAGGGGATAGTCTCTATAAACAAACATTTTTACCCGGATAAATATTTACACTCTATAGCTTTAGTTCCCTCTCAGTTGAAGCATACTTTAAATTGGATGATTATTTGGAACAATCCACGCTTCAGATTCGCCAGATATTATAAGCCAATTAAATTTGTAAAGAAAATTCAAACGTAGTATTCTAATATGCGCACTGCTGAGTCAGAATTAAGCCACAATTAAATGAAACTACGTGATGTAGTATTATTTCTACTTTCTTTAATTTCTTTACCACGACCTAGGTTTCGTTGTATTACAACATCTTCATGTGGAATATTAGCGATCATGTGGGATATTAGCAATCTTTGCTAATATCCCAACTGAAGATGTTGTAATACAACGAATCCTAGGTCGTCGTAAAGAAATTAAAGAAAGTAGAAATAATACTACATCACGTAATTTAATTTCATTGTGAATAATGAATTTCTACAAAATTAACGCCAAATATATTCAATATCAGAATTAAGTATTACCTATGATTTGCAGTACTGGATGATTGATCGTAGTATATGTAATATTGCGTCTAATGCCGACAGGAAAAAGTTACGAGGGTAAATATGTCCAGAACTTTCTTCCCCTGCAATCAGATCCCAGCTCGCCAATTTTGAGGATGTGACGTTTTCTGATTTTGATAACTCTGACACTGGTATTGGTAATCATTGTGAAAAATAAACATTATTTGTTATGGTAATAAATTAGGCCTAGATATTGTTATTTATAGATAAGTTAATTTTTATATATTTTGGTTAAGAATCTTCTTCACGTTCATTTTAAAATAATACTTAGTTTATAAATAAGTTTTATCTCTTTTTATTATTATTATGCACTAATTTCTAACTTATTTCGAGTAACTGCGGACTACAATGCGACGGGATGATTTTCGAACACAAAATTTCCACTCAACTGATAGGGCGAAATTGGGTAATGTGCATATAATTTGGCAAAAATATGCAGCAAAGCACCATTACCTCTAACAGAGCATATTAAATGAGCGCTAATTACTGACAGATATGAAAACAAATATGATAAACCTGTCAAATATGAGTAGGATTTGTGAACATGAGTAGGAAATCTGTTAAATACTGGGGTTTTCTATGCATTTGGCACATGTAAAAGTTTAAACATTAGAGTATAGAGGGTAGAATTTCATTTAAACTAAAAAAATATATTTGTTTTATAAAGATAAACATGAATGTGATTTTTCACAATATAAATAATTTGCCTGGTGCATTTTTCACAGGTAAAATAATTTGGTTGCCTTTATCACTTTAGTATTACAAGTATAGGATATAAAATAACTTGCCAGCTCTGTAGGGAATGAAGTAAATTACTATCTAAATAGCCTTAAACTGATTTTTTTTATTTTTGACATATCGGAGTTATATTTTCGAATGGATTAATTCATATCATTCATTCATTCATAAAAGTTTCGAATTCTATCAGTAAGCAGGTCAACCTAAACAGTGAAATTATATTAAACCGAACATTTGAAAGGCTAGACTGAAATATTATAGAAGTAATCATTGCTGTTGCTTTCAATCTTGAACAATGGGTTGCCGTCTTTAATTCATAGGTTTCCTTCTTAAGTCTTTCTTAGTTGGCTGCCTCTTTCTAATAAGATTTCCTTTATCTTGACTATTAAAAACCATAGGGTTGCGTTTAAGTTAAAAAAAATAAAAAAGCCACGTCGAATCATGCACACATATAAAAAAATTTTTCGAACAAAAATAAGCAGTCCTATTAAGGAGGTATAACATTAAATTTACTTATTTTTTGTTTATGTATGAGTATGCCTATTTGTGTATGTAAACCTAACAATGTGACAAATGTCACACAACGTAATCACTCCACTCTACTCGATCGTAGACATAAGTCGATAATCGAGTAATAAACTAAGCATTCCATTAACCACAACAAAAGCGTCGTAACATAAAAAATTGTCGTTGTTAAAATGTTTCTTCACTTTAATTAACAATGAATTTTGAAAAGACATTGGAAGGTTTCGATATTTTCGAAAGATTTTTTGGATTGTTCAGTGTATCTTCCAACACGTTTCGTCATCATTACCTACGGATTTGTTTTCAAAAAACTTACAACGCAGTTCTACTATTTATTAATTTTTATTAGATTTTGAAATTTACAAAGGATTGGCGTGCGATTGCAATATTGTATTTTGAGTTTGTTATTTATCTGGGTACAAATGAGAAAAATTTTGCGACAGAAGGGAACAAAACTTCGCATTATAAATCTTTTCAATAAAATAGACTATTATTTTCATAATTGTGTTGTACAAAGGATCCTCTTGAAGACAAAATGGTACAGTTACCTTAGTATCGGAATATATTCGACATTTGTCTTCATGAATGTTATTATAGATTACGTTACGTGTTCTGGATATTTCAATGTTTTCATTTTATATATGCCTATAACGCTATTTTCTTTAGAATCAATTTAATTATCGATGTTTCTCTACTGTATTTCTTCGAGACTGAATGCAAATAATACATATTTAAAAATAATTTTGCATAAAACTAAGACCGGTAAGACGGATTTTAAACAAGCAGCCAAAACTGAACTAAACTACACCCTATCGATTATATTACAAGAGGAATTAAACGAAGACAAAATGTGTAAAATTAATTACCTTAAGTTATATTATGTGTACTCAAGAGTTACCGACGTCCATCGCATAATTAAAGATTTCTTCGGACTTCAGGTAACACACAATCCTTTCAATAATTTATTTTATGTAGGGTTATTTACATCTAATATTAATTAGTAAAATCCTCCACTATTAAACGAGCAATTCTTGTATGTATGTATGCGTATGCACACATATATATATATATATATATATATATATATATATATATATATATATGTATGTGTGTATGTATATATGTGTGTGTATGTGTATATGTGTGTGTGTTAATTTCTTCTCGGAAATGGGTCTAAAGCTTTCAATGAAATTTAGCAGGGGAAGGGGAAGACTGCAATTTCTGACTGCTACTCGTTATAGTATAACGCAGCAGTAACGTCTATGAAAGAAAGGGATTAGAAACGAATTGAACATAAACGCCGTATATTTTTATTATGGAACCGATACTCAATAACTTGACTAGAAAGGCCATCATTTTATAATAGTATTACGAAAAACGCATATCCGCGTTTTCATCTTGTTGCCATTGCCTTAATATTTTAATTTGTAATTGCCCTTATGTTATGTCTCCGTGGAATATTTTTTTTATAAATAAATTAACTTTGATAAATTAAAAATCATCCTTCAATGATAGAATATAATAGGTGAACTTCTGCATTCAGTGCCACGTATAATTAGTCTATTAGTTTAAATTAAATGTGTTCTTGTTATGTACTCTTGGCGTCTCGCGTTTCATTTACTTCATTAATGCGTAGCTATTTAACACTGATTATAAATAAGTAGATTTTTTGATGCACACGGGTCCGAGTGGTATTCTATTGCTTTATTAATATTTGCTTGCCATATTTTATCAATAGGCGAACACAAAACGATTAGCTATATGTTTCCGGTCCTCCTATTTGTGTGCTTAAATAGTATTTTTTTTAATGCTGAGTTTGTAACTCTTTACTAATGTTGAAATTGTTAATTCCACAAAAAAATTACAATGGTTCATAATTACCTTCAATAAAGCAAGTTATCACTTCTAATAAAAAATTAAATTAATTGGTTTTCTGCGTCAGAAGAATCATTCTTCAGGAGATTTTATCTATTAGAGCAATATCAACGCAAAGTACTACCTGCATAATAAATATTACGACAGGATGTTTAGTGTGCAATGCCATTTAATAAAATTCCATGCTCTCACACATAGTTCTTAATGCAACGACTGCACAGCGCTCAAGAGGAACTAACTGCATTGATCTTATATAAATGCTGTAACTTAGAGAATCTGTTGTGAATATTTATCTATTTATTTGAGCCTTCATAAAAACACGGTTAAAGTTTTTCTCATACTTTTAAGCCGACATAAAAAGCTTTGTGGGCACTGCAAACAACATACGGAATTATTTTCATGTTGTTTCATAATTTCAGGTTTCTGTCGCTTTCTTGAATGCACTTTTGACAACTTTATACATCATATATGAAACATTGGTTTCTGATCAGAAAGTAAGTTGTTTTCTTCTTATTAATTCTCATTAATTATTTTCATAAATTCTATACAAATTATAACTTCGAGAGTTATTTTTATTCCTTTCAAACTGGCAATTAAAAATAATAATTGAATTTTATTTCATATATTTACTTTCCGAATAATCGATGCACAATTTGCTTCACCTTTTACAGATAATGAATTGGTACGAGTGGATACACGCAACAAGTTGGCTTTTGCATTTGTATTTAATATTGACTTTTGTATGCCTGGCCTGTGAAGAAATACGTCGGGAAGTTGAAGAGGCTAAATTCTTATTATCGAACATAAGACTATTACATCGCTACGATGAAAAGGGTAAACTTTTGAATTCTTTTTAATATAATTATAACAAATATTGCAGTTTGCTAATTAAACGAACTTAACATATTTATTTAAAAGGAAATATGTAGTTTACGCTATTTCATGACTACACTTTGATTTTTTGTTGAACGTTGCGAATAACTTGTTAATTTTGTATTGAGCGTTTTAATATAACCTATATAATCGAATCAAACAACATTTATTTCCAGTTCAACGTCAACGATTGGAGAATATATACGACCTGCTGGAAGAAGGTGGAATTGATAAGTGTACCGCATTTGATCTTTTCAACTTGCGCACTTCAACGGTGCTTGGGTTTGGCGGTGTACTCACTAATTACTTGATAGTTATGTTACAATTCACAAATCTTTTATAAGTTGATATTCAAATGAACGCGTTCACTATTAGTTTTCTTTGGTGTATTTCACAGAGTTCGACACCTAGTCCCGAGATTTCTAGTAAGAGATTTTTTTAAATGAGATCATTTCCTGTATTTAGAAATTGGAGTTTTGAAAATACTAATACTTTGATTATAGTTCAACTACAATAATATTTTCTTACACCTCAAATTTTAAAAATCACTCTTTAAACTACAAAACTTTTTGCTAGTGATTGAAAATTAAGGCAGGGATTGGAATTTGATCCTTCCTAATAATTGTAAACTTGTAATTTTATTAAAATCACATATTTTATGTATTAATATATGTAAATATTTAATATTTTGGTAAAGCTTTCAAAAATGTTTAGGTGGTCAAGTGTCAAAAGAAATAAGTTTGCAAAAAAAGAGATTGTAAGACATTTTATCGTGGGGCGCTGGAAGACTGAGGCGACCGTCCGAGACAATTTATAACAACGCTGCCATAATACCGAGACAACCTATGTTTTCTACGGAAACAAGGCTTGAACCAGCCATCTCTTTTGCACTCCGATACCCGTTATGAGTTGTATCTTTTTTACAAATAAACTCATTCCATTCAGCTTTATGCCTGTCAGTTTGTTGCAATCTATTTGTACAATCTGTCCACGTAGCGACTTTACATTAATCAGAGCTACACATGTTTGTCCTTATTTTAACTCTGATTTTTGTTCTAAGAGGACTATGTATAGTAACGTGGTTCTTACACAGCCCAGCTCATCGTTTTACACAGCCCCCAGGGCTTTATTTACCGTAACTGGTTTGATATAACGTCCGCAAAGTATGAATTTTATCACTCAAGTGCCATACAAAGTTCTCGGGTTATTTACTTTTGCTTATACACAGTAAAAGTAAATAATAGAAAAACAACAAATGTGTGGCACCATATTTCAAAAATTGATATTTAAGATGTCTTAAAATTACATTTTACGTTGATTTCCGTACATGTCAATAGGGTTGAACCTATTTTCCATAGACATGTAGAGTAACGTTGAAAACAGATCTTTAAGTAAAGTATTAACATTTTTTTGTGAATCTTTAAAGGATTAAGCTATAAAATTACCAAGCCTATCTTAAAAACCATAATCTAGGCAGCGATAGTTTAACCAGAATAATTATTATGTTCTGTATTTCAGCAACTACTAAAATATCTAAAGATAAAATCGTGAAAAAGTTACAAGTAATCCTCCACATTTTATACTTGGGAAATACTAAACAATACATTTATATAGTGAGAGGAAAATTACTAATAAATTTATTAATTTACTTTTTTTACAAATAAAACAGTATTATTTCCCATATAAAATTATATTGAAGTTTTCCTAAAATCTCAAAATTGTATAGCATGTTTCACAATTTTCAATCAAGTCATTTCATCAGTCTTGGATATTTAAAAGTTTTTGAGAAAATTCAAAAGTTTCGAAATTTTCATTTTGTACCAAATTTGTTTGAAATAAGTTAAGAAACTCTTCGAATTAATTTATAAACTCAACTCTGCCCCAGTGAAATAGAAATTGTAGATGTAACACTTTAAAATTTCTGATTGGGAAAGATTTTCAAGGTATATAAGACAAAGTTTGGAGCATGCCTATCAATAATAATTTGGCAACAAAAAAGAGCAGATCGAAAAGAATAATATTAGAAGTTTCAGAGCGAATACTTGAATGATAAATTTAGCTTATTTCAATAAGTAAAGAATGTTTTTTATTCTATTTTTTATTTATTTTTTCCGCCCAAAATATTTTTCAAGTGAGTAGAAATTTTTAGAAAAATTCAATTTTGTTAAATACAATTTTTTTTTATATTATGCAAAATTTTTTTTTTAATTTTTAAATTTTTTTACAAACAAAATGCCAAAATATAAGACTGGGTTTATAGAATCTCATATATAAATTGGAAAGAGAAAAAGCAGCACGAAGAAATAAAATAAAAGAAGAAAATAAGGGTGAAAAGCAATTTACATATACTGGAGAAGAGACGCGAATCAGAGTCAGTTCAAATCAAAGAAAGAATAAAATGTTCAACGAGAAATGCGAAATGCACAAAACAGAGAAAAAAGTTTGTACAAACATCGACGAGTTGCAGCTTATTGAAATTGCAATTTAGCCCTAGCGGCGTTCCTTTATGATCCCACGATAAAATACAATAAATATCCAAATATTCTCAAAAAAAAAATGGAAAAAATATGTAACCACTGTATTGTATAGAAATTTTAGGCCGAAATTGAAGGTGCGTGCTGCCTGAGTAACAAATACATATTACCAGCATTGTAAGTAACGCCACTAGAACTATTCTTATAAATAACCGAAGATACACCAGAATTAAAACACTTTCTACAAAGTATACGCTGCCGCCACAAAGTACACGCCGAACTTGCTTCCAAATGACGTCATTCAAGGCTACATCAATATGCAACAAAGACATTTTCAGTCCAGTTTTTAAAGTTTAAAAACAAATTTATCAACGAGTAGGCTTGCTAATGCTAATAGCAATTAAAACAACAAATTTTTTAGAAATATATTTTGCCTTGCGATTAAAAACTCGAATTATATCAGCGTCATACTAACATGCAGGATCTACGATAAGAAGTCGTTCAGGAGTTACAGCGTTTGTTCTATAATCATAATCATAATTCAATACTTCTCTAGAATAAATGATCTCGAATACAATGAGATCGTTATTCGGACTGATAAAAGAGCAGATGGTGGGCGTGCAAGTCGACGAAGTCATAGAAATTTTGTCCTTCAAAGACAATAACGAATATAGTCAGCGTGACATCATTATTCAACACCAAAGAATAAACTTCAATGTATTGCTGAAACACATCGTAGTTACAATATTCGCTATTATTTCGACAACGTGAAGGTGATTATGAATTCAACATTCAACAAGTCAATACAACTAACAGAGTCGCAATAAACAAAAAAGTACATCGATGCAATTCTATGTTTTCCGATTTCTGATTAGATATGCTGAATGTAATAACGTCTCGAACTGTCGGCAATTATTTCGGCAATTCATTCTTATACTCGTAATAATCAACAAAAGTTGCATTGGGTGAAAATACCCATTTAAGATACGTAAAAATGACTGATGGTGACGTCGACAATGTGAGAAAACTGGTAATCTTGCCATCAACTTTTATTGCATGAATATTCATAGGACGCAATTATCTACGTCGGAAACCACGGTCAGTGCGATTTACATATAGCATTTACATGTAAGTCCTTTTGGCCTAAAATTAGAGACGAATTACAGTTTTGACAGGCAGCCATCGACTACAGGACATTTTTGCCAGAATTTTTCATTTATTGGTTTTTACAAATAAAATTTGTTGAACCTATCGTCAAATACTCGATTTATTTGGTAGTGTCATCTGCTGGATGTATTTGACTGAATGACAAAAAGGAGGATTGCCATATTTGCAAAGCTTAATATGGCTTGAAGAAGAAATTCGACTGAATCAAATGGACGATATCCTCCTGGCTCAATTTCAAAATCTTGAACTTCGTATAATTATAATGAAAAGCATGATTGTTGGCAATCTGGCAAATTAAATAAAGATTCGCCGTGCACAAAACACAACAAATTCACGAACTTTATTCGCAACAGTTCTTAAATCAGTCTCAAACTGGAGAAGATGTGTATCCAAAATACAGACGTCGATTACAAAAAAAGAGGGGATCCGTGACAAAAAATTGAAACGTGTTAATTGTCTCTTTGGGTACTCTAATTATGAGTAATATTTAGGGTCTTATGATGAAGTCAAAAGATGGCCAACGGAACCCCACCTTGCTTAATACTCTAATTGTCTTGTGCTAAGGCTTATTTTAAAAACATTAATAGACAAATCTGGACATAACATAATTCATGTGTGGTACTAGCGTGGTTAAAATTTGTACGCCACGAACATCACTGATCGAAAATTAGGGTAAGTAACGCGCTGAAGACTACGTGGAAATGGAATTGTTGAACCTGCAGTTACAGTCGCAGTGGCTAAATCCCGTTCTATAAAAGCTTTGTCCCCTATATGGACCTGTCATTTGTCGCCTTATAATTATTCAAAAAGCGTCGGACTAAACTGGAAACTATTAAAAATAAAGAACAAGCATATACAGCTTTGAATGGCGTATACCCCCGTTACATGCACCAGATCCAAGAATTAGATTGCGCCAAACTGATAGTCAAACAATTTAATAGAATGAGTACACCATGAAGCACATAGGTCTATCATCATCGATGCGTCATTTGGCCATCTTTCGTCGGGTGCAAAGGGGAAGTCGGGTTAGGTCTTTGTGCCGCATAAAATCAGTAAAGTCTTAGGATAGCAGTAGCGTAGTTTTAAATATATGTCGTAGTTTGCCAACATCGAGGTTGGCTCCAAAGGCAATTGCATCTTTTTCTCTCTAATAATTGGGTCCAGATTTTGCAGTTGCTTAACCAAATTGAAAAATGTCACGACTTTTTGAATTTTTTTATGTTTAATCTCTTGAAAGCTTTTTGTTTATCATTGGAAGCTGGAGAGATTTTCGATAAGTAATATTTAAGCAAATCGAACCTCTTAATTAAAATATTGATCTAGAATGAAAGTTTGTAAGTTGAAATTTATTACTCATCGAAGATCGTCGACAACGATATCTCTGTAAACCCCCCGAGCGTGTACGTCACTAATAAGTAACAGGGCAACTGGCGTCTTTTATACGTAAATAATCAGGATGGAGTGTTCAGACGCTATAAAGGAAGGAATATGAGACTTGAATTAACGATTGGCCGCTTCAGATTTATGTGAAATCGTAGCATCACATCTGATAATTCGTTAAACTAGGTAGCATTTTTTTGCCATTGTTTGGTTATGTAAATGTATTCACGAGCATTTGTTTATTATATTATATTATTATATTATATGAAGCATAATTTAAATATGTCTTTTTATTTGTTTTGCACAAAAAATATGATAATATATGTAATCACGAGCCAGGCTCGAGGTCAGAAATTAAAGAACATAAAGATTTATTGCCACTCTCAGCTGGTACTATCAATTTTCAGCATTTTTCTATTTCAAACAAAATATGCACTTCTCTATGTCCTTTACTGTGACAAATTTCTCATAAAAATATATACTTATAATTTTGAGAAAGTCTTACGCTCTTTCTAAAGCATTATGATATTCTCATTATAAAAATTTTTCTCTACTTATTTAGTGTTTTCGGGCGGATAATTGTAAATTACAATTATCCGCCCGAAAACACTTCTGAAATGATTCTACATTTTTAATTCACATCGAATCCATTTAGATTTGAATTCATAGCATTAGTTTCAATGTGTGTTACTTTGAGAAACACATTCTTTTGCTAATTTTTTACTAATAGTTGTTTTATTATTATACATATAACCATACTAATAACATCACGCCGTTAAATATGCTCTGAATGAAACGATAACTCTGAATTATAAGTATATGTCCTAACAATCTCAGAAAATTAAATACATTAACTATATTGAAACCTAAAAATGTGAACAGATAGAACATTATCACACAAGTTAGATGTTGCTATACCAAACCCACGTAATAGATATTGCTTTAACTAATACATGCAATCTAAAGACAATCTATACAGTAAAAATCCCCAATTACAGCGATTTGAAACACGAGCCGAAGGAGATATGGGTTAGGATCTTGCCAAAAACTCTATCTAGGAAAAGGAATCGCACCCAAAATTACATGGTTCTTTTAAGCTTCAAGGCCTAGTTCTTAATTTCTACGCGGAACTACTGAAAGCAGGTCTCTTTAATTCATGTCAAATAGTCAGGATATTCTTTTCTATCCTCGTTCACCAACTGAATCAACCTGGGTTCTTCAACTCGATCACTACTAAGCGACAAAAAAATGAAGGCACGATGATTGAAAATCATTAATTGAACAATATGATTGCTACGTGTTTCAAGCGTGATGTTTTTGTACCTACTATTTCTTGAATGCATATTATTTGAATTCTTTACAAAAAGGATGCTGTCTAATTTCATGTCTTCATTTGTATTAACATCAAGAAATACATCTGTCTAATTTAGATGAAACTCGGTCCAATGCTTACATTTGAGAAAATTTAACACAATAAAGTATAACGTAACTCGTATAGAATACAACACGAAGCAGATAATTTCCTTATCTTTTTGTGTACCACAGGTGAAGGTATATTTGCATTTACTTAATTTAGTTTTTAATAAATTCTTAGAATTATCTGATCGAAGGTGTTGTAGATACTTGTAGTTTAATTTCAGGAATATTTTAATATCTTCATTAATATTATGATAGTAGTGGTCCTGTTTATTACGATTCGACTCAGTGGGAGTCTTTATCATACATCTTTGCCAACGACTTCACAATCCCCATCGTTTACGGGCTGCTGAGTAGTGTTAAGCGGAGATGTGCGAGAAATACTACCACGATTAATTTGAAGTTATCAAGGGAATCCTTGCAGAATTGTGGTTATTTTTCAACTGAATGGTATCGTAATAACAAAAATGAAACGTTACGATTTAAACACACAATAAATCATATTATAGGAGGTATATAATAATATTACGTTTATTACCAATGTATAAAATGTTGATTGTACAACTCGAAATATTTGTGGATTGTGCGATGGATATATGGTTTGGAAAGAATGTATATAGGCGAGGCACGTTATAAAAGTTATAAATGACTTGATCCAATGCAATTAAATAATATCAAAGGTAGCAACATGTCTAATTTATTTGCATTAGGTGTCGGGAGAAAAAAATTAAATCTTGCATTTCAATAAGTGTCTTAGACACAAGTGGAAAAAAAATCAACACACGTTTTATTTCAGGAACATTTCGAAATGTATCAATGTCGATTTGGGCTATAATGACTTTAAGACGATTTGGTGGATTGATAAATAAGAAAAATAATTGAACATTTTAACAATTTCTAAAATTCCTTTCAGTCGTTTCTTACATTTGAAAATATTATTGTAAGAAACTTTATAGAAAACACTTTATACAAAACGTGATGGCAAGTGTTGATATTAACATTACCTGAAATATTACTCGTTGAAATTACTTATTACCTATGATATTAGGATAACCTATAAAAATAGATAATAATATAAATACTATATATATATATTTCTATTAAAAAAATTTCACACGGCATTTCGAGATGAGAAATTATTTAAAATTTCTTCCGATGACATATTGCACCCACAGGCGGTCTAGATATGGCAATAAAATCGGACTTCAAAATGTTGAATTAAAATTTGTTTTGAAAGTTCCATAGATAAAAGGTAAAATTAATAACACCAATTAATTTGCATTATAGTATTTAATTCTTTAACCCTAATCATATCTAAAGGAAATATAAATAAAATTACTTATAACAAATTTAATCAAAATATGGAACAGTTCGACACATGAAAAAGTAAATGTAACCAAACATGTTAAAAGACATACAGCTAACCATTTTCGTATAAACAGAATTACTCATAATCTTGCGTGTGTAAAATAAACGAAATTGTACCTTTGTACGAACTTTTAAAGCATTTGTCATTCAATTGTTTCACTGTTTTCACTTGATAATGAGAACGCTTGAATAAATATATTTTAGTATTTTTGACAAAAAGAAAGAGACAATTCATCTGTTATTGCAGTTAACTTGGACCAAACAATAAGATTATTTCACATTATTTAATACAATACTTGTGTATATATATATATATATATATATATATATATATATATATATATATGTATATATATATATATATATATTTATATATATATATGTATATACATATATATATGTATATATATATATATATATATACATTTTGCCAGAAATTAATCCATATAATGTTAAAATATGCATAATTATTTGCTATCGCAGTTTAAATAATACGTTGTCTAAGTAAGCTCTTCATATCCAAGACTTCTAAAATAAGATTCGAAGAGCACGAGTATTTCGTAGCGGAGGATTCAAATAAATACGGACTATAATATTAGAGATAAATGTTGCAGATGTTTTTGGGAGTGTTTTTTTGCAGATGTTTTTGGAAAACTTTTAAACTCTTATATTTAAGATTGTCTCTATGTATTGAATGATTAAGTCTAGAATAGTTCTATTAGCATCGGATAGAAGGATGTTAATGTGAATTGTGAAATGAATTTTTTTAAATAATTTATAAATGAATGAAGGAAATATTTTATTAAATGGGCTTATAAAAATGAGATGACTGGATCGCCCTAACGAAACCCACTATCACAGACTGGAGACACTCTGACAAGCGGCCTAGCCAAATGAGTGGGCACATAACACTGAATCAATCATATATAAGATACCACTGAGGTTTCCCTTCGAGAAAAAACAGATTTTGAATAGCATGATGATGAAGGAACAGAAGGTTGTATCTGAAAATATCCGGCATCCGTGATTTGGGACAATCTTTTCCATGATGAGTTCTAAATGAAGCGTAAGCTGTTTGATCAGGAGAGTCAGGAGTCAGGAGAGAATTTGTCGAAAAATTATTAGTGAGTAGTGACTCTAAAGAACTTAAGGAGTTTTATTTTTTTTCATTCAATACATAAGAAAAAACGACATTTAGATAGATCAAAGACTTTCCATATTCATGTATATTTTTATATTTGTTTGTAAATATATTTAAATATATATATATATATATATATATGTATGTATATATATATATATATATATATATGTGTGTGTTTGTTATTCGTTTACATATTGTTGTGTACCGCCTTTGTATTATCTATAAACAAATTTTCCATTTTTGCTTTATATAAATATATTATTTCTAAAAGGTGTTTTTTGGTCGAGCGGCTCGATCTCTTTAACTACTGCACCAAACAAAATAAAAAAAATACCCACTTAAAGCTTATGTTTTCTGCTTTGGGCGAAAAATATAAAAAATTCGAAAAAACATAAATTATGCCTCAGTTGTAGATAAGGCTACTGTTTGTTGAGTAGACCAGGTAATGGCAGATTCGTTTTTAAGAAGTACATAAAAATTAGTATAGTCAAGCCTTTGCTTATTTCTAAAAGTCCTTGACTACGTTGCTGCGTTATAATATACCGAAGAGATACACAATTACGCAAGTAAATAAACGACATTGTATCGATCTGATGATGTCTGCTAACTTTAGTTTATTTATGTATTCCAATAGCCAAATGGCCATGGTATCACCTCCGTATGGATAAGTATGTCCCTATATTTCATTTATATATATATATATATATATATATATATATATATATATATATATATATGTATATATATACATTTTTTAAAATTTTTTTTATTTGACCCTTTCTCGAAAACATGGCGGATTTAAATATAAAATATCATAATTACTTATGAGGTTAATTTAAATCTTTCCTTTGACTTATATCAAAGTACAGATTTACATAACAGAAGCTAACGAAGATTTTAATTTCTTTTCTAATAACGTATTCGCATTTTGGAAAATGATTATTCTGTCGATAATATTAACATGTTTTTGTTAATAGTTTGGTAGAAAATCGATTTCAAATATTTATCAACTTTATTATTAAAAGAAATGATTTGAGGCGTCTGGGATTTAAGAGTAGTATGATATTGCAAATGGTGTCTTGATAATATGTTGAAGTGCAAGAAACACGCTGAAAAGGAAATTGAATGATATTGGCGGATGACGAATCTGTCACAGATATGAAAGGGAACTATTTCACTTCCATACCCATTATATATACGTTCATCACATATATTCAGAGAAAGACATACGTCTGAACCTTGATGGCTATAAAGTATTATTTGTTCTATAGATTTTTAATTTGAAAGCAGTATTAATTGAAAAATGTGATGATCAAGTAGTTGAGTTTATATATTCTGCAAGTTTATAACAGAGGAACATTAAGACAGGAGATAATGTGAAAGGACGAACAAATATGACTGACAAAATAACTGAAATTCCTTTGAAAATACAGATAAATTAAAATATATCAATATCAATCATATATTAATACAAATTATCACGAGCGTAAACGAGTCTTGGGTAATGGGAGAAAAAATAGGCAAAACACGGTACACTAAAAATTAAATACTTTTTTGTGATATAGAATGAAGACCTGTAAGAAGACCTTAAACATAAGTCAATGGTGGTTTTCAATTCCTTTTTTATGCGATAATCGACTAGGAAAAACTAGACAAATATTTCCCAAAGAATGTGTCAAGTTTAGGCCTAAAATATTAATTTCTATAACGTTTTCGCACATAATTGGCAAATATATCACAAATCGCCTTTTACAAATTGATTTTTATTTCATATTATATTTTGCCGACAACAATTATATTTCCACATAAAGGAAAAGAAATTAGTTCATTCTTTGTTCAAAGAGTGAAAATGGTGATAACTTTCTCTTCTCGTGAACCCAATTAAGTTAGATGTTAGTGAAGAGGTCAACAAATATCGTTATTTGATATTAAATAATTCTATTAAACTGTTAACATTTTTGTCACATTTTTGGATGTAGTTTAATTTTTGCAAGTTATGACTCTTAATTGGTTACGATGTTCGTGTTTGTACAGTGTATGTAATACGTAGTCACCTTTTTGACCACGTGTATCAAAAAAGAAAGTTAGCCTAACGGCACTCGCCACTAAATCATGGCAAAATAATGTTTTTTGGCTATCAAAATAATGTTGTTACACTCAGTAAATTAAAGAGATAGAGACAACTAATTTTTTTTAATGTATTTACGTAGTAAAAAAGGTTAATGAAACGTTAAGAAAATTCGACTAACTGGGAAAATTCGAGGCTGGTTCCGATGCGGAAGTGGCAGAAGATAAGTGTTTACTAAATAGCATAGATAATGTGATCGATATCATTTAATTTATAGAAGCAAACGGCGAGGAAAAATCGTGATAATGAAATGTTTTTAGCGTCTGAAAGCGTCGCTTTAGAATCCAAGAGCAATAGTTTAATGGCGCAAGTTTCTCTGGTTGACGAGTCACAAAAAGATTTTAACATTTGCTTATTTAAGTGCAAAATAATACTAGAAATTAAGTGGCTAACAAACAAATGGTATGTGTTAGAATCATGTCATCTTATAGCGTCACGAACGATATTCTATGGACATCCATCATGAGCGCCCATGGAATAATTGCTACTTGTATGAAATTTGATATAACAACTTTAGAAGTAAAATAAGTAAACATAAATGTAAACGAATTTAATCTTGCAGTCCAGATAATTGAGATATAAGAATTATATTAGATACAAGTAAACTAACGAACGTCGGAAGCAATGACATTCTCATGTCAAAAAGACAGCAAACGGTGAAGGTGCCCTTGTTGCCCCTTTGAACGATTTCTTGAAGTGCATCTGTTGCATCGTTTAGATCCGAATCTTGAAATCGAAAGATAATTTATTACCGTGGGGGAAACATTTCAAAAATAACATGAATAAAAGTAAACATTGGTGTAAGCAGTGAGCAAATACAGTATACATTAATGTTAACTGCGCTTTTACTATATGGTATCTAAAATACTATTCATAAGGATTTTGCGTATGAGAAAAAGTATTCCTTTACTTATTTTAAATGTGCTTGAACGTTCACATTAGTATACTAATAAATTGATTTTGTAAAACTCCAGTTTTGAAATAAAATCGAAACCTTTTTCAAACGTTGCGCATATTAATATCATAATCTATATAAAAAATATTGTACATCATTCATTTTACACATGCATTCGAAATTAAAAGTTAAAAATTAAATTCGTCCATAATGTGTTATAATTACTACTAGTAAATATGTTACTGCATAAAACCTCGACCCCCTCAAATATATATTTTCAGTGTCGTTAAAATTGTCCCATTCGGGTTAAAGCTGACAATTCGAGAGTTCGTTGACACTGACAGAAGAATATGGTATGGCGAAGAGTATATATGTACTCGTGTAGCTGCTGTTAGCAAAATAAATTAAAATTTGTACAGTTTGACCACCATGTCAAATAGTATATATAAATTTGTACACGATATCATAGTTTATTGGGTAATTGTTTTGCTTATTTTGCCTATTTGAATATTTCAATCAATTTATACGTACTTTTTTTTATTTTATGCGTTATAATCCTAAAAAAATATATGAGCTCCTGTAAAATATCGAGTTGTAATTCGTCTGTTTATGCAAAACAATATAAATTAATACCTTAGAATGTTTAACTTTTAACCTAAAGGATACATTTCTAAACCTTATTAAAAAATCGAATGTATTAATAACATACTAGTAATATAAACTGGTTAAAAAATAAAATGTATTATTAATAGTAATACATAAATTAATAATAATACATACCAAGCTTAATATACTATACATAAAATATTCTTAATTGATAATCTACATACTCACTCAGATCCGGTAAAAGTTTGAACGTAATGATGTTTATTTCCAATTCTTGAAACTCGAGAATCAAATTTTCGCAATTTCTACAGACCATGGCAAAGATTGTTAGAAAAATTATGATGTTCTGTATAATATCTGTCATGAAATCATGATAACTTGTCTGCAACACGAAGTAAGTATTTTAAATACATTAAGCAGCAATGGTCTTAACGTTGAGAAAAATAGCCAGCGGTTATTAATAAAATTGTTTGCGTTCAAATCGTTCTAATAAATTAATCTGTTTATTACTAATTTTCTGAGAAATATTGGTTCGGACAACTTTAAAATTTTAAAGTACAAAGAAAACTTTTCCTTAATACCTTTCTTGTTTATAGCCTAAATGTAGACAATGATTATTTTATACTTTGCCAAAAAGAACTAAATACCTTAAGCCATATTTTAGGTCGACTAAATACTTTATTCTGTGTTCTCATTGGGTAATTAGAGTTTGACCGTAAAGAGACCGTCCTTTTATATTCAAACTCTTTGTCGGTTTCTATTTTCCATGTGTTACAGTTTAGTTAGTTGATACTGTTTACGAAATATCTCACCAATTATTTTTATTATATTTCCATAAGTTTTTTTTGTAAGAAATAAAAAATAACTAGAACGTTCAATAAGGTAACAATTTGATATATTAACAATTATGGGGTACTTTACCGTGCGCTGGAGCAACCTGGACAGAAGACCAATGACTTAGGTTTTTTCAATCTATGGGCTTCAAATTTCAAATGATTATTATAGAATTTTGCTCGTTTGAGATGTTTTTATAAGTTGTGATTTAAACAAATTTTGGGAAACCTATTTCTTCATTTGTAGGGAGTTACAACTTAGGGGCGCTTACCAATCTTGTCTAATGAATGTTTCTCAAATATTATACAATTATATCGAATTCAGCTAACGAACCCGCTATTTTTTTTGTTTGAAAGATCATCGATTCCTTTCTTCTTGGAAGGTAATCAGCTCCTCTGATCTTTTTTTAATTAATTTATAGACTTTCAATTAAATAGTAATTGTTTAAGTCAATAAAACACTATTGCATAATGACTCATGTACGAAATTGTCATTTAAAATTACTTGAATTTGTTTATTTCATGCAGAAATAATGCATAATTTGCATTTCATCATGGACACCTCTTTATATCATCCAAGGACCTAAATCCTCTTTCTCCTTGATGCGCTTTATTCAATAATAATTGTTTTTAAAATGATATATTTGTACTAAAATAATAAACCTTAGATATGCATATGCAGCGATGTGATATTTTTTTAATCAAAAGGAACCAATCACAATACATTTACACATACATGGGCACACTTTGCAGCAGGCATTTAAATTCAAACTGCTCCGTACCACATACTTAACATGTTCCAAATTTTAAAATTTTTAAAAGAAAACAAAATGGTATGTTCTGCTTTAAAGTTAAATTCGCAAATAAAAAGTTAAAGAAGGGAATACTTAAAAAGATCTATATTTTTTCCCCTCAAAACCTGCGTTAGAGTTGAAAGACACCGATCGATTCACATCACCAAAAAATATGAGGGAGAGTTTAATTCGTCGCCGTCGTTTTTCAATCGATACATTGATAAACGCCTGTGTAAATTTTTGGTGAAGTATTACACATAAAAAAGGTAATTGCTTTAGGTTCAGGTCATATTTATATTGATGATTTCGTTTTCATAATTTGGGCTATACATATTTTAAATTTCTATTAACTGAAAAATATCAAAAATGCCTCTAAAATTTAACTTGGTGATCCTAATAAGTAACCAGTGTGAAATGAAAATAGGCATTACGGTTAAGGAACAAGTGCGAGCATATTTATTTTTATTATTGAGTTGATCTAAGATATGAAATGAGGGTGAGTTATTGATTTGGAACCATGAGTGCGTTTGGTTAAGGGGATAAATACTCGTATCAAAGTACTGAAAAGATATCTCAAGTTGAGTTTTAATATTAATAATTGTACGTCAAAGTAAACCTTGGGCAATGAAGAATTAAAGTCGATTATATGTAATTAAAATTATTAACGTAAATAAACAAAATGAAATAAAAAAATTACGTAGTAATTTTTTCTTAATAATAATTAAGTTGTGGAGGTTGAAATGCGGATATGCGACGAGAATTGAATTAGAAAGAAAGCGTAATGAATGTTGAAATGGTTTTATTACACTGAAAAACAAAAAAAAATATTAACGAGGGCTGACGTGACAGGTAAGGCATATATGAAAGAAGAGTAACAGTAAAACGTCAAAATCAGCTTGAGGAATGTTCAAAGATGGTAATATAAGAATACTTAAATATGGAAGAGTCCCCATGAAAGTACATGTCAGAGTGAGCGAAGCGGATGAGGGGTGTTAAGAACAAAGAGTGTGACATTTTTTTAAATTGTGGTTAAATCTATTTAGAAGGAAAATAATGGAAAGCTGCAAATAAAATACAGTTAGAGGGTTGAGTGGACATCGCGAACTTCAGAAGTGAAATTACTTTTTATTCTCATGCTTTTTTGTGTGTGCCAAAAATCCAATTGCCAAAGGTATGTAAAATTATCTAAATTTATCAGTGTGCCAAAAAATTGACAGTCTACTTATCTTTCTTTTCACTCACCACCCCTCTCCGTTTCCCTTAATCTTTCAACCCTCAATTTCCCCTCCTATTCATCTATGTCCATGCTTTGCTTATTTGTTTAAAATTACCTAATTATTTTACTTTTCTTTAAAAAATTATTCTCGACATGGGAATTTACTCTACCTCGGTGATGAGTTCTCACATATAAAACTGAAATATTTATTTATTTCGGATTTTAGTTTAAACTTCAGTCCAATTGGTTAAAATTTTTTGGTTAAGAATTTTTGCATGAAGTTTTTTTAAGAATATTTGTAAGTAACATAAATTTATTTATCATAATAAGTGCACAAACAAACCATTAGAATTTTTATATGAATATGTTAAATAACACTTACCCCTTGCTTGTGTAAATTTATAAGAATTTGAATTCCGAATACCGAATGAGAGTAGACAGTAGCCATATAGTGCATCATCTGAAATATTTAATTATAATATTTATAGTATACCTGAGTAAAGAGATATATGCGAGAAATTCTAGAAATATCATATATTACCTGAAAGTTAAACATTTTGTTCAATTTACTGCACAGATTTGAAAGGATTATAGTCACTTGGGGTAGGACAAACATATATTTTGAATCGTGTGTTAGATCGAAATAAATATTTCCATTAAATGCACTGTCAAATGATTCGTCGATATTAAATATGTCGTTCAGTAATAATTGTTGTCTGGTGCGCTTTAAATAGGCGTTGATTGTTTTTAACATGTCAGTGAGGATCTTTCTCAATATGCACATCAACATCATTTCAAGACTATTAGCTATTATAGATAAATTAGCAACCACAACTATAAAATCAATACTTTTATGCAATAATATGTGATTTATTAAACTTGTTAAAATTACGATGAACATGAGAAAAAAGGTCCCGATCTTTGCTGCTAGTTTAATTTCATCAACGCATCGATTTTTAAAATTTTCGCTGTAATAAGCTGAAAATTCGTCGAAAGTAATAAGCCACTCGGAGAAAATATTTTTAAGCCAGATTATATCGAATGTAAGTAAAAAGAATATCATTAAGAAATTTAAGGAAGCGATAACCCATAAAATTCCATTAGAATGTAATTGGAATAAAAGCCTGGATGTGTCGGACACATAGTAAGCAAACACGAGAAAAAGAAGCACCAAACTATAGATCGTTTTAAGTTTTGTTTTTATGAATTTTGTATCATTCGTCTTAGAAGTTCTATTAATCCCTAGAAATGATTGTACAGTGAGTATGATATCAATAGAATTTTCAATAATATTTGTATTGTTTTCCATAGTATCGCGCTCGATAGATAACTACAAGTGAACATCTAATATAAAGCAATGAAATATTGTAGACGAAAAGATCGATTAGCAACTATTACAATTCATTAGTTTATATCTTCACGCCCTATATCATTCGATATCAAATATTTATACATACTTTATGTAATGAAAGGCTCTATCCAAAAGAAGTTAATTAATTTTCACTGAACGTTCACGGCCTTGAAATGTTAGTTAGAACAAGGCTTTGGAAAATATGGCGGTAACTTTTTCGATTTTGTCAGGAAGTTTTTAGACGTGTTTTGAAAAGAATTGAAATGAAAAATTTTTCTGCAATTTTTTTTTATATATCCAATATATATATGGAAGGAAAGATTCGATGCAAATATTTTCCCGGTAAATTACAATTGGTTTTCGCATAAACTATTGCACGTTGTATTAGCGTTCATACTTTTTGCTTTGTGAATCTGTTTATTTCTATAGAAATTCTGTATTCTTACAGACATTTTTCTTATTTCTGTGAACTATTAATTATATATAATTTACTTTATTATATATTAAGGAATTTATTTTTATAAACTAAAGTGATCAAATTAGACAGAGGATGTAGCACTCTCAATGACAGGATAGAGAAACATATGTGGCATTTAAAGAAATAAAAAATACGACGGTTGGTAGGAAAGTTCAGGTTGATTAAATAACTCTGTACGTCTAGGTTAGTCAAGAATCTACAGGGATATTTAATCCGACGCAAATTTCTCGACGTTCGTAAAAGAAGACCGATATCGATCACAGCGTGGGAACAGAAGGTGGCGAAAATTTTTGTAAGTCCGAAAATTCATGTTTAAAAAAATTTGTACATTTGCACCAAAAGTATACGCCGAAGACGGCTTAACGCAAATGTTTAATGTTCCGAACCCAACTTTAACGAAGTTTAAATTCCAACTGATCCGCATACATGTAAATGTCTCTAAGCAGGTTCTTTGTTTTGATCTTAATACTGTCACTATTACCACAAATTTAGTATTTCATAACTTTGTTATTTTTCGTTCTATCAGAAATAAAACAAAGCCATTTTTAATTATCTTTTTTACTTTTCTATGTACTCATTTTTAATATAGAGCCTTTTAATTCCGCAAACTGACTGAAATATATAAATGACAAATTGTTTTCTTTTTAAATAATACCGTATTTGATTTCTCAGCATGTTTGAATGCCCTTTTGACTTAATTTTATTTTGTGCATCTTGTTTATGAAATGTTTGTGTTTATTTTTCAATAATGTGTAGTTAAGTAATCTATTCCAAGTCTTGCTTTTATTTGGTTTGATGCCAGTCTAGAGTAGCTTGGTGACCATTCTTTCTCTTTTTTTAGCGTTCCGAAGCCAAACTAAGAACTTGTTGTTTCGCCAGAGACAGACATAGAGCAAAGTCTGCATATCCGTTTGTATATTACAGTCGTTTTACTTGCAGACTATTAGTATTTTGAAGTTGATATTTAGCACGATTATACGTATTTAAAACGTCTACAATTGAGAAATAAAATCTTTCGAAGAAAACATTTTAGTGTAACTCTTCGGCATGTAAAAATGGGGTGAGTGTTTTTACGTACCCCATTCTGTAGGGCATATTTGAATAGTTATTTTAAAAAAAATATAGGGGTTTTGTCATGAATTCTTTCGAAACAGGGATCCGTTTATAAAAAAAATAAACTTTAAATTCATGTTTTTTTGAGTTACCTGTATCCAATACCTTGTCAGATAAATTGCTGTTTTTTAATATCTGGAAATCTTCACAATAGTTATAAACATATAGGAAATAAACAAGAAAATTATCAAAAGTGAGTAGGCTATATTAATTAATGATTAACAGCCGACAAAGTTGTGACTTGTAATTGTAATAGTAAAAAGTTGGTCGAAACTCCGTAGAAATGACTTCAATCAATTTAAGAACAAATTTGCATTTTAAAGTGTTTAATTATGATGCCTGTGAAAATATATTAACTAACATATTCATATCTTTACATCGTGAGGAATGTTATTATATTAATATGTACCATATATGCCATTTGATGTGTGTGACAATATATAGTAAGCGGTATATTTAAGATAATATTTTTTAAATTTTTATATGGATTAATAGAAATTCTATACATACTTAAATTTTTATAAATATCTAAATATGTAGGAAAACTTTGTAGCGTAGATTTTGCTTGTTCTCGACAAGTTTTTGCTTTATTTCGCTCAGATATTCTATTTTTATTCTCGGAATTTTTATTGCTTTTCTTATTTCTTTAACGAAAAATATTTTACTATTTGTATGTATTTTTAAATTTCGCCCTCGTTTCCCCCATCACGCTATTTATACTGTCTCTCAAATATTTTGTATCAAAACTTTTATTTATTCCACACCGTCCAGTGATGATGTGCGCAACATTTGCGTCTTGGGTGTGAGTTATTAGATCCTTACACGCACATTTTTGCAATTTATTTAATACGAGGTCTTCATCACCTATTTCTCACTAATCCAAGGACAGGTATAGATACCGGTTTATGTTTATTTTCAGACAATTCAGAGAATGTAACGGGCACTAGAGTTCGCTCGTCTTTGCAATGCAACGTGTCGATTGTATCTTTTCAAAATTTCAGATACGACTTTTTAACCATTCACTTCGATCATTTTTTTTAGTTTGTACTATACTACCTTTACTTGTGTGTGAGCAGTGAGTAGTTATCATCATTATTGTCCTTTATCGGGTCATTTCACAATTTTTTTGGCCACCCGGTTTTGTACAAGTTTTACTTCATTGTGATCTTGTTTTGCTTTTTTCATTAAAAATCTTTTGGAAAATTTTTACGGTTTAGGCTGTTGCACCACAAGATCGTAATGTAATAGCGTCTTCATAGAATATGCACCCCTCTAAAATATTTTAGTAATTTGATAGTAACCAAACGGGCGTAACCGACTGAATAATTATTTTTTGAGATACTATTAAAAATATCGACAAAATATTATCTTTCCTGCCCTATTTCCTTTATATCTAAAAATGTTAAAATCAAAGTTAGGCAAAAAACCATACCACTAAAATTTTCCATTCAGTTCACTAAATGACTATACCTGTGACGCTCAATTAAAAATTTTTGGAGATATATTTGATATTTTAGGTGAAATATAGTCTAAGTTATATTTTTTATTATTTCAAAATTTCCGACTGGACTCCAAGCAAATATATAAGCTTTATGACGACCCAAATACACATTTAAACCCATGGTTTTGGCTATTCCTGATATATTTAATAGTAACGCGATATATCCTTGAATTTTAGAGTAAATTTTCATAAACATATATTAACCTTAAATTTATTAATTTTTCGATATAACCTAATATTTTTTTTTTTTAAATTTAATTTGTATGCTAAATATATGTAATATATAATATTAATATTAATATATAAATAATGCGTGGTTTACATATATATATAATATATGTAAACCACGCATTTTTAAATTTATAAGTTTAAATAAGTAAGATTTAGGTATAAGACTATAATATTAAATTTTACGAACAAATTTTGAACCGCAATTCTGGACATGGTCACTTTACTCAAAGCTGTGAGAACGAATACCCGGTTTTGGTACATTTGAAATTGAAATTTTATCTGTAGTTTCGAGATATTTGAAATATTCGTAATCACTAACGAATTATCGAAACTTATAAATCACTTTCAGAAAAAACCACAATTTTTTAATTCGTTACATTTTAGTGTTTTAGCTACCAATGAAAGAAGAAGTCTAGGAAAATTGGAAATTGTTAGTTAGAAACTAAGGTAACCACTATGTTAGCCAACATCGAATTTCATTCACATAAATTTTTATGGATGTACATATATATATATATATATATATATATATATATATATATATATGTATATATATATATATATATATATATATATATATATATATATATATATATATATATAATAACGAGAGCTATTGTTCTAAAAGTAATAAATAAATAAACAAAATAATTATCTAATTAAGACTATTGAGTCTATAGACAGGCATAAAACTTTTATGGATATATAAATTCGCTGTAATTTACGTTACAACATATAGGCGACTTCTTTCAATTTATAAGTTTTTTGATAATTGCCAATTGTGGTTAAATTTTAAGAATTTAATTCCTGGTTCTGAGAATCGGATTTTGTTGGACTGTATAAGAGTAAATAGACAATATTTAATGGTTTAGTTTGAAATCCCAAAAATATTTGGTTTAGTAGGATGGAATTTATTTTTTAAGAAAACAATTAATTTGCTATTCACACTGCAAAACTGTGTAAGCAGCTTTAAAAATAAAGAAAAACAGAATTGTTAAACCTCACGATAATCAGTTGTGGTCCTATACCGCAAATTACATGCATAACATTCAATTTATTTATATTTTTTCATATATTTCTCCCTTTACATACGAAAATAATAAGTCCACTTCTAGAGTCAGATCAAACCTTGTGCAGCGTAGCAATTCATTGTGGAGTGGGTCATTGGGAAGAGTTTCTAGTTTGTACTCGTAACGAATGAGATCAAAATTATCCCAAGTTTATACTCGTGTCAGTATGATGATAAGTAATGCATGTTTGAACTATAAAATAATATATTTATAATAACTACTTATGCATATTTTAAATAACTACTGTTTACATTAGTGATCCTGTTTTTTAAACGAGGTGATGACTGCAGGAACTGTCATGTTTATATACCGGCGCAATTAATTTTGCAATTTAAATGGAATACTTAAAACAATAAGAAGTCTATAAAACTGGTAATGGCCTCTGTCGCATACATGAATTGTAACCTATGAAGACTATATTTGAGATTACCAATAAAGTCTATATCTAATGAACATGATATCGTACATGTGTGGCATGCGCTGTAACTATACATAAGAGTCCGGATGGCAGCCCTAAAAATACACTGATCTACAACAGATCTCCTGTTTCTTATGTCGCCAAACTTACGTCGTCTATAGGACGGAGCCGCATTTCCTTTTACCTTTTTTACTTTTATATACATATGTATATATATATATATATATATATATATATATATATATATGCATATATATATATATATATATATATGTATATGTATATATATATATATATATATATATATATATATATATATATATATATATATATATATATATATACACATACTCCAGCTAAGTGTTTGATTATTTTCAATGTTTGATTGAAAGTGAAAATAACTTATTATATCGTAAAATTTAGAGTGGTTAATTTTATAGAGGATCATCATACACTAATTGCGCGAATAAATATTATATCGACCTTTAAAAATGCAAATAGAAAATACAAAGTAATATCGTAACTTAAAAATAATTATTCCAGCGTAACGACAAAAATTATAAGAATGTACTAGAAATTAACTTGTTTGAATTTCATGTGAAGCAAAGTGACTGTGTGTGTGCTGTGCTGTGCGTAACAGAACACACACGCTTACTTTGCTCACGAGCTTTCTCTCACCAAGATTTTTCTTAACTAACTAAAATTTTGATAACGTTGATTTTATTGTACTAAAAATAATTGACGATACGTGCGGAATAACATAATATACCTACAATCAAGAAAACCTTATTTTATAGTTGAATGCGAAGTAAGAGTTCTGGTAAATATTTTTTCAACACCTAGTTAGAGAAGGTTATTTTATCAGGAAGTATTACGTTCACTATTCAATTTTAATATTTCTTTTAAATCTTTCACCATCTTGAAACTTATGGTGACTGCGTTCCAGTATTATATTTAAAAATCATATGGAAATAATATTTTTACAAAATTATGTGTTACCGAATAAACGAAATTGGTCGAATACGCTCTTGTAATAAGTTCCACACATTTGAGGTTCACATATTTCATCTTGAAGTACTTTCATCGGATTTTAATACTGCTTCATCTTAAGAATATGGGTGATACATTTTAACTTGTGACATTTGGATGTTCTGGTGAAATTTCTCGACTTCATAATTAATATCATATAGTGACTGTAAAATATTTTATGGACCGAATTGTGTTTTACTAATATTTAAATTATGTTTTATTGATAATTTAATATCTTGCATCATATCATCGAGGGTTTTGACTCCAGTTAGCCGTTCTAATTCCTCAGATTACGCTGTTAGTCATCCAACTCAGTCCGTGTTTAAATCATGAGCGATGAAAAGATTATGGTATCTATTTTCAATCTCATGTCTGTGGAGTATAGAAAATGGTAAAGCCAGTGGTTTTATATCTTGTTGTGTCGTATATAAGTGTTACGAGTGGCTAAAATACTGAATGTCTGTGTTTAGTCCATATATTGTCCTTGTTATAATACACATAGACAATAAACATACTAAATTGTTAAAATTTCAGTAAATATACTTATCTCAAACTCTCAAGCCGTCATCATTCCATGAGTAACTTATAGACTCATAAGCTGTCGTCATTCTATAAGTTGTATACCGAGAAGTTTTCAGACGCAAAATTAGTCTTTCTGGGTATTGTAACAGGGAATTAACCTCACAACCATTTACTATTCTCTGGAATGACATATAGACTTAAGGAATGAGGACAAAATTATCCAGGATGCTGTTAAGGAGCAGGATTCGGTTTTTGGCATTTCCAGAAGAGTTAAATATAACCTAATGGATGTATAAATATACACCTAGTGATACAGATATACATTTCGGATCATGTGTATATATCCTAGTGTCGGCGCGTCGTGGCAATATCGTAAAATATCTTCTTGTATATATTTGGGAATAATTGGCACACTCTCCTACACCAACCATTGGATCGGAGTTTTAAGCATATAAATTCTGGTTAACAAGATGTTTAGACATATAATTTTTTTTCAAAGATTTTATAATGTTCATCAGTTCTTATTCTCTTCTCTGTTTAGCAGCTGTGCTTGCTCTAACGGTAACAGCCGAAATATCCTAAGAGTTTTTTTAAATTTAGTATCACGATAAGAAATATGTGCCCGTATACTTGCGTCCATTCTTGTACACAATAGAGATAGTTTGGTCTTGGTAGCATTAGATCCACCTTCCAATTTACCCTAGAGCATATTGTTTAATACAGGTGTGATACATGATAATGTTTGTAAATATTCTTCCAAACAAATAAGGCTATAAATTTTGCGACACCCAGACACTCTCTTTGCTGCGATCCTTAAATTTTCTCTTGGTTTTAGTCTAAAAGACCGAAAAACAAGAACAAATAAAGGTGAGCAGTTAGTCTTGTTATTTTGCAATCAAGCTTGGAAAAAATTAAACTTGATAACTACAGAATCATTGGTCTTTACGATTACTAATTACTCTTTTGTATTTTCATTCTCATATTCAAGTAATTTTTGTTCATTCGTTTATATCAATGGACATGCCGATAGCAATAAATCGTGATTGAGTACGATAAATGATAACCTGAGTCTACCTTCTACATGCATCGCTGTCATTCAGTTACTTGTATTCGGAACATTGACGTTTGGACCTAGCCACTAGCAAGGAATTGAGGGCTGGCCTCATTTTGCATATAACAAGGGGCAATAAATAAATAATAGGGCAATGTTCAGTTTCAAATAAATTGTTCTTGTATCAATTATATAGAAGCTACTGATCTGTGCTTGAATACCAAATCTCATCTATAGATAATTTGGATCGTCCGCAATCTAAAACGGCATTGAAAACTTCCAGTAATGTTTCATCCAAGAATAACATTACGACTTCTCTTAAGAAGAATAAATTTAAATAGTGACCCTTCATGCCGTCTGACCATGCATTGGTCAGTTAGCTGGACATATTTTCTGTCGAAAATTTGAAACTTGATATTGATCCTGTCTGGAAACATGGTTTTCATTAAACACTGTCAACATACGTCAGAAATTACAGAAATTAAAAACACTTAGATCTACTAGAGTAAGGTTGAGTTTATTATATATTACATTGATTTAGTATAGCATATTGCACATGATTAACTCGTACTGAGTTTGAAGCCATGATATTATCGTTGAAATTAATTCAGAAGAAATAAATAGTTCACAGTGGGAAGAAGATTCGCAAATTGTATTCTTAACAGATCGTAACGATTTATCCAGTTTTTACAAATATATAACATATTTTTAAAAAAACAGAACCAAAAAATTATACCATTAACAATTAGTTTTATTTAAAAAAACTAACTTACAGCAAACAAAACGGGTATTATGCTATAAATGGAACATTTTTGATGAACCATTTTGAAAAACCCGTAACCACATTCCTTACAGACAAGATTTAACAGTGATAATATTAATAGAATCATATTTGTCATATTTTGACACTTCAGCACAAGTGAATTAGTGAAAGGGATAATTTTATATAACTGCCTCCTATATTTATTATATAATCTCGTATTATGCACACTGTGTGTATGCACACACACATATATATATTTATATATATATATATATATATATATATATATATATATATCTATTTGTGTGTGTGCGTGAGCGTAAATATATAAAAAATCGCATTAAATTTACATTAACCTGGTCGTGTATAGCGGAATACTGCATAAAGAAAAGATGATGAAATATATTTTATTGCTCAAAGAAGTTGAAAAATTTGTACAGCGGGATTTAATTCTTGTTAATTTTATAATCAAAATATATTATAACAAAACTTTCTTGTAAGTACAGGGAGAGTACCGTTCCCAATATAAAAATAGTATTGTACCAATCAGTTGATAATTCGTCGAAGATCATACCGGAGACTTAAGTACTCTACTGGAAAAAATACAGTCGAATTTAGAATCTACTTTGAAAGTCCTTAAGAACATTTAACAGTATGTAATGTTTTTAAATCTTATATTATTCGCAATTATTAATTTTTATTTTACTACATAAATATACTCTATCGCGTAAAGTTGCCGTAATTTTCTTAAATATACATTAATTTTATTATTTATGACTTTTTTATTTCTTCAACTTTATCTTTTTTTTTAATATTTTTTTATTTAAATGCACAACTCGAGAAATATTAGAGCTGAATTACTGCTCTCTATGTAATAAATTGTTTAAGATACAAACATTAAAAATGAGTCTGAAAATGGCAATTTCGATGGTCCTTCAAATTATTGATTTCGAATAATGAAAACTTAAATAAATTTAGGCGCGCCTAATATTTCGTCAAAGCTGTTTAAAAATATTAATTTTTCACAACGTAAATATATCGCAATGTATTTATTATATAACTTTCACATGCGTAAAATCATGGTGAATGTTTCGAAAAATTTAAGACCTTGTTTAATCGCAATAATTTTTCTACAATCTTGCCAGATATTACCAATCCTGTACTTTGCTTTCTTTATGAATTTCAGCTGTGTAGTTTTGGAATTAAAAGGGTTAGTATGGTAAACATTTCATCGTTTTTAGAATATATATTTAAATGTGCAATTTAAATTTGTGAAAAATTATTTTTGAATTTTTCGTGATACTCCACGTGGTTGGTAAAACGAGACAAAAAAGTTAAAACGTTATTTAACCCCTCTTTAACTTTTATACGATTATTTTAAAAAATTGGTTTGTAAAATATGTGAAGCAATAAGATATTGACTTCTGAAATGCCAACAATAACTTTCATAGGACTAAAATATGGGAAATATTTAAAAAATCATGACATCTGGAATCTTTGCTGTGGTTTTCATGCAATAAATGCGTGAGTTTCTAAAAAGTCATATACTTTCGTAATTTTAGCTTGAGTGGTTTCGAAAATATGGAAGGAGAAAAAATATATTTTTTTGGCAAATATCTTTCAATATGTCTCTGAGAACATACTATCTAAAATTATGCAAAAAAATATTTTTGAGGACAATATTACTAGCACTTTTAAACGACACACCACACGATATGTTTAATTAAAAAAAATAAAATTTCGTATATTTAATTTGCCTTCCAGAAAAAAATTAAAAACGAATATTTTTGAGTTTTAGCCAATACGGCATATGAGGATTAATATGTTTTATTACTTTGCTAAAACTCTTCGTCAAGTAATATCTGAAAAAAACGGTTATAACATGTATATGGACACGTTAATGTTATTATAAGGGTTATGTTTTTCTTTAAGGCTTTTTGTTTTTCTTTTGAAAAGGGCGAATTACAAAGTTTCCAATCTTTTGTAGATAATTTTATAGAAAATATTTCTGACAAAATTGTTGAAAATAAAATGCTGAAGGAAAGCACAGTTACTAAAACTTTAAATAAAGCAATTGATTTTAATTTTTCACAACTAAATGAAACTACTTGACGTAGTATTATTTCTACTTCGCTAGAAATAATATTACATCACGTAGTTCCATTTAGTGTGTGAAAAAATCAATTATATTGAATTTCTGCAAAATTGATATAATATTCAATAAAGCACTTATTCATATAGTGAAATATAGTATTACAATTTGTAAATAGTGTGATAGAAATAATACGTTTCGGTAAAGGTTTATATGTGCCGAAGTGCGTACATAATAGTCGTAGTGCATATTCTACTGGCACTTACGAGGCCTTTGAAGTGAACGTTTTGTATTTAACTAAAGCAAATTATAGAAAAAAGATCCCGAAAGTAAATTATGTCTCTGTACTGAGACAGACTAAGCGTGTGTCGGAATATACGTAAACTAGAATTACATAGCATAATTAGGATATTTTTCTCAACCTATTTTTTAACACAAAACTAAATCAATATATTTATCATAAATTTGCATTCATCAACATTCGAAATAATATATATCTGAATATAAATGAGATGTTCACATGAAAAGTTATAAAAAAACATCTACTGCTTCTAATAAGAATAAGTATCATTGCCGTATTTAAACATAACGCGTACCTAGGCAATTTTCGACGAATGGCTTGCACTCAACATAATAATGCAACTTTTTAACATTATTTTCGTCAGGTATTTGAAATCTCTGTCATAGAAAACACTAATAAAGTCATATTAAGGTTATCGGTCACAATTTTTTTTTATTGTGCAATTTCACTTCGATTCAGTGTTTACCCAAATTACAAGTACATATTGTAGTTTTTAGTATGATACATTCCAATGCATCAGTTCCATTAACGATACTTTTCTTTTTCGACAATTGAATGTTTCTTTCATCTTTACTCTCAGTTTGTAAATATGTTTTGAGATGTGATGGTGTTGCGTAAGTTACAGTTTATTTGATTACTTTTCTAGCTACTATCCTATTCTCATTTTTTTAAAACAATGAGCATATAGATATCTTATTTCATTTAGATGTGCTATTTGAGGAATCTCTGGTAATCAAATAATTAGTGCGAGTTAATCCCATTAAGACACAAGTTGATCGAATCAATTGACACTTTTCTTCCCAAACGTTCAGTATTGAATCCTTCTAAATTTTCCATGAAAATTTTGTTCCCAGTAATTCTTTCAAAAAATAATATCACCAGAATTGTTCCGCGAGGATGAAATATCTTTAACGTGTGTTGTGACATTATACGTACTTATTGCATTTTTGTCACTGCCTCTAAATTACATTAAAAACATAATTGTTAAATTTCCCGAGTTTGTTTTATTTTTGTAAAGGTGTTTATATTAACTGACCTTTAACATTAATTTATAACGATTGGTTTTACAAAGGTGCTTCTATAAAAGTCTACTTCATACTTATGCGTCTGTTTACATATTAACATATTTTCTTACGAAAAAGTTAAAAAATATTTCTCATATAGCATTCGCCATCTAACCTTTTGAATTCTTTTATTTCTTAGTTAAATTACATCTTTGTTTTAATTTCAGAAGATAAATTTATATATTTAGTTATATGGTCCCTGGATTTTTTTGTTTCTTTTTTAATATACTGTTATTTTTGTGAAAAAATGATAAATTCTGTAAAAAAATTATAAATCGATGTTTGCAAAAATTTAATTCGTCGCTTGTGAACGTAAGTGAGGAAATAATAAAAATATCCACTTTCCTTCGGGTATACAAGTTCTGGATTATATTTCGAGTGATTTCGTTAACGGTGTCTCGGAGATTAATGTGATTCTTAATTTGAAATGAGCGAAAGAAAATATATTTTCATAATAAATCTTCTAAAATACTTTTTATTTTATAAAGATTTCTTTTTATTTGATGTGTTAATTAGTTTTGTGAAATTAGCAAATCATAGAATGAGTTTTCTTGATTAATTATCATTTATTTGTTCACATCATTCTTTTGAAAAGACCGCTCGTCTCCAGATATCTAATTGAAATTTCGAACTTATCTTTATGCACAATTGACTGCTTATGAGTGACTCATATATGACGTCCCCTCTCCTTAGTCTTAATTTAAAAAGACATTTAAAAATATTGACTTTTAAATATGCTATTACGCCTTCAGCAGATCTGTAATTACTAATAAAACTAATTAAATATATTTTAAATAATAGTCCACAATTACCAGACCATGTAATTTTGTCCCTGGATAAAAACAGTATCGTATGTCGTACAACCGTAAATATAATATTCATATTTTTTTTCATTTGGTACTTGTTGCAATGGTTTTTTTAACAAAATAAAGTAACACATTAACTATATGTATATTGATATTTTACTTTTATAAGATGTTGGTAAAATATTTAACAAATGTCAAATACAATTACAAGCAGTTCTTTCTCCATTTGAAACATGTTTGAGGATATTTTTGTTGCGAAGCTGTTAAAGTTTTTGGTAATATTGGATTATTTGTCCTGATTGTAGCACGACTGCACCCGATACTGACTGTGAGTCTGTGAGGAGTCAACGCTTAAGAGTAATGAATTTATATACTCGTAGTGGATAGAAAATTGCTCATACTCTATGCCGAATCGATAAAATGGTACATAGTAATTTACATTCATATTTTTAGTAATGGTAACTCTTTTCTTATGCCTTTCATAGAAGAATATATGAAGACAATAATATAATCAATTCTAATAAATCTCAAATATACAAATTTTATAACATTAGGCATCGATTTCTATATTAACGTGGGACAATTATTCAGCTTTCTGAATTGATTCAACTAAATAGAAAAAGGAAATTTATACTCTTCAATTTGATAAAATTAAGAGCATCTTTAACATTAACTTTTACGAGACTGATTGCTACGTAAGCTACAATTTCGTATGCAGTTTTCTCGTCTTATGAGAACGAAAATATCTTAAGAAGTTTTTTGTCACGTTTTACTGATGCTTGGTGTGTTAGCGTCTGCAACATAACTCAATAATAAATTAGAAAGAAATTTATTAATTTATTTATTTATCACCTTTAATGCATATTTCTTATGACCGACTTATTGCTGCATAAGCAATCTCTTTCAGCCAACCAAAAAAATTGGTATGGAAACTTGTTGGTAGACCAAGAGATTCTACTTCATTAAGACTATTCACAGCATAATTTAAAGAGATAAAAAAGCAAAAAAGGCAAAAGCATTTGTAATGCAAACTATTGTCATGAATTAGGATGGGAAAGAAAGGAAAGGACAAGGGCATAAAAGAAAAGGGTTCAGGAAAGTTTGGACTTTTTCACTCGATCCTTCAAGAACTTACCTTAATTTCTAAGTATACATATACTGAGGTTATATTATCTTTCATTAT
The DNA here is from genome assembly GCA_039881145.1 of Druceiella hillmani. Classification (NCBI taxonomy): domain Eukaryota; kingdom Metazoa; phylum Arthropoda; class Insecta; order Lepidoptera; family Hepialidae; genus Druceiella; species Druceiella hillmani. The sequence continues at coordinate 10,992,483 of JAYKKI010000072.1, read as the reverse complement.
ATTTTGTAAAATACAAGTTTTTGCTCTATATGCAAAACCTATATGTAATGCAAACGTTATAACTAGCCGGTGACTTTAATTAAAACATTACTTTGCCAAAAAAAATTACACTTAATATTTATGTAAATGCATCAAAAGTTGAAAAAATAAATATATCGCTGTTATCTATGTAGTGAATCGATGGAAAGTTTCATTAAAATGGAGTTACTGTGGAAATTTACCTTTTTATGATATAAATAACATAAAAAAATTTCTAATGAAATGAAAATCTAAAACCATTTGTGGTGCTTTTATGTTATACGGCACGTCATTAGTAGTAAATAAATAAATACAATTTGAAATAAGTTCAATCAAATAGCTTATAAATTTTAATGATTTACATTTTCAGGAACTACGAATCACGAGATTAAGAAGTGGGTGTAGCGCATAAATTTAAAAATAAACTAACATATTGCCTTTGCGAAGAAGTTCTAAGAGTCAATCTTTGCAAATTGCCCATCTGAAGATGTTGATACAACGAAATTTAGGTCGTGGTAAAAATAAAGTATTAAATAAAGTAGAAATATTACTATGTTACGTAGTTTCATTTAGTTGTAAATACAAATTAAGTGATAATATATTATTGAATATATTTGGCGTTAATTTTGTAGAAATTCATTATTCACAATTAAGTGAAACTACGTGATGTAGTATTATTTCTACTATCTTTAATTTCTTTACCACGACCTAGGTTTTGTTGTATTACAACATCTCAAGATGGGATATTAGCAAAGATGTATCTTTGCTAATATCCCACCTGAAGATGTAATACAACGAAACCTAGGTAGTGGTAAAGAAATTAAAGATAGTAGAAATAATACTACATCACGTAGTTTCATTTAATTGTGATAATATATTTGTACAAAATTAACGCCAACTATATTCAATAGAAGCAATATTATTAAGTAATGTTTCGTTCTGTAATTTCTCATAAACGTGATGAAACGTTTTTAATTTTAAGAAAATTGTCACTTTAAAATTATCAGATTTATGCACATCCACCATTTCGGCACTAATTAAAAAACCCAACCTCTGATGCATATTTTAATATTTATGTGTATTTTATGATAAAATATTTGGGTTATAATTAGGTTTTACAAAGACTAGATGAATTGCACATTTGGATGACTCCTAAAGCTGTCGTCGCCTTGATGTATTGGGTTGATCACAGGGCGTTTGACGTCGTGGTGCGCCGCGGGGTTGGATTTCCGGCCGCTAGTCGAACTGGGCTGGACTGACGTTCAGGTTGGCTGTAAGAGAATGCTCTCGTAGCAATAAGTCCGTTATATGTATCAATTAGACACGTTAAAGCACATAAATAAATAAGTAAATAAAGCTACTTCATTCACTACACACATTGGCACTGATGTTATATTTATACATTTCAATCATGTTGTATTAGTGAAATTTTCTACCCTTCTCTTTTCATTATTTTTGGATTTTTTTTTTCATTTGATATATTTCTCCCAGGTTGTCTCCAGGCTCAATTTATGCAACATTTTATATGTCAGCGGAAATATTTCAATGGAACCATTCAAGTATTTGTTCAAGAGAATTATCTAATAATATGGTTGACCATAGTTTCCTGATCATTTTATCCTTTACCAAAACAATCATAATTTATACTTACTCATTAAGTAGATAATCATTAGGTTCTAATAGTAATATTTGGTGGAAGAAATTAAAAATATAAAAAGTGTTATTAGTGCAGTTTTGTTTCTGGTATCGTTAGGGCAACTAGGTTATTTTTAATATGAAGTGTTTTAAAGTTTTATGAAACGTTTCATAACGGAGTATAAATATGAAGAAAATACCCAATTGAATGAAACTACGTGATGTAGTATTATTTCTACTTTCTTTAAGTTCTTTACCATGTATTACAACATCTTAAGGTGGGCTATTAGCAAAGTTTCATTTAATTGTGAATAATGAATTTCTACAAAATTAGCGCCAAATATATTCAATATATGAAGAAAATAGTTGTATTTTTAACATAGCAAATAATAGAAAAATTTCAAAGACTGGTTTTGTGAGTTTACCTATTTCTTGATTTTCCGACAATGCTACATTTATTAAATATTATTTGTCCATCAAAAGTTTCTCGCTTGAAGGGTTGAAATTTATGACATTTATGAGTTGTTCAGAATACATATACAGGGAGTACGTGTTTTAATATCTTCTATTTAAATATAAAAAATATATAAGGGTAAACTAAACAATATGATCTTCTAATAAAGATGCTGTTGTAACAGATAGCCAAAGCTTCCGATAAACATGTGCGCAGTTGACATAACCGAACTAATTACTTGCCAATAGCTCAATTATTTGTTTTACACTGAACTATTTGCACCATTCCGACTGATCGATATCTCTCTTGTCATTTCCAAATAAATTACGAGTTAGTTATTTAGAATGTCTCCGAAATTTTGTATTTTTCATAATACTTCAAGCTATAATTTTCTTGGCCTCTCTGTATTCTAGGTTTAGGTGATTTATGCTATTTCAATGAATCCAAACCATTTCTTTATTTTTTCTTTGAGTCGTATTTGACTTCAGGACATATTTCTGAATATTGATAGATATGCACAATATATGTATGGTGAACTTGTTTTTTAAACTGGAAAAGCGCATTCAATGCGTACTAAATATTTTTTTTCTCTTTTAATGACTGGTAATAATAATGTTTTATTGAATCCTTTCATTCAATCAGATTTCCTGTGCTAAACCAGGCTTAGCCCTGTATGGATAGTAAAGAATACGCTGCAGATATGTCAGGATTGACCATATTTATGTGGAAAATATTATTTTTCTGACTCTTAATGGTTAGAGTAAAGAAAGTATATTAATGGTTACAGGAAAAAAATTAACGGTATTGAAAATATTTACCGCATTATAATAATTAAAATTGTATATTGAAACAAATATCTGATGTATTTCTACCGCTAGAATGGAATTTGCACGATCATATCGAGTTAGTGTAAATTGTTGAAATATTAAATGGTACCGGGATAAATATTTTAATATGACTTTATTTCCCGTCATCGTCGTGGGCAAAAGTACTAATTTGTTAAGAGTACTAATTGTTCTCATCATTCCTGTATTATTTATATATGTATATATATATATATATATATATATATATATATATATATATATATATATATTTATAAAGACACGCACACACAAACATATAATGTTGAAAATAATGATTACCTTCCAAGTGAAACAAATAATACAAAAAATTTGGCATGTTTTGAAAATAAAGTTAAAGATTTTCGATTGATACGAAACGAACAAAACAAATTATTTTATTATAAAATAGTAGGAAGGAAATATACGACATAAAAAGGAACATATATATCCTAGCATGATTGCCTTGCCTTCCACTGAAGCAAAATCAGCAGCGATGATAAAAAACATAACTTTTCATCTTCTTATAATCCATTGTTTTATTTGTCTTTACGTATAATAAAAGTGTAACAGAGTGATTTTTGTACACCGTAAATATGTTAGCGTAAATAATGATAATAGAAGCCAGAAAACCTATGTTCAGAATTTTAGTCTATCTATTTATTAATTTCTTTGTTAGTCGTGCAAAATCTATTGCACCGTTTATGATAAAATAGACCCACATATGAGAAAAAAAATTCTAATAACATTTCTTATTCCGAATTTCACGCGAACGAAGTCGCCCACGACTTCGATCGCATGAAATTGGCGTCTTTCTGGATCGGCGTATATATATATATATATATATATATATATATATGAGTGATCCCATGGCCATTTGTCCAGCATATGTATGATATTTATATGCTAGTGAAATGTTACATGGGACAAATTACTACATAATATTTTTTCACGCAGCAACCAATGCTTTAAAAATCCTCAAATATTATGTTACGTCTCCTCGATATGTCTTTGGTTAGTTAATTGTACAATTTTGACACGTAGAGTGTATCTGTAATCTGTATCTGATGCTATTTCTCCTGCTATGAATCTAATAAACAGTATTGTATAAGTTGTCGGTCTTTGTTCTTGTAGAGTTTCATGGGCATACTTTTAATATGCAATTGTCAAAGTCATTCAAATGTCTCTTTGGTCTCTTCGTAAACGCTCCCTCCAATCGTCTCTGTGCAATAATTAAAAGTTAAATTACATATTTCGTTAGTTCACGCTAAGTTATTTGTCCATAGTTGATGTTAGATTGTCTAAGTGCATGGTAAATTGATATAAATATCGACCAGTTTAAATTATTTTTTATTTTTTAAGTTGTACTTCTATTACACAATCGGGTCGTATTTTTGCATAACTTACCTGCCAGCATACGTGTTTTTAAATACGAATACCTATTAAACGATACTTACGCTGGCATATATTTCATTTTGAAATGTACCTTTTCAATCTGCTTTAGAAATATGTTCCAGATATTGTCATTAAATACGAGAACTGTGTTGTTGGTGAATGTTAGCATCTTACATGTGATGTAAATTACGATCAATTCTTTGGGATATATTTAGAATAATGACGGTTTAAGCGCGCTTTCTTGTGGGATATAATAATTTTGTGTTTTATTTGTATTAATATTGATATTTACTCTATTTGCCCTGTCTATGGCGTGGATCATGAATTAGTTATACACAAGTTAATCGTGTTACATACAGGGTTATTATAATACTAGTTCCAAATTATTCCTTGGGACACTGAAATGAAAACTTAGGAGAAGTCGAGAAATATAGAGGTAAATACTTCATTCCTGTCCACGTGCTAAACTACATGCTTACTGCAAGTTTGTGTTGAATTACTGGTTCCCTTTCTCTCCTGAATCAATATTGATTTTGTAGAAAACTTTTAAATATTCTCCAAATACTCAATCAGTCTTTGGGTTATCGATTCAATAACAAAATTAGTATGCAGTCGTTAATGTATCTTGTCTCTTTCTTTAAAGAAGGATATGAAACTGGTTATTTTAAACCCTGTTGAAAATTGGTCAGCCCCTGTAGAATTGGCCAGCCATTGTACTGTTGATCACAAGTGAGTGAACAATTTCTAGAAATAAAGTTTGTATTTTCGCACCAATAAGAACTAAAACTGAAGGAATTGTGAAAATGAAAACAGTTAGAACAATGTTGCTTTAAGAAAGAGACTGTATGTGTTTTATTTTTATTGTTTTTAAGCATATCTCTGCACCTTTCCTAGCTACATTACAAGTTTAAGAGAGACTGGATGTTTTATCTACCATAGAAAAGAAACACTCTGTCTGTTTCAAATAATTACGTTATGTACTTTTAAATATATTGTGTAAAATTCATCTCTTATGCATTTAGTTGATTAGCTATTTCACCTAAAAATGTGAGCGTTGGTTAAGTTGCCTGGCATTTTTAAGAAAACTGATGTAGACAAATATAAACCTGCAAACATTTTGATAAAAATGAAGGGAATATGTGAATAGCAAATCTTTACAAACAGTGCGTATAATTTTCACTATATAAGAATTTAGGTATTTCCTAAATTCTTATTTATTTACTACCATTAAAATTTGCAGATGTGAACACATAATACCAAGTAAATGTTACACTCAGGATTCCTAATAAAAAGATAGGTCGACTAAAAAGTTTTGCAAAAAATTACGTCATCCTGCGTCAAATTACTTAATTAGCTTGTTAATTTTCAATTTACTTATATTTTATGAAAGAAAAAATTTGGAAAAATATAGAGTGACTGTTAATGGCATGGCATCGAAAATGACCCCGACGTGCGGTTACTCGTTCTCCAAAATTGCTAGTATATGTCGTTTTTCTCTACATAGCAATTTACTAGACTAGTTATGAAGTTGTGACCTTCGCAATAATAATGGTGATTAAATTAAACAAAATAAAAATATTTATTTCAGATTTTGACGACTACATAATAATTAATCGAAAACATGTATGTATTATTTTTATATCTAAATAACTAGATTGATTTAGCACCATTAGTAACACGTACGATTAGTTTAATTTGTTTTAATAGGTTAGAAATTCACATTTTTTCCAAGTTCGAAAAAATTACAAAGTGAATAAAAATTTGTAAACGTGCTAAAATAGACAATAGAACTAATAAATAGACTTCTATAAAATGTAACATCATAAATTTATCAACATATAATAATATTTCTTAAAAATAATATTTCCATTTTCCACATTTTTTTTGTTATTTACTCGCCGAAATTAATCTGTAAACTTAACAGAATATCGAACGTTCCTTTCTTTCTATATCCTACCGGAGATAGTCTGAAGTGTCTACAATATACCAGAAATCATCAAAAATATGCCTGTCTGTTAGTTTCTGACCTAATGTATAATTTTACATAAATATTGGTTACATAAAGAAACACAGTTGAAAGAAATGACTTGAATTTTGTATATTCCAGGTCTGCATGCATAATATATATTAGGAATCGATTTTTATTCAGATATGAGAATATTTATTCTTTTTTAGGTTTTCAGGCTTTAAATTCTTTGATCGACCAAATATGCATTTAAGCAAATAATCTTTATTAATTTAGAAATATCTATAAGATCTCTATCTATGAGAATAATCAAATTATTGGGGTTACATTGTATTACAATTTTTGAAGGTGATTTTGAAATTCAAATTTTCCCAAATTTCTTTAAATTGATTACTTTCTTTTTTAATTACTTTCAGTGGCGTAAGTTACAACCTAAATGTGATTGATATTGATTTTAAATATTCTGACATAATTTTTAATGAAAAGGCCACAAATGCAGTAAAACTGTATTATTTACCATTAAAATCAATGAAAAAACCTACTAATAGATACATGTATCAGCTAAATCAAACATAAAGGATTTTGAATAAAAACTGAAAGTTTCTGGAATTACGACAGCTCTGACAAGTATTGTCCTCGATGGATGTTCAGCAGGTCCACTTAGAAGTAAATAAAGTTTTGATCTGAAAAATGATCAAGTATTGATATCAAGCGGTGTCAAATATTGATGTGAATAGTTTATAACTAATAAAATACATAAAATAAAGTAAACTTTTCATTAAATAACAAAATATTTTTTATAAAATAATTGGCTATTGATACCAAGTATAAGAAAAACAGCATAACTCGTAAATAAACTTAGGAAAGTCAGTAACAAGGAAAACCGCAGATCGAAAAGTTGCAAAACGGTAAATTGTCCTAGTCTGCTTACATCGATCATATTTTTAACAAACTGCGTGTAACGGCTCACTTGCGGTGCTGAAAAAATAAATAATACGAATTTTGAATTAAATCAAAAATATTTATTACTAATTTCGCCAAGTATTGTAGTTTCTAATATTACGTTACAGTCAGAAAATTTATTATAAACAAAAGTTCTCTGGTTACACTGAGAAAGCAATTAATTAGGAAGTATTTTGACTAACGCTCTAAACAATTTGAGAGCAGTTGATGTAATGTCAATAAATAAAATGTGACAACTCGATTACTGTGCCGATATATAAATGAAAGTCCGTACGAAATCAGCTTCATTATTCTACAAGCAAACAAGTGAGACTCGAGGCGACTTGAAACGAGTGAAATTATTTCCAGTTTTTGTTCATATTCATTTGGAATTCGAAGGAAAAAACCTTAATTTTCATTCATTTCTTAAGTTTTTGAAAAAAAAACATTTCTAGTAGAATTTCATTCAGGTTTTATAAAAATTACAATTTTTGTACTTTATCTTTTTATTTTTTAAGCCAAAATAAAAATTACAATAATTAATTAGCATCATACGAAAGACACGTAAAATTTCTAAAATCTGGATCCTGTTGCATATTTCAGAATATAAATGAATGCCAATGTCAAATTTAATATTTTAGCGAGTACAAATTTGTTTCAAATAGTATTAAACTTGGGTGAAGTTTTGTACGGAAACAACGTAGAATATCAATATTTATTATGGGATCTAAGTTATTATTTCAAATTACAAAGATAGTATATCTAATTTGCTTTACACTTGTGAATACGTTTACTTTGTCTTAAAATCATAATATTTTCGCTTTAAAATTACCAATGATTACTGGTTGGAAAATGCAAACAAGGAAAAGAAAATAATCGTAAGAGATGTTTACATAGGTGCTTTAAAATTTAGAGACAAGCGGTACGATGTGGCTCAACTACACTCGTATATAATTGTTCTTCCAGCTAATGTCCTCACAAAGCTCAAAAGAACTTATGTAATACTCACGTATACGGTCATTTATTTATACTGATGTCATTCGTGACTTTGCAGTCTCAACTTGCAGATAATTTTTTTCACATACGGGACAGACACCTACAAGTGATACAATATGATTAATGGGCCAAAGCACCAATCAAATGAAAAAAGACCTCTCTAAATTCTAAAAAAATAAATTACTAATAATTATGATCTAAAAACCTGCTTTTGTTTGAGAATAATGAGATATACAATTCATTTTAATTCATACTCATTTTTGTATGAAGATAAACAATTTATTTTGTAAAATACCGCTTTCTGCTGCTTTTAATTGATAGATTAATTAGGCAATGCCGACTTTTATTTACTTTATTTTAAAAAATCAGAGTATGACAGCTTATTCGAATAGAATGTTTTAGTAAATTTCATAGATGATTGTATATTCCCTTACAGAATTTTAAATAAATATCCCATTGCCTGCTTTAGGAATATAATTCTGTTTTTAAAATTCACACAATTAATGAAGACAACAAATAAAAAGGTGTAAACTATATACTAACATAAAAAACGGAGTTGAAATGAAAAAGTAAAAAAGAAATACTTACGTCAAATTTATAATAGAAAAGATGTGTGTAGGTCACAAAGTATACCATAAAATGCCAATGAAATTGATAAAAATAACTGAAAAATTCAATAATACATGATTAATAAAAGCTAAAAAAAATAAAATTTACAAAGTTTTGCTTAAAATTCTACGGCACACCTGATTTTGAAACATTTTTTTTACATGATTTACACGATGAAATTAAATTTACAAGTAGGGGGCGAACTAATATTGAGTTGAGGACTTCCGAATAATGCTTCAGCACAAATACCGGATGTTGAATTATTGCTCAATTTCAAGAAATTGTTTAAAACTTCAACGCGTTTTGTGACACTCTATATCAAAAGGAAGAATAAAATTATTTCTGAATCTGAAATGATAGTGGCAACTACGTTAAACACAACATAAATTCTATGTATCATTTTATCAGTTTGGAATGTTATAGAAAATTTCAGATCACCTAATGCATATAGAATATATTAGACGGCTAGAAAACATATGACCACTGGGTTCCGTTTTTTATCACATTTGGTAATTTAGTTTTCGTAATGATCATCCAATTTTTTAATTTTCAGAGTTAATTCTCTGAATGCATTCCTGTCCCAAATTATGTCAATCAGCAACATATACAGAACGTGAATAGTTTGAAGCAATTTAAAAGCTGAGAAGTAAAATCGACTTTCTACTCTCAAAGCGATTCCTGCTAGCCACAATAATGTACTGCATATTGACAAAATATATAACCTTCCGCACCATAACATCCATCTCATGGAAAATCGGTTATGAGTTATCGTACAAAGTCCGAATACGTATTGGTATGCTATAACTGGCTAGGCTGTGTTTTCAATTAATCTTTCAAACATTTTGATTCCTTTAAATTATTGTTATTGCGTAGTAGGTCTTCTTACTAAAAAGTAGGGAGTAGACGTTTTATTTAGTGAACGTGCGTGAGGTGAATAACCACCATTATTGTGTTATTTTGGGGCTCCCTCACAAAAACGTTAAAATTGATAAACCGACGTGAGGTTCATTATTAATTTATTCAACATATGGTTATTGATTTACTTTATTTGTGTCACATATGTCTAGCCTTTGACGCAATAGAAGAAATGAGTAATGTAAATATTTATCTATGTAACAGATTATTGAATTCGATTTTCTTGTCATTTCCATATGTTTCAGTATTTCAGCTCTTATTAAAAATGTTTACCCTATGAAAAAACTTAAATACTTGTAAAGACGTAATATTTGCTAAACAAAAAACACGATCAAGTGAAGAAGAACTCGCGTCACGCGAGTTTTGTACAACACATTAACGTGAAAATTTGCAAGTAGGTTACATTAGAAATGTATAAATAGGAACCCAAAAAATAACAAATCGCTTTGTCTCATAATAATTTCAAGTAAAATAATAGATTACTTCGTGACAAATTTTAAGATTCTAGGTTAGAGGAACGTGCCTTGAAGGTATCAATAACTGAGTCAACGTGTTAGTCTCAAAATAAAGGATATTTAAGAGGACGATTGAATTTATTACATTGAGGCAGAATCTTGAGGTAGATCTCATTTGTTTATAATAATCTGGTTGTAGATATTTAGTATCTGATATTAATGAATAAATAAAAAACAAACGTACAACAAAGCGATCCTATAAATGGTCCCTTTTTTGTTTTGAGATACCGAACCATTTAAATGCGCTAAAAATTTAAACTATTTCTAAATTACCCCAATAACGTGAATGATCTAATAGATATACATTGTATGTACATTTCTAAATTAATAGCATGTAGTTTAGAAATTAAAACGCAAAAATTTTAAAGAGTTAACCAATATTCTTAGAGCCGAATTAAAATCTACTCCTAACATGTATTTACACGAGCGATCCTGGAAAATTCAAAATTCAAAATATATCCGTCTGTAGGTTTTTTTCCATTTTGAGATATGTACATAAAATTATAAATTACATCAGACACTAATAAACTGACACATTCCAGTGACTTCTGTCATGTTATAACAACTTTTGGACTGTCTCCAGTAGGTTACATAAAGAGTGGGGCTATCGATTTGCCGCTCAGTTGTTGCTGAATTTCGATGAGTAAATAACAAACAAAACGTAGACATTTCGCGAAGAGAACTTATTAGAATGCACTTTTTTCGTGAATTGTTTTATAAAGAGAGAAAAGTGATTGAAGTACACATATGATATAAGAAGGTATACTCTGTTATACCACAATTACACATACATTGGTTCCAAAGATTAACTGAAGAACATTTTCAATAGAAAAGTCACTTTATGCTTTGAGAAAAACCAAAGATATTATGTTTAGTCAGAATATTAGTAAACTGAGATGACGGTGTTATTTATTAGCCAATTCAATATATTTTGGCTTAAAGAACATGGTAACATATTGTGAAAAATATTTACAATTTAAACTTTTAACAGAATACAAATCGGAATCTGGATTTATAATCATAATTACGTTGAAATTAACAATTTAGTTTTTACTTGACTGCGTAAAGCGAGATGAGGATAAAGTTTAATGGGCGTACCTATTTATATACATTATTATGTAGTTTATGTAGTATATGTCTGGATGTTGAAATTTCCGGCAGTATGAACGGCTTGAAGAGTTTTTGTGTGGAAAGTGTGCATTGCATTCATTTTCTCCTTAAGAGTATAAACAAGTATATGACGTCATTCGAATTCAAATGTGGCGCAAACTGAAGATAGCGAATACGTTTGGCTACAGCTCGGTCTAATTTGATCATCCACAGTATGTTCACGTAGCGTGGAACATGGATAAGAATAAGCTGATAAGATGCAATTTATTATATACAAGTTTTGAAGGTGTATGGCATGATATAATCCACCGATAAACGTTATATTATATATATATATATATATATATATATATATATATATATATTATATATAATGAATTAAAATGGATACCAATAAAATCCTCATAAGCGAGTACAAATCACTTCGAAACTTTAAGCAAGATTGATTTAAAGCTCGGCCAGGAAAAAATTACATATTCGGAACATAATGAACTTTCTTATTGCTTTAATGTATTTATGCGTATGATCTTATAATGTACAGTGTATGTATTTCTTAACGGGATTGACATAGGTATTTGAAGAAATAACCCAAACAAAAACGTCAAAAAAATAATATGGAAGTACGTAAAGTTAAATACACAAAAATATTAAAAGCAGAAACAATCCAACAGCTCTTCTATTCTATGTTTTTTTTATTGATGAAATAAACTGAATCATGAAAAAATCAATGCCACCTATCCGATATACATCGCATTTCAGTCAATTAAAAAAATAAATTGCATACCGGCTAAAAGGGAATCAAGCACGCTTTCGATCCATCTTGAATTAAAAATCCACATAGTTAATTACAATATTATACTTTCTACCTCCCACAAGATAAGTGAATTGTTCATTCGAGTTCTAATTTATAAAATGGTCCTTTAATTTATTAAAGCGTAAATTTGATTTTACAAGGTTATTAGAGATATTTCATTTTTAATTCATTTTACTGTTCCATTGAGATGCATTTTTACAACTTTGCTGGCTACAGTATCCGTTTTAATTAGAAATTAAAAATTCCTACTAAGGCCTATCGTACTTTCAAATTTTGTACAGTGATTTAAATTTTAAGGGCAGTACAATACGCCTTATTAACTCTTAATAACTCGCGTGTGATGAAAACGCTTAGGCATCAAGTAGCTGTAACGAAAAATCTAAAGTAAGTGGTGATAGAGAGACAGAGGGATCGGGTGATTATTTTATTGATGAAAATAAAATCATATGGTCAAAAAACTTACTCATCAAAGTTTTCAAGCTCAGGGTAATAAATTATTCACACACTTGCAAACCCAAAGAATTGCTAATCAAAATAATGTTATTTTAAAATATTTCGTTTTGTTTCTCGACTGAAAAATCATAAAAATGATTTTGAAGAATCCAAATGATTCCATAAATATTTTCATGATAAATTTCTAAGAAAAAATAAACTCCTATTTTTTTCAGGGATTTGTGTAATGGCTAGTGTATTAACTTCTTCTCATTTAAAGCGTAAAATTCGTAGAGCAAACGTTGGTACTGGAGTGAAATTTTCCTCTAATACCATTAGTTTAAAAAAATTTTATTTATTCCCTTTTTAAGGTATAATAATAGACTAAATAAAGAGTAAGGCTACCGAAACCTAAATAGACTCACATAAGTAAATTTTTTATCTTCCAAAAATTATATAGATGTTACAAGAACATTACACAATTTTAGAGTTTTAATGTTATTGATTGGGGGTTTTCAGGGCTATGTACAATCTTAGTAAACCTAGTAAGTAAGGAATTCAATTTTATTCTATGGTGGGCACCAAAACATATTATGCACATAGTTTCAAAGTGTACATCGATAGTCAACTAGATGGGGTATTTAAAACTGTAAATGAGACTAACAATATCACACTTATTCTAAAAGAATCAACACACAGAAATAGAAGAAGTATTATGATAATTTATTTCTCCATAAATGCGCCATTAGTACAGACTTTAGGAAAAAATTTTAGCTACTTGGTACTGAAGGTAAAGATAAAAAGAAATCCCTCCCAATTTCTGCTAAATGAGCAACGCTCGAAGCAAAATTTAGTATTGAGATTCAAAGAAAATATGATTCTCTATTCTTACGTGAAAAAAATCCAAAGCAATGATTTTATAGTCTACTGTGCAGCACAATGGCAATGATGTGACATCGACTAAAAATAAGCCAGATGTAACTTTTTAAATAGTAAAACAACTATAGGCGTGGACATTATCTTCCACCAGTCGCGCTAAATACTTACACTATTAGTCGCGTGGACCCCCGTGGACATCAGTGTTTACTTGTGAAAGAGAAACAAATAAAATAAGTGCCAATATTTATTTTATATAAGAATTTTAAGGGCAATATCTTAACAAAAATATGAAGATTGAATATATTTGGTGTTCATTTTGTAGAAATTCATCATTCAAAATGAAATTAAACTACGTGATGTAGTATCATTTCTACTTTCTCCCAGTTCTTTACCACGTCCTAAGTTTCGTTATATTACAACACCTTTAGGTGAACTATTAGCAAAGATTAACTCTTTGTGCGGGTTTTCCCACTGCTTATGCCAGTGCGTTAATTTTGGGAAAGCGATATAGTTTTTAATATATTTTCCAAAGTTATATAATATGCAAGTATTTTTGTGAGGGTAATAAATTAAATTGATGTTATTCTATGAGGTTATATAATGCAAATATTCCGGTGCATGTAATAAAATTAAATGGAAATTACTCTCAGTAATATATTTATAAAACAACAAGGGTATATGATGGTTAGAATAAGGTTATAGCCCACCACTACCAAGCTAATAGCCCACCTGAAGATTTGTATTACAACGAAACTTAGGCCGGGGTAGAGAACATAAAGAAAGTAGAAATAATACTACATCACGTAGTTTCATTTAATTGTGAATAACGAATTTCTACAAAATTAATGCCAAATGTATTCAATATCTAAGAACAGCTGGTTTGGCTACATTGGCGATATTGTACCGTCGACTCCAAATTAAATTTCGAAAGACGATACAAACCAATCGGTTCAACGAAACTTGGATAAAGTTTAAACTTACACCAAGTAACGTGAACATGAAGACTAGTGGAATAACTTGAGCAGCCCATAAAGCAACAACAAAAGCCGTCACCGCTTGGCTGAAGGAAGAAGTTCGGGTAGAAATCATAAAATGAGACAACATAAATCTCAGCCTAAAGGTAATACACTCTTCTTTAACATATATCCTTCACCCTATAGAATTTGATACATTACAGTATAAAATTAGAAATCATGTCAATGCTATAATGAAAAACATAACACATAAACAATTAAACAGACTTAAAAAACTAAAAGGCAAAACCCAGAAACCAAAAGTTATACCCAAACATTTTATCCTAGAACGGTAAACCTTTCAAAATTAACATTTAATAATAAAAAAATAGAACTTGTAAATAAAGGATTTAAATAAAATATTCCTTACCACACCCTCACGAAAAAAACATAGACTACCACAAACAGTAGATACTACGATTTCATTTAGTAACCAGGACGCACTTACTAAACACAAAGTTGCTAATATAATATGTAAAGAATACTCTAGACCCAAAACACATATTAATGAACAAATTTTGAAACAACGTAATTTACCAAATAATATTAATAAATATAAGCTCATTCTAGCTAAAGCCAACACTATAGTTATCCTAGACAGAAGTGAATATAAAAATATAGTGTACGATTTGCTTAAACCAAAAAACTTCATAAATCTACAAAAGGACCCAACCACAACGTTTGCAAAAAAAAAAATAATCAAGACTTGTAATATCATATACCCATACGACGCATACATGAACGCACACTCAAAATAATTAGCCATTCACCTTGAAGAGATCTTTCGAAATAAAATCGAATTTGCGCCTAAATCTCTGTAAAACAATTCAAAATATACATCTAACACCAAATTGTAAATTAGTACCAATCGACGTATTAAACTCAACAAAAAAGAAACAGTTAAACCCCGCTGAAATTATAGAAATTATAGACTTGTTTAAATCATGCATGGACCAAAATTATTTCTTATTAGATAAAAAAAAATTTCAACAAGTCAATGGCCTTGCAGTGGGTTCCCCCCTTATTCCCCTCTTAACCGAGTTATTCGTGAACAATCCACAAACCAGCCCCTTAAAGAGTAAATTAGCGACTAACGTAGTATACTGTTATAGATATGTAGACAATATCCTTATGTGCTGGAATGATACACAGCGGCAGTTAAACCAGTTTGTTAACTTTGCGAAACATAAATTTAGTATATTTAGAAAAGACACATTTGCCAACTCCATAATTAATGGTCATTCACAACACACTTGGTCCCATAAGTTAGCAGCCTTCCATTCGGTATTTCACAGAGCATTAACCATCCCACTAGAAAACCCCAATTTCCGTAACGAAATAAAAAGTATAAAACAAATCCCAGTAAATAATAATTATAACCCATCAATTGTCACAAAACTGTACCATAATAAATTAGGAAAAATACTAAAGCAAGAAATATACCCGATCGTACGAGATATTAATAAAATTTACTACATGTATATATGAGATGGATTCCATATCTAGGTAATGTGTCAATTAAACTAGGAGATTTTACTACTAGATACAAAGAACACATTGCCAGCTGGCGAAATAACAAACGAAACACATCTTACTTTACAAAACACCTCATTGAAAATAATCATAACCCTCATACCGACAATACTCCCTATTTATTACAAATAAATACAAAAGGCAATATCAATATCCTAGAAACAAATATACATAAAAGAGACACCAAAGATAATGTATTAAATGAACGACTAAATATAACGTCATCACCCATACATAATATCTTATAGACATAATATAGGTAGACAACAATGATACCGCAGTATACTTCAAATTGTTTCAGCCTGGCTACACGCCTATATATATATATATATATATATATATATATATATATATATATATATATATATATATATATATATATATATATATATATATAATGAATGGTATGACCTTGTTATAACCATCTGATACATTTGCTATTGTGTAGATATATTACTGAGAATAACATCCATTTAATTTTATTACATGCACCGGAATATTGGCTAGGAATAATCTCATAGAATAACATCAATTTTAATTATTAAAATCATAGTCTCACAGAATTAAAATTTAGATAAATGCACTTCAATTTTTTTTTTTTGTTAAAAATTTTGATGGAATTTCTTTTTTTTCAGAGAGCACCAAAAAAAATGAGCTTATATTGCTACGAGTGTTTTGCCGTAGGAATAATATTGTACCAATTATCGTACGTAATGTTACGCCCCGTACTTGTGATTGGTCCGGCAAGTCAATTCGCGATGCTAACTGTGTTATTTGCTTAATTATATGGACCTTCTGGCTTGCTGTGACTGATGTTTGAAAAGTTTGAAGCTAAGTTGTTTTGGCGTCAACAATAGCGAGGTGTTTTATCCTATATTTTTTTGGTTTAGTTGGTATGTAGACTAAACCGAAGAATCTGTACAAATAGTATTTCCTTTAAAGATGTAGATTGTAAGAATGCCATAATTATTTGAAAAAATATTATTTCAAAAGTAAGTGACAAATTTTCATTCAATATTTATCGATTCTATGATGATTCTTTCATTGATTCTTTCTACGTGTAACAATTTAGATACCTGTGCCTGCCTTATAATTTCAAATTGTCGTTTTAATAAATTTCGCATTTTTTTATTTTCAGTTTCAGCACCTATATGTCATAGATGTGTTAATATACTCTGTCAAGGTTAGTAATTATAAATTGTACTAGGGAATGTTGATCAAAATAACGTAAAATATTGGACACACAAACCAATAGCTAAGGCATTGGTAGGTCGGATTCTTTCTATGATATAAGAATTGATTTAGCTTTGGTGGGTGTCTATTTATAGTTAACAAAGCTAGTTAAATATGGATGTTGTCTATTAATAATTCATACCCATATTAATACATCTCACATGGCTCGTATCACTATGAATATGTTATCATTCGTGCATCCAAAAGTTACCTTTTTTCTTGCGACTGTTTTTAAAATATTCCCCTTCGTCCAAAGATAAAAAAGAATATCAATAACATAGTGACGTATAATCTTTGTACGACATTTTTATCGCTATCAACTTCTTATGACAGGAATTAAAATTAAGAAGTTCACTGTAAACTCTTGTTGTAGTCGAGAGTAGTGACGGCATGTTACTTGGATAAGTTTTAGTTTTTTCAGAACATCAAACTCTCATATAAAGTTCGTATTTTGAGAAAGAAAAACGTATTTCTGGGTGTTTCGTTCAAAGACCTATTCTGATATATTAAAATACACATTACATTTTGGAAGAAAGAACAAGTAAATACATTTAAATGGCTCTAAATAATTTTCTTATCTCATATTCCGGGAGAACTTTAAAATTATTTCCAAAAAAGGTTTTTCTTTAATTTTTTCGCCTTCAAATTCATTATGAATTCTTATTTATTATTCCTGAATTTAACGTTACTTCTTTCATGTGTAACTCTGTGTTATACATATAAAACTCATTCAGATTAATCAGAATCACTACAACAGATACCAGAGCAGCAGTTTTATTATTAAAAAAAAAAAAGTTTTATTAGATAAAGTAAAGCCTGTCTTGATCACAGTGCTCTAAAATATATTAGGAATCTGTTTTTAAAATGCTCTTGGTCTTAAAATGTTTCGTAAACGCCTCGAACTGATTAGGTATCGATGGTGAGTAGTCACACAATTATGTAATAGTGCATGAAGTCGATAAATGATTCTTTTTCAGAATTTGGGTATCGACGCCTCTTGAACATTACATAATTTTAGTTTGTTTCTCGGTGATAGGTTAATTTATATTATCTAGATATAAAATTATTTAAAATATTGGTCATGAAGAAAATATTATTTCAGATGTTTTGTGTGGTCTTTAAGACGTTTCTTGTAGTAATCTAAGTAACGAAAAATCCCTTAGACTCACCAGCAATCTTGAGGACAAAAACAAATTCATCTATACAGACTTGGGAAATGGTAGAAATTTTCTTAATTAAAGGTGTAAAATTATATGCTCTTATTTGAAATGTTATCATTTGCAAGGTGACATTGCGACTGTGTCCTATAAAATAGCAGGGAAAGGGAGAATGAGATGGAAAATAAAAAAAACCTTTTGAAGGATATTTCTCATTAACATCTAATTTCCTATAGGTAAAAAGTGACTTCGGACACACACACAACTCTTTTTGCCGCCGATATAAACCGATCACTGCTAATTTTTTAAACTATTTAATATTATATTCAAGCCAATGACGGCAAGGAAACGCTGATAGTTGTAGTTCAGCCTATACTTATATTTTATAAAGGCAGTATTCAGATATGTATATTTCAGAGCCACGCACCAGTGTATTCAGCGAGTAGTTATTTTGCGTTGATGATTAAATTTATTTTGATAAGAGAGGCAAGTCGCTAAAACAAAATTCTATAGTGGCTATATTTTAATATACAGCATCATATTTTTATATTACAATCGCTAGTTAAGTTTCCGAAGGACAAAAACGTATTTAATTTTTTCATGTAACGATTTCGAAGTGTAAATTTTGTTTTTGACAAAATCTTTTTATTTAAAAAATACAAAAATCTTTTTACAAAAAAGCTTATAGGAAATTTTTTTTATTACATTTGCAATATATAAGAAACTTGGTGAATGCGTCCAATATTTACCACAATTAATCAATAACAATACAATATTGTCCTTCAGGCGAATATTTTGTGGTCAATAACTTTGCTTTATAGTTATTTTCATAAAGACTGATTATTTTCATATTGCGATTGCTTTTTAATAACAGATAGTTAATAGGTTATTAACATATATTATTGTTTTTGTGACTGTAATAGAAACAATTTAGAATGTACTTATATTAAATAAATTTATTAATAGTTCCAATCTGTCAAAATTCTGTGATTTATTCATAATCTTAAAAAAAGGTATTTTTAATTAAATCAATATAATTTTAAGATTATTTAAATGAGTAAATAGAATTTCTAAAAAAACTTCTTTAAAACTGAAATAAAATAGTGATCACAAATTTATTAAAATAAGTTTCAGTTTCGGCCGAAACTAGAACAAAAGCTAAAAACACTTTCGGATTCGATTCTAAAATTTTAATTCGCTTGATGACTACCTGAGACTTGCGTCCAATTTCGTTTTATATTAGATTCTTATACAAAATATCGTACTGCATGCAATAAGCTCCACATTAATAATATCTTCTGTAATATTACACATAAGGATATGAGGTTTACTTAATAACTGTTCAAGTAAAATTTGTTAACATATCTGAGCTTAATAAAATAATGAGCTTAATTAAATAGTTTTGTTCCATCGTAAGACCTAAATGTAATTAAATCATAAACTTATGAATTTCTAAAAATCAACCACTCTGAACTAGAATGACCTGAAAACTCACTAAGCTATAAAGAACGTTTAAAATGTTTGTATTCATCCATGTTCGGTAAAATTATTTCAGGTCCTTCCAAGTTTTGAAAAAACTACATTAACTACGAATTATTGGCAATGACTTTTACGCCCAACTTGAAATCCCTCGAGAAGTCCTCATATTCCACATTTAAGTTAAGTTAGGATGTGCGTGACATAAGCTGTTTACATCTTCATTATTTAAGATTCTTTACTGAATAAGTTCAAATACAAAAAGTGCGAAACATTACACATTTCTTTTAGCATTATTTACCATTAATTTAAAAGGTACTAGCTATAAATAGTCAAAAACAAACAATATTCATTCAATTAAATTATATATCTGAAGCACATTACCGATTTACTTGTAAGTTTGTTCTTTCAAATTGACATAAAATACAATTAGGATTTCAAATTCACTTTTCAGTGAAGTATTCGAATTCCGATACTTATTATTCCTATCCCAGTTTGGTCATATTTAGAACGTAAGTTACTCAAATGAGCAGTGAGGCGATAGAAATTCCTCAATGGGCTTATCCATCATGAGTGTTACTTTTTATGTAACTAACTTCTTCAGAAGTTAGGAGGTTTTTTTATAATAACTGAGTTAAATTCATCCAAATATATATAAGTAAAAACGATGACTGGGGGATGGCCAAAATAAAGGCAAGCACAAACAAGCGAAGAACGGGTATGTTATCAAAGTAAGTATAATTTTTACAAGCGTTGTATTATCATATTTTTTGTTTAAGCATTATTTTATTTCGTAAATGCATTTCATACATTTAGATCACAAATTAAATGGATACGTTTCTTTAAATCTTCCTCATCAACTGCTCTGCTAGAAGTTGAACACCGGGATCTGGCTAGGACATCAAGGTATGTTTTGCTTAATAATATGTAAATAACCCATCCTCAGTAACAGAAGTAAATATGAAACCCATGATATGTCGAAGTGATCACGGGTTTGATTCTCGGCCGCTCCTCTAGTGTGGCTGGAGTGATGTTTGCAATCGCATATCTAATATCATTTAAAATACTAAAAACTATTGCTCAGAAGTATAGAGTTCTGCCAACTAAAATACGTTAACAAATTAAACAAGCTTATGACAAATCTATTTTATATTTAGAGCTTCTATCTCCTTTTGATATTTTTTTTGTATTAAAGCCTGTATTAGATTTTATATGGACACAAATCTTTCACCGGAAATTTTTAAATGGAACTATATTTGATTTACAAATAATGATAATTTTTTAAATTTTTTTCCAGTATATGTCGGGAGAATACGATTGGACATATCAAATTAGAAAGTCAACCAAGTAAACATATTTTCCTTTAGTTGTGCAACAATATTAGCAGACAGATGTTTTAAAAATAATGTGCATTTAGCGCAAGAAAATTGTAATTCGTTGACAAGACCTGCTAGTGTGAGCGCTCAAGTAACACTAACTAAAAAAAAGTTCTAGACACAAAAAAATGTGCCTTTACGGATTCATGTGGAAGAAGCTATCGGTAGATTCAGAATTTTTAGATTCATGTTACCATACGCATGTGTAGCTATCCGCAATGATAGTGCCCATGATCGTGTTTATATCCATTCCACTAACTTGTCAGCATTGCCGACGATCCAAGGGAAACGGGTTATGCATTATGAAATGGGTTATGCATTAACTGTCAATCCAAGTGAAACGGATTATGAACAATGAGTATGTATATACATGAGGAATAGGTGTTTACTGAACAAAAATAAAGAGATTATAACAATGCATTTTTTTGTTACATTGTGAACATAAGAAGTAATTTTACGCTTACAATAATTGTAAAAGTGTAATTTAATTTCTATAAGAATTTTATTATTATTAGCATGTTTTGCATCTTCTGGTGTAATATTTTCTTCTATTAGATACTTTTCAGACTCTCCGTCACCCTGTTTAATCTTAAACGATAATTTAATTTACATAAATTTCATACATTAATGTATTAATCAAATTGATAGATCGACAACCGCAATGATCCATTTCAATACATGGTTCAGCATGGACTTAAAGCAATCGTGAACAATGACATATTGAATGAGGTTTGGATCACGACCATAACGATCACCATCACCAAGTGATATAATACAGTGAGCCCTTTGAACATTGTGTTCGCTTAGTGGAACGTACCCTTAGTATTTCAAATTTTATTTTCACCCTTTCTAAATCATAAACGAAATCACAAGTAAATCTCAGTTTAAATGATTTTGTTGTCCTGTATTGAACTGATTAATAAAAACATTGGTATTTCTCCTAAGCGAAATTCGAATTTCAATTGTGGTACTGCATACTATTATATACTGCATACTATTATATTGTATATATTTTCCATTTTAAGCCCACAGTCACTGATTACATTTTCTTCATATTTCTCTAATGCCTCCTGGTAATTTTTCTCATTATATCTTACTCAATCTATTTTGTCTGTTGCCTTTATTTCTATTTCAGATTGTTCTATGTTTTTAAACATTGCTTCATCGAGTGTATGCACATATTTTTCGCAGGAAGTAAGAATACTGTATTTTCAAGTTAAGTGAAAGATAAATGTAATTTCTTTTATTATATTTTTATTTCTAACAATATTAAAGTAAACTGATCTGATGTCTAGTAATGTGCAATCATCTTTACTACCATTTCCTAATCTTGTACCATACAACATATCTACAAATAAAGAATCGTGTTTCTTTCTCATGTTATTAATGAGTTCCCCATAAGTAAACTATTGCTTCCAAAGATTAGGAGCACTTAATGAACCTAGCAGTTTATTTATTATGGTAGAAGCAGAAATTTATTTATGTTAGAGGCAAAAATATCTTCAAATGGTGAATGTTTTCTAACTTTAGGGGAGGTGGGAAAGGGAAGGCGATTAACTGCAGTAAATCAAATACAAATACTAAAACACTTTTTCTTCCAAAGCAGCCATTGGCTTTTTTTTTCATACTTCTAATCAGTAACATACTTAATTACACAAATTAAAATGTTAGTTTGCACTGGACAAAAAACAATTTCATTTTACAAATGTATCAAAATATAAATTGCCAAAATACCTTGATAATATTGATTCATTATAAATTTTATTATTAAAAGTGCTTCTTGACATGGTACTGAAATATCACCATAAAATTATTCATAACAAAGCTTGAAAAGAGTATAGTCGAAAAGGTGAGAGCTCTTAAATCCAGCAACACCAAGTGTTGATAACAGTTAATGTAAGTTTTCCACCTAAGGGTGCAATTCAGCAACTGAAGATATTTTGCTACAAATTGTGTTACGAATATCTTATAGAATTGCGATGGTATAAAATAATTTTCTGCATTGCATTTTATATATACATATTCCGTGTTACAATATTAAAATGTACAAGAGTAAATACGTTTTGTCACAAATTTCCTGTCCCCACGTTTAACGGTTTCAAAGAAAAATGGCTGTGATAGACAGAAGGACATCTTTTAATTGTTCCGTTTTTTCCTTTTAAACTTCAGAACCCTAAAAATATGGAAAATTGTTAAAAAGGCAGTGCAAAATTACATCTAGTTAATTAAAAATATAATTAAATTGTAAGTGATTCAATGCATTAGATCACCTACCAAATTCGATCAATCAAGGGTGAGGGGTTGTGTTATATTTAATTGTTTCCTGTTTTAGATTTGATCATGAGAAAGGTTAATTTGTAACCTTAAAATAATAGATGTTAACTAATGTACTTTCATGGTTATATTTATCTACCTCTAATCTATTAGAAGTATCAATATGATTAATGGCTTTAAGCGTTCAAAATATCCCACAAGGTGATAAACAAAATGAATATTAACTCACAAGACATTTAATCAGTAAAGTGGGTGTCACTTGTTTCCCGAATACTCAACAAAACACTTGTTGTGGAATTCAGTTGGAATACAAACGTTTTACAAGAATCAATATGAATAACGAATCAATTGAAGATACACTATGGGTAATTTTAGTGTATCAGCACGTGTTTGGTGTTTGCAGAAAGACTGTTAATCTATTTCCTATAAAATTTAAATTGTGGTGTAGAAAATTTTACAGTTTGATAATTTTAGGAATACTGATAGTCCTGCATGTAACATTTACGTTCACAGACGATCACTACACCTTGTTGGCATTCAGGTCACTTCAGATGATTCATGCTCTGCGCTCACTGTTAATTGAAATATATTTTGACAAAAATGTGTTTGAAGAATTGATTCTGAGAATTAGAAATGTAGATGATCTTTTCATGTTAAAGCATAAAAGAATTTTTTTGAGACGTGACAAGTGCCGAAACCTCATAGTTATTAGCATTGTCATACTTTATCATATTCTTTATATGGCATTCGATTTTGTGGCTGGACAAACAAGACGCGGTGTGAACATTTTCCTGTATGGCATCTTCAATATTATTGCAACTATTATTTTTGATATGGAAATGATACTCTTCTGCTTGATCTTATTCAGCATAACGAAACGTTTGGAATTGTTGAATATTTCCTTGAAATTTGAAAATATCCCCTCACCAGTCGACGCCATATTCGGAAGTCCTCAACATGGTCTCATTTCCAACAACCATTTTCCATTTTTATTGCCTTTAAGCCAAAATTCCATTCTTCATTTATCCCAATTCTATAGTCGTTTTTTAGACTTATGTCTCAATTTAAATAAGGCATTTGAATTTCAGGTCTGTATTGAACATTTCAGTAAAAGTTTTGAAACAAATATTAATTTGAGGTAAAATTTTCAATAAATTTAATATAAATATTGTTATGAATTAATTTTATCTTAATTTTTCAGCTACTCACGTCAATGAACCTGGCATTTTTTGGTATACTGAGTGACATATACAACTTTCTTCAGGATTTAAAATATAATGTAAGTATTATTAACACATATGTTATCTAATTATACTGATAGCCTTAAGCTAATCGAATTGAATAAATTACAAATTTGTAAATAAAAAATAATAATTCAATTGAGAAGAATACAGGTTCAAAGGCTAACGATTTTTTATATAAGCTCACAAAGTCAGAAAAATAAAGAAAGCGCTTGCAAAGAAATTAATAATCATGGACGCATTTAACAATAATTTTATAGTTCATTCAATTATAATTTATTTATTTAAACTTATTTAGATTTCTTTTATGGGTGAAACCCAGAACCAGCAAGCTCGACACTGTCATGAACAGACCAGCATCCAGCAGTGGGTAAACTTAGTTTGAGGAAGAAGACATTTTTATTTTTATTTCATGTAACAAAATTATTATTACATTTTCCGTTGGCAAATCGTGAATTTCCCTTATTTTGTTGTTAAAATCATCGAATTGTTCAATTGTTGACACATTTCTTTAATTGTTTTTTAGTTTATAATATTCAATTATTTTCTTGCCCCTGAGATGACTGGGCTCATCTTGGGTAATTTGACCAATCTGCATTCATTTATTCACTACAATACTTCTGTAACAACTTAATTAGGCTGTTTCACCAACTGCTGCGTTCCTGTTGATAATGTTGTGGGATTTTTCAGCCTATGACCATTCATAGGAAAGTTAGATTGCAACCGCAACTAAATTAAGCCATTTTCTAATTTACGGTCAAGCAACTGAATTTGAATTAGTTATTGGTTTGGAATTCTGTTGAAAAAATTGTATCTCAAATGTGCAGAGAGATTCGTCAGTATTTGAGTGAACGATAATCCATAAGCTGTAAAACATACAAAATTTGTTTATCCCGATATAAATTTTCCCTTATACAAAAATTACGAATTCAATTTTGTCTGAAAATAAATCAATACCTCATAGAATTTGATTTTTTTCCTTTTGTAATACGTTCATTTATAAAGACAATGTTTCAGAAATTAGATGTACCACTTTACATCAGTTACCTGATATGGCCCGTTCACCATGTTATGTCTTTGCTAGCTGTGTTTTTCATATGCGAGAAAATGTACTTGCAGATAGAAACTGCAAAATCCAATTTGACATCAATACAAGCTGTTGAAGATTTATGTAAGTGAACGATTTTATATATAGCATTAATAAAATACTTGTAAGTTCTTTTCATATTGGTTTATATATAATATTCACAGATTGACCTTAAATTATATGTCATTCTGTAAATATTCCTTTAATTTAACAATGTTAATAATTTTTTTCCAGCTATGGACATATCGCAGAAAAAAAGAAACTCTTCAGTTTTTAGTTAAATTATTCATTCTTCATTTTTCTAACTACAATTATTAAAACATGTGACACATGCAATCATATTTACTACTTAATTTGACATTACCATACAGAATAATTCCGCTATGGAGTTCAATAAAAAGTTTTTGTTTGATTTATTGGACTTTTTTCTACTACTATATAAAATAATAAAACAAGATGCACATTGCATTCATATATAAAAATACCTATGAAAACCTTCAAAGTTTATTTAACTTAATGTTTGTGAACTATTGTTCCTACTTAATTAGCTTGGTCACCTGATAAGAAGCACTGACATTGAAGGTTTCAAGCCTCCTCACACATTTAATAATTTTATTAAGTACCTGACCCTCCAGGGGTTGGTTTATTCCAACCTTATCTTCGTTGATTATGCGTGTTGAACTAATACTCTTTTCTAATTAGAGAACAGTAAATTTACTTAATAAAATGTAAATCTAATGATTAGCAATTATTGACCTTTATATGCATGATGTATTCGTACATGTCACATACATAAAGATAATCAAGTTTCAACATTGGAAAAGGAACTTTTCAGTAGTCTTTAATATGCAAACATGTAAATGAATATTTGACGAACATATATAGTGTATATGTACGTGTATATATATAGATATCCACATATACATATACATATATATATATATATATATATATATATATATATATATATATACATATACATATACATATATATATATATATATATATATATATATATATATATATATATATATATACATGTATTTTCTAGCTATGACGAAATAAATCTACACATCTAAGAAATAGGTGATCGATGCTGTCTTAGGCCCGAGGCATTCCATTCCTTTGTTTAAACCAAGAATACATATACGTATACCAATATAGAATAAAATAGACATGGAGACAAATCAAAGTGGACATATTTGTGCAAAAAATTTAATTATAACGCTTAAATACTTTGGGCTCTTCATTTTTGCTAAATTTTCTTTTCTGATTTTACAAAAATGCACATGTCGATTTCAGAGATAAGACGTTTAAGGTTTCATTAATTGCAGAGGACCTTTTGGTCACTTCTTATGATATTAAGATAGCTTTGTATTATAGACACATGATAGTTTTTTTAAATTTTGTACCAGTTCTTCAATACCAATGTCTTTTGCCTCATATTTTCTAGTACCAATATGCATATATACATCAACAGTGAAAACTATCATTTTTGATATTAACTCATAAAATAGTTTTAAATGGTTGTAAACAAATTGTCACTTTAAAGTAAAAGAAGCAAGATTAAAGGTTTTACAGATTTATACGTAATTTAGGACATTCATTCTTAATTCCAAATTTTCTTCTGGGTAATAAAAATTTTGCAAAAATACCTCTCAAAACAGAGTTTTAGGAAAGTATAAGTGGCGACAGAAAAAACACAATATAATCCAAAAGATGGTACAGTTTATCATGTACATGTAAATCATGTATAACCAATATTAAAACTGCATCATCATATGCATTAACATTTACATTTAGTTCATCTTTCACAAAGTGTCACGGTATATCTTTGATTTATCCAATGCTGTCCTTTCCCATTTAGAAGATTTTTGAACCTCCACATTGTGGCTTCATTTGACCACTTTGACTTTTGTCTGAAGTAGGTTTAAAAATTATAGCCAAATAATTTTGTAAATTCACATTATTTATATGTTATTTTATAAATTTCAATTTATGTCTTTTATGCCATTCATGAAAATTATGCATTTTTAATGTGTGATGTGATATTAAAAATTATCCCCAAATATTTATCATAGAAATGGCCATAATTTTTTAGTCGTACTAATCAGAAATGGCCACTTTTTCTTAAGTCATATTGTAATTCAACAAAATCATGCATTTGTAATGCATGGCTCAATTAAACCAAAAATAACATAGTATCCAGAAGACGATTTAAAATGGCCCTGCAATTGTTTGGTTGATGATGTAGTCATTTTGTAAACCTCAGATCCAATGAATTGACAGCAATAGTAGTATCTCACTTAATGTGGAAAATCCTTTAGAATTTCACAAAAAAAAATTTTTTTTTGCTCTTTAAATGTAAATACAAAAACAAGTTTCAAAGAGAAATTCGAAATATTGTAATGTTATAGTCTCTAAACATGATTCATCAACATTTAGGGTCAGAGCATGCAACAGGTTTAATCCAACGATCAATATGAAGATACTCGTGCTTTTTATAATCCTCTTTTTGCAAATATTTATATTGTTCGTAGTAGATCAGGTAAGGTAGATGTTTGAAAGGAGTGTTCACAAAGTATTTGTAATAAAAGACCTATTACACATCGTTAAACTGTCTGTACTAGAGAAGGGTTAGGGCCGGTGCCGCAACTATGTTTGCTTCAAATGTAAACAAAACGATTTAGAAATTAAAGTATAAATTGCAAGGGCAAGAAATTCTTTAACTTCAATGGCTAAAAGAACCATTATAAGTTTTTACATGAGTGTAGATAACTTTGCTGCGTTGTTGGATTAAGTGGATGTATCTTTGGAATCTATGCTTATTCTCAGTTCTACAGAAATGGCCCCCCTCTTTATTTTAAAGTAGCACATGAGCTTCTGTTTTTCTTTTCCTCTTCAATAGCACCAACATTTTTTAATTCTTCCCTTTTCATTACCACACTTGATAACAGCAGTATCTTTACTGGTGATTGCAGCAATTCTTCACAGTCTCTCTGTATGTCTGCTGTTTAATGTTAAATATCTTTACTTCATTATTTTTACCATATTGTTTTCTTGTTTTCATCTGATTATATTTCCTTCAGTCAAGTCCCATTATAAAGGTGGACAACTCACCATTTGTCCAAGATGGCAAATTTAGGGGCGGTATATTGAAAAAAAAATTTTAATCCCTAATTCTTACGAAAACAACAAATAAAACAGGAGTATGTTAAATAAACAACAAAAAATAGTTGGTAGTAATTCTACTACTATGTATTCGTTTTTTGGAAGTAACTTCTTCAGGCTTTGCTCTCGTCATTAAGCTTGAGAGGTCGTACAAGCATAATTTAATTTTTATTTGTAATTTCACTTATCTAATAAGCACATGTAAAAAACATGAAACGTAAGAGTTTCGTGTATATCATATTAATTTTGCTCAATATTAGTCTTCTCTGGAGTACACACCCACAAATACATAACTAACATAAAAGCCCATCTTAATGTTCATACTATACAAAAGTATTTAATTAAATTTTATGCTCTAATTTTCAATAAAAATAAAAATGTTTCTTTAAAACATAACAACAATCTACTATATCTGTGACCACATAGGTCATAAGTAATGAAGCGTGCATGTAGGCAGGTGGAATCAACACTATAATTCATTGACTTTTTCTGTGTTATTCGTTAGCGGGACAATAAAGAGCGTTAGGATCACAGTAACAAATAAATAAGTTTTGGTTCATACACTGTTTTAATCTGAGCATAAGCTTCCCTAAAAATAACACTTTAAAGTACAGCATTATTGGGTTGTAGAAAAATGTTTTGGTTTTTAAAAGAATGTTTACAGTTTAATGTTATTTATTAATTTTTAAAAAATACATATACATATAAATACTTTAAACTTTAAATAGTATATTTTTAAAAATGTTTATGGCTTTTTATCCCCTTTAATTTTATGAAATTTAATATGAACATAAAATTATTTTGCTAAATCGTTATATATAAATTAAAAATGACTTTTAAATAATTTTGTATTTAAAAGACGTCTGTTTGTCTTTCTGTATATCTATTCATCCATATGTAACACCTGTTTTCTTAGAAACTACACAAGTTATCAAATTTGGCACAGTTGTAGACGTTGTTTATCTACATTTATTTAGTCTTCTATGGAAAGTATTTCAGAAATATTTTAATTTATTTCATAAAACGTAGAAATATAAATGTGACATAACAAGATCCAGTGGGATAACATAGGAAAAGGCTTCATATACACATATCAATACTATTATTTTAAATTTTTGCTGTATCACATTTTAAATTATGACAAAAATGCTTGAAAAAATACAAAAATGTTCATCTCTGAACTTCAAAAACAGATGAATCCAAAGCACTTTAGCCTAATAGAAATTCTAATATAAATTAAGTTATAAGGCCTTATGCGTATTACAGAAGAAATAAAATGAAATTCCAAACGTTTATAATTTTCAAAGGAAGTAAATCAAAGTGTTCACATTTCGCTACCTATTCTTAGTGTCGAAGTTCCACTTTCATGTGACTGATTTTTCGTAAATGATGTTACATAAAATAAATGTCTTTTTGTTGATTGAAGAATGAGTCTACATTTTAATATCTTCTATCTTCTCAATATTAAAACTTCTGTAAATAATATATTTTGTTTTTTATTGTCTCAACGATGACATCAAACATTTACCATATTGTGTGGTACAATTTAAATGTTTTAAAGAAGGGTAAATCTTCATTTTTAATTATTTATATTACTGCTTTATATTTTACGAGGTTTATTTTCAGTTCCCTGTCTGTTTCAGAATATCACACGGATAAGGAAAACTGTTTTGTTACCGGTATAAAGCTTGCACTTTAAAGAATTATTTATCGAGTCTAGCAGTATCAAAAACAAATGATGAATCATAGATTTCAATATCAAATCAGTAAAAATAGAAAATATGGCATTGTTAGAGTGATGATGACCAAAATGTCAAAAAAATTTGTATGTAGTTTTTGCTATGATATTTTATGAATACAAACTTTTTATTGCTTTTTCCTCCAATGTGATATTTATAATATTTTGATTGTTTTCTTAAACATTTATACTACTTTGCAACAAAATTTTCGCAAAGCAATGAACAGATGCACTTCATAACTATTGATGGATTGCATTCAAATTCTTGTACAAAATATTTTTACTATGTCATGTTTTTAAAATTACTGTGTAGTGTAGGAATTATTATTGTGTACAACCATATGAGATTAAACATATTCTAGTAACGTATTATGTTTATCAAACTGCAGCTCACTCCTCATATTAGTTATTAGTAACATGAGGTTAATAAGCAGGCAAAATACAATATTGGCATGTAATTTGCCTCTATAAAATTTATTGACATCTCTTGATATGGACACAAAATATCTCTTTGTTAATTATAAGACAATATTTGGAATTATAAATTGTTTGTAATATGGTGTAATGTCAAAAAGTAAAGTTCAAAGTATCATAAAATTAATATTGTCACGAATACTCTTATTATTTCTGGAATACATACCAGTTTCCCTCTTGTAAACTTAAAAAGTTAATGCGCTATCCTAGTTGAGAGATTTCGTCATATATTTTTTGGGTACATTAAAAATATCTCACTATAAACTTATATTTTTTCTTCTTTCAGCATCGAGTGTCCGAAGTCATATACAGCTTATTAAAAATATGATGGATGCAGCTGAATTAGGTCAATTCACAGTTTTTCGGTTATTCAAGCTGAGAGCTTCATTGCTGCTCAATATTCTGGGCGTCTTAACGAGTTACTCTATTGTTCTGATTCAATTCATAAATGTTGGTGACCTGTTTTAAGACGAAAGGCCACAATTCACTCTGTTACCTATTTAACACATTTAGGATATGACTAATTATTATATATCTAATACTATACGCAGTTACTTATTACTTAAATATATTTATTTTAATAAGATATTTTCTAAGGCATGAAGACTTTCCGCTAGTAAAATATATAGACGTAGTCTTTTCTTTTGCACCATTTTTTTTAAATTATATACTTAAATAATAACTATTTCTTTGTAAAATATATTTTCAAATGAAAGCTTCTTAATATCAAATGAAAGTTCTGTTAAAATTTAAATATCCAAAACTTTGTATTAATATGATGTCAAAATTTTAAATTAATTTTTCCAGAAACTATTTGTCTACCATTTTATCTAGGGTACATTTTTAAAGAGAGGGACTAAATGTAATAATGTTTCCTTATTTCTAAGTTATTATTGAATAAATGCCTTATTACAAGCTTTACTAAATTTCATTACAAGCTTTTATTTAATTTAAGCTGCCTGTAATTTTAACTGGCAAAATTTCATACTGGATGGAAATACTTCCATCCAGTATGAAATTTTGCCAGTCGATTTTGACCCACTTTTCAATATCTATTTGATTGAGCCGAATTTTTACCGCCTGGTCTGATAATAGAATCAGAAGGTAGTTACTGGAAGTCAATAGTAACATAACAAAACTCCTTGGAGTTTAGGTTCATTTAATTTTGTTTTATTGAGTACTCAGTTCCTAGGTGGTACAGAGGGTTAAACAACTAAGCTGGAAGGTTTTTACAAGAACTATGCAATGACATAATTCCCATTATTAAAAACTTTACTCAAGTAAGAATGAAAAAGAAGACTGAGTAGGATACGATTATCAATTAATGTTGACAAGGTACATCACCCAAAGTCAAGCTGAGCATGTGCCGAGAGCTGAAAAGTATAAGGATTTTTAGAGTCTTCAATATTTTATAACTGGGTTATTCCAAATTAAATGCGAAAAGGCCTTGCAATGTTTCATGCTATTATAGTTGCACTCACTTACAAAATGGCAAGAGTCACATAATGGTGAAACACAGAATTTCAGCGAAGACAGTCAATTAACTGAACTCGAAACAATTCCAAATAATAATAAAACACAAGAAAATTTCTGTTATGACAATCAAATAATAGAACTTGAGGACGAAGTCGGTATGCAGTAAGCGATGGCTGCCCTCTGCTATATGCAACACATCGGTGTGGGCCGTGATGGATGAGCGAAGGAGGCATGGCACATCGTCGTCCAGCACAGCTCATAGTAAAATTCTTCATCCTGCGGCGGATGAACGTGCAAAAGGGATAAGCGCACTCAGCGCAAATCTTTTTTTTAGATTTGGTGTGCGGGATATGGGGGCACTTGCGATGGGTTCCGTCTCGCTCATCAATCGTCCGTCCCTGTCACAGCACTCTGTTGCTTTCTAACTCATAACTTCTACTATATGTACTCTTACTTATAAATACGTAGGTAATTATTGGACTAAAAGATGCTATGGCACTAAAATAATGAAAAGAAATGAAGTTTTATTAACTTTCAGAAATTAATTTGTTAAAATAAATTTAAATTTTCTCAAATGAACTTTGAGGATTTCCCTCATTAGGACCAATTTTACTAATACTTATTACGAAGCTTTTTGGGCCACACTCATGACCGATTTAAATCATTAATTTTACATATTTAAATTTATATCTAATTTTTATTACAATTTAAAATTTTTGTTCGCAGTGCGCTTCTGATTATATTCAAAATTACATCAAATCGTGTTAGACACTTATGAAAAAAGTCTTATTTAGTTTAATGTTATCATTTTCGGAAAAAAGATTGTTTTTTTATTCTGATGGAGAATCATAAACACAAGTCGCAGGCTTTATAAGGAGAAAAACAAAAATTTTGACATTTACAATATAGATAAAATAGCTAAATTAGGAAAGAAATTAGCTTTGGTATGACTAATTTGCTGATACAAATTAAGATAACACCATCCGCATTCAGATAATATGAGATATTGGCATAAGATAATATTAACATCGTGAAGGTCCATAAATAAATACTGGAAGTATTCGAGGCACAAATCTCAGTTTTGTGATGATTATTTGCAATTTGAGAAATTCCAGAACCAACATCTCAATGAAGGTACAGACAATCGTTAAGACAACAATGCGAATTATAAGCTATGGAATAAAGTTAATCATTTTTAGTGACCATATTTGTTAAAATGTTATTTAGTTACTAGCAATATAATATCCACTATATTTTTGTTGCTTTTAAATGTTAACCTTATTATATATACAATTGTATGTAAAAAAAGTAAGTTAAAATTTAATTCCATTATAGATACATTAGAAACTACAATAGTATCTATAATATCACTATTAGTAACATAATATATATACAAACTCAACACCAGTTGTATACCGTTAACGAATGAAAGAAAAGTTGACACTAGAAGCTGAAATACCTGAAGTAGAAATCGTTTAGATTAAATTAATATGAAAAACGTTCTTAAATTAATCTATTTCAATTTATTCCACTGGAATTGCGATTTGAACATTTTATTGGTTATACCGTATATTTCAGTTACTATAATCAACATGTTTGGCAAAATCGATATGCATGTAGAATTACTTGAATCATCAAAATGGCTATTTCCATATAATTCATTCCAGTCTGCTACTGGGTAATACTAATTGATTTGTATTATTATGAAATATATCTTGATTCATGCGTCCGGTTTTTACCGGTTTTGTCATTTGAATAATGATACATGTAAGTAAACACATTAGAAGTAGTTTTCATTCTCTTAGTAAATGCACTGACATACGTGATTATGGAGAAAAGACTCAATCTTCCAAAACTGGCAATGATGAAAGGCGTTAGATAACTAATAAATGTAATAGACATGACCAATAGTATCATGATTTCAATTTGTTTAGAAGCATTTCATTCTAAACTAAATGTCATAATAAATGGAAATCTCACAACAATTAGCAAATGAATTTTCTTGCCAAAATATGTCAATAGATAAAAAAATATGAAATTGGTGTGATTACATGTTTGAAGAAAATCTACTATATTTTTTTCAGTATACACAGGGATACGGTGGGACAAAATGCCTGTTCCAGCATTTTATAAAATTATTGAAAAATTAATGTCAAACTGTAAATTTTCTTGAAAATTATTTTTATTGGCTTTGCTTGTCTAACTGACGCGAAATTCGGTCGACACCTTGAATTAACTGTAATACAATTAGAAAGTGGATCGATTCCTATAAAGTATAACACAACATTTCTGTTACCTCGTGAAGCTTTAAGTTTTCTTTTTGCTTTTATCGTAATTTAATTCAGATACCATATTTTGAAGTTTATTATAGATAAAGATTTACCTACTGGTTTATTTACTAGATAAAAGTGTTAATATGTATAGTTCAGTATTCCATGGTAATGTTGAAGTAATTATACCAGAGTTATATAAGTAATTACATTAATTGTTGGGTACAATATGTGTACATGGATCGACTCCATTTCCAACCTAATCGCATGCACGAGATTAATCACAGAATTATGCTGTATGTTAAGTAAGACTTTGGGAGGACATTTTGAATTCAAAGCTATGTGGTTTTTAATTCTATGGCTGAAAAATGTTTAAATAGGTATTAAACCAATGAAGTAACAAGAGGATATTAAGAGAGTTAAAAAAAAATGAGAGAGGATGTTTGCGATGAGGCAGCAATATGGAGGCTGAAATATATTTCTCGAGATCCATCATTGATAAGCATTTCCAATATAACGTGTTGGTTTTGCAGAATCTTTCAAATTTGCTTGAATATGCTTTTTAGTTTGAATTTGGAGGAATTTTTGAAATAAAATGGTTATCAATCACCTGAAGGCATAACTTGCTGTATACAGGCAGTGATTGCTTCAAGATGCAATTTCGTCAATTACTTGAAGTGAAATATTGCCGAATAAATTATAATACAATAGTTTACTGTATTAAGTATATTCCATTCGATTTCAAATAGAATCTTTGTAAATAAACCAATTTAACAGTTGAGGTGTTGTAAACATTTTTCTTACATTCACGTTAGTAATTTCACATGGATTTATTTGGTATTATTGACTAAAAATATAATTTTTTATTATTGTCTACATTTTCACTGTATATACACGTAACATAGATTATATGCGTTATATTTTATATTTAAGAGAAATTCAGATAAGTAAGATGAAGTGTTTCGAACAATTAATGTACATTACTGCTACATAAAAAAACAATAATCCCAACAAAATTCCTCTTATACTTCATCTAGGCTTTTGACTGGCAGATTTAAAATCTGGTATTTTTAAAAAGTTGTTAGAAGCCGAATCTCTACTCATAAATAACACTTGGAAAACCTTCATTAACTATCATCAATCTATATAATATATACTCTACTACCATACTAACGAACAATATTTTACTTTCTAAATATATTAGTAATAGTAGGTTAAGGAAATATTTGTTAGGTCTGAGAAAATTAAAGTATTAACCTACTCATAAAATGTATTATTAAGTCATAAAAAATAGAAGAAAAGAAGAAAGGAAATAATTATGAAATATAAGAAATGAATAACCTGCTTGGTTTCTTAGAATGCATTAGTGGTGCAAGTCTGGCTTATTTAAAAAATAAAGAAAAAAAGAAAGCAAAAGAGTGCCGAGCTTTAAACTATTTTAAGCTCTGTTATTAAGAATTTTTCATGACATCTATTAGATGTTCCATTTATTCCCCGGAAGACTGAGTGAGTAGAACTGAAATAAATTTTTCAGAAATATTTACTTTCTTTTCCATTTTGTTGCACTTCCAAGATGACTGACAATAAATGTAGTAAGGCAATGAAATGGCGAACAAAAAGGTCAACAAGAATCTAATATGGTTCAGCGGTATTTAATTTCATATGTCATTTAATGCAACATTAAGTATTAATGAATATTTTATGGAAATTTTGAGAAATATACGGTTTACATTATACAGTACTCTAAACCGTAGTTAAGCCGTGGTAATTTTTTAAATATCTTTTGGAGTAAGACCTAAATAGCTGTGAGTTGGCATTCCATCGTATGGAAACAATTAAAACTTCGAAGTATGAGTAAAATGAATACGAGTACGAGTGCACCGTATACGTTTACCCGATATATTTATGTTTCGAATATATTCCAGTATAATTCCAATCCAACTGTGGCAAATAAATAGATGTGTCACTGTACAGTCAATGACAGATTAAATACAATAATAAATACAGTATGGCCATAAAAGCTCATTGCAATACAAATAATTAACATAACATTAGTTATTTGTATCACCAACAGTACATATACTTTATTGCTTTCAGAAGAAACAAAGTTAAAAAAATCATCATTTTCAGCACATGTATTGAGGTCACTCCAATGGGTTAAAAATACAAGCTTAAATTATATATAAATTGTAATATAATTTGATAATGTACTTGTCAATGTAGTATTCATAACATTTGGCTCTGGGGCACATTCGGTATGCTTATACTGATGTACCATTTGCAAATATACATGGCCAAATTTCAATAATACACCTTTTAGGAAAGCATCTGTGTGATAGTTGGTTCTAATATTGTATCAGTGGAGATATTTAATGATGCTCAAATAAATATTTACAAAATTTTTGAAATGATAGGGAAAGTCTAACTTTCTTAAAATTCATTTTATGCCAATAAAACATACTATCTCCTTTACTCTTCATGTAGAAACTAAAGGTAGTAGAGTATGAGTATCTTGAGAAAACATGTATTATTGCCAAACTTAAATAAATTATTTTTCACTTGTCGCGTTTTTTCCATGGCGCAGTGTCTTATAAGCAATTACAGATAGCTTGCCCTGAATATTTGACATATATAAATGACATATTTATGAAGGATATTTAAATATATTTAATTTATTATATGCAAGTAAAATCCTCAATTTAATACTTGATTGGTCTAAACATACAAAGTGAATGTTACTAGCGCAATAATTAAATGAAAAGTACAACTTTCATTCCTATATGGTAAAGTATGAAAATACAAGTGACTTTACGTTGTGAAAGTTTTTTATGAGAAAGTATTGATTGCATCACTTCACATATCCTATTTATAAGGCAAAAGACTTTTCATTCAAAAAAAGCACAAAGAAATATTATAAGTTATATAAATCTTAGTAACATTCAGATCTGTGAAAAAAATTTATGAATAATTAGAAAAAAAACCATCTGTTGAACGGAAGTGTCCTTGGCAACACACAAAAAAAATTATTACAGTAAAACTGTTTTAATTTTACAACTCAATCTTTTGAATTCCATATGAAATTGCAAGGAATGTAATAAGTTATTCAAGAAAAATCATGGAAAATTTTAATACTCTCTCATATAATTAAATTACTTTCTAATTTCCTAGGTAATTAATAACGAAATAAACATTTTTCATGCTTTTTTTTACTTATTCTAAAAACTGAATTTGTTTCTGAAGGTTATGTATGTTGGTCGAAATGACAATTCCAATTAAGGGTTAAAAATATTACTAATTTTTATTAAATTGTTTCACTTCCCGAATTATAAAACATGGGTTTCACGCAAAGGGATTTTCTTGGTATGAAAATATTAAACATTTTTTTTGATTGAAATATAATTAAGTATTGTTATGAAAATATTACCACTATATCTGTAATTATCGTTATATTCAAACACAAAACAACTGAAATAAACCAATTATTGCAAACATATATTATAGACCGGTATCGTTTTCCATTTATCACGTTTGATCGTCTAGATTTTACATTGAGTTGTGATTTTTATATACACTTAAAAATTTTTGTGTAAGTTGAGTCATTTCTAAATAATATAGTAACTCTTCATTTTATTCACTTTGATAATCAGTAGCCATAAATAAAAAAAATCTAGTTCAATTTGAGCCAAGATGAAATCGAAATGAAATGAGGAAAATGTGCATGGAACTGAAGCAATAAAAACATATAGAACAAAACAAATACAAAATTGGTAAACAATCTGTCATACATCATGCTTACTCATGTGAGATGATTGATATTAAAAATATAAATAATTGATGTCAATTGCATTGAGCTAGAGTTAGAAACCATTTTAATACTACGTGACCACAATAATTAGAAAAATAAATGTTGTGGAAAATTTATAAAGTGTTTTAGTGTGTTGCTGCCTAGACTTGTATACATTTGGTCCAATTCTAATTTAATAACAATTCAGATCCAATAACTAGCAATGTCTTCAAATAAACTTCATAAATGCCCCTTTAAAGGTAGCTATCTACGGAAACGATGGGTAAATGGAGAAAGTATTTCTTTTATTCTTGATATATAAACCCACGTGTATGATATTTTACACAATTGGTATAATAAGGCACTGTAACAAATTACATTATTCGAATTATAATCTAAAACTATTTGTTTTAACTTGTTCATGAACACTTTTAATACATCTTAAATAATGAGATCAATTTCAACTTGTTACTCGTTTGTTTGTTGTGTAACACTCCATATAATACTCCTGCTGAAATTCAGTTGAAATAGAAAAATAAATATGGCCAATGATTCAATTGAAGATACACTTTGGCCAATTTTAATACACAAGTGCATGTGTGGTGTTTGCAGAAAAAAATGTGTTGTTAATAATGGGCACATTGTTTGTGACTCATGTTGCCACTACCATTCTGTTTTTAAGCAATCAGTATACCTATATAACGTTTGGAACCCTTCTAATGATTCATATTCTATATGTATTCTTGATTGGCATAACTTATGACAGAAATGTATTTGAAGGGTTGATTCAGAGAATACAGGAAATGGATTATCTCTTCAAATTAGAGCATAGAAGAAATTTTTTGAGAAGCGATAAATGTCAAAACATCATAGTTATTGGAATTCTTATTCCATATCTTATTCAATATTCTTCATATCGCTTTCTCAATATATGAAGCAATAGAACATGATCTAAACAGATTTTCCTCTGCTCTGTATACTATTATTATTACCATTACTTTTGATTTAGAAATAATATTATTTTGTATGATATTATTTAGTATAACAAAGCACGTCGAAGTCTTAAATGTTTTCTTAAAATTTAAAAATAAGCAAAACATAGCCGCATATCTAAATTATGTCTTTGGGAGTCCTCAGCATAATTCCGATTCAAACAATCATTTTTCATTTGTATTGCCTCTAAACGATAACTCCATCCATCATTTATCTCAATTTTACATTCATTTATTGGATTTATGTCACCATTTAAACAATATGTTTGAATTTCAAGTTTGTACTGACCATTTAAATAACGTTATTGAAATCACATTTTAACATGTAAATAACACTTTTAGAAATGTTAATACAAAGTTAATTGCGAACTAACTCCTAATTTTATTTTAGCTCCTCACGTCACTCGCTATAATGTTTTCTGGCACATCATTAGCATTTATTATTTTCTGTAGGATTTAAAACATAACATAAGTGCTAATAACACATATAATAACTAAATTAACTTCCAGATTTAAGCTAAACACATTTAATAAGTTGCAAATTTGCAAACAGAAGACGCAACACAATTGTGAAGTATGTGGTATTAAGGGCAAACAATTTATTATCTAGGCTTACATATCCAAATGTAATTAAATGTAAATACATATTTAGCCATTTTCTAATATGTGGTAAACTAGCAGACCAAACATTAGCTGAGTCTTTTAGTCTTTATGACAGAGTTCAGTGTGAAGAGCTGAAAGGTTTTGAAGTTTGGATCAGTGTAAAGAAGAGATGAGAGCATTATTAAGGATGTTATATAAACCTGATAAAAGATATAAATTTGATCCGTCACATATTCCTAACCATTTTATTTGTGATAGATGCTTGCAAAAACGTAACGTTTTTCGAGGTTAAGGATGAATTGATACACAGATATTAAAGTTGTGCCTATTTATTAAAACGTTGCTTAGTTTAATTCAGATAAAATACATCTCCATTAACTACAATAGACAGAAATGGAGTTTTAGAGAAAATATGCATTTTGGATTGAAGCAGAGAAATTTCTGAATATGTTTGAGAGTGAATTCCGAAAGAAATTATATCATTAATATTATTTATCAGAAAATGTCATATGACATGATGATCAATCTGTAGGTTAAGTATCATAATATCATAAGACAGAACAGTTCTGGTAAAGCAATCGTGCATATTTTCAATGAAGGAAAATTATTTTATCTACCACATTAATCTACAATGATCCCGCTCTAAGGGTTTAGTTGTACAAAATTGTTTGATTGTTT
Organism: Druceiella hillmani; assembly: GCA_039881145.1. Taxonomy (NCBI): domain Eukaryota; kingdom Metazoa; phylum Arthropoda; class Insecta; order Lepidoptera; family Hepialidae; genus Druceiella; species Druceiella hillmani. Next base: position 10,951,385 of record JAYKKI010000072.1, on the reverse strand, counting down.
TGTTTGAATTTCTGCAAAATCTCATTCTGTCATAAAAAGGAATAAAAGATGATAATATTTACTAAAGGAAATTTGTTATGCAACGAAAAATTATCAAAGTTTAATTAATTTGATTTACTTTTAAAAATACTTTTACTAACTTCCATTGTGATAACATATGAGGTTGAGCCGATAATTGATAGTATTACTTAATTAGCTTTGGCAGCTGATCACAAGCATAGACATTGAAACATTTCAACCTAACAACACCTCTAGCAATTCAATTAAGTATGCAACACTTTTAATACAATTTAGATTTCGTGTTGATTATGTGTGTTAATATATTAAATAACATAATTGTAGTTTTGTAAAGGTAAAAATGTCAGATCAGTCAACTTTATCAATGCGTTATGTATAAAGGAAATCAACTGAACCTTAAAACCTATTTCCAGCACTTGGAAATACACTGCTGACTTTTATGTGTTGAAGCATACTGCTGACCTTGATCCTTTTATATGCAAAATTAAAAATAAATCAGCGTAACATAATAAATTTTTGACACCTTTAGAAATACAGCTAGCAATTGTTTTACGGTATTTTATCTTAAACAATTAGTATGCTACCATTTTCAGTACTTACACAGTCACAACACAGTTTAAACGAATAATATAAATAAATAAATATTGAATGCCCTAGCAAGAGAAAATGAAAATGAAAATTATCTACCTGCTACGAGGAGAGTATTTAGTATTACCTTAATTAATGAAGATTCTAGTTCGTTTACTCAATTCGGGGCAAGCATCTCTTAAAACACTATTACATGGCTGATGCAAGAAATCAAAGCAAAAATGCACAATATGTACCGTGATCGTGTTTTGTTTTAAATCTATTATACAACAATATATGAGACACACTATCATCAGTACTATGTTATATTGTTGTAGGTTCGTTTTTGATGATGTTCTTAATTCCATCCCACCTATTAATAAAAAGTATTTTGCTGATAGAAAAAAAAATTACACTAAATTCCTAATGTATTTCCTTAATGTTTAATGAGTTTACAGCTCGTGATGATTTAATATAATCACCGATATCGAAGAAGTTGCTTTAAAATTTCATCCAATGCTCCTTATGACGTGACTTTTTACTGCGAAAAACGATTACGATATGACATAATTCATTAGATATTTGGTTTCGTGTCCACATATTAATATTTTTCAAAATTTAAGCATAGCGTCTACTATATTTTTAACAGGCGTAAGAGAAATAATTTCAACATACATATATCTTTAATTTATCAATACAATTTAACCAAATTTATTTTCCACTGTAGTACTTACCGAATACTATTGTCATGGTTTGAATTTTTCACGTAAATCATTAAAAAGTTAGAGTGGTGGTTGGGAAATATATTGAAAGAGGAATCGTGCTGTCATATCGAGACAAATAGATGGACACACAGACTTGATGAAATTCTAAGCCAAATTTTGTTGAGCCATTTAGCTACGTAATTCTAACTAGCAATGTAATTGTAACAATTTAGCTGTTTCAACAAATTAAATTTACTCTCTTGTCTAAATAAAATAGGAAAGAAAAGTTGGAAATATACACGTTTTTGGCCTATCAATATATTAATTAATTAGTGTTTCAAAATTGGCTATATCATACATCGATTTTCGCTGCGTGTGAAATTGCTTAAGCATCTTTTCTTTCGACTTGCATTTTACTAAAACCACTTTTACTATGCTTCTTCTCATCATAGTGATATTTAAAATGCCAAGTCCTTCACATAAAATCCATAATGAAATCATGAAAAAAATACAGGAATGATATCTAAAATACAGACATTCCAAGAAACTAGAAACTTTAAAAATAAGGACAGTGGTAAGTATGTCTAAAAAATACTTCTTTGGATATGAGAACCTTTTAATTTTATATTATGAAATGAGTAAATCAGTTCTAGTGAAACAAATTTCAAAATTTCAATGACAGGCGACATCAATATTAACATAATTTACCACTGTCACCTGAAAAAGGTTCACAGCCCAGTCTTGCCGGGCAATTCCTTATCTAGTGAGGATGCGATCAATATATGGAACTCAAACCAATTTCTCAAATAGCTTACGCGTTTGTAAGTGGGGGTTAATGTATTTTTATCTTCTCAATAATTTTATTTAATAAATCATCGTAAGCGTCATTCAAGTTTTAATAACATTTTTGTTCTAATCACTTGTATACGACCTCGGTTTGTAGCACTCTGCAGCATACATCCACAGAATTTGTCATTTCAATTGATCGACAATTTTACTATTTGAACGTTGCGTTACTGCTAAGATATTTTTATATACATTATTACGAGCTTGTGGCAAACAATTTTCAATGGTGTCTTTCTGGGGATCTTCATTTGTTTCTTTCTTTTCTGTGTCAAAAATTATTTAATAAGTAAAGAAAATGTTAAGTGGAGGAATTAATTTTAAAATTTTTATACAAATAATTTTGTATAAGACCCAGAAAAAATAATGCTTCTTATCTGTTGTCTTAATTGCATCGACAGGAAATGACTTATTACCTATAGTTAGATATTAAAGCTAAAACTTAAAATATATGATAAACATTATGTCATAATTTTGTAAACAAGCAAAAATTATATATTATTTAATAATTTTTGTTTTTCTGTCCAATATTACATTAAAAAGTGTATTTTAATGTGCTGCTAAACAATTTGCGTCTATTGTTATTTGCTTCAAATCAGTCGTTCCAGATTGATGGACGATCTGTAAAGACTTTTAAATAGATATATCCAGGTCGGAAGAATGATAGGTCGTGACCTATCATTCTAAATCAACCAAGGTCAGGTCGAGATTAAAATAATGTCGATATATTTGTCAACATTAAAGCTCGAATATTAACATTAAACATAAGTACAGCATCACCCACTGACTTTTCTTAAATTTGATAACTACAAATTAATCTCATACTTAACTAGTTAATGTGTAAATTAACTAGGTATTGTTCACATTACCGTATATATAATATAATATCACTTGCAGGTTAAATAAGTATATACTCTATTTTAAGGTTAACTTATTGCTAAACATAAGTCATAAGTTAGTAATTAATCGTTCGTTTTTTTTACCAAGCGTGCGTGGTTTGAATTATTTGTCCTTGTACACCAGTAATTTTAAAGATGTATATAGAATAATCAATGAAAGTCAGTTATTTTTTATGTGGCGTACATGAGAATACAAGCATTTGTTATTTGCTTACACGGAATCAGTAATTAGATATAAACTAAATGTGTGGACTAAACTTGAACCGCCTTATTATTTACTCCTTATTATCCTAACTAAGGAAATATTTATTGCAAACCAAACGAGTATGCCAGTGCTGTGTTCAGGAGACACACAGATTACTACGGTTATGAATGACTCGGAATATGATATTACTGTTCGAAATGTTTTGTATATTCCTAATCTAAATACAAATTTGTTGTCTGTTAGTAAGCTAATAGAAAATGGTAACAGTGAGTTTTCATAAAGGTATTTGTTACATTAAAAACAAGCAGAATAAGGTAATAGGTATAGCCAAGTTGATTAACGAGGTATACAGATTAAACATAAAATCGGCATGTTTGTTAGCAGCTTCAGCAATGACTTCCGCTATGGTATTGCATAGACGGCTAGACCATATAAACAGTGGAAATCTAAATATAATGAAAATGATGCAGTACAAGGGATTTCGCGCAAAGATAAAACTGATATCAGTAAATTCAGCTGTACAGTGTACTGTGAAGGTAAACAAACAAGATTACCCTTTTCACATAACAGAAATAGAAGTGAAAGAGTGTTGGAAGTGGTACATGCAGATGTATACAGCCCAATGGAAGTGAAGTCTATCGGACTATCCAGGTACTTCTTGTTTTTTTTGTGGATGACTACAGTAGGATGTCATTTGTATATTTCTTTAAAAATAAAAGTGAAGTATATGCACGTTTTAAAGAGTTTAAGCTGATGGTTTAAAAACAAATGAATCCCAGTACCAAAGTTATAAGATCTGATAATGGAAAAGAATTTTGTTCAAATGAAATGGCAAATTTTTTGAAGCAATCTGGTATTTTACATCAGCGTACAAATCCATATACGCCGGAACAAAATGGTTTATGTGAAACCGAACAGTTGTTGAAAGTGTTTACTTTTTGATGCTAATTTAGATAAAATGTTTTAGGTTGAAGCAGTATATACGGCTGTATACCTAAGAAATAGATCGTTGGCTTCAGGGTTAAACCATAAAACGCCTTTTGAGCTCTGGACAGGCATGAAGCAGATGTCAGTCACATACGTATATTTGGCAGCACAGTCATGATCCATGTACCGAAAGAAAAGAGATTGAAATGGGACAAAAAGGCAGTAAAGATTACTTATTATTATACCCAATGATATACTGAAAATGTAAAGGGTTACATTAGATTATACAATCCTGTTACAAAGAAAGTCATTATCAGCAGAGGTGTTACTGTCATAGAGCCAAATAATGACTCTGATATGTTTCAGGTCAGTGTGGAAGAAGTACCAAAGTCAACATCAGATACTACAGTAGAGCATTACAGTTATAACAGTGAAACTACAGATTATGATCAATCACAATCTATAGCAAGACCTTATGACAGTACCTATATAGGAGACAAAGTAACCTCAGACAGTTCTTCAGATGAATATTTCGAGTCTGTTTCCAAGAGCGAGTTGAAAAATCTGGGACAGATTGATAAACCGATACATCAAAAGCGAGAAATATAGAAAACGAAATTCGAAATATGAAAGGCATTCAAAAAATATTTTATAATAAATTTACATAAATCAAATCAAAGGGTCGTATATTCTCTGACAAAGATCGATCTTTTCAGCTTTCAGCTTATTTATTTCTACATGGGTATGGGTACTCTCATGAGTCGTATTTTCAATAACCATGAAATGTCTTTCAAAACTGTCTATGTTTAATATAAATACATTATATTCTATGAAAAATTAGCACAAGCGCATATTTTAAATAACATGTTATAATAAACATGCATTTTCTTATTGTGTTTAAATTTATATTACATTTAGACAATTGTATTAGGAAATTCTTCATATTAAGGAATTTGAAATTTTGCATATAAAACGTATTGCATATATCAAGCACATACTGCAATAGCTAAGTCAAAAGCATTAATTTGGGAGTTTTTGGTTGGGAGATCAATTTAAATACCGAAATGCTTGTCATTACCATGAGTAATTTGACAAATGTACATAATTTCATCATCCAATGCAACAGATCGTTATGGACATCTCACACTTGAGTTCGTTAAACCAATTGTGCACAGTAGCACAGGATGAGGCTTCATCACAAAATAACAACTGCAGTCGACGGTAAAACTTCGAAAGAAAATTGTGTCGTGTTACATTCATCTTTACATAGTATACACGATTTATAAAAGAGCCTTCAATTTATAAAAAGGAAACGAAAATTCTGGCATTTAATTTATTTTTTCTCACTATTAAAACAGACGACCAATTTTAAGAACTTTCAATGCCGCTTGAAAAAATATGCTTATTACAATTAGATAAATAATTGGAAATTCGTTATTTAAGGTTTTATTTTCATTAAAATTTCTTGATAACACATATTTAAATTGTTTTATTGTTTGTAGATCTTTAAATGGTATTTGTATATGATATTTTTGTTAATATTCCCGAACTATGAGGAAATGTATGAGGAAATTACAGACCCTAAACTCTTATTGTCTATGATTAAATTATTTACGAGTAATAAATATTAAAGTTTCCGAATGAAGTGAATTTGAAGTATTTTTTTTCATATACCTGTATAGGTAATTTAATATTCATAAATGAAAAAAAATAATCAAATTGACATATCTTCTTTACATGACCAATAATATATATATATATATATATATATATATATATATATATATATATATATATATATATCACCAGGCTATTTTCTGTTTTATGTTATAAAATTACATTCATTTTGAAGTTCTGTTATTCCAAGTATCGAAATATGGCAGACATATACAACTTTCAGGGAAAAGGTACAATAGACAAATATACCGCATTAGGTCTTTTCGAGTTGCGCACCTTAGTATTATTCAGCATTGGCAACTTTTACTCTCACCCAAGCCTTTCTTAGGGAATAAATTAATGAATTTTTGATTCATAAATTTTCTAATAATAATTTTCCAGATAAACAATATTTTCTTTACCGAAATCGGATTTAAGGACAATCTGATGGTAGCCTCAATGTACTTAATATGCAATTGAAAAATAGAAGTAAGAAATAATTGAAATTCAATAACTAATGGGCCTGTCAGAAGAAAATATTAATGAGCATGCATTAATATTGCAAAAATTTCCGTAAAATAAACCAAATAATGTATAATGAAAAGATATATTAGTAATAATACAAGTATAGATGCTAAAAAATTACTAAGGGAAGTATAAGTCGAAGATAACGAAATTATTTCGGAAAATATGTGGTTAAATAAAAAAACAATACATCGTACTTTATTTCTAGCTTCATACAGCTAAGAGAATATAGAACGCGAATGTGACGAACTGAAGGAAATGGATGGAAACGTACATATTTTATAAAAAAACACTAGGGGGCGTTGTTACAAAGGTTAGTGTTTCATTAATCGATAATATTTCTTTTCGTATTTATCTTACGTAAAACTTCCCACGCAAGTAAGTTTAATCTAGAAAATGAAACATGTTAACATCTTTGTATATGTGTAAATATATAAATATATATATATATATATATATATATATATATATATATATGTATGTATATATATATATATATATATATATATATATATATATATATGTATATATATGTGTGTATGCATATATAAATTGATTAAATTCTCTTACACGGCACCGGCTGCGATGAAACATTGCAAAAGGATCGTCATTTTCTTTGTCTTTCTACCTTTTAATATGTCGATAAAACTTTTTACATCACACTCATAATTTTCAGACGCAGTACCAAGCTTAAATACATTTACACTACGTCAGATTCCTTTGTATTTTAAGTTTTAATGTAGTCACTCTTCCGTTACTTAACCATAAATATATTTATTGTTTAAACACGTAATTTACGAAATGTTCAAAAACGTTGGACATATTCAAGTAAAAGACAGATTTATATTTTTAAAATATAGTACAAATAATAACGAACAATAGATAAGGCCTATAGAACAATTCAATTTGACATTATATGAACTAATGTTCGATTGTGTGTAATCAAGTAACTACTTAACCGCATTCCTGAAGCAGTAACCGGAGGAAATATCCAGGCCAGGTGCAAACGAAAAGATGAAGTGCATCTTGTAACACCGTGTTGATCGATGTCTTTACGCGTGATGCAGGTGAGTACTTCCGAACGTCCCTTTATGTGAAACAGACTGTGATTTGGAAAACCGACAATTAAGATTGACTTCAAAATGGGGTGATTAAGAGCGATACAAAAAATATATTTTAGTAAGTATTTATTATTTTACGTATTATTTGCAGTTCTCCAAAAATTTGTGGAAACAAGATTTAGAAACTTATTAATTTTCACATTTTTGGGAGTTAGACTTTATGATAAAAATGAAAAGGTGATTCTTGTTAACAAGAAGGAATAAAAAATTCTTAAAATACTATACAATAAATTCCCAAAGACAAAAATTTACTAATATTTAACTTAACTAGAGAAAACAAAGTAATACTTTGTAGTAATATCATGTGCTAAAATAAGTTATTTCCTAAACAATACAAATTACTGGTTCAATATTCTCAGCATACTGCGAAAGTATTCCTGCCGAATAGTTTATTCACTTATGCTCACTAAATGATTATCATTATATAAATGATTATCTTCTTGAATGTAGTGTTAAAGAGACATTGAATTGCACGTACATTTTTTTTACTAACGTAAATTATGCAATTTTACATTAGTTGTTGGAGTATTCAGTTGGCCGTTACTGCGGATAGCCACATAGCGGTTAAAGTAATAAGAGTGGATTAATGTATCCTTATTGAAGAGTTTATCCAGGTGTGCTCGTTATATTGAATTACATGTAATTGTTTCCTGTAATGTATGTTATAAGTTTCTACCTTACTTGTTGTAGTGCCCAGAGAGCCGTTATTGCGGATAGTCAAATAGTGGGAACTGCTATCAAAATTGATTAAAGTACCCTTTCCGAAGAATTTATCGACATAGAACTTGTCAGTTTCTACTATATATGTTAGACTTGGTCACGCCGCCCAGATTTTCAGGTACCCTCATTGCAATTAAGATACAAGTGCAATTCTGTGTTTGAAGGACATTTTGTTCTTTATGATAAATTAGGAAGAATTCAAATTGTTTATAAATATTTGAAAACATTATTTTCAACCATGTAGACATATTTCCTACAATCTGTTTAATATGCATAAAATTTTCTTATAAACTCTTATTGCTAGAGTTTGCTGGTAAACTAAGGTAGACTTTCTGTAACTCTGTCTTTTTCATAATTTTGATGTCAACAAATTTGGAAGAGGATGGGTGGTGCGCAAAAAGGACCCTTTCTGGGATCATTTCTGAAATATTCCTATTAAAACTATTTTTGGAATCGTACCATTTGAATAGATTTTCCACACGACAGATGAAATAAAAGAAAACACCCCAAACGCCTCTTAATTTTCCGTTTTTTTTGTTAATCAATTTTAACAATATATGTAGATTAATATGCTTTGTGGATATGTTAAATACCGAGCGTCTGCATCATACAATTTTACAGAATGTGTTTAGGGTATGAGGATTACACAATTAATAAGTTGAAGTGGAAACAGTGGAGACAGACAGATGGACACGTCAGCAACTTTATAAGTACATAGGTAAAAAAGACTCCGTTTTTTTCTTATTAGTAACACAATTTAAGTAGTAAGGTTGCGTTACAAACACCTTTTTAGTAACGCAACCTTAACAAAATAATAGTAGAATCCCGACATATATTTTGGTCGGATTTTTTGCCCCAAATTCTCGAAATATCTCACGGTTGGATCTTTACAAATCGAGACTGAAATATGTTAAAAAGGATTTCTTAAAAAACATTGTCTTTAAGATAAATTCATGTCCAAAATTTCATTTCCAATTCCATACTCCCAAAAATATTCTTAAGATTGATTATTTGGAAACCGTCAAAAATAGGGAAAGAAAAAAATATCAAAAAAGTATTTTTTCGCATGCATCAGTATTCATTTTTGTATGTTATTGTAAGTACTAAACCATATATACGTGTAATACACATTTCAAAGAAATTATTTCTGTGTAAAAGATTCTTTGTCTTAGTAGAACTGGACTAATAATGAAAAATGCAAATTGGTTATATTGAGTAAGTACTGAGAATCCATTTTTCTAAAGGAAATATGGTTCTAAAATTATGTATAGTTTTCTCTATTAAATTTAGATCTCGCATCTTTATACTAATCCATTTATTCGACAGTCTTAAGAAAGGCAAATTTCGAGACATTTTAGCTAATTAAAATTCACCGTTAAAATACATTTACTTAATATCGGTCATATATACCAAACGTTATATAAATAACATAGAAACACCGATACTATAAAATTCACAGAAATATAAATAAAATTTGTATAAAACAAGCTTTGAATACACCCTCAATACTTAGAAATATTTAAATATTCTTTAAATTATTTATGACGAAATATAGTAGTTTCTCTATAACTTTTTTTGTAAAACATTTTTAGACGAATCATTAAATACTCATCGATAGCGCATGTATTTCCAAGATGAATGTTGTAATAAGTGAAAGAGAATATTAAATATGTGTTATAAGAAATTAGTTTTTATTTATTATAATTCACATTAGTCTATTTTTACATATTATGTACACAACAAGAACTAATTTGTATTTACTTATTTACTGGAACAGATGTTCTTATCTATTTAAAGACAGTATTCATTTTATGCAGCTTGAAAATAATTTTATTAATCACACCGTAGAAGCAAGCTCTATTTCTTACTCATTGTGTATAGAAGAACGAAATAATTTAAAACGCCATGTTTTAAATAATTTCGTTCAAAAGATGATAAATGTATCTTGATATAATTACAATCTCATAAAATGAGAAAACTGTGTTAAAACTATAATATATGTAGCACTCAAAGCCATAAAACTAAGTATTGTGGAAGCTCTCAATGTTATCAAATTGCATAGTGTAAATTCTCCCACTTTACTTATGTGAATCAGGTCATAGAGTTCAATAATACTTTGACGTTGATCTGAAAATAGATAATTATTATTATAAACGTTATTTCATTTTTTCACTAACTAAAGTTAATAACTCGCTTTGTTTGGAAAATATATAAACAGTATAAATGTAATTGGTACCCTTAATATCACTTTACAACTGTGAGGTTTTACGTGGACTCTATAATGAATAGTGTAAAAGCAACTATACGAAATATTTAATGCAATTATAGTTTAGTTAATTTCTCATTAGTCTTTTTTTATCTAAATAATCGTCTTGAAAAATATTCACAATAAGACTTAAAATGTAAAGTAGTGCAGTTCTGAGTAGTCAGAACTTTCAATTACTTGCCACTTACCTTCACGTGCCACGAACTTTATTTTCATGATCGTGCGTTTAGAATTTTTCACTGTATTTTTAATTTTCTGACTATAAATACAAATAATTAAAACAGGAATTACGAAATGTAGAGACCATATTAACAAATAGTTCAATTTGTTATGTCCAACCTGAAATTAAAAAAAAAAATTACCTATAATTTAGCTTCCAAGTAAAATTTGAAATAAATTTAACTTATTAGAAAAAGTTATTATTAAATGTAACCATAAAAAACAAGGTGTATTGTTTTCACACATTTGACAAGAGAAGATGTGGGACAATGTCTTTGAAGAGAATCCCAAATTATTTCTTGCCGCAAATAGAAACGTTTAATGGACAGATTTGGTACTCGTAGTATAATCCAATTTGACCCAAAGAAAATAGGAAACACATTTTCACTAAAGGAAGGTGTGTTTTTGAAAACATACGAGTATTTGAATAAAAGCGGTTGTTGTTCCGTTTAACTTGTAGACTTGTCTTAAATTACAAATTCAGATGACATTACACAATTAATAAGGGTTACTTGAAAAATGTTTAACGTGTCATATCTCACAATGGGTAGATGTAAAATTTTTCATTGCAAAATTTATCGTATAATGAGAAATATACTAAATTGATATTTATATACATATATATACATATATATATATATATATATATATATATATATATATATATATATATATATACTTATATATTTATATATATATATATATATATATATATATATATATATGTATATGACTCAATTGATTATAAATATATATATTGCATATAAATACTTGTAGTGGTTTGTGTTCCTATTCTAGATTCCATAGTAATGCGTTTACAGTTAATGTGTTAAAAATATCGCAGTAACATCGTTGTTGTTTCTTTCTTCCGTTAAGGTATAAAATATAAAGTACAAAACAAACGTAGGCTTGAGTAAAACTTATAGCAAAAATAAATGGATATACTTGGAGCAACATGTAGTAAAGAGATACTAAAAATTTGAATTTTTACTCTTTAGAAAAAAACTATTAAAATAATAAAGAACTTCGCAAACAACAAATACGTCGCAATCAACAAATACGTCGCAATCATAAAAGTTGCGTTGCTGAAAATATTAAATAAGCTTTACAAATTTGAATAATATTTCTCAAAACTTAGATAATTAAAAAACTTATAACAGCACAAATTAACTTCCCTTAATTTTTAATGTAAAAGTTAATTTTGCGCTGAAGATAAATTAATTTTATATAGGAACTATAATGCAGTAATATTTTTTTAGAAACTCTCACAGTTACACAACGGTAAATTGCTTAATTTTCATGTTTCTTAAAATATATTTCAATTAAAAGCTAATGTACTAACAATTATAATTCAAATATTTACATAGAAAATATATAATTAATTCTGTACATATTTTTATCATCCGGTAAGAAGAAACATAAATTACTTAATTTGGGATAAATGAACTTAATTACTTTTTGTGATTCATTATTTAACTGGTTAATAAAGTAATTTTATAGAAAACTTTAAGAAAGTAAATAATGTAGTCTTATAATAAGTAATATTGAATATAATATTTAATAAAATAGTAATTTTTATTTGATTCTAGTCCTTATTGATCTTTGGATTGGCTCACATATTTATATTTATGACAACATTTTTATTGAAACAAAATGTTACTTACTATATTCTTCCATGTGATTAGTATACCGTTTATCGAAATAAATAGGATGTAAAAACAAATGAGAAATGCCAGAAATACCTGCAAATTTTACAGCTATTATTAAAATATAGTATTAAATATATATCTTAAAATACAAACTATGACAATTTAGATGTTTCAACGATTACATATGGAAAGAATAATACATGTCTTTTTTTATTATAAGTATCTAAAGACATAAATTAATTTTAAATGCGATAAATACGCAAAATAAAATTGTCGATTATAATATGTTAATAAAGTTAATTCAAATTATGATCAGACGTAATTTTATATTTTCTCACCTGTTTATCGAACGAACGACTTACAAGAGTACACAAACGTGCCATTTTTAGATAGAAATCATTGAGGTCAAACGAACTTTCTTCATTGGACTCAGTAGGGGAATGCGTGTATCTTCGGTTTGATTTGCGTAAATGCACTATGTAATATTGATTTGGATACTTTTCGCATTGCCGCGAAAGAAACTTCAAGTGCTTATTTACAATTTCTAGTCTCTTGAATATCGTGAACAACATCAAAGCAAAATAAAGTGTTTCCAAATGATACATTGCATACGATGAAAATATGACGTAAAACATAATAGTTGTGGAAAAATTGAAATAGAAGCTATCAAGGAGGTAAGTGCTTAACTGCGTTATAATTACGAACAAAACGAAAAACACGCTCATACTTCTAGATTTGTGATACAAATATTTTCTGAATTTCTCACAAAAACATTTTTCGATCTGATTAAGTAAAATCATCAATTCTATGTGAATATTTTTACACCAAAATATATCAATTAACACAACATAACACAAATATACTAAAAACATATATATGTAAATATTATGAAAAAAAAGATGAGTCGAAGACACGTTATAAATGCTGAGTTGTCCTGAATAAAAATATCCCACAACAAGAGTGTATATCACCGTCGCCACGCTGTAGAATTGTCGAATTCGAGTTCGTGGTGAACATTTTAAAGTTTTAGTCCCGAACCTACATAGCCCTAGAAAAGACTGGAAAATTTTCAATGCTTTAAAACTTTCTTCGATCTCGGGAATTTGCAGTTGCTTTTGCCGTGCCATTTTAGACAACAACGTTTATAATTCTTCTGGAAACACCGTACGATGTGCGACCTGGGCTACGATAAAGATGTTTCTAACAGACGGATCTAATTTATACAAACGTCTTTATCAGTTATCTTCAAAGACATCGACGAAAGAAAGACGAAAATTCATCACGAAAGTGCTTTCTCGAAATTTCTGTAAAATGTTGTCTTGACAACGCATTTCTTATACAAACCAAATAAGTGTTAATTAGAAGGAAGTTAATTATCTTATTGAAATTTTTATGAAGTCGATTTTTTATGAAGAACGTTTCTTGAGATTTATATTGAATAAAATTGTAAATTTTAAGTAATACAAATTTCTAGTGACTATGAACGTAGTGGCTGAGCACGCAATGATTCCAAGTACACATCTTCACAAGTAAACAGTAAAAAAATTTAATCAGTCACGTGAAAGTTGGCCCTGGGCACCGACGGTCCGTATCTGAGAAAAAAGGCATTAATAATATTTTTTAATTTCTTGAAAATGTTATTCTGATATAAAATATTGTTTAGACATTAAAATCCATTTAAATGATTCTAATCTATGAATTATAGTTACATTATACCATAATAGTTTTTTTTATAGTTACATTATACCATATAGTTCGCTTCAATAATTCCTCAAAATGTACTCCGTACATCCCGATATATTTTAATGTGACAGACGGATTGATGGACACCTGGGTTTTTCATTAGAGTCCGTTTCGCCTTATCAGTGATGAAATACATACTATGATAAAAAGGTGGATATTTTAAATTTCAATTTCCTATAAGCGTTATGGTTTTTATGTAACATTCTCATTTGAAGCGCATATCTGCAGGCACTGTTATCTCAAATATTGTAGAATATCGGTGTCACTTCTTCACAAACTTAATATAAGGTTTGGAATATGTTTATGTGTAAGCTGAAAAGACGTTATTTTATGTGTAACTATAAAAAATTATCATAAAATCTGGAATATTAATTTATACTTTGCCTCTATTTCTCCCAAAAAACGATAGATTGGGGGGTTTTTATTTTTTTTATTTATTTATATGACCCGATTCCTTTAATCTATTTTATGGTGAGGTTCCGTTACCTTGGATTTTTTGGATTATTAGGGTCAATATTTTTAGATGTAGTTTACAAAAAAAGTGAAATTTATTCTAAAATCAAGTTTAAGATATATTTAGTTTCATGTTTTCGAGTGGTGCTGAATAAATTGAACAAAAACTTGCAGTCATGCAATTATTCAACCTATCCATTCTCAAGCATGGGCGGGTTGAATAATTAAAATTAATACTATATTTGAAAAAAAATGGAGCACTTATAAAATCATTCATGTGTTCGTCTGTCTGATGTGGAAACTTGAAATATGGAAAAGTGAAAATGCGATAAATAAATACAAATGTTAAAACATATTTGAAAAATTTTGAAGGAGGAAATTAGACGCTTGGAATTTTTTTTATTACTTTTACCGGGTGGATTACAAATATGAAAGAAGGAGATAAACTGATTCTAACTTATTTCTTTACAAAATTTTATATCGGATAGTAGAGCAATTGCACAAAACACTTTATACCCTTGCCGCCACCACCACAACTGCTAAATAAATAAAAACAGAGTACCAGAATTTTGCTTCCAGCTTATCTATAATTTAAATAAGTAACTATTAACAAGTTTTAAAAATTTGCGATATTTTACGACTTTGAAAAATTTTGTTGGCGAAATATTTACATACCCCCAAATAATAATAATATTCAATTCAATAGAAATACTATGTACCTTAAATGCTTCTCTCTGCCTGAGCGTGAACAGTGGGAGTTCTACTCTCACTTAACAGACTTTTTTTTATATGGGATGTATATTTCTGTTAGGATGACAAAGAACGTGGTCGTTTCAGTAGGATTATCATTTAATTATTATGAAGGTAAAACGCAATATGTACAGACTAACATCAAGTAAATGATGTTGGTCGTCGCGTTTTCAACAGGATACACTACTCTTTGAAACATATTCAGAATTTTCTACTGACTAAAATAAAAATCTACCTTTGTCAAACACTCCTATTACCACCAATTGATTATGGAGATGTGTGCTAACCTGATAGTTATTAAGAATATTTGCACAAGTTGAAACGTCTTCGAAATTTATGCATCCGGTAGATCCTCGGCTTTAAAAAATTTAATCATATTTCTGGATACAGGTCACTTCTCAAATGACTGATTATCCATCATCGATAATCCAATTCACACACTTATACTTCTTTTTAATATTTTAAAAAATCTTCAGAGCCCAAATTATCTCACTGGCAAATTTAAAAATTTGTCTGCTCACGGTCTTAGGCTCAGAAAGTTCACTCACCCTACTTATTCCTAAACATACCTCTATCTTTTAGGAAAAATTATTCACTGTCCAAATAGCAAAATTTTGGCATCACCTGGATCCCGGCACCAGGAAAATCAGGTCCCTAAATATTTTCAAAGATCGAGTTACAAAGTCCTGCATCTCCTGAAATCTTTCCCTTTATGCCCTTGTCCTTTCCTGTTTTTCCCATCCCCAATCATGTCAGTGGTTTGTATTACTAATACTTTTGTAATTTTTTTCTTTTTTTTCTTTTTGATGTACTATAAATAACTTTCATTGCAAAATCTCGTAAAGTCCACCAACTTAATTTCAATACCAATTGTTGTTGCTAACTCGAAGAGATTACTCATGGAGCAATAAGTTCGCCATATGTATTAAGTATTAAAGATGATTAATAAATAAATAAATAAATAAGACTAAACAAAGTGAATTCATTTTAGTAAGCCAAATTAGTTTCGTTAATTCTTAAGACATTTAATAAACAAATCAACGTTGGTCGTGACAAAATCGACTGACGTCCCCTTGAATACCTAATTATGTCTAAATCTAAATTTATACTCATTTAGGCTTATTTCAGAGGAGTATACTAAAACAGAAGCAAAAATATATTATTTATATTTTATTTCGATATATATAAAAAAATAATTTAATTAAAAAAGTTACCAAAATAATTTGAAAAATTAATTAAAAAGTAACAAAACAAGACAATTTCCTCACATACCGCCTGTATTAATTAATATTGTGACTGCGCTATTTTGCGGCTTATTAATAGAATTTAAATAATTGTTTTCCTTTACTCAATGTAGCAGCCACACCGAGTCAATTGTACATAGCTAGGTTATCTATAAAAAGTTCAATATCTATAACCAATATTTTTGAATGTAATAATTTTTTTATATAACGCCACTATAATAACACCAATATATCAGATTCACTTTGCTTTGCTATCCACCATGTGAATCACGTAGCCCATTATACAGCGTATAGTGGGGCACACCACGTATACTTCATCATAATTAATGTCAGAGATATTGAGACCGAATAATGAATTTCACTAACTGTTGTAAAATTTATTTTAAACAAATGTAATTTATAATTTTAATTACTGTATTGCTGTATGGTATAGGTAGTCAGGTTGCATTTAGTAAAATTCTTGTATATAGACATATTTTCTTTTGGAACGGCGTTTGCATGTAATCTAGAACTAACCGGATTTATTTTGCTTGCAAATTTTATACTAATAATCTATTCTCTTCTTAATGATTAGATCTTAGAAGATAAGAAAGTCAATAAATGTTTTTACCCTACTTACCCAATATGATTTACTTAATCTTTAACTAGGTTCTAGTAATCAGTTTATGAGAAATTCTTCTTTTGATGAAAACATCACCAATTAAAATTAAGCTTTTAATGACTTTTAACCACTATTTCAAATGTACATTTTTAAAATGTTATGCTGTTGAATTGTTTGAATTTTGAAATGTTTGAATTTGGGCAGTATAGATATTTCAATATCAATCAAATTGGATGTTTTGCTAACACATTTAATGCAGACCAAAATCACAGCAACTTTA
The DNA here is from genome assembly GCA_039881145.1 of Druceiella hillmani. Taxonomy (NCBI): domain Eukaryota; kingdom Metazoa; phylum Arthropoda; class Insecta; order Lepidoptera; family Hepialidae; genus Druceiella; species Druceiella hillmani. The sequence goes on along the minus strand of JAYKKI010000072.1, from coordinate 10,933,995 downwards.
CTTAAATCAGTTTCAAAATATTCGTTAAGCTCGTATCGCTAAGACACTCTCGGAGTTACGCGAACCGCGGACTCTTTACAAGAATTTTACTAAATGCAACTGACTACTTATACCTTAGAGCCAAAACAGTAATTATTACTATAAATGTTATACATATCGTGTTAATCTTACTAAAATATGGATCTGACATTTATTATGTAATTTGCCTGGATATTTAAAAAAGTCCTGGTGTCCCTTTAATATCAATATTTTAAATATTGAATATATTTGGCGTTAATTTTGTAGAAATTCATTATTCACAATTAAATGAAACTACGTGATGTAGTATTATTTCTACTTTCTTTAATTTCTTTACCACGACCTAGGTTTCGTTGTATTACAACATCTTCAGGTGGGATATTAGCAGAGATATTAGCAAAGATCTTTGCTAATATCCCACCTGAAGATGTTGTAATACAACGAAACCTAGGTCGTGGTAAAGAAATTAAAGAAAGTAGAAATAATACTACATTACGTAGTTTCATTTAATTGTGATCAATATTTTAACAATTGAACTTGAGTGTTAATTTAATTGAAAAATGTTATTCTAATTGCATGTTTGTAAAGAGGGTGAAACACACATTACCCATGTAGAGTTTCAGTTCACTGGTTAAAGAACAGAAATATATATACATATATATATATATATATATATATATACATATATATACATATATATATATATATATATATATGTGTATATATATATATATATATGTGTGTGTGTGTGTTCAAAAAGTATCGCGAATTTTTAATTTTCGCGGGTTTCGTATATTCGAATTTTTATTTTTTTGTGGCGTTATGTTGGTACTCATATCTCTCACTTATGCCGACAAGTTCGGCCATTTTGAATGTTCAGTTAATTGTTGACAGCTGCTTTGCTTGCACGTGTTTTGGCTCGTCTTCGATTTTTACCTATTCAAAAAAATTAAACAAAGTACTTGTATTAAATTTTGTGTGAAAAACGAAATTAAGTGCGCGGATGCATTCCATATGTTGACTGTGATACACGGAGAAGCTACCTTGGATCGAAGCAATGTTTATCGGTGATACAAAATGTTCTCAGAAGGCCGTGAAGATGTGAACGACGAAGAGCGTGCCGGACACCCGTGCACTTCAACAACAGACGTAAAAATTTATGAAGTGAAGAAAATGGTATTGGCCAATCGTCGAATCACCGTTAGAGAAGTTGCTGAGGATGTAGGCATATCGATTGGCTCGTGCCATTCGATTTTTATCAATGATTTGGGCATGAAGATGATTTGAGGCGCCAAGTTCGGTCGAATGTGAAAGTTTTGCTTACAGCTTTCTTTGATTGCAGGGGCGTGGTGCATCATGAGTTCTTGCCACAGGGTAGTACGTTCAATAAGGAATATTACCTGCAAGTGATGCGCCATTTGCGCGAAGCAATTCGCCAGAAACGCTCGGATTTGTGGAAGAACAAAAATTGGCTTTTGCACCACGATAACGCCCCTGCTCACAAATTGACACAATAATGATGCCGCAGCCACCGTATTCCCCAGATCTGGCCCCCTGACTTTTTCTTGTTCCCGAAACTGAAGAGGCCCATGAAAGGACGATGCTATTTAATGCAGACCAAAATCACAGCTTGACGAGATAAAGACGGCATCGAAGGAGGAGTTGAACAAGATAAAAAAAAATTATTTATTGAAGTGCTTCGAAGATTGGAAAAAACGTTGGCACAAGTGTATAATGTCTCATGGGGATTACTTTACTTTTTGAACACACGACGTATTTATTTCAGAATATTATAAAATATCGTTTTAAAAAGTCACTAAAAACTCTTACATTTTTTTCAGGCAATGTTTGACATTCAAACCTTGCCTAAAACATTCTTATCATATGTAATGTGTCTGCGTATAGAAGGTACTTGTGGTTAGTCGATATACGGATTAGTCTTATTATCATGGTGGCCAATTCATACGCAGAGATGTAAATATTAAATCATTGACTAAAATTATCGTAAAATATATTTTTATAATAAAATATATTTTTATCTGAAGTTAATTTATAAATGCGCATTTTAGATTAGAATATCAATAGATTTTTTTTATAACGAGTTACATCGAATCGGGAAAATGATTATTTACTTTCAACTTTCAAATTAGTTTCAATAAGACACCAAAAATTTCACCGGGACCTTCAAACGATTGCTAATGTTTTAGCATCACCATCACTTTGAGATATTTTTTTGTATTTTTATTGCAATTCGCAAAGATGCCCTTTTATTACATGCAAATTACGTTATTACAGTCGGGGTTGACTAAGCGATTGGTATCAAGACGCAGAGATTTGGCACTTTTTAATCAAACAAAACTTTGTACTTTCGTCAATAAATGGCTTTTCGTAAGAGAGGTTTTTCTAAGAATAAGTGGTTAAGTTTCATAAGCATAGTAGGTTGTAAGGAAATAATAAAAGAAGAAATAGGCTTACCGTAATTTACTATAATACTCTGTCATTTGCAGGTACCCGTCAAGTACTCTGATACTTCGGCCATATTATAAGAAAAAATCCAGACAACTTAGGCGGAGGATCCTCTTTGATGGGTCTAGTGATAGACTAATAAGATGAAATGGCCATGCAGAAGAATTGTAACATTAAAGCAAGGCAGCAAGAATAAGCGCCAAAAACTTACTCTAAGACGGCAGCAAACATTTATGGGTTACGGCCCTCAAGAAGGGAAAGACTATTAAAAGAAGAAGAAAAAGAAAATATGATTTCAGGTGTTAGTGGCTACGTATTATAACAATATACTATATCTACGTGACAAGAACTAGTTTATTCGTGTTGGTTCCTTTTCATTATATTGATCACTTTAACTGATACTTGTGAATACAGGAATATAAAATATCGGTCGGTGATGATTCATTTATACACTTCCAGTTAAAAATTAATGCCAATTATTAAAATTCCAATTTATGTATTTAATGTTCTTTATTTTTTCAGAATAACATAAGAGACAATTCTTCCAGTAATATTTAGTGAAACAATTGTTCTAAAAAGTAGGCGTTTTTGCCATATTTACTTTCATTGAGTATTTAATTAACACCTCCAGTACAGTATGATTTATAGTCAGCAGAGTTGGTTTCTTTTATTGTCTTCAAATTTGCAAAATTTTCGATCTCCCCGCGTTTACACCCTTAGATTGAAAATTTTACAAACAATTATTCACAATTTTTTGCTCTTTTGAGTAACAAAATCCAAACTATACATTTTACATGAACCTTTCAAAAAATATCGCATTAACATTATTTCTTATGTAAGTGTACGAACATTGTTATTAGATTTTTATTCCTTTCAAAACTAAATAATTAATTTCTTTTTAAAAATTGGAATTAATTATCAGGAAAGAATAAAAAAGTAAAGAGTGCATCTTTAATCGCTGTATTTGATTCCTGCAAAAAACATGATATATTTTCAACAATAAAATTTGACATTAAGATACATTAGGTTTATTTGGTTATGATAGTCCTCTCTTTTCGATGTTAAAATAACTGAGTTAAATCACCGAGTGTTCTTTATATGCTATATATTCTATGAATAAAATCTTTGGGCAATTTTTATTTCAGATTGGAAGGGCACATTGGCAATTTCTGTGAAAAATTAAGTCAATCATAAAATTGTAAAGTACACTCTGTATGACAGCTTGTGCGTACTACATGTAACCATTTGTCTTATTTTTTATTAACATATTCTCCGAAGTATGGTGATTTTTATGTTTACCTTCCAGATTTAAAAGGTTGAGAAAAAAATGCCTACGTAATGGCCACCGCACAGTTAAGCGACTTTAAACATGGTATCAAATAAACCATAATTGTAATTATTTCAGTTAGTTCAATGAGAATAATTATCGAAATGTAATAACTTCAGTTAAAAATGTTGTAATTGACTGTGAGAACATTATATGGACATGTACGTTGACATGCATCGCCAAATGTTAATTGAAATTGTCCATCCATTTCAATTTTCCAGGATTCCGAACTTGTTCCCGTGCGTTAAATTAATTATTTAAATTTTCGATATAGACTAATATTTACATTATTTCCTGATCTTTGTGCATTGATATTTTAAACAACGCAAAAAAAAGAAATTTGATCAAGTGTAAAGCAAGAGAAGATGTTCTCCATTTTATTTCAATTTTCCTTACTCTGCTGCTTAGTCTACGGTGCAGGATACCACAGTATATGTAAAGTGATATAAAAGGTATAGACAGATAAACGGAAAAATACGATTTTGCCCAGATCGGATAAAAATGAAAATATACAAATAACACTTGTGTGAAAAAAATATTTAAATTTTATCCAATATTTTTGTGACAATCGTCATAATTTTTAAAATACATTATATGGAACGACATTTTTAAAAATTATTTTAATTTCGAGCCATGAAACATTAGCTTCTTGCTATTGCTAGTTAAAAAATTTTAAAATATCCATATTCAACATTTAATTTTAGGATAAAACGGTCACGTACACAAAAACTCTTGTTTATTAGGTGATAATTTGTTCCTGCATTTAATTCCCTGTAATTAAAACAATTTAACATAAATATAAAAATTTTAGTCGCAGGTAATTTTAATAATCATACTGATAGCCCTAATTTATGTCACTGGATGTAATAAAACACGATTTACTAGTACAAAACATATTTAATAATAAGTTACAGGATAATTATAAGTTATATTTCAGTTGAATACATTTATTGAGCTAGGTTCAGAAAGGCATTGATCGAATCTTATAAAATCACAAACGTACGTTCTATAAAACAATGATTTATATTTAAAAGTAGGTTTTTGAATACGTATGAATCTAATATTGGGTGTATTCAAAAACCTAATCTAATACTGGGTGTGTCGTCAGTCTGCAACTGGAATTATGGTTTGGAATCAACCGAAACCTCTAGGTACTTTCATTTCATATTGACAATTAGTAGGCATCTTGAAAGAACCCGCCATACTGCTATTGACAGGTTGAGTCCAAATTGAGACGTCTATGTGTAAATTCAAGTCATAAAAGATAATCGTTAAGGAATGGTCCTTATTTAATTTTTTTCAAAATTAAATTGCGTTAACATAACTCCGTAACTAATAAACGTAGTTAACATAATATAAACTAATGAATAATTCAATGTGACGTGATCGTTTGCAGTTAACATCAAGTCTTGGTGCTTAATAATAGTGCTGAATTGAGAGTGTTTGAGAGATTGGGACCTGAAATTTAAAAGTTGCTTAAATAAGTCATTCAAAGCAACGATTTGATATATTAATGACATTATATTCACATTATGATTATAAAGCGAGCTACCGCTTATCTTGTTTCAATTATATCGCAATGATGATTATATTTGACTGACATTATACTCAAATTTATATATAATTTTTAAGGTGTTTATGTTTGGCATTCATAAATAACAATGTACCACCGCATAATAGGCGTAAGAAAAAATTCGAGAACATTGTTATTTAATGTCGTAACTGTACTTATACTTCCTGAGTGTCAGTATTAACATATTCAACTTCGTTGACATTCATTTTACATAGATTTGTTTGAAGCCCTTGAGTTTATTTTATCATTCAATAGAATGGTCTATATCATCCCTATATGATCGTAGACAATTTTTGAATTCTTCAGATACCTATTCCAAATGAACGGAGTAATCAGCTGGCATGTTCAACGGAGGGTTTTTCCATTTCTTTTCATAAAAATTATTAATTTAATCATTGACTTACAAATATATGCTCACCCTGATATTTATAACAACCGTCATCAACACTCTCAATTGTGACCTCCCTTCAATCGGACGATGGGCTCACATTGGCTTCAATTAAGTCTCAAGCTTTCCTAGTTGTTAGCCAGAGATTGCATCTTACGTTCAATAATACACTTGTGCTGTTAAAAGTCTCGAGTCTACCGATCGACCAAAATCTTAACTGGCAAGTTCAAGTAAATGATATCAGTTGTCGTATCTTCATCATAATGTACTCCCTCAAACGTCATAAAAATTTACTTCATTTTCAATTGAAATGTCACTTCTGGCCAATACTCTTACTATCTTTGCTTGATTATAAAGATGTGCGTTGCCCAGATCTTACAGAGAATCGCATTAAAAATGAGAATGGCTTCAAAAATAATGTATTTCTTATAATTTTACTTGCAGAAAATATAAACATATTTCTTATTTTAGAGCGCAATTCAAAAAGGGATGAAAGTATATTAACAGATGTACGTAATATATATATTCTTACACTTCTCGCAATATTGGAACTATTTGAATTATCCAACAAAACTTAGAGGTGGATTTTAATTACTTGCCTCATCATGGTCTAAAATTGAGCTCTGAAAACCAACTGTCTCCCTTTTTCCAAACCTTATATACTTGGGCTTTTATGAAACTGCCAAGTTGCACAACTATACAATCAACTGAATCCTTATGCCAGGAATTCGCCCTCTATAATTGTTTAAAAAGATTTCCCGAAATTTCCAATCAGGGTGGATTGGAAATTTAGGGAAATCTTTTTTCCTTAAATAATTTTTGCCCCTTTCCCCATTCTATCGAGATTGGTAATTAATTTTTTTACATACTTTATATCAATTTGGTTTTTATTTAACATTTTTATACATTTATTTTTTAATAACATTTATTTTGGGTTTCTTTTATAAACATAAATTTTTATTAGTCAATGTTGCAGCAGAGAAGATTTGTGAATAATTTTACAATATTCTACGTTACTACATTATCATATTTATCTGTTTTGGTCGACTGCAGGAGTTTATTCATGTAGTAAAAGTTCACAAAATGTATGTATATTTAACTTTATGCATATATTGAAATTTATCACAAATCAAAATTATGCGAGATTTTGTATTGGCTCGTTCCAATGTTCTAAAGTCATTTTTGAATATTCAACTAACACAAATTATGCTTTCCGATAATTTAATAATGTAATGAGAACATTTTATTTAGAATTTTAAATTAAACCCTTTTGCTTTATCTCTACGTCATTTACAAATTTAAATATAAGCGATTATTTATACTAAAACTGATGTATATCAAAGTATGTCAATCTGTAATACTAAAGTAAAATTTATATAAGCCAACGCTCATATTCTTTAGCATCTTCCAAATAAAAACAAATGTCCATTGTTTTTGTTTGGAAATATTAAAATTTGCGAATTATATAAACTGTAACTGAACATGCTAAATCCCCGGAAAGTGTATGTATGCACTGTAAAAACAGCTGGGTTGTCACTAATTTCTAGAATTATGTTCTCATATAAGTTGCTGAAGTTTACAAATTGAAAATACATGTTGAAACACGTACGATACTTAGGTAATATTCTTGTAGAAATTTAAAAGTGTATTTAACTCACCATAAATATTAGCGACATAGGCGCTGTCAGATGTTGACAGCAGACAGAACTTGAGTCTTTGCACAATCATAGCTTCCCTTAAGAGTAGAATTAGCAATGCAGTTCCATACAAAAATCGTATCAAATGAGATATTAAAATTAACACCTCCAAAGGTGTGACATTCTGCAAAACGTGCGATATTTATTTAAATGAAAATACAACTGATTTTTAAAATAATTTTTAAAATGACAATATGGACAACATAATAAAGATAAACTTAAAAAAATTACTGTTTCAGCTTTAGCTATTGATCACTAAAACATAATTAATATAAATTTTAAAGTATTTGTAGTAACGTTATTATGCCGCAAATTGTATTATGTCTAGCCGTCGGTTATAGCAATATATTTTATAAATGATTTTGTCTCTATTTTACTTAGATTTAAATGTCTAAAATAATGCAACCTTCAACAGCCAAATTTACAATTTAGCAGCGATAAGTAGTACTCATCTATTTATTAATAAAATGAACCTTTTAATACGGACAGTACAGACCCTCGAATTCATATGAAAGGTTAAATATTTGAAGGTACGTAGTGTGTAGTTAAATTGTGCACGCACACACACTCGCACGCACAGACAATACTTTTATTACATTCTTTTTATAAATTTCCAGCACAATTGATCTTTAACTGAAAGGAATATGAAGTTATGGCCTGTAGGTTGTACTAAGTGTAGACGGACGTGGGGAAACTGAGAGTCCTCATTTGCCATTTTAAATATTTAAAACAAAATCATGTATTGGGAAAGTTAAAAGCTTACGAACAATTAAATAAAATACTCTTTAAGCCAGAGAGCAATAAACTTTTCCCGAAAATATACGACTAAAACATATCCGTTAAAATAACATGAAAAATGATGACATAATTAACTCTAGAAGTATTAAATAAATATCTTGAATGCACCTGAACGAATTTCCTGCCAGGTTTCTATTGTTAACCAATCATGTAGTTAATTTTTTTATAATGGATTGCACTTTAAAGTAGATAAAAGTTGGAACAAAGTAAATGATGAAGTAATATTTTTCCGTGTTCTTTTGGTTTCCGGCAAAAATCGAGGTACAAATTGAGATGTTGGAATTATTCTTTAGCCGTGAGAAATTATCATGAATAAGATTCGTGTGGAGCAGCCTTACATATATTGTCTATGATTCTTGTCATATCCACAATTTCCCGTCATGCTTGCTTATTTAATTCTATTGAGATAGGATTGACATATGATCTTCGTTTCGCGACGGCAGATGTATTCGTAAATCTTGTAGCACCACAAAAATTATTTTTAAAACTGACAGCTATTTATAGATATACCATCCAATCGACAGGAATGATTGATAGTCCATCACCAGATTATTTGTTTACGATAATATTATGAAATTTAAAATTATTCTAACATATATCTTCTAAATAAAATATACCTGAAATTTGGTTGGTCTATACAATGGAATTCATAATTTGCTTGTTATTACAGGTAGCTGTGTCGGTTAATATCAGGCTTTCATCATTAACTATGTCGTAGTTTGTATAATACCTCGTAAAGCGAATTGAATCAAAATGTAGTCAGATAGCATAGTTAAAAGCAGAACCAAAATGACCTTCCCAAACTTTCACTTATGGTGTACATACGTACAGAATATCATAAACAAGAGTCTCTATGAAACTTAAGCCATCTACTGGTACCAAATAGAAATAAATATCATGGCCCATTCTGTCTACTTTTCAAAATATATTTGTAGGCAGATACTATTTTGCTAAAGGTGTGCCATTTTATTGTATTTACTTAGAATCTATTTCCATTGGTCAAATTTGCTACGTCGAATTTCCTAAAAAATTTCAATCTATTTATTGTAATGTCACATTTGTTACTTAAAAAGTTAAGACTTTTTGATTAACAAAAATTCGGTTTGCTTCTATCGCTTCAGCTTGCTAAAACAAAAATAAACAGAAAATAATATGATTTTATAACCAGTTTTAATTTGCATGGAAAATTAAGTTTTAGTTGCACTCTGAACTTAGTTTTATTATTTTGATAATTGTTGATCTCTCTCTGCATTAGCTAAATATATCGCAGTGACAAATTTTATTAGTTGATGACCAAAGATTCGAATATTGTTACATTTGACAGAAAAAAGTGTAATCGTTTAAGGATATCGTTTCACTTTTATTGTACTTACAGTATCCAAAACTCTAAAATAATCAAGTGCATTAAGAAATCCCAGAATCATTGAAAAATATGCTACAAAATTAGTTTTAAATAATCTTTGATTTCTAAGTTACATTCACGTGAACAAAAACATGTAAAAACTTCTTGATACTCACCAATTTCTTCGAAGCGAACATAATTGTAATATGACAATAAATTATTGCATGCAGAATTCTATGGGAACATGATGAAAGCAGCTGAAATACAGAAGTGTATTCATTTCATAAACATATAAATATTACTTTATTCCAAAACTTCTAATATTCTTTTGATTTTATGTTTTTCGAAACAGGTAATATGGGGTTATTTCTATTTTTAATTGACACTTCTTTATACAAAACTCTATAAGTAACGATCAATATCATATACTTTTATGATCAAATAAAAATAGTTTGTATTTCCAATACGGTTAGCCTGCCATCCTAACTGCATTGAGAATACAAACTAAATTCATTTGACCGCGAAAATATACGGTAGATATAATTGTTTAAACACTAGACTAATAAGACTTAGCATTTCGATTTAAAATTTTTACGTCTTAAGTTAGAATAGGAACGAAATTTTTATATTGAATTTATTACAAAGTTGAAACCAAAATATAGTCATATTCCGTGGAGCCATAAACAACTCACCGAAGTTTGATAATACTTCCAATAAATGTTTCTAAAATTATTTTAACCAGGTGGTTTTTAGACCGACATTTGAGATATTATTTTATGGATTGTAATTGGTAGCTATAAGAAAATGTTAATTCAAATTAATTTTAAATATAGATTAAAATGGTACAAATAATGAAAATAACTCACTTGAAATCCGTATGCGATATTATATAAATAGCATTGCTCACTCAAGAGCATGAAGCATGCTCTCATTTGTTTTATTTCAGATAGCTTTTCCGTAACGTCGTCTTCGTCAACTCTGTCAGTGATATCTTCATTTTGAACGTAATCTAATTCTTTTAATAATTTTGTAGTACGTTTTGAAATTATATTTAGACGCCCTCGAAATATTTTCAAATTTATTATGCACTTCCAATCTTGTATTTGTAAAGAGCATTGGTTCATAAAAAATGAAAAAAGTTCGACCATCTCTTTGATATCACAAATTGTGTACCATATGATCATGTCAAAGATTACAATAAACATTGATATGAAACCAAATACTTTAAGAAAGTGATTAAACAAATGCATTTCCTCAATATACATGGGAATTGTCATTCCCAATATATTGTCGATTTTTTTGTAATTTTCAAAATATTTATTAACACTTTGATAACTTTCTGTGGCAGCAAAAATAATAAACATAACAACTTGTGTTCGTGTCATAATCGTATGTATTCTGTCAAACTCTCCTGCAATGCTATAATCAGTTAACAAATAGAATTTTGTTGCCTCAGTCATAGATTTTATAGATAAAATTAATAAAATAAATATTGCAATCGTAGCCTGTACAGTGATATCCTTCACTGTTATATTATTGCCTAATTTTGTGACCCGTGATAGCGGAAATACACGAAAGATTATATTAAAATTTCCGAATACGTAGTACACGTCCATTTTTTTACTCTATTAGCCCCTAGAAGTAAAGTGCTGTGCTGTTAACTCTACATAATACCTAACGGAATTTAATATACCGATTTTAATTTCAGTAATGCGTATGCACATGTATGTGCGTATGTGCGCATGTACACACACGAATATCGTACATGGGCAATGTATACAATTCTTTGAAGCGATCGATTTAATTATAATTTGGCATTCGTTTTAAAAATTGATTTAAATATTATTGAAGTAATTGAAATAATCACATAGAATAACTGAACATTCATTAATGTAGTTTTAAGAAAAAAATATTTTTTATTATTATTTTCATTATAAGAGTAACAATATTCGTGATTATAATTGATGATATGGATATAAAAGAAAATTCTTTACACGCTTTTTTTAAATTTTATTTATTTTACCGTAAAATTATCAATTACCTATTAATAATTAAAATACAAATCAACTAGCGATAATAGACGATTTAGTTTAATACCCAGACAAATTGCTGTTACTTTAATGTCATAACAATAAGTAAAATATGCAACAATATAGGGAGTTAATCGCAGTATATACGTGCTCTAAGTTAGCTTATACATTCACCACTCTCAATAATAGTGCTGACCGAATATTGAAATGTATACATTTCGCATCGTTTTCAGAGAGATGGAATTCAGCTTACCCAAGTTTTCACGAATGATATTTTTTATTTATATTTACCAGAATTTGATACAATCATAAATAAACATGTAAAAATTAATAAATCAAATTTAGCTGCTACATTCGTGATCTATTCCAATCAAAAGCAATGGTCAAATTATAAAACCAAATAGGTGAAAATTGTAAAATATTATATTACGTCTATTCGAATACTAAAAGCACTTCCAAAATTATGAAAATATGAGACAGGAGATAGCGAGTATACAATTCATAACAGCAAATTGATTCCAGAGAAAATTACTTCTATAAATAAATAAATCAACATATATTATTTGAAAATGTTATTGTAGTTTTGAAATTATGATCGTTTCGAAAATACATAGCTTCCCCTTTACAACGCACGTAATGGCGACTATTATGATTAATTGTACAGTGCTGGGATCGAGTAACCATTAGAGGAAAGTGCAGGTTTCAGCCAGATTTCCTTATCAACACCTTTGTTTATAATTCAATTTTTGAAATAGTTACAAAATTTTAGTAGTTGCAGCTCCGATAAGACAGAAATGTAACTTCCGCGTGCTTTGAGAAATACAAACTGCAGAATATCATGTATAAAGGTATAGAAGACGACGTCGCTATTTCTTCTTAATATGTGTCTTATCATTTTGACTAATCGAGGCAAACTGAATCTGAAGACAACATGCCCATAGAGCCTTATATTCTTCCCTACATCATAAATTTTACGGTTGTGTTTTGAGGAAATAACAATATCTCTTTTCATACATTGAGTTTCCTTTCTCACAAAGTGATATTAGTTTAACTAAATATCTTAGTTGAATTTTTTGACCTCAGACAATTTTTCTATATGAACATAGTCTCGATCAGAAAAAAATTATCAACGCGTCAGACTTATTTTGACATTGTAAAATGTACAAATAAATTTTTATTACTGAAATTTTATATATAAATCTACAATTCGGTATACAATATACCAGTAATTTGAGACGCCTTATAACATTTATATTACGTTTAACTTTGGGTTAAAGCATTTTTTTTCGAGTTTCGTAAATGAATACTACAAATATCAATAATTTTGAAATATTTAAAGAAGCTTAATAACTTTATAAAGCAAAAGATTTTAAAATTTATTCAAACCTACGTTAACGTAACATTAAGAAGTTGATACGGTAACTTACTGTATCATATTGACTTCCAAACCTTTAACTGTAACTTAAACCTAAGTAGGAGTAATACAAATATTTTTTTTAAACATAGCGTTAATTATAACATACATAATTAAAAATACATAAATGAAATTTAACTAATTAATACCACATATCACTTTTAGTCAACCACAATGGTCAAACTTTAAAACTAATTGGGCGAAAATTATGAAATATTATATAAAGTCTATTCTAATACGAAAATAACTAAAAAAAGTAATTGGTGAAAATATGAGACAACAGGTAGCGAGTAGACAATTCTTAACAGTATATTGATTTATATTTATATTTTTGAAATTGTTACTACATTGTTTATATTTATATTTTTGAAAAAGTCGCGACAATTTTAGTACTGGGTTCTGAGCAAGTAAACTTTCATCTAAACGGTCAAAAAGTAAAAAAAATTATTCAACATATTCCCAATACCTGAATTACCCAAATGTTTCCCATTAGTATCAACACCGCTACCAAAAAATGTGTAATTTTTACGGAAAAAACGCACTTGATTTCAAAGATTTAAAATTCTAAATAACCTCTATGTTACTGGTTTATCCAAGTTATACTGAACGATATATTCTAACCTACAATGCATTCTGCTACGCTATTAACACCACTTTTTCACAAGGCAACAGTAACAAATATTGACCTATCACATATGCCTCCCAAATTTTAAATAAGGCGAATAAAGTTTGAGTGTCGCAGAGAAAAAATTATTTGCCTTCATTTTCTCCTCTTAGAAAAATAGCCATTTAATGAGAAAAAAAGTGAATTTTTGTAAACAAACCAATTAAAAAGTTAAAATATGACTGGCACAAATTTAAATTCAATCACTCGACAACAATTTTTTACAAAAATAATTGTAGAATAGCCAGATGATCATTATATTATATATTAAAATCGCTACATCAACTTGATGAATTGTCACGACAAACAGTTCATAAATATCAATATTAAATCATTATTTTACTTTTATAAATTCTACAATTTAGACGGGGAAAATGGGCGAACCTTCATTTAGATTGCGGAAATGTCAGACGTTTTAAACGAAATTTTGACTCCCTTCAAACTTCAAGGCCATTTATATGTATATATATATAAATATATATATATATATATATATATATATGTATATATATATATATATATATATGTATATATATATATATAGATAATTCATTTATTTTATAACGTGTTAAATGAGATAGTTACGATGACCGTTTTCAATTTGATATAGAAAAATATTTAATTGCTTTATGTAAAAACAATCTCATAAAATATTTGGCATAAGGGTAATGAATCATTAAATATTGTGCCATATTTTCTGTTCAAATAAGTATTGTATTATTTTGCATAAATATTTTATACGCAATACACGCCAGTGTTTTTGTTTTATGTAGCTAACTTTTTATTCTTATTTCCATTATTATTTATAAGATGGAGACTGTATTGGACCGAGACTGCCAAAAGAAAACCTAGTATACAGGATAGTGACATAAGTCGAAGAATTATGATAATATTTCAATGCATATTATATTATTGGACTGCATTCCACATTCGAATATGTGTGTTTGGTAAAACTAGATTATTTTTGTTTCGAGCACAACTTCCTGTTTCGTAAAAACTCAAAACTAATGAGCGGAGCATTTAAAACATCATTCGCGCAGCTTTTAGTCTTATTTTTCATGTGATCAACTTGGAAATAGATCTTTAATTAAATAAGTGATATATATGTATATATATATATATATATATATATATATATATATATATATATTGAAAAATCCCTATGTAAATATATGGGGAATTAAGTAATATGTTTACGGAATATGTATACGGAGAATTAAGTAATTATTTGGTATACTCATTATCTATACTTTTATACCAGTATCACACTAATTGCGTGAGTATGCATACAGATTCAGGAAATTATTAACATATTAAACGCATTTTTTGATCGTATACAATTGCGTTGCAATAGGAAAAGTGCGGCTTTATCAATTGGTCGATTATATGTGAGAATCTGATGCTTGGCTTCAGTACAATAGGATGAAAAAATAGGATGAACCGAAAATGAAAAAAAAACAGTATTTGGCTTCGGTGAAACAAGACAAATTGTGTGACTAACAATTTTGGTCTATACTTTATCTAAGGCGATTAGTTACCTCGCAATTTTTTAGGTTCAACATTGCTTGCTGCATTTTTAGCGTTTCGTAAAATTGAATAATCGTCTGGAATTATAGGAAATTGATTGTATATTTCAAGTGTTTATTTTGATGTTGTAACATTATTAAGTGTATTATGTTCTAAATTTGTTTTTAGTGGTATAAAGATAAATACAGAATAGTTCTAAGTACAGACGAGAGGAACAATTTTAGAATTTCAAATGGTAAAGTGTACCAATTATACATGACACTTGAGTCAGTGAATGTCCCATAAGAAGTATTGAATTAACCATAATAAGTCGGTGTTAATTTCATTGGTCACAGTAGATCTTTGCGTAAAGATTGTCACCTGGGTTGAAGGTTCTTTCACAAATAGGAAACCGTCTAACGGTACACATTGACACGATGAAAATTAATATCGATTACCACTCGGAATATTCATTAATTTTGTCATGATTGTTGCACTGTGGTTTTCACAGAAAAAACTGTGATGTTTTTTAACCAAAAAAATTATACCTTTTATTCGGACATACTAAAAAATTACTTATGAAGTTACCAACAGAACATAAGGAAAAGGTTTACCGTACCTGCACTTCCAAATTAATTTGTTTATAAATATCTCTTTTCAAATGGAATGGAGTTAATAAGAATGTAAAATTACATATGGAAAAAGTAACTTACTTCTTGCCGAGAAAGTAACTTACTTTCCGAAGAGACCAGCAAGTTTCTAATACATTTCACATAACTATTTGGCAAATACGGGCGTCGCTATATCAGTCTCAAGGTGCTCTAGAAAGTCAACTATTTCGTTTTTAAGAAAAAATTTTATTAAATAGAACTAATATTTAAGACAAGATTTAGAAAAAGACTGACTGTCAAGATACGTGTATATTGTTGTATACACGTATTTACATGTAATGACATATAATACTTCCATACATTCAACAACTCTCTACTCTTCTTAAGTTATTATTCGATCTTCAACAATTCATCCCAAATTCTATTATCATTACTTATCTTTATTACATCAAAATGCTGCAACATCGTCTCAAGAGGAAGCCCGCGGGCAAAATAAGAAATCAGAAAAATCTCAAAACTCTATCGATACGCTCATATGAGAATAATAAAGCGGTGACTTTGTCTTTCCTAGAAATCACTTATGGCTACAAAAACTTCTCTCTTATCTGAAAATGTAAAATAGCTTTTGACACTTTAATCCCAAATACACATTTCTGAAAACAATATGGTAAAAATCAAAATTTTACTAAGAAAACGGTGCTATATAACTCATCACTAAGGTACAGTAAAATTAGTCAGAGAAAAAAAATTACAAATGAACCTAAAGTTTTTTCTTTCCCTCGTTTTTATTTTTCATCGTGATTATTTAATTTTACGTTTTACTTTATTTTCATATTATATTTATTTTATTATTTCATTCCTTCTAATTTTTAATAAAGTTTACTATTCAACTATCACAAAGAACTTGCAATAAAGCAATGAACGTTGGATTCTCTCTAAAACTTCATTTCTAGCAGTTCTGCAGAGGAGAGGGTGATTAAAAAAAAATATTGCAATAGATTTGATTACCCATTAATAAGTACTCAGTTCCCAAATTCATTATGCAGTACATGGGGCCAAAACTCAAAAATATGTCATGTCCAAAGTTCTGAGTAACATGTAAAGTTTCTGACAGAATCATATTCTTTTGCATGATGAGTAAAAAAATGTGAAAGTTGGAAGGAAACAAGTTTTTTTCGTCAAACACCAGCCTTTTATATTAAAAATAATTATAAATTATTTTAACTTATGTTAATATTTTTCCGGCCAATTTCGTTGGATTGTCATACTTCTTGTTTTTTTGTAATGTATGAATATTTGGCTTAAGATAGTCTTATCGTGCAAAGATTCTACGCTATTTAATATTGAGTAGACTTGGCACAGTACTTCCATTCAAAATATCAAAACAATATGACAATGACCATTTTATACGGATTATATCGAGAATGGAGAATATTTTCCGTGCCTTACCCATTTATGACGCGCAGTACATAGACGCTTAAAAAATTACAACCTAAAACCACTACTGAATTGAATTGCAATTACCTTTATTTCAAGAACGTGTCATTCTATATTGAAATTTGTTGTACTAGGTGAGTCTCAATTTAGGCTATTAACCATTATCTCAGATGCCTCCTACCTTTGCACTGTTAATAATCCTCCCAGATGTCTAGTATAATATGACGTTTGTTTCCAATTCTAGTTCAATTTACACCCCATTCAACAGCCTAACTCGTAATTCAAGTATTGTTTCGACAACAATGTAGACTACATTGTTGTAGACTACAGTAATCTTCTCTCTTCACAATTATCAAATTGATTTATACAGGTTACATTTGTCACGTGACATAAATTAGAATGTAAGCTAAAGTATTTGTGTGGTACTTATTTTTATCTTAAAATACACAGCATCTCATTTATGATGCTTAAAATATGGTTACAAATATCTAAATGTTTAGTTTGACATATGCTAAATAATTTACTGAGAACTAAATCTCAGAATTTTTTTGTTATTCGTAGATCGATAATATGATACGCATATCCTTATAGTAAATTAAAACGCCACGTGCTGGCCTACAAAGCACGAGATATACAATGGTACTCACAGTCAAACAAAAAAGAAACGTACTTCATAATGCGAATTTCTATCTAAGATGCTATTTAATATAAAGAATTGACAGTCGGCCCTTAAATAATTTTCGCTTTTATAATGAGTTTCTTAAATTTCGCTTTTAAAAATGAACTTTTATACTCGTTTTTCGAGATTAAAAAACAGTATAATGCAATCGAATTTTATGGATATTTAAGTGACATTCCTGTCACGATTGCTTTCTCAAATTCTAGCTTCAACGTAGCACACACTTTAGACGAACTGACTGTATTGACTTTAATCGAACTTCATTTCGACTGTCACCCTCAAGGGAACAAGAAATTGTAAGTTGATTTTTAGGCCAAATATGTATCACTCTGGTAACTGTTTTTTATATAAGAAAATTTTCTGTTTTCCCTGCAATCATTAACTCTAATGAAAAGAAACAATCTATTAATATGAGTAGAACTTACTTTTAGAATTTTACTTACTTTTTAGATAGTAAGTCTACTTTATTTACTTTTTAGGTAGTAAGCCTGTTTCTATGGGATACTGATCACAAAATAAGATGATCATAATTGACAAACATTTTTTTTTTTTATTTTATACCGTTCTTGAAACATGTTATTTCAACGTTAAAGCACACAAGCATTGAATGGCATCTTCAACCTGACCGCGGTTAACGTGATGTTTAGTTATGAATATTCAACGACCCCAGTGTTATTTCACAAAAAGAAAAAACAATATTTTTTTCACAAAGTATTTTTTATTTTTTTAAGATAAAGAAACGTTCAATTCAGAACATGCAAAAAAATAAAAAAAACATTGTGACCTTAAAATATAAATGACTTCCTAGTATATAAAAATAAAAAACAAAAAAAAACACAAATAATATTTCCGTCTTACGTTTTCCAGAGTACTCCGAAAATCTGGCTGAACCATTAACTAAGACTCATAATTTTGAAAATAGATAGCGCAAAGTTCCTTCAAAAAAGATGAAAATCATATAAAAAGTGGCATTGCAAGATATATTAGCGTATTGCAATGGAAGTTTATACATAAGAAAGGGTTTAACACACCGACAGACGGATAATGAAGAGATTCTCTTAGGGTTCCTTTTTCACTCTTGAGGTACGGAAAATGCAGACGAACGTGGAAGTAAGTTGAAAATGGTGTTCCAAAAGTGGCACGATTTCGAAAATTTGAAAGGAGTTGACTTTCAGATAGTTTCTTTTAGATAAAAATACATGAAGACGATTTAATAGAATTGTTTGTCATTCTTCGCACATTTGCTCCTTATTACACTGGGTGTTTTAACTTTTAAAGGTGTGACTTGAGATTTCCGAAAAAGTATTTTTTTCCTAAACTACCAAATGCGCATAACTAATCATAATTTATTATGGAAAAAAATATAATTTCAACCTTCATTAAGTTGAATCAAAACGACCGCGTAACTAATCATAGCCGTTAATATACTATAAAATAAAGGGTAATCTAATTTGACATAGTCACACACTGTAAACAATAAATCCTGATGTTGTACTATGATGCTAAAGTCGCGAAGAGTACTCGATACTTTGAAACCTGAAATTCAAAAAACAATATTGAAGAATATTAGATTAAAATCTGGTCACATTTGTAGGTTCAATAAATAAGTTTGAAATTATTAGTTAATTTCACAACAACCTTTCAAAAATATTTTAAGTAATTTAAAAGCGGCGAATACAAAACACAAAGCAATAAAATTATTTCATTTTCAAAGCGTATTAAAAATCAATAATATGCAAGAAAAGCATTTTAAATTTCAGTCAATTTACGTAAAGATGAATAGTGCCCTGCTTGAATATATTCGTAAGAATATTAAAAGGAATGTCCTTTTATTTACTTTGTTTATGAATTCTGAATACTTTAAGATGTTTGAATTCAACGCTAAACAAGAAACTTTTATTTCAGAAAAATAAAAACGTGAAATATTAAAAATTATTGAACTGTTACCTAACAAAATAATTTTCAGTATCTCACATTTCGCAGTTATACGCTTCTAGGTTTATTGCATAGTATTCTCATAATTTCCAAGGTATCGAATACGTTTGACTTTATTCGACTCTTTAATTTGTAATGTTATTAAAACTAACAAAGTCATCTGGTCTCTACATGAAACTACTTATATCCTAACAAAAACGTTAATTTAATTTTTGTATTACAAACTCTTTAGATTTTGGACTAGGTCGTATGTCATTCCGTTCGACTCGGACGGAATTTGCTAATGCTTTTCTTTGAATACGGAAATCATTACATTGACAACCTTTCGATTTAATTTAAGTACCCTTTTATGATTACGTCTGTTACATAGAGGACGAAGTCATAGTTTGTTTCACCTACCTAAAGCGCGCAGAAGTATCCTGCATCCTATCCATTTTTTTTCTGGCACTGACGTTGTTTGACACAGTATTAAAAGATTAAAAGATTATTTAACATAGTACTATACAAATATTTTTTTGTGCTTTAGTGAATGTTTCCGAAATGGAGTTATTAGTTTCTTGGTAGACCAATAGTTACGAGTGCTGTTAATTTGAATTGCTGTATGTTTTTCTGTATATCTATTATTGTTTGTGTTATATTTTATAAAAATTTGTTTATGCGATACTTATATATTTTCATTGCTTTGGGAAATATATTAATTACGCATCAGATTTATTTAATAAATATTATATTTGAAATATTAAAGCGTCAGTCATATATAACAGAAGATAAGTTGCTCTTAAATTATAAAAAGCGTCATTCCCTATCCTTATATCATACCATCGTAATACGGAGTCGTCTTAAAAAAAATATAATTTAATTAGCACAGTTGAGAAATGACGGAAAGAGGAGGTGCAAAAGCCCAATATTGCGAATATGATGATTTAAAGACAGGATTATAAAAGAGATAAGGTGCTTATTGATATCTCTTTCTAATTTATGCAACACCGTCTCTTTATAAAATTTTAAACTCGTTGTTATCATTTGAACGATTTAGAAAAGACACGTAACAATAACATATTGGTTTGTGATTCACTTATGTTAATAATTTCGACGTTTTTAATTCTAATAACGTTTTTAAACTATCCTTTCAAAATATTAAAAATAACATTTCTGTCCTATGCTTATGAACTAAACATTATTTACCTGTTTTTCATGCTAGAAGTAAGACTAAGTACGGAAATCAAAAAAAATACTGCGCATTATTTTATAAATAAAATTTATATTAAAAATTCGAATACTGACCATAGTAACTAGCGATACAGGCGCTGTCAATTGTCGACAAAAGATTGAATTTGAGCCTCTGCACAACGACAGCCTCTCTTAATATTAAAACTAACATGATAATCGAGTAGCAAAGTTGTCTCAGGCGTACTAACACAAGACACCACCCATCAAATATCGTGTTCTGTAAAATATTGTGTTCAATAATACATGTTAATTGTGACGTAATACATATAATATTTGAGACGTAATATGGATTTATATTTGAAGATTGTGAGTGAATAAATTAAACGCTAAAACTTTATATGCATTAATTTTGTTATGATATGGCTATAGCTTACAAATATGTTATGGTAGATTTCAAAGTACAATATTTGACATTAGAATGTGACGTGCAATGTAAAAACAATCTAACAGAAGCCTAAAGCCAACATTAAATGTGTTTAAAACATTTTAGAATTTAAAAATATTTAACATACACTCGTGGACAGCAAGCCGGTTTCTATGAAAAACCTATAATAAAGTAAGTTGATTATTATCAGCTGAACTTTCCCGCATCGTATCTAACTTTTCCTGTTCTCAAGATACTCTCTAGTCAACCTAAGCATTAAGCATCCTACAAAGTACGCACACCATACGCCATGCGGTCCCATTAAAATGAAATGCGATGCAACAGAAATGTTACTTTCAATAAAATAAACGGGTAATTTAGCGTTTTTCTCGAATTTTTTTCACAGATTTGGCCTTCATATTAATGAAAATATGATTGAGAAATCGCTTAAAAAATAAAATCGCTGTATTATAGATTATGCTTTTTTCATATTTTGGTAGGTATCCGAGAAGTACTCGCTGTATTAAATAATCGACTGGCTTTGTTATACATGCACATACATCCAGCTTGACATTTTATCGTAAGCATATATATTATATGGTAGGTTCCCAGTAAATTAAGACAGAATTTGATATATACCTTGAAGTAAGTGCACTGAAAATGATAAAAAATTAAAAATCTAAAATTTTTTCTTAATAGAATTTAGAGCAAACAACACGCCGTGACATATCAAGTATTAGCCTCGCATTTTTTCCCAAAAAGCCATTAATATTAGAATATTAAAATTTCCGTCAATATTCAGAATAAACATCGAAATAAAACTATTACGGTTTCATCGAAGCAGTATTTAAATAATTGTGATATTTTACAGATTAGATCCCATAATGGCTATAATTGAAAACACTTTTAAAATATATGGTTGCTCAATACCTACGAAAAGAATAAATAAAAATATTGACGGCAGGTTGTTCTGAGCAGGATCACTTGAACATCAATATATCGATAATTATACAGATAATCCAAAGTAAACATATAATGAAACGGGTGATACAAAATACATCAACATTTAATTCATACCGGTCACTGTCGTCTTATAAACATTAACATATGATCTGTTATGGGGAAAAATAAATAAAAAGGAAATTTATTGACTCATAGAATATTTTGCTTTGCGTTTGCACTGTATTTCAAATTCCAAGAAACTTAGCGAATAAGCAAACTAAACTGAGAGTGTAGACAGTAAAATTTGTGAAAAAAATTGTAAATCGGCTGCGTCTCTGCTTGTATGTTACGTATATAGGAAAAAAGTTATTTGGATTAATCGATAACATTTAAATAAATTCTAATTAACTTTTCAGCGTTTTCATTATAAGTGTTTATCCAGAAAAGATACAATTTTGTAATACCCATTTTTTTCCAAAAGATAGAAATCAATTGAAATTTTGTGACGTCGCCTCGAAATAATATATACAGTCAATCTTTTCAAAATTATGAACATATGCAGTGAACGTTTTCTTTTTTATTCTTTGCTACTTATTACTTAAATACATCAAGTACTTAAAAAGAAAATTTTCCACTACCTTTATTTTTTGGCTCTAAGTGTCAATTCCACCAGAAAAAAACAATCGATTAATATTAATTCTAACTAATGTTAAACTGATAAATATTTCCAATTGTTGAATGCGGTGGCTAACATGTTTATAAGGTTTAACAAAAATTTTCGGGCTCAGGTGTTACAGTAACTTAAATGTAAAGGAGACATTTTTTATTATATTAGTGTTTTTAGTCGTTATCGTATTATTGTAACGAGCAATAATGAACAAAACAATAAAGAATATACTGTTTTGTAACCCAAACGTCAATAAAAAAACATAAAATTGAGAAAATGCACATCGGATATATATTAATTAAGAAAAGGGGAGACAGACCTTCGCACTAAGGTTATATTAGAATTTATTTAGTAAGTTCATTCATTGAGATTATATTAGAACCAGTGTCATTGTAATCACATGATGCACTAACTCACACAACGAGGCAAAGAGAATTGAGGTGCAGTCTATAATGTCATGCATAAATCTAGTTCATGTCAACAAGAAATAGACGTGCCCAATAGGATATGAGATAGTTTTGCCTATGTTGTGTGCATATTATATTATCTTAGTTGTGCCAAATATAAAATTAAAAATGGGATTTGAGATTTAACTCTTGCTGTAACTCATACCCTGGCAGAAGTTCCATTTGTGCCAGTATTGAGATTTGTTTACATGATGTGATCATAAGAACTAAATTCAAATATTTAAAAAATCAACTAAGAGTTTCTTAAAAGAATACAAGTAGGAAAAAACTTGAAAATGACTAATTGAATTTTTTCAAACTCTTCTATAAGTCTTCTATAAGTTCTTACGCAGCAAAGTCGCATATATCGTTTAGAAATTAAAATCCCTTATCACTTACAGTTCTGTCTGAAGCGTACATCAGGAACACATTACAAAAGAAAATTAAATGGATGATTTCATGGAAAAAGTACAACAGCAGCTGAAACATAAAATTATAACAAATGTTGAATATATTTGGCGTTAATCAAACACAAAACAAATCGCAGTAAATAATAATTATAATCCATCAATTGTCACAAAACTGTACCATAATAAATTTTTAAAAATACTAGTACAAGAAATATACCCGGTCGTACCAAATAATAATATTATTTACTATAAATATATCCCATACATAGGTGATGTATCACGCAAATTAGGAAAACTCTTAACTAACAATAAAAATATAAATAATAAAACATGTGATTTTAAAATGACTTGGGTAAACCCCTTATTAATAATAAAGAAAGAATCGATAAACATAAAAAGAGTGGTATCTATAAACTTAAATGTAACGACTGTAATATTGTATACAAAGGTCAAACAGGAAGAGATTTTACTACAAGGTATAAAGAACACATTGCCAGATGGCGAAATAACAAACCAGCTACATCTCACTTTGCTAAACATCTCATTGAAAATAACCATCACCCCCATATTGATAATGCCCCCTGTATATTACAAATAAAAAAAAGGTAATAAACTTAATATCCTAGAAACATTAGAAATAAACAGACATAAAAAACACACCAAGGTTAATATATTAAATGAACAACTAAATATAATATCATCACCCATACTTAATATCTTCCAGACATAATATAATTAGACAACATTGATACTACAGTACTCTTCAAATTGTTTCAGCCCAAGTAGACATATAAATATAAGTATATAAACAACTTAAAATAAATAAATAAATATTAAAAACTAAATATAAAAAATAACATAAGCAGCGAGAAAACCCACACAAACCCGGCTTCCGCTATTGTGTTTGAAACATATAAATGCTGTTGGATGTTCCTGAGAGTTAATCTTTGCTACTAGCCCACCTGAAGATGTAACAAAACGAAACCTAGGTCGTGGTAAAGAACTTAAATAAAGTAGAAATAATACTACATCACGTAGTTTTATTTAATTGTGTTATAACAAATGTGTAAAAGGTTAACGTTCAATTAATTAGATATTTACTTGAAAATTGCAAGTGCCACTTTGACTTTCATTGTTAATGTTGAACGTTAATAACCGGTAGTATACAAAAATGTCCATCTAAATATCAAGTCCTTATAAATTGAATGGATTTAACTCAGCCAAATAGAAAATTTCAGCATTTTACCCAAAGCATAAATCGGTATTTACATTTCAGTATGAGAACATAAAAGTAGCTCTGCAAAGTAAAACGAAGTTAACCTGACACATGTTTCAGTCATCCTCTTTAAATTATGAAAGAGGAATATGAAGAGTTATTTTTTAAATCCTTGAAAATAGGGAAAATTTTGATTTCCCCAAGATACAGTCAAGCTAGTTGTCAAAATCGGCTTAGCTGTATCTTCGAGGATTAGAATATTTAAAATACTCTCATCCTATAACTATCATTTGTTTCACTTGCTGTAAAATTATTTACGTAATAAAAAATTTGAGGACACAGACTATTCTATAACAGAAACGAAAAAAAAGGATAAAAAAAATTGTATTCATGTACACACACACACAAACACACACACACACACACACACATATATGTATATATATATATATATATATATATATACGTACATACACGTCTATGTTTATGTGATTTATTACTAACTTGAACTCCATACATAGTGTTAAATAAGCGGCATTGCTCACTCAACAGCATGAAACTTGCTCTCAGTCGCTTGAGGTCATTTGCCATTTGCGCATCGATCTCTGCATTGATTCTCCATGTATCGGCGACGTTTTCACCTTCAGCATAAATATAACCTTCCAATAGTTTGTTCATATTGCTCAAAATTATATTTAGACGCTGTCTGAATATTTTCAAATTTACTAAGCATTTCCATTGTTGTACTTGTAAAATAAATTGAGTTATAAGATATGAGAGTACTTGAACAACCATTTCCATATTGTGAACAGAGTACCAAGATATCATGTCAAATAACATACCGAATGTTGCAATGAAGACCAAAATTTTAAATATTTCATTTAGAGATTTTTTCTCATTCATGTGCATTTGGATCGTTACTTTCAACATCTCATCTATTTTTTTGTAAGTTTCAAAATATCTATGGATATTTTGATAATTTTCACCAGCAGCCAAAATGATAATCCAAGTAACTATTATCCGTGTTGTAACTGTATGCATATTGTCCATTCCCTCTGTCGCGTAGTGATCATCTAAAATATGCATTTTCACAGATCGCATCACAGTAATTGTGGACAAAATTAAAATGCAACATATTGTTACGGAAGCCTGAATCGTAATATTTTTTACCGTTATTTTCTTATTTATTTTTACAATCCGAGTCAAAGAACATACACGAAAAATGTTAATATAATTTTCCATCACGTCGTATATGTCCATTTTGCTAATGCAGTAACGTTTGGTAACAAACTTTAACAGAGTTATTGCTAGAGTGCTTCATGTCACTATATTTGTTAAATCGATTTCCATTCTGTTAATGGATATCAGAGTGCTCACTTACTATAAAATCAATTTGACGTTTATCGTAAATGCTTATATAAAAGTATTAAACATTTTGCATATTAGATTTTATATTCAGGATGAACAGTGCCATACAATTTCTACATACGAGGTAGTAGAAGGGATAATATTTACGATACTGATTAGGTAATTTTGAAATAATTACCTCTGATGTTATGATGAGGGTTGGTTTCCTCACAATTTTTTTGGTAGGTGTATGTAGATGTAAATTATTAACATTAAAAATACGGATAATAAATTTACTCATAAAGGAAGAATATAAACAAGAAATAAATAACCATTTCATTCATTATAACAAAATCATTTTTTATACGTTGCACATCAACAAAAAATATTTATATAGTATTTACTTTTTTTGTTTTAAGTGACAAAAAATTTCAAATCTGATTGTACCAATTGCAGTAACTATTGCCTTTAAAGTTTGCTTTAGTTTAATACCACCGATCAAAGTGGACAACACAGTATTGAGTGTGTTTTTTTCAGTAAACATTTTGTTAACTGACAAAGTTAATTGCGATTGCTATCGAAACATTGAATCTGAAATTTATTCTATGGTATAAATTAGAACACCATAGAAAAAAATTCAGATTCGTTGCCAAAAATAGGCTTGCATTCATGAAAATTACTTTTTCCAATATGCAATTAGTACAAAAGAAAATTTAATTCATAGAATCTATTTAGTATTTGCATCAATCATTTAAATGAAGACATCATTGATATCAAATTTAAAAAGAATATATTACGAAGTCTTTGGATTACCTAAGATATCCCTAAATTATTCAAGAACAATTCCTCACATATTCATAGAGCATGTTTTCTTTATAAATAGGATTCAAGTATTTACTATTGATTTCAATCTTACATTTTTTAATGTTACTATTTGGCACATATTTATGAAACACAAACATTCACAATAGTAAGCAAAGGTTAAATAAATATCAATGCCAGAATGTAATTATAAATAATCTCTCTTATTTTATCAGAGCAGATGATAATTGTATCTTCTCGCCGGCAAACCTCTTATTATAGAAACAGCAGTCATAACGGCGGAGACGTCGAATTTTCAAACAGGTTACAGGTAAATTAAGAGGAAATTGAAAATTAATTACCTAATTTTGTTACTCTGTTTCTCGCACACTATTTCGTTATTAAATTTCTAATATCACTGTTAAATTTTTAAGTAATTTTAGTTTTGCTAACACACATAATGCAATATAATATTTGCGATGAACTCGATTTTTACATAATTTCGTCAAAGCTCATATTCGAACAAGTTATTACATGTAACTTGCGGAGATTATATAATTATAAACTATATAAATTTGATTAAAATATTAATAAGCATCACGTAATGATATGAAAGGCAACGCACATAAATTTTAAAGATTAATTCCGACATCTTCACTTTTGACAAAGTTTTTTCATATCTAGCTTTCCGTGTCTCGATATGTAAATGTAAAAAGTTACTTGTTTCGATATGTATAAAGTTACTTGTGTATTCATCCAACTGGTTTTATTTTTCATAGTTTTTTTTTTCAGAAACGCTTTGACCACAAACTTGGAGATACGAATTTTTTTAAACACACAAAATATTTATATGGAAATTTTATGGAGAGTAAACAAAGTAATAGTTTGTTATATTTTAATGTATCATGTGGATTCAAATAGTTAGTCATATGGATTAAATAAATTTTAGAACTTTGTACGAGATAGTTGTCAAGATTATCTTGAAAGTGTCCACAGTCGCTTGTCTACGAAATTGCTCTAGTCAAAAATATCCATATATTCGTAAGCAACTTTACTAGAAATTAACTTAAAATAAAATATCTTGATTATTCTAAACATTAATATCTCATTATCAATTGTGTAATATATAAATATTAATATATTGTAAAAATGTTAAATAATATGTTGAAATTGACAACATTTTTCCTGTAAAAATTAAACTTGGTAATGTATTTACGTGCTGATAACACCTAAATACGATTATAAATGGGAAAGTTTGAATGGATAAATGAAAGCCATTTGTTACTATATTACTTCGAAACTAGCGTGACCCGTGCGAAGTCTTCGCATTATTTATTCCATTATGAAGCTCAGATGACAGATCAAACAAATATTTTACTAAAATTGACATATAGAGGCGCAAGTATCAAAAGCATTGAGCTAAAGCGCCACTTTATTTATACGTGAGTGGATTTGAAATGAAACAAAAATTTTACCGACCGTCAATCATATTGACGTTGAGCCGTTAGATGGCAGATGTTTTGTGCAGATGTTTTGTGTATATAATTTTAATAATTAATTAATTTGCAAAAACAATAGCAATAATAATTTTTAGTTGTGGATGCCGGTAGAGCAAGCAATTATCTATAAAATGATATATAATTTATGTGGATTAGTTGTGAGGTTTTTTCTAAAAAGGGAGAGTAACATCTTAACCTTAGCGTATTAATATATATGATGATGATGATGATGATGATTTGAACTGATCTACACAAAATTTGGCCCACGAGTATAATGTAACATATATGGTCATATTATTTTTTATAAATAGATCCAAAAGATGGCATGTAGATCTTACGTTTATTAGGTTTTTATTTGATTCTTCTAGTTACATGAAAATTTTGCTAGTTTAATTTTATAGTGTATTAACTAATACTCTGTTTATTGAATTACCACATCCGAGCTGCTTCCTACGAGGTAACTTAAATATTCTTCGTTTTACAGCTGGCGGAAAATGTTACTAGTGAAAGTGAATGGATTTTGAAAAAAATTCTTATAGTGATAAATTATAGGCTAGATTGACACAAGCTACACTACTGAAGCTATGCAAACACGCAGTAGCTGGTAATATTAATAATTCAAAAAAGGTTAATAGAAATGTTATATACCCCTATATTTTTACTTGTGCCTTGGTGATTACGGAGTATGAAATTTATTATTTTTTCATCGTAAACGGGTCTTGAGACGTTATATTGACAATTTTTATGGACATGAGATGACGAGAGCAGTCCCTGTAAAATATGGAAGATAAATATAAAATATGGATGATAAATCTCATGACAAATTGCCTCATTCATAAAATGGGCCATTAACATAAAACAAACAACTCGAAAAAATTGCTTGAGAAAATAAAAACATAAAACCAAACAACTCGAAATGAAAGGTATGAGAAATATTATAAATTATTAATGTTTAATTTTGAATATATCAATGAGTTGCAATAATTGATTAATTACAATAAACCAATTTCTTCTATTTTAATGCAATTTGTTTGATGTATTTCAGTTTGAAAAATAAAAATATTTCAAAACTGGAAACGATTATTCTTAATTTCTATTATTCCTAACACAACTATATGATAACATTTTATTATTATTATAAATATAATTTTCACTAATACATATTGTTTTAGGGAATACAGCTTTGAAAGAAAAAAACATTCTAATAGTCTTTGAATATGAATTTCCACATAGTACTTAAACCATGTGTACTTTAGTACACATTCAATTCCACGTACACGAAACCTAGAAGACATTCAAACTGCTCACACAGCAATATGAATTGAAGTTCATAGCCGATTTATATTAAAAGTTCCTTTTCCTCATAAAATATTTCGCGGTTTTAATTGAAGCATGTGGTAATTCCCCAATGAGTTACATTTAAGCCGCATCGCAATCCCATAATGAACACGCTTAGATGTAATGACAGATTTGTATAATTGAGTAATCTCAATTTTTAATGCTAAAATCAGACATGTCTTACTCATATCTTTTTTAGATGAAAATAACATAGATTAAAGCAGTGATACAACTGGTAAAATAACTATGTTTTATAAAATATTTTGTTACATAATCTGGACTCACTTTTAGACAACAATTCTTCTATATATATTTTATCTGAAAAAACATCTAGCTTCACTCGATATTTTTAGTTTTAAATAAGATTATTTCAAATATCCACTTTTGTAATTGTATATTTATTTCTTTTACATAATACTTAAAAAATATGAAATGTATCTAAAATTGTCCAAATATTACCTGCCTTGCAACAAAATAGTATTTTATTAATTAACAGTTTTCAAGTTAGTTACATGACACAAATGTATTTGTACTCGTCTAAAATCTTATTTATCTCCGATTTGTAGTTTTCAATACGTATATGATGGTTATTTGAAATTCATCATAAATTAACATATTTGTAATAAAGACTAACTATAATACTGTAATTACAGTTTATTGATTATAAAATAACTGCATTAAATAATGCATTTTTACAAATTTATTTTCTGGGCTTTTTTAAAATTAATTTTGCAATTGAATTTCTCGTGTTTTTTTAGTGAAGAAAATTTTCGGACACATTAAAAAAAGAATATAAATAATAACATTGGGATAAAATACTTAATTTTCAATACATAATCCGAAGATGTTAAATCTGGAATTAATGTAATTAAATTTTTGTCGAAGCGCAAAAACCCGATACCATTTAATGGCACTCTTATATACCCACCGAGGTTGGCTGATTACGACTGTGTGAACAGCATGTTTCTGTTTGCTCAATTTTGACTCGAAAACTCGTCTGGATTTCTGTTTTTAATTACGGACAAGGAGATGTTTTTTACCACAGATATGACGATTTTTCAAATTTATTTCGATGTGTGAAAATTAATTTGACATTTATTTTGCCGCCGATGTTCAACGACGATTCATCGTAGGGCTGCACCACGTCATCTTAGATGCGACTATCGATATTTTTATATTAATGTATATCGATTTAAACATTTTGTATATTTCTTAAAGATTATCACTATGTAATGTTAAAATGTAAGAAATTTTTATCAATTTCGAAATGTATGCGCTGTGTTATGAAATCGTTAGATGGGGCCTAATCACTTATATTAGTAATGATTTAATTGTGTTTATTCGAATTAAAGGCTATTTTTTTATTTAATAATATATTTATTTTTAGATTTCTAAAAGAAATTGAAGTTAACGAAAAATAGGTTGAAGCTACAGGTCGCATAAATTAATTTCCTGCAAAGTTAAGTACAATTTGTTCGTACCGTTTTAAAGATGAAATAATTTAAAAAAAACCACAGAAGAAGTTTCTCAATCCTGAAGCAATAGCAACAATAAATATTTGAACATGTATTAAGGTGAGTGAGTTTGAAAGGTAGATGTTAAGCCAAAAAGGAGTGAGCATATTTATGAAACGAAACATATTTTGTTTGAGGATATTTTTAGCAATTTGTTTAAAAACTATTTATCCATCACAAAAATTTCGACGGTTAGGTGAGCATTTATGAGAGGTGTTACACTATTTGTCGACTATTAAAAAACGTTTCATTAGTACAACCGCTGTTTTCTTTAAAAGTACGCATTTTCCAAATCACTTGTCGAAAATATCCATAGTAATAGATACATGTAAAAAAATGTTTTTTTTATTTGCCGCTTGAAGTTATTTTACGCCACTTATCAGCTCAGAGAAGCATGACATTAAAAAACGACCAAGATTCGTTATCACCACGTAAGCGAAAATTACATGCGATAATAAATCATAAGGCGAGAATAATTAAAAGACAGAGGCTCCAAATAAAAAACTTGACGCACGAAATAGGCGATTCAAAAGAAAAATTGAACCTAGAATATCTACAGAAAAATATAAGATGATTTTTCCCATCCAGTCACTAAAGATCCCGTCGCAGCAATATTGGATCCTGCACATATGCTAAAACTTATAAGAAATTCATTTCATGTGTATAAAAACTTTGTAGATAATTATGGAAATCAGGTTAATTGGAAATATTAAGATAAATTCAATAAATGAGTTGAATGAGTTCGAGAAACAAAAAAGTTACACTTAGCCGATAAACTTCGTCGAATACAGATTGACTTGCAAAATCAAAAAATGAAAGTTAAGCTGGCTGGTCAATTATTCAGCAATAGTGTAGCTGACATACTTTTATTTCGGGAAAATGAATTAAAACTCTTTCAATTTTAAAGTAATCAAGCCACTGCCAATTTTTGCGGATAGTTAATAAACTTTTTGACATATTTAATTTAAAAAGTATGTGTAGATTTGGTTTTAAGAAACCGTTATGTGACGAAAATTATATTATCATACTGCCTTTCTTAAAAGAAAGTACTGGATATTTAAACTCACTGAAGTATGATGACGGAAAACTTGTAATTAAAAGTCCTAGAAAAACGTTTTTTTTTGTTTCAGAGATTGTATTTATGTAGTGAAACATTTTTATTCACAATTTATTACAAGTAAGTAACTTATGTATTTGCTATTTTACAAATGCAGTCAAGATCACCACGAACTGTTATTTTGTAACGTAACGTTCACATGGTGGCTCAAATAGACCTCGAAACAATTCAATTTAAGATGTAAATAACATTTAACGCATACAAGCACGTGCGCGTGCTTGCGTGTGTGTGCGTTTGTGTGTTTGTCAGCATAATATAAAATAGAAGTGACTGGTACCCGGAATTGATACAGTTCCGGGTACCAGTCATTATATAAGACAAAATATAAGTTTTTGCATTATTTACACAACACCGAATCGTAAAATATTGCTTTTTGTTTCCTTTATATAGTTATTATATTCTGTTTAAATAAATTGTAGATACTTATAACTAAATAAAGTAGAAAACTTTTGAGTATACAAAAAAGGCGTTTATTGAAAAATAATAAATGAATGTTTGTATGTATGTCTATAATGAATACACAATGTTTACAAATAATGTAAAATTTTATTTTTATTAATAAGCATAATTTAGGTACTTACAACTAAATAAAACAGAAAATTTTGAATATTTAAGAAGTCGTTTATTGAAAAATAACAAATGAATGTTTGTATGTATGTCTATTATGAATACGCAATGTTTACGAATAATGTAAAATTTTATGTTTAGTATTCGATTGTCCTAGTATTTTCAAAAAAAGAGATTTGTACAAAATTGCTTTCTTAATCTTATTCGAAACGGATCATTTACAGTCATTATAAATTGACATTTTTATAATAAATTTGTTTCTGAGACTTTAGATATTGAAATTATCATAATACTTTTCTTCATTTATGCATTTGGAAGTTGTGATAAATTATGTCAGTAAACTACTATTATATAAAAATAAACTATCATCGTATAGCTGTTTATTTTTATCTTTGTTGCCATATTCATAATTTAGATCATGCGGTATCTCTCTTTAAATCATCCCTATCGTTTCGTTAAACTGAATGGCTTCATGGTGTACTAGAACTATCGCGTTTACTAGAACTATATATTTGTCGTTTAATTTCCATTAATAAAACTCAATATATAGTTGTTTGTACATTATTGAAACGTAAATCAGTCCAAAATGAAAAAAGTGCAAATATTTCGTTAAATAAATAGCGAAAGTTTTAATTGTAATGTAATAACTGACGAAACCTTATTAGTTAATTATTGTATCTCCATTAGTCAGTTGGGTGCATCGCATGTAGATAATAATTTAATAAATATTTTAGGACTTACCTAAGCTTCACGGTTTCGTAAAATTTAAGTTTTCTTAAAAATATTTAAATATAGCTGCTAATTTTTACTGTTGCTTTATGACGATATGGTAGTGAGCGGTCGTTAAATGTGTGAACAACACTAACATTTTAGAATTTTCGTCGGGAGCAGGATAAAAATATGCTACAAAGCATGCGGAAACGAGAACAAATTTAATACATCGCTAGTGTTCATGAACACGGGTGGGAAAGTGGGTCATATTGTAATTGGCGCGTTTAAAATTCAAATGTTTCGAACTGGCGACACGTGTTTTCATATAGTTCGATGAATATGCCACTTCTATTTTGTTTTATGTTCTGTGATCGGAGTACTCGTTTGACGTATAGAATAAATAAAACCCGTATTAGAAAGATTCCGTAGACATTTATATTAAACTACTAAATTTTTACAGTCTTTTCTGTTAAACTATTTACAGTTATTAATATTACTAGCTACTGCGAACTATTTTGTTGGCAGGGACTACAGTAATATAATCCGTGTCAACCCAGCCTATAGTTTATTTATATTCTTTTTTTTTAATCTATTTAGGTTCAATAGTAAGGTTGTTCTCGTGATATAAAACGCAGAGTATTTTTAAATCCCCAAATGTACGTTCACGCGGGGTTACCGCGTGAACGTGCAAATTTGGGAATTCAGAATACAGGTGTTAGATAATACATTATAAAATTAAAGTCGCATAATTTTCTTTAGAAACGACAGAATGAAGTAGGAATAAAAAGAATATAGTATATATATTCTATACCTGGGAACTGCTTCAAATTTCAAGATAAAAACCGCCTACAATATATTCACGCCAAAAGTTTCGCGTAATTCCATTCAAATAACGGAATTACACAAACGGGCATTCACCTTTCCATCCAAACTTTTGCATTTATAATCGTACAATTTGTCATCTTGTAAATATGTTGCGAAGTATAAATTTGAAAGGAAAAATATTGTGAATATTTAATTAACATCCCGCTATTTTTTTTATTAAACATTATATAAATTTGTTGTATCATTGCTTACGAGTATTCACTATTTCGTGCAAGTTCTACAAACTTTATAAATCCTTATAACATACTTTTTAATTTGTTACTAAAATAACGCATTAATATAAACAGATCCAATCATTTCTTTTACCCTCCATAATATTTCCATACAAATAGTTTTAATTGTTTATAAAAATTAATATTTCAAGTTAGTGCCTCAAACCGTTTTTTAATAAAAAACGACTGTTACAGAAGTTTTTTTCATTCAAAAGCGATTGCCATTAACTTTGTCAGCTAATAAAATTTCAGTGAAACAGAAATAACATATGCGAATAAATTAATAATAATGCACTCCTTGATCGATGATTATAAACTAAAGAGCAAACTTTAAAGACGATTGTTATTGTTAGATTTGAAATGATTTTTTGATTAGGAAATAAAAGAAATATTTTACAATACGGAAAAAAATATTTTTGCAATGGAAGAAATGGTGGACCATTTGTTGCCCATATCTTCTTTCAAAGTATTGTTTTATTAATCGTATTTTAAACGTTATTTACTTAACTAAAACTTTTCAAAACAAATGATGAGAAAACCTTCCCTCATTAAGACATAAAAATAATGATTTACGAATTTCCTAGTCAATATCACAAATATTATCTCTTTTAAACACCTCGTAAAAGATAATTATATCGCACCGTTTTTTCCCAATATACAAATATTAAATACTTTTACAGAAACGTTTACTATCGATGTAAAATCGAGTTGATGGTTATGATAAACATTAACAAAATGAAAATGGATTTAACAATAATAAAGGCACAAAGCACTCCAGCGATAACTCTGTTTTTAGTTACTCTCATTTTCTATAACTCAATTTATTGTACAAGTACAAAATTGGAAATGTTTCGCCAATTGTAAATTATTCAGACGGTGCCTAAATATAATTTAGAGTAGTATTCCCAAACTTTTGGAAGGGTATGTATATGTTGAAGACAAAAACGTCGCTGATACTTGGAAAATTAAGACTTGGAAATTAATTAACAGACTGATAGCCAAATTACAACCAAGCTCCAGCAGTTTAGAGCAAGTTTCATGCTGTTGGGTG
This sequence comes from Druceiella hillmani, assembly GCA_039881145.1. Taxonomy (NCBI): domain Eukaryota; kingdom Metazoa; phylum Arthropoda; class Insecta; order Lepidoptera; family Hepialidae; genus Druceiella; species Druceiella hillmani. The sequence goes on along the minus strand of JAYKKI010000072.1, from coordinate 10,897,793 downwards.
ACCAGTACCGCTTATTGCTTATCGCTAATGCCTTGTTTGGAATTCGAGTTATTGATAATTTGCATATACATGACGTTACACATACACACACACACACACACACACACACACACACACACACACACACACATATATATATATATATATATACGTTTTAATTATATAGTCAGTAACGGTTGAGATGACATCCCTTCAACTCAATTTTGTTGGTGGCAATATCCCTTTTAATATCTAACAGTATTTATGATTCATATCTATGCATTCATGTGCGGTACGAAAGGAGTATAAAAATGAGTGTCACCACTATTCAGAATTATCATTTGCATAAAATTGTACATATTTATGGACGTCCTGGTTCGTATTTTTTGGGATACTACTACAAATTTAAGGATGGGCTCGTAACAGTAAATTGCTTAATGTGGGTAATACTGTCACAAAAGTTGCCAGACCATGTCCCAAACGAGCTAAATAGAATTTAGCTCCGGGGTTCTCTGTGTATATCAACATTGTTTGGTTCATAAATACAACAAATGGCTATACGTGTTGTAGATCAAAATAATATAATTTTCAACGTCACTTTAACTAGATAAAACATGCGGTCGCAGAATTACGGCAAAATATTGTTCCCTTGTCCATGCAGGCGGTGGAATTATGGTAAAAGGCTTATGAAAATGTTTCCTGATCTCAGCCCGAAATCATTTAAGAACCGCCTTTATATACTGTTATTAATCTAGTATCGTTTTTACGACCTAGTTCTTTATGAGGACAATGAAAAATATACACATATATATAAGGGAAAATCTGGTCTCATCTGTAAAAACTACAAAAGTCCTAAAATTACCTTTGCCGTGTTATGCTTCGCAATATAGCTATTTGTGGTGACTTTGATAGAGATAAAAGGCCCTTGTCGATTATAATCACCAGTCTATCTAATCGATCGAAAAAAACTCCATTTACAATGTACTGACTCACTCCTCATATATCGGTAATACACCGATGTGTTGGAAGTGAGTAATTATATAGAATGACACTTGACTGAATTTTAATTAACTTGAAAAAGAAATACTTATTTAGGCAATAACGAGAAGTGCCTATTAAATTCAATATATTTCACAAGAATGCCAATAGTGTGGCTAGCTAGTATCAAAATTACTGCGTCCAGTATACAATTCGTTCTTCAAGTGATAATTTAAATAATAAGCAATTTAAACTTCAAGTCCAACTTTTATCAAATAGATATATGGCAAAGAAAATTGCATTTTTAGAGAAATTAAACGACTTCAACTGAAATATTCTATGAATAAGTTCTTAATCTCAGCTATATTTCGATTAACATTGCCATGCTTTCTAAGCCGTCAACAATTTTCCAGTCTAGTTTATAGCCATTTAATTTTTTCCTCAGTTTTCTTTATTTCCAACTTTTTTTGAAGACAACATTCTGGAGAAATATGTGTATTTAGAGGACTATCTTAAAAAAATGTTTAGGGCATAGCAGGCTAGTTTTATCGACTTTAACTTTTTAAGATCGATTATTTCCATTTCGAATATAATCAATTAGTTTACCGTTATTCCAAAAACATTTTCTGTAAATAGACCAAAGAATTATTTCACAAATTCCGATGTTAAAAAATGCCTAGTCTCTAATCACAATGCAAAAGAAAGTGTACCTCTCAACATGGAAAAACTTGGCAAACTCGAAGTTTTGGGCGTTTTATGAGAAACATTACTACATTTCAGTATTCCCCCATCTAACAATTATTAGTTAAAAAGCAAATTAAATTATAGTTAGATTTGAATATATCAAAAACACGTTTTTTACGGTGCGGTCAAAATTAAGAAATATTCAGTGTACTGATACGCCTCGTTCAGAATCAAACTTGTCTTCTTTTAGTAATATGAAAAGTTTTGAAAGGATATTATCAATAAGCAATTCTTAAAATCTGAGGAAATACTACGCACGCTTAGAAACTGACTGGAAACATTGTGTCAATGTGATTAAAATACCATAATAGGATAAAACGTTGTCCTAAATTGGTTTTATCCTAAAAAAATATATCCAAAAGGTGTGATTAATATACACGGTACAAAGCTCATTATCAATTTAATAATTTAAGAATAGTTTAGTGACCTATTACCTAATCTGGTCTACATTACTTCTGACCCCGTTGACCAAACCAAGAACGGTATGGTAACTAATAGAATTCTGTCTGAACTACCAGTGCTTTGCGGGTCGGCCATTTAATGTTCACCGAGGAGATTGGGCAGTTGAGTGAGAACACCAACCTTTGCAGATCCGACTTGTCTTATATTTAATAGCAATAATATTTATTGAGCCAACTCTCGTTTTCTTATTGACTGATAAGGTATATATGTATATATATATATATATATATATATATATATATATATATATATATATACACATATATATATATATACATATATATATATATATATATATATATATATATATATGTATATATTTATTTATAATATTTATAAAATCAGATAGATATTTTGTCGTATTGGCTACCAGTTTCCACAAACCCGACAATATTTCACCATCTAATAGTGTAGTATTGTCGAGCCTACGGCTAGATAGCAAGTTCGTATGACAAGGTTTGTCTAAGATTCCCTCGATTATTATGATGAAAATGATATGTTACTTTCTGTTTCATATGAATTTATACCTTGTATACTAATTTGCAGGAATTTTAAACACTAAAATGGGACTTTAAACTTAGCAACAAGGAATTTTTTTATAAGGACTTAAAACTTAGAATAAATATTATTAAATAAATCTGTCGAGTACGAGCAGAACTCGCACTATGAAAACATTATTTTTATCACATAAATATCAATGTTACTCTTTACCTTTGTCCGCCTATGGAAGTTGTCGTTAGCGTATGTTAGCGCCCAAAAAAATTGAAAATGTAAAAATTTCAAGATGTTTTCTTTGAAATAATAAAGTTTACTTAATGAGTTCAAGGGACCCCAAACCAACTATGTAGAAGTGATAATTTTACACAAACTACGCTAATGAGTAAATTAAAACTGAACTTGCAACTGTACGTTGTGGTCGCAATTCTAACTTAATTATAAATTGTGTGATTTTGATTTTGGGCTAATGATGGGTGCGAAATATAAATGAGCTTACAAGTTCCGCTTGTTGACATTCGCACGTGTGGCGTGCTAATCATATTTCGGGGCTCAGACCAGATAGAATGATGTGAATATGAAAAATAATTATCTTTTGATCTTCGGGAATAAGTAAAGAGAATGAGAATTATATCAGAAGGCAAGGGAAAGAAACTGGCAAGGAACAGATATGTTAAGCGATTACAACCTCGCGGTCGACACAGAATGAGTAGGAGCTAAAAATAGCAAGAATAAATATGTAAAAAAAGTAAATAAAGTTTATCCCTTTTTAATGGACTAAACATTTTAAAATAATTTCTTCTTGTCCTTTAAAAAATTATAACCCGACACAGATATATATCCCAATATGTATTGTTTGTGATTGTGAATTTTTAATATCAATGAAAATATTTGTAAGGTTGAAAAACGTGGGGCGCAACTTCATCTAAGTCATTAAGAATTTTATTGCTCCACAAATGGTATGACATTTTATGAGAGTTTTCTCAACACTCTCACACTTTCGTCAGTTCATCTCACAACAGCGACGCGGGCGCTCATTCCAGAGTTTTGACTGATGTTGAATACTTGTATGCTGTAATCATATATCAGACGCGGATTTTGTCTAAATATTGTTAAATAAATTATATTTTCTTAAATGCTTTTCAATTATTTAAATTTGTTTCATTTAAAGTAAGTAACCGATAGAGACGAAAATGTTTAAAATATGGTTCAGAGCAGAAAATTTATACAAGAATATAACCTTTGCTATTGTGTTAAAAAATATACGAATAGCAAATTAAGGTACTATAAAAGGTAATTTGTGCTAAGCATTTACACTCACAAACGGGCAAATTGAAAATGCAATGTGTATTGCGGAATCTTCGGAAGTATTTATTTTGCAAGGACACTAACCGCGTGTATTATTGTATTTTTAATTTCAGTAACAATTGAGAATAATTTGTTAATGGGATTATATAACAAGATTTAGTGTGAAATGTCGAGCAATAGCACTACATATTTTTGGGAAAAAAATTATTTTACCAACATTGTGCCGCGGATAGCCTTAAAAAGATTGAAATTACAACAGTTTTTCTATTTATTTAATGTTCAGTCTTTTTAAGACATTTGTCGCTCAGTGTTATCAATTTACAAAATTTACGAAACAATTAGTTAAAACGAATGCTTTTATTATGAACTATTTTAATTTAAAACAAAACACACGTATTTTGAATAACGGCAAGCGTAGATATTATTATAAAAGAAGTCGCTAACATTCTTGGGAATGCATACAAAATTTCCTCATATCGATGACTGTGTCGACAGTCGTTGGTAAAGCAGACTATACTTTAAATTTCTATACTTGTTACTTTATGTCACCTAAGCATCCTTTAAATTGCCTTACCTTATGTTGTTACCTTACTTTTACTAACCTTACCTTACCTTATGTTGCTTTACGTCATTTCTCGTTATGTCACCTATCTTACATTAAGTTCACTTTTATTACATTACTTTACTGTACTAAATTTTACAGCATTTTATATTATCTTATTTTATGTTACCTAACATTACCTTTTCTCTTATCGTCACTTTACGATACCTTAAATTTCTTTAAGTAAGTTTAAGTTTTCTTATATTACGTTACACAAGCAAACGTCGCTGTACATAACTTGGGTTAATTTTTCTTATCTTACATTAGGTTACCTCAAATTACCATTTATTTCTTTACGTTTCCTTACCTTACATAATATTTTCTTACTTTAATTTCATCATGTTACTTTGCCTAACGCTACCTTGTTCTGTCTTAGGTTATCTCTTAATATTACTTAACTTTAACTTATGTTACAACACTTAACCTTTCTTACTTCATCTCATCTTACCTTACCTTATGTACCTTTATGTAAACTTATGATCCCATATATACTTTACATTATATTTTATAAAATTATAGATATCCGAATTAAGTAAAATGATTTAGTGATTTGCTTTGAAATTTCGAAATATTGGTGCTTTTCCGGTAAACATTCGCGGAACCCAGTTTTATAGGCACCTTGGGGTCCATAAATGTTAGATTTATTTATAGAAGAGGAAACCATCTTATCAAAAAAATTATGGATCCCAAAATGCCAGCAAAATTGGACAGAATGCTACCAAAATAAATGCTGAAGGTCTCTGCTTCTGCCTTCTCAAACCAATTTTACATATTTTTAAAAGGTTGATCGAAATGATTGTCACCTTCACGATTTTATATGTCCCTAATAAATTTAGGGAACTAGCAGTCAACTATATATAAAGGTGTTTTACCATTAGAAACTAAATTCTGTTGAACATCCAAATAATTTTTTAGGACCTGATTCTTAATAGCTGCATGTAACCCGTTTGTTATCCACAATTGAATCTTTTTAATAACTTGTAAAACATTTTAATAAAACTTGACAGAACTTCTATATCCAAAGTTAGCCAACTATCGGCCTATGTCTATGTTATTTGCCTTTGCTAAAGTTTTGTGTTGATATTGTAAAGACATTTTCCACAAAAATTCAGGCTCAGCTCAACGTATTTTCACATAGTTTCGGCGCTAAGTGTTTCACTTTAACAAATCTCTTTGCTTACTAAAAACGTGTCAATTTAGATAAACCAAGACCAGGTAGATATGACTTTTGCTTATTAAAAAGTTTTTAACATTTATATAGCTTCGCATCATATCAACTTTTTCTCCTGTTGATGGCGATAATGGAATATTTAAGTTGTTCACGGTCACATCTTTACGGATACTCTTCACAACATCTTCAGAACTATCGAACATAAAATTCTGAAAAATTAAACGGTTTTAAAATTGCTATAACTTGTTCTGTCAACAGATATTTCACAGGATACAAGAAAAAATCGAGAAATTGATTCGCTCCATCTAAAATTTAATCTAAATATGTTTGTATAAACTATTGACAAATATGCTAATTTTAAATTTAAACACATTTTTGCATATTATTACAAAGAAAATAAAACTCGAATGGAAAGGTACTTAAATAACTTTACAATTTGTAATTTTAAAGGGGATTAAATTAGAAACTACTTTCGTTTGCAACATCGTTTCTTTAGTATTAAATATAAATTCGAATAAAATTAACTTCACCTAAATGAATCTAAAAACTTTCGGTACTTCTTTACAATATTAATCAGTTTAAAAAAAACTATGTTTAAAAGATTAATTATACATTAATTTACCTAGATTATATTACACATGTTGTTTACCTGGATTGAATTGATCGGCAAAATCGTTTGATGGGGCTTTCGCAATTAACCCTGGCTCTATTAAGAAAACGACGGGGTCAATTTGAATGTCACTTATCACGTCTCCTTCGCCGTTGGCTATTCGATACTGCATTTTCTTTGCCAACTCTCTTCTCTGCTTAGTCTCTTTTTTGACAAGTTTCTTAAACAAATTATTTAAAAAAAATTAATTACATTTATTCAAACAAATTAATTCTGAATTCATCAAACAAATTAATTCCGACTTTATCTTGGACGAGAGTATAGATCCTATGAAATCCAACTACAGAGATTTAATTTGTCGTCACTAGCTGCACGGAGAAAAAGCGCTGATCTATTAAATTTATGTAAAATCATATATCTCCTTGTTGATTTTCCCTAACTCCGCTCTCCACTCAACTTCAACATTCAACTCAAAATACGTATAACCATTACAGAGATTATTCGTATTACTAGTTTTTAAAAATAATACCGCTTTTTATAACCTCATAATTCTAATGTGACGATTGCTTAACGATATTGTGTCCCAACATCCTTCCTTGGACATTTTCAAACCGAAATTATTGACATTTAAAAAGGAAATACGAAATATATTATTTGTAAATTAAAACCAGACGCGATAGAATTAATGTTTTGTTCGGTATGTAGAAAAGAATATAATTTTAAATTAATACTAACTTTAGTAATCATTCATCACTACATTTTGTAACATATTTATGAACACAAGTAACACTTGAAAATGTAAACATAAATAGTCTAACCATTCCCTCGTCACCAGCGTCACCTCGTTCATAAAACTGCAAAGGTTTAATTACCTCAAAAATTGTAATAACAGGACTCTCGATCACGCACTGAGTAATTGCATTGCCATTTTCCTACTTTTCTCCTCACAATTAATTGCTGTCTAGAAGTCGCGTTGAAAAAGGCAGACACCTCAAAATACAATTGCCGTAAATGCGACTATAGTGCAATTAATTAAGCGCTGACATTTATAAACTGTTGAAAGGAGTTCCATCAGCTTTCAGGTACTTGCACTGTGGACAGATTGTATATAATTATCTTTGATATTATAAACTAATTAGTACCAAAGAAACCACAAAATCTGGATATATCGAACTTGGTATACTCCTAAATTGTTACAGGTAAAAAAACCTAAAGAAACATTCTGAATAAAATGGAAATTATATGGAAACTTCTCTGATTACTTGAATTTCTCTAAATTAAGAAATCAATTCAAGAAAATGTCCCGGTATTGTTTTCATAACTTTGTCCATAATACTGAGAAACTTGTTTATAACAACATAAAAGGTTTCTTGTCATACGTGTCATCTCTAAAAAGACGAAAGGATACCCATCGACGATGATTTTAGAAGGTTATGAATTGAATGACATTCAAATTATATGCCAAATGTTTTCTTATTTCTTGAATGGAATCCACCTTTGAATGGAATCCACATATCAATCCAAATTATATTTGTAAATCCTTTGAGCAAAACCCACCTCCTCACTACAATCTGGTACTAGACAGACAGACTAATGCTCTCAAGAAAATTAGTGCCAATAAGGGACCAGATCCAGACAACGTCGACCGTAAATTTCTCAAAAACATACACGATACAATTTCTATTCCACTTACTATAATATTTAACATGTGTATCGCGCGGGGTACGTTTCCCGGGTGCTTGAAAGTTACACACATAATACCAGTATATAAATCTGGTAGCAAACAATCTATCGAAAAGTAAGGACTGATATCCATTGTATCAGTAATATCTAAGGTATTTGAAAAAGTTCGGCATATTATTGAGGAGCAGCATGGATTCTTACGGCATCGATCATCATTAACAACCTGTTGTTGTATATGCAATATTTCTTCGAATCTATTGATTGCAGGACACAGATTGACTCCATCTACGCAGATTTAAAAAAAAGCTTTTGACAACGTTGATCATCTCATTTTGCTAAAAAAATTTCTTTTAACGGCATAAAGGGTAATTTAATTCGTTGTTGTGTTCATGTTTAGGCAATAGGCAACAAGCAGTAAAAATTAATGGTTTTAAATCACCACATATTCTCGTGACATCAGGGGTACCTCAAGGTTCCACATTGGGTCCCTTTTTGTTTATCATGTTTATAAATGACATCAGTAATTACTTTAAGCATGGAAAGATCCTCTTACATGCTGACGACCCAAAGATTTTCTCCAAAATAAGATATTCTTCTGTTCATGCAAAGCTACAAGAAGATCTTGATAGAATAGATGCATATTGCATACTAAACAAGATACAATTAAGTCACAGTAAGTGTAAATCGATTACTTTTCTAAAAACAAGACAATCCATTTTCAGACCCATGACATAGGTGGCCATTTTTGGAGTCCGCTAATTGCATACGTGATCTTGGAGAGATGTTTGATCAAAACTTACATTTTGATATTCACATTAAGCAGATCACCTCGCAAGCTTACCCTTTGTTTCACGAACTACCAAACCCTTTAAGCAAATAGGAACGTATCGAATCCTCTACAAAACTCTTATGCGATCACAACTTCAATATGCTGTTTCAATCTGGAATCCATACTATCTTACATACTCTGATATGATCGAAAGAGCGCATAAACTATTTATTCGTACATTGCAATATCGCTTCAATACGCTCTAAATAGACTATCGTAATGCATTGTACGCTTTCAAATACCGTACTCTCTACGAAAGGCGCATCGAAATCGAAGCAGTTGTACTTTATAATACCTGCCATGGTCGTTACGATTGTGATCCGAAATAAAAAATCAGTTACAGTTTCGTGTGAACGATCCGTATCTCTGCGTTCGGGAGAACGACCCATATCTCGACGTTTTTCTATCTACCTATCGCTCGCACTTATGCTGGTGCTCACATGCCACTACGCAGGCTTTGTGATGATCGCAACAAAATATTTAATTCTCTGGACATATTCGCTAGCGCATTACATCAATACAAACAGTCAATTTAACGGCTACTATACAACCGTTAGTCCTTTGAAAGCATTCACACTACACTTCCTTTTTTTTCTCAAATTCATATTATTATAAGCAGGATGATTATTACTATTAATTCTATTACCAGTAAGTATTATAGTGAATTTCGAATCAAAGACTGATTTCAATAATTTCAATATTTATTGTCTCTTTTACCAATATTAAATGTTTTATAATTGAATTTAATGTATTATAACATTTCTAAATATTTAATGTATAATAAAAAAAATTATATAAGATTGAGGATATGTGTGCGTAGAATATTATTTTGATGTGGGAATGTTAAGATATAAGTTAGTCTAATACTTGAAAAACTCGCTTTTTATATCTTACTGTGACTTGTATCTGTTTTCCCTATAGGTGATAAATAAATAAACAAATAAATTTTGTGCACACATAATTAGAGTTATAGTATAGTTTTATACCGTGTTCTTTTTATTATATATCTACGTGATTGTAACGTGTTTTGTAAAACTTTCAATAAATAAGTAAATAAATTCTATTTTCATTTTAAAGGTAAACACTTGACTATACTTACCCTTTCATTATTATATTCGCTACAGTACGTAGGTATTTTGGCATTTTTTTCATCTTCACGTTTGCTCCGTCGATGCGTTTATTTTCAATTACACCATAGTGAGAAATGAATATTTTCACTCTATTTCCATATAGCTTCTTTTTCTTGTATTTAATTTATGTACTTTTGTTAAACGCAATACTTCTAGCCAAATTAAAATACAATTAAAGATATGCCCGAATTCAGCTAATTACAAATTATAATATAATATATATATATATATATATATATATATATATAAATCTTATTTAATTTTTTAACCCTCTTAACTTCTCAGTTTACTACTTATAAAACTTAATACCGGGTGCTTATACGAAACTTATATGTAAATCGATTCTTAAAGAGTAAACTCCAAAAATTTATTCGCGTTCTTGCCCAATTTTTTTACTTAAAGTCTACAAGTAAAGAATTCCACACTCTAAGTTCAGAATGTCATTACACTTTCACAGCTGGCGACACTATTGTGGTCAACTTGTCGCATTAATTCGAAATCTTTATCTAGTATAAAACTATATCATTTATATCCAAATATTACTTGCACTGCCAAACCAAGGCATTTTTGTTAATTGTAATTTTTCAAGGAAGTATTAGTTCACGAACGTAATTAACGAAATGGCAAATCTAACTTTGCTCTCCTTCGAAGTTTTAATGAAAATTGTCTGTTTAACAAAGTTATACCCAATCGTCTCAATGTATGATACTTTATTTCGAAACTGTTGAATGTAAATTTGTAATAGTTTTCATTCGATAATTTTGAATAAGTTCATTAGGAAGATTTCGTGGGTAGAAACACATTCGTCCGGCGTTGTATTATGGTTAATATTGACATAGGGATATGTAAACAGTTTCAATTTTTGAAAATTTACAAAATTTACTTCAATATGTAAAATAATAGGCAGCGTGAAAAATGTTATCCAAAAATTTTAAAACCAGTTTCATTGTAACAATGGTTCTTAAATGTAAATCATTCTGTGTGCTAAAGTTCTGCATTTAGTAACAACATTTGTTTTAGGTTATTATATAAGATACCCCATAATAAACGTAACAAATATGACCCAAAACGCAATTATACATAGCATTTATATATAAATCGGTAAATGATTTGTTTCTATGTTTATGGACAATATGTTCAAATTTGCTTATTTGCTTTCTGAAAATATTACAAGTTAAATATGTTAAATTATGATTAAAATAAAAAGAAAAATATATATCTCCAATAAAATTAGGTATTGTTGCCAAAATAAGGATATAATTAACATCGAAATGTTAAATATGACCTAATTCGCCAAAAAAGAAATGTTATATGGGAACTGAGTGAAATATTTACAAGTCGTAATAATTTAAAAATGAAAAGAGAAAGCATGAAACTGTAGCGTTAAAAGTAAAATATCGAATCAATTACTTAATTGATTTAAGCATTTATTTTATATTTATTGATACATTACTTTTTATTAATACTTAAACATAAAGAGAAAAATAATATTAGAAAACACACACGCAATAAATTCAACCTTTCCTAATAGCTTTGAATATTTTCCTAGTATAAGTTCAAAACAATAATTGACCCTTTAAAACACGAAAGGATATAAATTTACAGTACAAAGGATAAAGAAAATAAAGAAAAGTAACCATATCGCCTTGTATGCGAGGATCTCAAACTTGTATTTAGTTTCGAGAACTTCAGCTGTTATATAATAACTTGGATATTGCGTGTGCCACAATCTAATATTCACAGAACGCAAATTAATAGTAAAATTATAAGATAAAGTTCATTGCACGCAAGAAATCAGTGAGCACTCAAACATTTAAATGAATAGTAGAATTATGTTAGCTGCGTGTACATAAAATGCTAGCTTTATATTGAATCTTAATACTAAATGCTTAACTTTTACTTTTGACCAACAATTCAATGGACGTACGTACACTTATTTGCGCACTTGATACCATTATATTAACTACGCTACTACTAACTTAAATCTTACTCTCTTACATTTAATTTTGTCTATATGATCTACGATTCAGTGGACGAATTCATGCGCGTTTGTTACCACTTCTGCCACTATGCATGCGCTTACGTACGTAAATTTATTAATTTCATTTTTTTTAGACTTTCATGTAATATAGTCAACTTCCAACAAAAATCGAGTAACTCTGAACGGTTATATAAATTATGACTACTTATAACTATAAAACTCTTAATAACAAATTTATTTACGAAACTATGTTTCGTACATATCAAACAGCTTTGCAATTCAACATTATATATTCAATTCGTCATCTATTCGTCGTCACCAGCTACAGTTAGATAATTATAAAATTATTTTGTGAATTAAAACAACGACATTAGGAACTACCGATTTTTATGGATTTTTGGACAGATTTTTCATTCGTCATGTACAGAGTTAGATAGTAGTTATTTGTTTGATAGAACATAATCCAATTTTCAATCGTTAGATAGCTAATATTTGCGAGATTATCCAGTGCCAGATGAATAAAGTCGTACTTTAATAAAAGAACCAAATTTAAATTATTCGCCCAGTAAAATCTGTTAAATTAATATTTAATTTCAAGTAGAGGTTATGTTTTCATACATACATATTTCAATTACAATCGTACTTTTATGTGGAGTAATGTATTATTAGAGTATGAATATGGAATTAATTGACATCATAGATGCACGAATACAAACTATAGGTACCGGTAATAACATTTGAACGAAATGTTTGTACATATTGGCAAATATCAAACGATACTACTCTAACACACAAGTATCGTCGATCTTTGTTTCTCTTTTGCACGCTGCTCGCGTAATTATGTGTTTAATTGACATAGAGCCATTGCTTATCGCACTTACTATGACTGGAATAAAATTATTCGTTAGCCAGGTATTTGCCAGTTCATTTACTTAATAAAAATTCAACACTAATTTAAAGTCTCCGTTAAAGCTTACCCTAACAAATATTTGTCATGAGATATTGTACAAATAATTTTAATTACTACTTAAATTGTACCAATATAATAGTATACGTTATAAGAGCAGTCAGTATTTGATGAAATACCGCGTAGTCCAAATTGAAATAATCGTTTGCAGTGAAAATAAGTTCGTGGCGATTTATTATGGTACCGAAGTCGAGGACGATATCTTTGTCTCGCGGACCTGAAACATATTTAAATAAACGATCATTAGAAGTGTAGCTACATAATTTAGTTAACAGTACCCAAAATTTAGCTCTAATTAGGTACTAAAATCTTAGCAATGATTAGGTCGGTTTCTCTAATTATCAAAATTCATCGCTATATCATTGCTTATTGAAAACATTTCGTTAGAAACTTCCCTTAAAATTATTTAAAACCTAGGCGCAACTCACCATTATTTTTTATATTTTAAAATTTTGGTATAGCTCGTATCAGAGATATGTTGGCCTTAATGTTAGCCAACGGAATATTATGGTTCTACTCTTGAAGAGAGCAAATGTATAACTAAGAAAATTTATTTAGTGAAAAAATCGCTGTCCTTGTTGCAACATGTAACAACCTAATTTTCATTTAAATTCTTATAACTAATAATTTTGAAACTGATGTTAAATCAATTCACTTAGATCTTATTACTCCTGACGGTGCAATACCGTGTTAAGTGCAGGTTCGAATGATGGGAAATGTTTGCAAGACAACCTAATCTTATCACAATTCTACCATTAATCACATAGGAATTACTGGTGGAAGGGATCAAAGAAACTTCACTATGTGGAAGAAATCAAAGAAACCAAATGACCGTAATTTTGACGGCATTAACACATGCCGAACAAACTCAAATATTAAAATGAAAGAAATAAATATGAAAAATTTTTAAAGCAGAAAATATTAAATTTACAATGCAAAAAATATATATGTAACCTCTACTACATATTTGTATTTGTAACATATTAGTTTGAACTTCTTCTTTCAGAGTCTACAAAACAATTTCAGACTGTATTGATGGGATATATTGTGGATTTTTCGTATCAAGTATAGAGGTAATTTATCCGTAGTAAACAGATTTGTAACAATTACTCGTTCGTATTTGAAATGCTAAATGGGAAAAGTATTGAAATAAAAGGGAATTTTAAATTGTCACACAACATTATTATATATTTCAACATAGGTTTTTTAACATAGGTATTTTGTTACATAGGTTTACCGTCTTCGCAATTGGAGCAAGTTAGTTGTCCATTTTACCCACAATTATAACACTATCGAATTATAAATAATATTATGGGAATTTAAAACTAAAAATGCAAGCATTTCTAAGTTTTTGACTCACCTCGTCATAGACTACAATTTAATTAGAAGTTAAGTTAGAGTGAAACTTAGAATTCATTTAGATGAGTGAGATATAACAATTTGGATTACCCCATTTTCATTTGTTTAAAAAAAAAACGCTCTCTTTTGTGTAGCCGAGGCTCTTTAATTACCACGAATGTTACTACACAAAATAGTTGCTGTATTACAAACATTAACTTTGACTAAATCTGTCAAATTTTAAATTAAATATAAATTTATTTAAATATTTTTTCTTTCGAATAAGCCATTATGAGCGTAATATTAAAAGGTGAATTTAATACTCACTCAAGTTATCGTTGACTATGGCTTTATCTAGTGCCGTTAAGAGGAATGATCTTAGCTTTTGCACGATGACAGCCTCTCTCAATAAAAGAACCAACAGCAACGTTTCGTGTAAAGCTCCCAGCAACTTTGCAATTATTAGGGCGCACATATAATAGTCTCCCTGCAATGAAACAATTATGAGAGAGTCAGACGAGAATTGAGTGTAAAGTTTGACGAGAAAAATATCTCTAAGCTTCAATACTCCTACAATTTAGTTTTAAATTGCTAAGTATTGCCTAATATGTTAATTATTAATCTCTACAAAATAAACAAAATGCTTTTATATGCGTAAAATAGGTTAAATATAGATAGTCATGGCAATTCGATGGCGAAATGAAGTGAGAAGAAAAGAATTGTCTGCATTCCTTCAAACAGTCTGCAATATTATATGACATAAAAATATGTTCATTATACCTTGCCCGCTTAACTAAAATTATATTAACATACATGATTCAATTTTTTTTTTCATTTGCTACGTATTTATACACAAATTATGTGATGTTTCAAAATATTATGGATTTGACTGTAACGCTTCCGCGTCACTGAGCGTGTGTGCATATATGTGTGTCTGTGTGTATATGTGTCTGAACGTGCACGTGCTTGCGTGTGTGTATGTGAGCGTGTAAGTGTGCTAGAGCGTAAGCACGTGCGTGCTTGCGTACTCATGTGCGTGTGCATGCGCACGTGCACGCACGGTGATACACACACTAATAAATATTCATTTATATATTATCCAGAGTAGTCGTAATATCATTATGACATCGAATATAACTTCTGACCGTATAATTGATTATTATAAAAAAACCATGACCGTTATAGAATAGTCATTTAATGCAAGGTGATAATCGTTTCAGAGATAATTAATATTACAAATATAGTTTTGCACCTCACGCGTTGTCCTTTTTATTTTGTATGGCAGTTTTCAATTCAGATTCCAGTAATTCATTTATATTAACCTCTAGAAATACGCGACTGGGAATATTCAAAATAACTTATTGGTTAATCCAATTGAAATATGACTTCGTTGTTATATTAAACATCTCTATATAAAAGTGCATTAGAAAAACCCACATGCATGTATTTTATAACCTATGAAATACTAATATGCAGTAGGGTGAATTATTCTACCACGTTCTGTGCTATTCCCCTAAAGTAGTATAATATATCATCATATACATTTTGTTATAATTATCACTCTCTTTATTAGTCTATTTTATCAAAGTTTTAGTCATAATAATACTGAAAACATGAAAGAGGCAGCTCAAATTTTCTCGCTTTTTCAAATGTTTTCTAGAGCGTTTCAAAGCCTAGGGCGTGTTAAATCCTCAATTACGTTGTATGGACACTTATTATTATTTAATTAATAAGTCGGAATGTTTTTTCCGTTTTCATAATGAACTGATGTATCCATACTTACACCACACAAAGGAATGTATCGGTCTATTGTTTTGTGACAAAGAATTGTCAAGTGTACAGCCGTACTCGCGAAGGTGATGATAAGCTGAAACCGTTAAAGATTATTGCTATTAAACAAAAGAATTAAGTTAATAACGTAATTTAATTCATCACAATTTTTTTATTTCAGTAAAGTTTACAGGGTTCAGTAATTCAAATGTATGGATTGGAAACGGAAACAGGGATTGAAATTGATACACAAAAGTACATAACTAATTTTAGTATTGATGTGATGATAAAAAAATCTAAAATTTTTTATAACGATCATATAATTATTATTTGTTTACTATTTAGATTCGTCCAAATTTAATTACTAAACGACAATACTACCAAAATGTTAATAGAATGTTTGACAGGTGTAGTTGGTACAATAGTGATTATAGGTTTCAATATTTGAAAGCTGGAAAACTGCAACAGATGGATGGATACATTAACAAAAACTATGCTTTAGACAAACCATGTACTGAATTTTATAAAAGCAATGCTAATTGTACTCGTAAATATATTGGCTCTCTGTGGTTTACACATCAAAGTAGATTTTGTATGAGCCAAAAAGATATAAATAATTGATATGGCGAAAATGGCAATAAGACAATGTTATCAGAATGCATTATAGCAATGAGGGTAACTATAAGTAGATATTCAAGTAAAGAGATACTGACTAAGCTGGGGAACATTTGGAAGAGCGTGTGTGAGGAGAAATTATTCGAAACTTGTTTGTCACTAAACAAGTAGAACCGTGATTTTCCATCATAAGAGATAAAAAATATTTGTAGGCTTGTTTTGAGATTGAAATGTATCGAAGTCTTGTTTGGTGTTTATTTTTACCTTTCGCGAAATACTAACATAGTAACATATAATAATATCATCCCCCCCCTTTACTTTTTGAAATATGACCAAAAAATCTAAACGCGGGGAAGTTGATTTGCATTATTTTGCATCAACCGTTTTTGGAATGTACTCAACTGGTTACTTTAAGCGTTCAAAATAACAAAAGTTCGCTAAATTCTTATTTTGAGCTAAATTTTAAATTTCACTTCAACAATAACTATCCATTTGATAAAACACATTACAAAAATCAATGAACGTATAAACATATAATTTAATATAGTCTTGATATACAATGTATAGGTTATAAGAATATATATATATATATATATATATATATATATATATATCTCTGATTATTTCTTTGCTTGTTTCAATTGAGTTGACATTAACATCATATATTGAGATAACTCAAATATAGGTATTGGTAATGTTACGCACTGCAGTCCATGTTTATACAATATTTTTAATTTTCAATATGATTCAAGTTACATCCTGCAGAAAATGCTGGAAAATTATAAAATACGTTTGAGAGAACTGCAAATTTAATGTAGCTCACTAATTACTAGACTATTTTGTTGTTGTACTATTTTACGATGATCATCTTAAACATACTTTAACTGTAAAATCCAAATATTCATAAAGTCAATAACTACAGCCATAATGTATTCAATATTATATAACATTTATAACCAATTATTTTAAAAATTATTATAAAAGTTTTCGCGGAAAATTTATAGGAAATATTTTTTTTAAATTTTGGCCCACAATTAGTTGTTTTGAAAATAACCGTATTTTTCAATATGGCAACTGGAGCTCACTTCGGATTCTTTTGAACCTTTATTACATTCATCATTAGATACTTACAGAGGAGTGTGCCAACTTTTAAATTTGTTTTTCTTAAATGACAATTTTCAGCCTTCATTGACTTAATTACATAACGGACAATATCTTTGTATATTTATGTAAAATTTTCTCTCAATATGACGTGATTATACATTGAAATATAATTGCTAATTTTAATATTAAGATACTTACAGACGAGTGTGCCAACTTTTAAATTTATTTCTCTCAAATGACAATTTTCAGCTTTCATTAACTGAACTAACGGACGATGTCTTCGTATATTTATGTAAAATTTGCTCTCAATATGACGTGATTCTATACTAAAACATAATTGCTAATTTCAGTATTACGATATTTATAGACGAGTGTGCCAACTTTTAAATTTATTTTTCTCAAATGACAATTTTCAGATTCATTTACTGAACGATATAACATACGATTTCTCCGTGTATATATTTGTGTTAAATTTTCTCTCAAAATTACGTAATTACGTATTAAAATATAATTGCTTATTTCAATATTAAACTTTTAATAATTTCATAAGAATATAAATTTCATTAAATTTATTCATCATCCAATGAATAAATTTAATAAAATTTATATAAAATTATTGAAACACATTGCGTACCTGAATTCCATGCCTGTTGTTAAGAATACGGCACTGAAAACCCATTAACATGTAGCCTTCCATTAGCTGATTTAAGTCGCTGGAGACTTCGCCTTCGACCGCCTCGAGCCTCGTTCCAGGACGGGAGACGCTCTTAGAAATATTTTTCTCTTCGAATGAACTTGGTAGTTGCAACATTTCGTTAGTTCGATTCAGAATCATAAAGAGATGCCCTCTGAATATTTTTAAATTTATAATAATAAAAAAATATATAACATATATAATGCACTGCGAAATAAGATGCGGCAAAATTGTTAACAAAGAGCTGATATCGTTATCATAATACAAAATTGTGAAGTTTGCTAATAAACATGTAATTACAAAGTACACAAAAAGCCATAGATATTTATCTAATGTCTTTTTTTCCTTTGTATGAAGAGAAAGCGCAACGTTCATTATTTTATTAATATTTTCGTAATTACGACAATATATATTAAGGGTTTTGTAACTCTCAGAACTAGCGGTCAACATAGATACGGCAATCTGCAATGTAGTTATTATCAGATAAATTAGATCCACAGATATGGCGGTCTCGCCAAAATTAACGTAAGGGACAATAAAGCGCGGAAAAATAAACGACATAATCATGGCAATATAAAATAATGCCGACAGGAAAGCTTTCCTGTTACTATTTTTGATGACTATTTTTCCGTTTATTTTCTCAATACGAGTCAAGGAAAATAAGCGAAATATATTATTCCAAGTCATAGTTACATCGTACACGTCCATCTCTGTAGCCACACAATAATTTTACTGTTACGCCCTTGGAATATTAGATCAATAAAGCTAGTAATAATGCTAAAAATAGTTATAGCGTCTAATTTGTTAAGTGGCTTTAAGGCAGCAGCTGAGTTTAATCACCGCAAATGAAGCACATTTGTGAATTATCTCATTAATTCTAAGTTGAAAGACAGTCTTTAGTTTTTAATCCTCGGCCAAAGAATTTAGGGAATCCAAGTAACGAAGATTCTTTTTGAAGCTTTTAATTTATTATGTATGCTAATAAATTCATTTCCCTATAACCAATTTGAAGACTATTGTTGTGAAACATATTGCTTTTCTGTTGAAGGACACTGTGTAATTGTTTAATAATTATTTTGATCATCAGTATTCTATTCTTTCTCAACTTATCGGTCTTCTAACTTTTTCGTTATTTAATAAATTTTCTTTGCTCTATCGTTATTTATATGTTCCATCCTAATGAATTTTTGTTGGTACTCTAAATTATTCAATATTCCTAATTAACTGTTGACGCCCGTTCTGTTTATGGATATAGCCACTATTCGTAAACAGAATGAGCATCGACCTCGAATCAAACGATACTCAAATAACATAAAATAAACTAAAATATAACATCAATATAATTAATTATACTACTCAAAATAGGATCTGGTTAAATATGTCGCATTTAAAATGAGTTGAATAAAATTTAAATAACATTTATAACAGATTTAAGAATTATATTTTGTCGCTCATATAAAATGACACAAAAAATGTTACGGTATCTCAAAGTGACAAATACGTACATCGACACAGAAATATACGTCATCACGTTTATATAATGACTTGTGTCAAAGAAATACATGTCATTATATTTCATGACCTTCAGTAAATATCGCACACTATATTATAACTTTGTATTAACTATGTTTCTATTCTGTGTTTTTCCAATTTAGGTGGAATAATAGGACACATTAAAATTACATGAAATGCTGGGCATGTTAATAACCATGTTATACGTCAACTATATTAGTAATGGTAGCTAATTGTAAATGTGGAATTTATGGCAACAAAGAAGCGTACGAGAAATTTGGAACCTAACATACAATTAAGTAATGAGAAAACAACCATAGCAAACGATTTTCCTCAACACTTTCATGTTAATTTTCATTTTATTATTTTCTCTGGGCTTAATATTTTATTGCTAAATAAATAAATGGCTAATTTCCTGCTCAATTCATATTTCGAACAGATCGCATATCAATATTTCCTACATCTTTAAAAAACTTTGTTAACATTATTACGTGTTATTGAAATGAATACATAAAGTGCTATTTTACGCACACGAAGGACACTTTAACTAAAATAAGTATCGTAATACAATAGAAATATGTATTCCGTTATCAGAAAGAAATGACAAAGAATATACATATATATATATATATATATATATATATATATATATATATATATATATATATATATATATATATAGGTGTCCGGAAATAGATGTCGGACAAACAAAAACGCTATTCGTTGAATATAAAGGAATCAATTGTCGTTGACATAAAACCTAAGACGCAGGGCGTATTCGCATTACATAAAACTTAAAATACAGGCGTTCTAATTTAATTAAAAAAAAATTACACATAACTTTTTTGTAACACATCTATACTTGCTCGGAGTGCGGTTTTTACCCGCTGTGGTACCCAATGTCTTCCCAGCTGTTCGTGGGTTATTTCCCCGAGCGGCACTGAATAATGTCTGCAATGATTGCATGTATGAAAAATATTACAAAAATTATGAATATTATTTTCTATTTTCTGAAAAAAAAAATATTTTTTAAATTTTATTTAAACTACAATTAACCAATCAATCAATTTTACAGTGAAGGAATAACACCTTTCTTTGCCCGACACTTTTTCCCGGACGCAGTGTATTTAAATTAACGTATATATGAATAATAATAAGCTGAATAAATATTACCACGCTGACATTTCTATAATATTCTAATATTTGATAGTAACTAAATTGTTTACGAATGACAAACGCGATATAAATTTTCATAGATTAATTTGAAAAAGAAAAGGATGTACTGAATATAAATATGACTAGGCACAACACAAATAAAATACGAGATACAGTGCATATATTTTACCCAATTACTTAAGTGATCTCTATCAATGCTCAATAACACCTAAAATCCTAAATACAATACAATAAATAAAGATCGCCCCATCAGTACCTGAAAACATCTAACAATTTTAGTCACGATCAATAGACTAAAACCACGTAAGTAATGTCTGTCAGTGCCCAACAGTGCTTAATAATAAAAACCTATCAATGCCCTGACAATTTGTGTCTGCCTCTGAGTAATATTCTAATTTTCCCTTTTCTTCTTTTTTATTTTATAATATAAAACAGCATTCATAATAAAGAAACTGTACAAAAACTGCATAGATTAAAGTAATTTGTTTTTTTTATCGTTATATAATGAAATAAATATATTTCATTTTCGCGTTATCGTTATATAACGAATTAAATATATTTGATTTTGCCTTTATAAAAACAATCCAAATATTTAAATGAAAGTATATGATGTAGCAATATTTCTACTTTATAATTAATCTTTTAACAGGCATAGGTTTTATTGCATTGCAACATCTAAATAGCTAGTAACGAGAGTTTGAGCGAAACGGGTATTTCAATTTCAGAGTGGCAATATAATTTGCATATTAAGTGATATAATTAAATTTGCATAAATATTTTCGCATCATACATTAGCTTATACAATAATGTGTTAATTACAATACATTGGCAGTAATTGACTCTAATATACCCTTGTCCAGTATTTAGTGGGAAAACCCTTCAGTTTCATTACTGTTCTATGTTATACTTACACTGCTGTTGCAAATTTGTATTAGCTAATCTTTTAAGCTCAAAAATCTTCATTTAGGTATTCAGAAATAGTTTATACGTAGTATTTTTAAGGTTTTTATGAAATTAAACTATTTTTAGAAGTGCTTTCTACGTTTCCTACTTTTTATTTAATTTCACGTTAGCTGTTATTTTTATGTGATTAATGTATTTGGATAATAGAGAAACTTTTAATGTTGATATATGTCAGTAATATTTCATTCTTAGGCGTGAAATATAGTGACTATTTCAAGTGGTAGCTATCCATCGTAGCCACATTAGGACCCTGCCAGGGGTATACTCTAACGCACGAAAAACGCACAAAAGTAACTTTTCAAAACAGCCAAATATGGTTTTTTAAACAGAAAAAATTGTTTCAAAATCAAAAAAGTTTTTTGATGTAAATAGTATTTATAATAGCATAATTAATATTTATAATATATAAATAATATTTTTGATGTAAATAATATTAAAAATATTTATAAATGAGATTTTCAAATTTGCCAACCAAAGTGTCCGTATTAGTTTTTTTCATTTGAATACAGTGGTTGTAATATTAGAAGTGTAACATTATTACATAAATATAGTAACCATTTGGTTCACAGTTGTAAGCCTGATAAATTTGAAGGAAAAATCAATCGGTTTTGATAAATTTTTATGTTTGTGTTATGCTTATATATACATATACAGAACGTAATACAATAGCCATTTGACTCGGAATCAATTTAATCATGTATGTCATCAATTGATTCAACAGTCAATGAGCCGCTAAAGTGATTCGATTCTTTTCACTGAATTCGATTCAATGAATCGTAGAGAGATTAACATTACCCGTGACTCTAATAACTAATAAGCTTATTCCAATTTCATTTCTTATTAAACTTAACAGCGCAAAACGTGGAATATTCTTACACAAAAGTTACAATCCAGGCAATGCAGATGATATCTAGATCCTAAATGAATTCCTGAAGTTTTTTTTCACTAACTTTGCAATATTTTCTCTCATTTATATTAAGAGTACCGGGTGACCGAGCTTTCCTCGGTGTATTTCGAATCTTCCATGGGTACTTGAAATTACTTGTTTCATGGTTTTAGTTTTAGTATTACACTTTCTTCGCCTTCCCCGTCGCTTTTCACCTTCCCCTTTGCCTTCGTTTTCGGCCTCGTCTTCGGCCTTCCCTTCGCGTTCGCGTTCGCCTTCGCTTTCGCGTTCGCGTTTGCCTCCCCCTCCCCTTCCATATGTATGTACCCTGTATATATATTCATATATACTCATACACACGCACACACGCACACACACACACACACACACATATATATATATATATATATATATATATATATATATACACATATATATATGAAATAAATTACAAGTTTAAAAAGGGAGTTTGTTTATTTCTTTATCTTGTCTTAATGTTTCAAATACCGCTTTCCGGATTGTGGTATCCAGTGTCGTGAAGATATATATATTTAACCCGGGAAAGATTTTTCTTGGTAATTTTAAAATAATTACGTTGTTAGGGAAAGGAGCAAGAATGAAGGTATGTATGTATAATATACAGAACGCAGTCAGTGTATAATACCATCTCAGTCTTACAAATAATTGTCTTGATTTTAAAAATGTTTTTCAGCAACGCAAATGAGATTATGAAAAATCCGTTTTTTGCACATTATTTTTATTTTGTTTATAGTTTTTAGACTTTTAGGGTACTGTAATGAAGTAGCAATAACGAAAACCTTTTAGTTTCGCTACGCAAAGGATCGTTCTTACAGGCAAACGTATATCCGTCTGTCAAACCGTCTTTGTATGTCACGCCCTTATAGTTTCTACAATTTTAGACTTTTTTAGATTTTTTTTTGCTTTAAGTAAAGGTCTCAACTAATATGTAGTAAAATATTTAAAGAGTTTAAAATACTCCATAAATTTAACCGTGGAATTTCATGATTTCTGTGTGATTTGGCTACAAAAAAGCAAAACTCTATTTATGAAAAGCGTGGGGCAGTCTTTTATTGCAAGTTTTAAGTGACAGGAGGGCTTCATTGTGTCGAAGTTGAATAAGAAATGTTCTAATTAATTTGAAAGCAGTACAAGTCACACATTTCTTTGCATTGAATTATATGTGAAGATCAATTTGTTAATTATAAGACAAATTACCTAATTCCCTCATGTTTTTTATTCATTACAATATATTTGAAATTTCCTGAAAAAAAAATTTGTTTTGGCTGAAACTAGTATGCTTTTATTGACATATTTTAATTAAACGAGTGTCTAAAAAAATACAAGTCGTAAATTTATTGCGGAAAAGTTAGATTGACTCGCCACTTAATACCCCAGCTGTCTACTCATTCGACTATGTCGAAAAGTAAAAAAAGAATAATAACTGAATATAAAAGAAATGGTAACACAAACTTAAAATAATAGTAAATTATCGTTTACAGATTATAAGCAGAAGAGTATAAAAGAAGACACGCTCAAATATATTGGGGGAAAAAATGTAAAAAAGTTATTTACATTTGATTGCTTATGTTGACAAGCCCCAAGTACTTTTTGCTATTTTAGAACCAGTAGATAATCAAACAATTTCTAGCGGTTAAATGTACATTTTAAAAAAATATATAATTGGGGAAGTATTTTCATAATAATCTACATTTAGCAAAATATTAAAATGTGTAAATGTCAAAGAAACCAAATGCAAAACTCACATTTATGGTAAAATTTCATGCATGCAGGTTCTTTTGTTCACATGCTGGAAATAGTAGCATTGATCGCAATTATCTATCGATAAGCATAAACTTTTAGCGAACTTTGTGATCTTAGAACACAATATGGGCACAAATTATAAATATTACGTTCAGTGGAACTTTGCGTTAAAAAAAAATAACTAAGAAAAATTCTTTAAAAGTCACATTCAATACCAGAAAATTTTAAAACCATGCTAATTTAATTTTCTGTTAAATTTCCTAGGTAAATTTTTTATTCTCGTTTTATTTATATTTACAATAATTATTATTATCTTATTATTGAGACCATTGCGAAAAAGGAGAAATAGGTTAAAAGCGAATTAAAATATTAATACTATTCCACGTATCATGTTAAAAAGGAATAAAAAACATTATAAGTCTAGGTTAGTCACTAATAATATTGTAAATGTGGTCAACGAATTACAATTTCCTAATTAATTTGAAAGCAGTACAAGTCACACATTTCTTTACATTCAATTATATGTGAAGACCAATTGGTTAATTATAAGACAAACTACCTAATTAACTCATGTTCTTTATTTATTACAATATATTTGAAATTCCCTGAAAAAAAAACTTTTTCTCTTGGCCGCAACTAGTATGCTTTTATTGACTATTAATACCCTAGCAATACCTATTAAAACCTGTTTATACCTAGGATTAGAATATTACAGCTATGTTTTAAGCTGTAATATTCTAATCCATATATAATATAAAAATGTAGAACTGACCTCTCTGTATATTGACGAAATTCACAAAAAAACGAAAAAATATTTACCCCTAAATCTTAATATACAAAAATATTGATTTACAATTTTCTTTGTTTGGAGAATTTCATATTTTTAAAAATTAATTTATATTGCATTAGAACAACAGTGGAAAAGAATTGTCTAGCTCTCGATGCGTGGTAATTTCACTTATCCATAATGTATCTATGTACATCAATATGCTATGTGTTTTTTAAATAGTGCAAATAAAATTTCCACCATAATATATGTAAATTAGCAAAATGGCCATGTCAAGAGATGAAATATGGAATAGTGCGGCTGGTTCAGGTTCTTAAGTAAGCAATTTGAATGCGGGCAAACGCTTGAGGGCAGATGTGAACGTTGATCGCCTTTCACACATCATTTTTTCCATTTAGTATATATTCGATATCACCTTACATTTATTCGGTATTATTCTGGCCTTGGATAGAGTAACAACCAGGTTAATGTAGACATATATCTACGTATCAATCACTGACCTTAAATATGCTTTCCTTGTCATAAGGTAAGGAAAAGATTTTCTTTGTTTCAGTATTCCAATTATGTTTAAAAAAAACTCTGTGCAATAAGGCAAAAAAATTAAACGAAATAGATCTTTAAAAAGCTATGAGACATTGTTTATTTATTATGCATTTTTTTTGAACGTAGATGAATGGAAAAGTTTAATTTCTAACTTATATACGTGTAAAATTATAAATACCACTAGAATGATTCACTTCGTTACAAAACAAACGCGAATCCAGCATAAAATTAAAATGAATATTGGTTAAACTTGTTCTTTGAAGTTTTTTTTTATTGACTCGTGAAAAGAAATAGTCGTGAACAACTCGTACAAAGGCAAGAGACCCAGCAAAGTTTTTTCGCAGTATCATTCTATCAAGTTAGTCGGTGAGCGTATGCCCTCCGTAAAGCTTTCATTATTAAGACAGCTATCCGGCTGGCTGGAAAAGTTACATTTTATATATATTAAAGCTAAATTAAAGGAAAGTCTTTAAAAATAATACTTTATTTTTCCATGCTCACTTTTTGAATGCTGATATTTTGTTGACTTGAGTCGCTGACATTATGCTAAAATGCTATTTATTAATTTATATAAACTAGATTATGCGTGAGTTTATAAAAATAAATAAGCTTGTACATAAATATATTTTTGAATATAATTTTGAGAACTTCTAACTAATATGACATTCAAAATTGGTAGATAATTATGGCCTTCGATAAACATTGTAGTTTCACAATGTGCTTGATTCATTTGGTCAACGGAGAAGTTTCCAACCTATCATAATACCACTAATTTTACGTCATGGTTTTAAGAACAACTTGAAAAATGTTTATAATTTTTTTTGTATCCGTATTTACAAAATTTAATGCGGAACACTTATAAAATCGCTAACGCGCGCGTCACAGATATTGAATGAAACACAAAGCGTATTATATATATTTGACTGTCAAAAATTTATATAAGCTAGAATAGTTTCAACTTGTAAAATTTTGCACATAGACAAATAAGGCATTTTATAAGAATTCCGTTTTGTCTTTTTGAAGTACGAAATTCTGAAGATAATAAATGAGGATAAACCCTACAACTCATTGCCCAATGATTTTTTTTAAACATATTATTGTGAAAACATGAATAAGTTTATCGAAATGAATGCGTTTGTGTCATCGTTTTGAAAATCAGAAATCTAAAACAGTGTTTTTATTACAAATGACTTTCCTACTGAAATTTTAATTATTTTTGCATATATACAAGTTTTGTTACAGTGTAAATTCTGCACGATTTTTTATTTTTACATACACTTATCGCTAATCAAATTTGCTTTGTTGTCTTTTTACATTATAATGTCTACATATTTTAATGGTATAATCACATGAACATACCTTTAAGATTAGTGTAACAGCAATTTCGAGAAAACTGACTTTATATTAGATCTTTTTACAATTTCGCTTTACTTGTTTCGTAAGTTTCTTTTAGTACTTCTAGTAAGTTTTAGTCAAATAGACTGAAATATTTGTCCTGATTAGAAAAAAACTGAAGTAATATACAATATTTATAAGAGGAAGTTTTTCACTCGTTCTTAGATTCTCTACTAACGATCTTAGATTACTACTAACGATCGCCGCGATCTTAGACTACTACTAACGATCGCCGACAAAGGAAAGTTCAGTTATTTGAATGTTTGCATATGTGTTCAGGCGAAAAAATGTGGTTTATGTGACGTCATTACTACTTCGGACAGCAATGTCAACGTCAACGTGTCAAAGGAGAATGTTCACCCATGCTATAGCTTATTTCCAAATATTACATTCCTCAAATTGATAATGTTTTTACTTTCTATAAATTGCTCCAAATTATGTAGAGGAAACTTCTTGTTGGAATCAATAATAGAAAGAAAGTATGCTGCGCAGTTTCTTGTTTTGAAGAGTCAATTTTATTACTTTCCCTTGATGTTACTATCGGTTATTTAGAGTTTATGGTCCATTCTAATAAATTTTGAAAATCACGATTTCATTCATTAAACTTATCCCACATTTATTGTTTCAAATATATTAAAATAAAAGTGTAATTAAAATTATGTAAATTCATATTAAAAATGTACAATGAATGATTCAATATTTAAAATAAATGTTCAACTAATGATTCACGCTTCGAAGCTACAAAAGTTTGAAGACGGCATCTGTGGCTCTAGCGCTGTTAAAGGGTTAAATATGTATTGAATGAAATATTGTTAGCAACGTTGAGATTTTCCTTGCCATTCATACTACATACCCTCTGGGTGTAGAATAACTAAAAAACTTCTAAAAATAGGATCTGCTTTTGTTAAACTTAGTTAATCGTAATGGTAATTTATTGTTAAACATTATTTTGAGTGTGGTAATTAGATGCAAAACTTACTGTGCATCTAATGAAAACGGAACCTACTTAGTTTAGAGTTAAGTGTAATTTTTTATATGTAGTTAGTTAAGAGTCTGTAAGTTTGTATTACTTGTATTACTATTATTAGTATTAATTGTATTAATAAAATTTTTAATGAAGTGGAAAGGAAAATTATTAGTGTTTTTTTTTCAAGTATTTTCTGATTCATCGGCATTCATTCATTTATACTTGATGTTTTTAAATACTACAACCACTCTTAGAGTAAATATAGAAAATATTAGAGATATTGATTACATATGAGGATGATTGATTACGTGCCGTGTCCTTTTCTTCAGAACGCGAAGTATATTTTTTTTATTTAAAGAACAAGTATAAAACGAAATATTATTTTATCATAAAATAATGAAACAACAAACAAGAGCGAAATGTATATATGTCTGGTAAATTACATATAGAGAAGTTGGTTTCATGAACTTATTTTGCAATAACATATATTACTAAAATTACGCTTAAAAAGGTATGGAATTTAGACAAATCAAACGTTGTAAGTTTGACGCCGGCGATTATTATATTCAACTTCATTGATATAAATATATATATATATATATGTATGTATATATATATATATATATATATATATATATATATATATATATATATATATATATGTATATACTAGCGGACCTAACAGACGTTGTCCTATGGAAACGTAACTCCAAATGTCATAAGTCCTCTAAATTTCTAAATCTAAATCGTGTGAGAGGAATTGTATATTATAAAAAATTTGCGTTGGATAAAAACTTAAAACTAACTCAAATAGTACCAAGAAAAAAAATTTAATTATTTTTAAAACCGGTATATTTTTTATAAATCTAGAAAAAATAAATCTTTACATATATTTGAAATCTTAATAATAACTTGAGTGAAATTTAATTTTTTTTATCTCAATGCAGTTTGATGAACAATATTATTAATTAATCCCTGAGGAGTATAAACAAACAAACTTGATGACTTGCCAACCCTTGAACAAGCCACATATAATTGGCCATGCGGAAAGCATTTTGCATTTTCTAGATCCAATCCACAAATTGACATTGTTTGTCCTTGTGACTTATTAAACGTCATTGGGAATGCTAAGCGGATTGTAAATTGCAAACGTCTGAATAGAATAACGGAGTCAGAAAAAACCATTGGGATCCGTGGTAAAAGAACATTTATCCTTCAAACTTGCCGTTTAAAATGGTAGCTTTAATAATATTGCATGTGATTTTTTTCAGAATTAATCGCGTGCCATTGGTGCATTTGGTGCATTCAAATTCCAAAGTAAAATGATTGGCGAACCAATTTTTAATCGAAAGTTATATCGTCACATTCCAGGTATATCCAGTGAATTTAATACTTCAACAGAATAGTTCACAACATCTGCGGGATCGACAACCGTGTCAATCGATTTGAATGATATTTCATTGTCAGGTAATGACTGTTGTATCTTGAAATTTATTTTGTCGACATCTATATTTTTGGCAGACAAAATAGCTTGCTCACGTAGCCACGCATGATAAGTGTAATTAGCTTGTAAATCTGGAAATATACTTTCAATCAAAGCATCTTTGGTAGCCACAATGTTGCAGAAATTGTATGGAAGTCGGATGCATTGTATATTTTCATGGAATTAAATTTTCCCATTGCCAATATTGAGCAATTCTTCAGAGAATACCAATGCTAATGGATCATTCTAACGTTGAACATGCATATTTATCGTAAGACCTAATTTACTGACATTTCGCCATAGGTATGACTGTTTCAAACGTGCGTTAATTTCGTCTGCATACGTAGCACGGGGAATGGCTGGTAATGTCTGCCCGAAATCACCGGAGAGTAACAAAAAGGCATCACCAAAAAGTCTGGTATTATTATTCAGATCTATCAACGTTCTATCAAGAGATTGAAATACCAGTAACTGTTAGCAAATTCTGGAAAGATGTCGATCCAGGAACGTTAACCAACAAGAAACGCAAAAAAAAACATTCGCGTTGCTTTGCATGGATAGTATATACTCGGCCTAGAGTATTCGCCATGAATATACCAACGTATCCTTGGACTGGAACGCCTCACTTCTTTGGTTCCCAATTTGTTGACTGTCTGTTCCATGTAAAAAATCGTGGCACAACAGAATACATTAATGACCTTGCGAATCGACCAAAATCATCTTGTTGACTACATAGTTTGAAAAACTCAGTTAGAGTGGTTTTTGGGGCAGTTAATGCTTGTTGTAAAGCAGTTTGTTCCATGAAATAAACACGTGGTCCAATTTAAAGATGCACGCTCAAATGTACAACAGCAGGATCTCTTTTGTGTATGGGAAAACTGAAGATGCGCTATATTGCTTCATTGCTGCTAATGTATCGGCCCATTTGATAACGTATTATTTCGTCATTCTCATTCATATTTTGAA
The DNA here is from genome assembly GCA_039881145.1 of Druceiella hillmani. Lineage (NCBI taxonomy): Eukaryota > Metazoa > Arthropoda > Insecta > Lepidoptera > Hepialidae > Druceiella > Druceiella hillmani. The sequence goes on along the minus strand of JAYKKI010000072.1, from coordinate 10,866,874 downwards.
CAGAAAATACAGCCATATTTGCAAATATATTTGATGGATTTGACAGAACTGCATAATTCAACGTTTATGTGTGCTTCGTAGGTTTTGCTCAGCCATGGCGAATACGGAACCACCCACCGATTATCGATATCAACTACTACACCATTTTACATACGCAGTTGACATGGTTGGCCATTATTGTCCACGTCTCTACGACGATATGATGAATAACCATCAATATTGGTGATCGTTTTGTACATTTATTATTGTCCGTACATGGTGCCGTCACGTTTATAGTACCACATGGACCATGGATCACGTTTAGTGGTAACAATTTCAAACAACTCTTGATCAATATTCCGATCAGGAATTTCCGCCGAAATAATTTTATAAATTTCTTCTTACCGCACTTTAACAACCAACCAAACCAATATATGCGCATGTGGCAAACCTTGTTTTTGCCATTCAACAGAAAACAGCCAGCAACGTTTTCGCCAAATACTGAATGATGTGTAATTAAGTTTATTAACTATTTTAATTTTTGTTTGAACACACTTGCAGTAATATCATGGCGATGTATAGCTGTTGACCTGGAAATAACAACATTTTAATTTCATCCCAGTTTGGATTACACGTGAATGGGATGAAGAGATCTGGCCGGCCATATGCACGTACGAAAGTCATGGCGTCTTGAATATATTCTTGCATGTGACGCGGACTACTAATATATGATGATGGAAGAATATGTGCAGTACCGATATTGTTGAAATTAGTTGTTTCATCTACGTTACCAATAACAGCATAACGTAAATGAATATATTCCTCGGAACGAAGCTTCCGTTGATTGAACTTGATGTACCGTAATCGCTCAATTTCAATTTTTACTTCATTTGCACGAATCATCAACCGATATGCGTAGAAGTTCATCGTGCTAACTTTCTTGTTAATTTCAGTACCTGTTAGTGGATTGCGTTGTTACATATTTAAATAATATCCATCTTCTCCTTCCCGAAATATTAAAGGATATTGTAAAGCATCGTAAGATCAATGATTGTCGTGAATAATCTGCACCATGTTATTTCTGCGTTGGATCCGAATATCTCGTTGATCAGTTGCATCGCCAGCCATAATAACTGCAACTTCATTAACAGTTGGTACATCGTATCTGCCTGCGTGTTGTACTTTAAAGTGGTACTTTATCTGGTTTAATGACTACTTGTCTGGTTTAATGACTGGTACTCTGTCTGGTTTAATGAGTTTTGAACATTCGGATCAACTGGTTATGATTTTTCAAAAATATTTCCAAAGTAGCCACTATTTCTCGCTCCTCTCTCTCCTCGATGTGGTTATGTTGGCAGCTTGTATTAATTTGTTGGTCCTCATGGCCCATGAAGTAAATTTGTAAAAATTTTGAATCGGCTTCAGGCATTGAGACACTTGACCTTGAATCTTAAATGTTGATTCAAAATTACTATCATCTTTATTTTGAATGATTTTAGTTGCTCCAAATGATTTTATTTGGAAGCAAGAATTTAATTTATAAATTTTGCGCAAAAACCATTTAGACGCAGATGTTTATCCAGTGAAAAGAGTTTTTAATGAATCTGGTGGTGAATTTAATGGTGGTAGTGAAATTTCCCCTGAGGTGCAGCAAAAGCCACCCAATTCACCTTTAAATTGAAATGCATGACAGTATTGACATTCTCTGTCAATATGGCCAAAAACTATTAACGCATGTGATGAATAATCCATTTACGGCTCATTCAAAAGCAAGGCTTTTCATCAGAGTCTGATGAAAAGTTAGACCTTACTATGAATGTTTCTAAAATATTTGTAAAAATTAAAATTTTTGTCATTACCAGACATCAATTATACATTTCATTAATTTGTTTTTGTATAGAATTATAATTTGAATATTTATATTATGCAAAATTGGAAATAATATATTAAATATATTTTTTTTAATAATGAAATGTCATTTAAAGTTTCATTTAAAATTAAATTTTTAAAAATAATGAATATTGTACAGAGTCGTATGAAAAGTTAGTTTACCATGAATTTTTCTAAAATATATGTAAAAATTTAAATTTTTATCATTAACAGACATAAATTGCATATTTCATTAATTTGTTTTTGTAGAGAATTATATTTTAAATATTTATGTCATACAAAATTTAAAATAATATTTGAAGCAATATTTCTTTTTGATAATTAAATAAATAATTTAAAGTTTAATTTCAAAATAAATTTTAACAGATATTAACTTTTAACTTTTTTATTATTTTTCCTGTCCGAAATTGCTAGTGCATGGAAGATGATAAAATATGGATCTAGGTAATCAATAATTTCCGTGTGAATTACCATCTGATTGAGTTTTTATTACTGACGATGCAGATAAATTTTGAGAGCTATACCAGGGTATCGACTGCCAAATATTTATAGTTTATTAAATTTTCAAAGAATTTTTTGTAAATAAATGTCAATTTACGTCACAACCTGTACCTTAAAATCTCTAAAACAGTACCGCAAAAATATTGATAAAATCAATTGAAAATAAATGATTCTTATATTTGTGTAAATTGTAATGGAACTTTGGTACCTAATATTAATTTATTTATCTACCTTAATGTATCTAATTGATATGTATGACGGACTAATTGCTACGAGAGCAATTTCTTACAGTCAACTAGAACACCGTTCGAGCTCCACTTGGCGAGAGGTCGGGAATCGAGCCCGGGTACCCGCGGTGCACCGCGCCGCCAAAATCCGTATGCTTTGGCATCAGCATAACACAACAAGGCGACGAAAACAAAACAAAACTATATTTGGATCCCATACCAATCGTAGAGGATAAATATGGTGACTTACATTGCTTAAGGAAATGTTGTAATCTTGAAACTTACTATTTTTAGGTCACGAATGTAGTAGCTAAATTTGATTTATTAATTTTTTTTTATGTTTATTTATGATTGTATCAAATTCTGATAAATATAAATTATTCAATGTAAATAAAGAATATCATTCGTGAAGACTTGCGTAAGCGGAATTCCATCTTTCTGAAAACGATACGAAATGTATGTATTTCAATATTCGGTCAGCACTATTATTGAGAGTGGTGAATGTATAAGCTAACTAAGAGCACATATATAGTGCGATTAACTCCCTATATTGTTGCATATTTTACTTATTGTTGTGACATTAAAGTAACAGTTAGCAATTTGTCTGGGTATTAAACTAAATCGTCTATTATCGCTAGCTGATTTGTATTTCAATTATTAATAGGTAATTGACAATTTTACGGTAAAATAAATACAATTTCAAAAAAGAGTGTAAAGAAATTTGTATATATCCATATCATCAATTATAATCACAAATATTGTTATTCTTATAATAAAAATAATAATAAAATGTAACTTTTTCTTAAAACTACATTAATGAACGTTCAGTTATTCTTTGTGATTATTTCAATTACTTCAATAATTTTTAAATCAATATTTAAAACGAATGTCAAATTATAACTAAATCGATCGCTTCACAGAATTTTGTACATTGCGCATATACGATATTCGTGTGTGTACATGCGCACATACGCACATACATGTACATAGGCATTACTGAAATTAAAATCGATATAATAAATTCCGTTAGGTATTATGTAGAGTTAACAGCACAGCACTTTACTTCTAGACGCTAATAGAGTAAAAAAATGGACGTGTACCATGTATTCGGAAATTTTAATATAATCTTTCGTGTATTTTCGCTATCACGGGTCACAAAATTAGGCAATAATTATAACAGTGAAGGATATCACTGTACAGGCTACGATTACAATATTTATTTTATTAATTTTATCTGTAAAATCTATGACTGAAGCAACAAAATTCTATTTGTTAACTGATTACAGCATTGCAGGAGAGTTTGACAGAATACATACGATTATGACACGAACACAAGTTGTTATGTTTATTATTTTTGCTGCCACAGAAAGTTATCAAAGTGTTAATAAATATTTTGAAAATTACAAAAAAATCGACAACATATTGGGAATGACAATTCCCGTGTATATTGAGGAAATTCATTTGTTTAATCACTTACTTAAAGTATTTGGTTTCATGTCAATGTTTATTGTAATCTTTGACATGATCACATGGTACACAATTTGTGATATCAAAGAGATGGTCGAACTTTTTTCATTTTTTATGACCCAATGCTTTTTACAAATACAAGATTGGAAATGCATAATAAATTTGAAAATATTTCGAGGGCGTCTAAATATAATTTCAAAACGTACTACAAAATTATTAAAAGAATTAGATTAAGTTCAAAATGAAGATATCACTGATAGAGTCGACGAAGACGCCGTTACGGAAAAGCTATCTGAAATAAAACAACTGAGAGCATGCTTCATGCTCTTGAGTGAACAATGCTATTTATATAATATCGCATACGGATTTCAAGTGAGTTATTTTAAATATTTGTACAATTTTAGTCTATATTTAAAATTAATTTGAGTTAACATTTTCTTATAGCTACCAATTACAATCCATAAAATAATATCTCAAATGTCGGTCTAAAAACCACCTGGTTAAAATAATTTTAGAAACATTTATTGGAAGTGTTATCAAACTTCGGTGAGTTGTTTATGGCTCCACGGAATATGACTATATTTTGGTTTCAACTTTGTAATAAATTCAATATAAAAATTTCGTTCCTATTCTAACTTAAGACGTAAAAATGTTAAATCGAAATGCTAAGTCTTATTAGTCTAGTTTTTAAACAATGATATCTACCGTATATTTTCGCGGTCAAATGAATTTAGTTTGTATTCTCAATGCGGTTAGCATGGCAGGCTAACCGTATTAGAAATAAACTATCTTTATTAGATCATAAAAGTATATGATATAAATCATTACTTATAGAGTTTTGTATAAAAAAGTGTCAATTATAAATAGAAATAACCCCATATTACCCGTTTCGAAAAACATAAAATCAAAAGAATATTAGAAGTTTTGGAATAAACTAATATTTATATGTTTATGAAATGAATACACTTCTGTATTTCAGCTGCTTTCATCATGTTCCCATAGAATTCTGCATGCAATAATTTATTTTCATATTACAATTATGTTCGCTTCGAAGAAATTGGTGAGTATCAAGAAGTCTTTACATGTTTTTGTTCACGTGAATGTAACTTAGAAATCAAAGATTATTTAAAGCTAATTTTGTAGCATATTTTTCAATGATTCTGTGGATTCTTAATGCACTTGATTATTTTAGAGTTTTGGGTACTGTAAGTACAATAAAAGTGAAATGATATCCTTAAACGATTACACTTTTTTCTGTCAAATGTAACAATATTCGAATCTTTGGTCATCAACTAATAAAATTTGTCACTGTGATATATTTAGCTAATGCAGAGAGAGAGCAACATTTACCAAAATAATAAAACTAAGTTCAGAGTGCAACTAAAACTTAATTTTACACGCAAATTAAAACTGGTTAAAATATCATATAATTTTTAGACGTTAATTCTTTTCAATTCAACAAAAATAATTTGATTTACCTAAAATATATTTAGATATTTTTTTTCCAATACCTAAGCGTTTAAGCAAGCTGAACCGATAGACGCAAATCTAATTTCTTGTTAATCAAAAAGTGTTAACCTTTTTACGTAACAAATGTGACATTACAATAAATAGATTGAATTTTTTTGGGAAATTCGACGTCGCAAATTTGACTAATGGAAAGAGATTCTAAGTAAATACAATAAAATAGAAATATATTTAGTAAACTAGAAATATATTTTGAAAAGTAGACAGAATGGGCCAAGATATTTATTTCTATTTGGTACTAGTAGATAGCTTAACTTTTATAGAGACTCTCGTGAATGATATTCTGTATGTATTTACACCATCAGTGAAAGTTTGGGAAGGTCATTTTGGTTATGCTTAATTATTCTTATATCTTACTACATTTTGATTCAATTCGCTTTACGAGGTATTATACAAACTACGACATAGTTAATGACGAAAGCCTGATATTAACCGATATAGCTACCTGCAACAACAAGCAAATTATGAATTATATTGTATAGACCAACCAAATTTCAGGTATATTTTATTTAGAAGATATATGTTAGAATAATTTTAAATTTCATAATATTATCGTAAACAAATAATCTGGTGATGGACTCTCAATCATTCCTGTCGACTCGATGGTATATCTTTAAATAGCTGTCAGTTTTAAAAATAATTATTGTGGTGCTACAAGATTTTCGAATACATCTGCCCTCGCGAAACGAAGATCATATATCAATCTTATCTCAATAGAATTAAATAAGCAAGCACGGCAGGAAATTATCGATATGACAAGAATCATAGACAATATATGTAAGGCTGCTCCACACGAGTCTTATTCATGATAACTTCTCACGACTAAAGAATAATTCCAACATCTCAATTTGTACCTCGATTTTTGCCGGAAATCAAAAGAACATAGAAAACTATTACTTCTTTATTTACTTTGTTCCAACTTTTATCTACTATAAAGTGCCTTCCATTATAAACAATTTAACTACATGATTGGTTAACAATAGAAACCAGGCAGGAAATTCATTCAGTTGCATTCAAGATATTTATTTAATACTTCTAGAGTTAATTATGTCATCATTTTTCATATTACTTTAACGGATATTTTTTGGCGTATATTTTCATGAAAAGGTTATTGCTCTCTTGCTTAAGGAGTATTTTTTTAAATTGTTCGTAAGCTTTTAACTTTCCCAATACATGATTTTGTTTTAAATATTAAAAATAGCAAATGAGGACTCTCAGTTTCCCCACGTCCGTCTACACTTAGTACAACCTACAGGCCATAACAAATTCCTTTCTGTTAAAGATCAATTGTGGTGGATATTTATAAAAAGAAATTGTAAATCTGGCTGTTGAAGGTTGCATTTTTTTAGACATTTAAATCTGGGTAAAACAGACATAAAATCATATTGCTATAACCGACGGCTAGACGTAATACAATTTGCGGCATAATAACGTTACTATAAATATTTTAAAATTTATTCAAATTATTTTTTAGTGATCATTAGCTAAAGCTGAAACAGTAATTTTTTTAAGTTTACCTTTATTATGTTGTCCATATTGTAATTTTAAAAATTAGTTGTATTTTGTCACACTTTTGGAGTTGTTAATTTTAATATCTTATCTGATACGATTTTTGTATGGAACTGCATTGCTAATTCTACTCGTAAGGGAAGCTATGATTGTGCAAAGAGTCAAGTCCTGTCTGCTATTAACATCTGACAGCGCCTATGTCGCTAATATTTATGGTGAGTAAAATACACTTTTAAATTTCTACAAGAACATTGCCTAAGTATCGTACGTGTTTCAACATGTATTTTCAATTTGTAAACTTCAGCAACTTATATGAAAACATAATTCTAGAAATTGGTGACAACCCAGCTGTTTTTACAATGCATACTTCCGGGGATTTGTCATATTCAGTACAGTTTAAATAATTCGCAAATTTTAAAATTTCCATCCAAAAACAATCGAAATTTTTTTTTATTTGGAAGATGCTAAAGAATATGAGCGTTGGCTTATATAAATTTCACTTTGATATTACAGGTTGACATACTTTGATATACATCGGTTTTTATATAAATAATCGCTTATATTTGAATTTGTAAATGACGTAGAAATAAAGCAAAAGGGTTTAATTTATAATTCTAAATAAAATGTTCTCATTCCATTATTAAATTATTGGAAAGCATAATTTGTGTTAGTTGAATATTAAAAAATGACTTTAGAACTTTGGAACGAGCCAACTCAAAATCGCGAATAAATTATGATTTATTTTGATTTGTGATAAATTTCGATATATGCATAAAGTTAGATATGCATACATTTTGTGAACTTTTACTACATGAATAAACTCCTGCAGTCACCAAAACAGATAAATATGATAATTTAGTAACATAGAATATTGTAAAATTATTCACAAATCTTCTCTGCTGCAACATTAACTAATAAAAATTTATATTTTTAAAAGAAAGTCAAAATAAATGTCATTAAAAAAATAAATGTATAAAAATGTTAAATAAAAAGCTAATTGATGTAAATTATGTAAAAAAATTAAATACCAATCTTGATACAATGGGGAAAGGGGGCAAAAATTATTTAAGGAAGGGTGGATCGGAAATTTCGGGAAATCTTTTTAAACAATTACAGAGGGCGAATTTCTGGCAGAAGGATTCAGTTGATTCTTTAGTTGTGCAGCTTGGCCGTTTTATAAAAGCCCAAGTATACAAGGTTTGGAAAAAGGGAGACAGTTGGTTTTCAGAGCTCAATTTTAGACCGTGATGAGGCAAGTAATTAAAATCCACCTCTAAGTTTTGTTGGATAATTTAAATAGTTCCAATATTGTGAGAAGTGTAAAAATATATATATTACGTACATCTGTTAATATACTTTCATCCCTTTTTGAATTGCGCTCTAAAATAAGAAATGTATTTATTTTTTCTGCAACTAAAAATAAAAGAAATACACAATTTTTGAAGCCATTCTCATTTTTAATGCGATTATTGGTGAGATCTGGGCAACACACATCTTTATAATCAAGCAGAAATAGTAAGAGTATTGGCCAGAAGCGAGCCTTCAATCGAAAATAAAGAAAATTTTGATGACGTTTGAGGGAGTACATTATGATGAAGATACGATAACTGATATCATTCACTTGAACTTGCCAGTTAAGATTTTGGTCGATCGGTAGACTCGAGACTTTTAACAGCGCAAGTGTATCGTTGAACCTAAGATGCAATCTCTGGCTAACAGCTAGGAAAGCTTGAGACTTAATTGAAGCCAATGTAAGCCCACCGTCCGATTGAAGCGAGGTCACAATTGAGTGTTGATGACGGTTGCTATACATATCAGGGTGAGCATATATTTGTAAGTCAATGATTCAATCAATAAATATTATGAAAAGATATAGAAAAACTCTCCGTTGAACATACCAGCTGATTACTCCGTTCATTTGGAATAGGTATCTGAAGAATTCAAAGATTGCATACGATCATATAGGGATGATATAGACCATTCTATTGAATGATAAAATACACTCAAGGGCTTCAAACAGGTCTGTAGAATATGAATGTCACCGAAGTTGAATATGTTAATACTGACGCTCAGGAAGTACAAGTACAGTTACGACAATAAATAACAATGTTCTTGAATTTTTTCTTACGCCCATTATGCGGTGGTACATTGTTATTTATGAATGCCAAACATAAACACCTTAAAAATTATATATAAATTTGAGTATAATGTCAGTCAAATATAACCATCATTGCGATATAATTGAAACAAGATAAGCGGTAGCTCGCTTTATAATCATAATGTGAATATAATGTCATTAATATATTAAATCATTGCTTTGAATGACTTATTTAAGCAACTTTTAAATTTCAGGTCCCAATATCTCAAACACTCTCCGTGAATTCAGCACTATTATTAAGCACCAAGACTTGGTGTTCACTGCAAACGATCACGTCACATTGAATTATTCATTAGTTTATATTATGTTAACTAAGTTTATTAGTTACGGAGTTATGTTAACGCAATTTAATTTTTAAAAAAATTAAATAAGGACCATTTCTTAACGATTATCTTTTATGACTTGATTTTACACATAGACGTCTCAATTCAAACTCAACCTGTCAATAGCAGTATGACGGGTTCTTTCAAGATGCCTCCCAATTGTAAATATGAAATGAAAGTAACTAGAGGTTTAGGTTGATTCCAAACCATAATTCCAGTTGCAGACTGACGATGGGTGTATTAGATTCATACGTATTCAAAAACCTAATTTTAAATATAAATCATTGTTTAATGGAACGTATGTTTGTGATTTTATAAGATTCGATCAATGCCTTTCCGAAGCTTGCTCAATAAATATATTCAACTGAATTATAATTTATAATTATCGTGTATCTTATTATTTAATATGTTCTGTCCTAGTGAATCGTGTTTTATTATATCCAGTGACATAAATTAAGGTTATCAGTATGATTATTAAAATTACCTGCGAGTGAAATTTTTATATTTCTGTTAAATTATTTTAATTACAGGGAATTAAATGCAGGAACACATTATCACCTAATAAACAAGAGTTTTTGTGTATGTGGCCGTTTTTATCCTAAAATTAAATGTTGAATATGGATATTTTTAAATTTTTTAGCTAGCAATAGCAAGAAGCTCGTATTTCATTGCTCGAAATTAAAATAATTTTTAAAAATGTTGTTCCATAAAATGTATTTTAGAAATAATGACGATTTTCTCAAAAATATTGGACAAAATTTAAATACTTTTTTCACACAAGAGTAATTTGTATATTTTCATTTTTATCCGATCTGGGTAAAATCGTATTTTTTCGTTTATCTGCCTATACCTTTTATATCATTTTACATATACTGTGGTATCTTGCACCGTAGACTAAGCAGCAGAGTAAGGAAAATTGAAATAAAATAGAGAACATCTTCTCTTACTTTACATTTGATTAAATTTATTTTTTTTTGTGTTTTTTAAAATATCAATGCACAAAGATCAGGAAATAATGCAAATATTAGTCTATATCGAAAATTTAGATAATTCATTTGACGCACGGGAACAAGTTCGGAATCATGGAAAATTGAAAAGGATGGACAATTTCAATTTAACATTTGGCGACGCATGTCAACGTACATGTCCATATAATGTTCTTACAATCAATTACAACATTTTTAACTGAAGTTATTACATTTCGATAATTTTTCTCATTGATCTAACTGAAATAATTACAATTATGGTTTATTTGATACCATGTTTAAAGTCGCTAACTGTGCGGTGGCCACTATATAGGCATTTTTTTCTCAACCTTTTAAATCTGGAAGGTAAACATAAAAGATCACCATACTTCGGAGAATATGGTAATCTTGACGTGAAAACAAAAATATTAATAATTTCACGATCCCCGTACTCGCCATTTCTCTGTTAAACTTGATTACCAACCAAATTGGGATAAATGACTAGGGTTTAGTAATGAACACTTGTTATTTATAAATATTTTATTTGTTTTAATTGAATGCATCTTCGTAAAGAGTTAGCGTTCATAAATAATATTAAATCTTTATCATCGTACAAAATAATGAATTTTTCCTTTGTGATCATGAAAGCACAATCGTATATACCTATTAATTTAGCCTTATTAGTGTAACACGTTGTTTGTGTAATTAATCCATGTAAGACAAATGGTTACATGTAGTTCGCACAAGTTGTCATACAGAGTGTATTTACAATTTTATGATTGACTTAATTTTTCACAGAATGCCAATGTTGCCAATGTGGACTTACAATCTGAAAAAAAAAATACCCAAAGATTTTATTCATAGAATATGTAGCATGTAAAGAACTCTCGGTGATTTAACTCAGTTATTTTAACAACGAAATATAGAGAGGTCTTTTATAACCAAATAAACCTAATGTATCTTAATGTCAAATTTTATGGTTGAAAATATATCAGGGTTTTTGCAGAAATCAAATGCAGCGATTAAAGACGCACTCTTTACTTTTTTATTTTTTCCTTATAATTAATTCCAATTTTTAAAAAGCAATTAATTATTTAGTATTGAAAGGAATAAAAATCTAATAACATTGTTAGTAAACTTACATAAGAAATAATGTTAATACGATATTTTTTGAAAAGTTCATGTAAAATGTATAGTTTGGATTTTATTACTCAAAAGAGCGAAAAATTGTGAATAATTGTTTGTAAAATTTTCAATCTAAGGGTGTAAACGCGGGGAGATCGAAAATTTCGCAAATTTGAAGACAATAAAAGAAACCAACTCTGCTGAGTATAAATCATACTGTACTGGAGGTGTTAATTAAATACTCAATGAATCTAAATATGGCAAATGCCTACTTTTTAGAACAATTGTTTCACTAAATATTACTGAAAGAATTGTCTCTTATGTTAATCTGGCAAAATAAAGAACATTAAATACGTAAATTGGAATTTTAATAATTTGCATTAATTTTTAACTCGGAGTGTATAAATGAATCGTAACCGACTGATATTTCATATTCCGGTATTCACAAGTATCAGTTAGAGCGATTAATATAATGAAAAGGAACCAACACGAATAAACTAGTTCTTGTCACGTAGATATAGTATATTGTTATAATACTTAGCCACTAACACCTGAAATCGTATTTTCTTTTTCTTCTTCTTTCAATAGTATTTCCCTTCTTGAGAGCCGTAACCCATAAATGTTTGCTGCCGTCTTAGAGTAAATTTTTGGCGCTTATTCTTGCAGCCTTGCTTTAATGTTACAACTCTTTTGCATGGTCATTTCATCTTATTCACTCGACCCATCAAAGAGGATCCTCCGACCTAAGTTGTCTGGATTTTTTCTTATAATATGGCCGAAGTATCTGAGTACTTGACGGGTACCTGCAAATGACAGAGTATTATAGTAAATTACCGTAAGTCTATTTCTTCTTTTATTATTTCCTTACAACCTACTACGCTTATGAAACTTAACCACTTATTCTCAGAAAAACCTTTCTTCTACGAAAAGCCATTTATTGACGAAAGTACAAAGTTTTGTTTGATTAAAAAGTGTCAAATCTCTGCATCTTGACACCAATCGCTTAGTTAACTCCGACTGTAATAAAGTAATGTACATGTAATAGAAGGACATCTTTGTGATTTGGAATAAAAAATACAAAAAAATATCTCAAAGTGATGGTGTTGCTAAAACATTAGCAATCGTTTGAAGGTTCCCGGTGAAATTTTTGGTGTCTTATTGAAACTAATTTGAAAGTTCATTATCAAAAAAAAATCTATTGATATTCTAATCTAAAATGAGCATTTATAAATTAACTTCAGATAAAAATATATTTTATTATAAAAATATATTTTACGATAATTTTAGTCAATGATTTACTATTTACATCTCTGCGTATGAATTGGCCACCATGATAATAAGACTAATCCGTATATCGACTAATCACAAGTACCTTCTATACGCAGACGCATTACATATAATAGGAATGTTTCAGGCAAGGTTTGAATATCAAACATTGTCTGAAAAAAATGTAGTAGTTTTTAGTAACTTTTTAAAACAATATTTCATAATATTCTGAAATAAATACGTCGTGTGTTCAAAAAGTACCGCAAATTTTGTGTATTTTCAAAAATTATTTATTTATTCATGAATATCTATTTTGTCTCCTTCAAAGTAATCCCCATGAGATATTATACACTTGTGCCTACGTTTTTTCCAATCTTTGAACCACTTCAATATCAATCATCTTTTTTATCTTGTTCAACTCCTCCTTCGATGCGTCTTTACCTCGTCAATCGTAGCGTAGCGTCGTCCTTTCATGGGCCTCTTCAGTTTCTGGAACAAGAAAAAGTCACAGGGGGCCAGATCTGGCGAATACGGTGGCTGCGACATCATGAGTTTGTTGTTTTTGGCCCAAAAGCCGCGCACAAGCAACGATGTGTGAGCAGGGCTCGTGGTGCAAAAGCCAATTTTTGTCCTTCCACAAATCCGAGCATTTCTGGCGGATTGCTTGGCTCAAATTGCGCATCACTTGCAGGTAATATTCCTTATTGACCGTTCTATCCTGTGGCAAGAACTCATGATGCACCACGCCCCTGCTATCGAAGAAAACTGTAAGCAAAAGTTTCACATTCGACCGAACTTGGCGCCTCAAATCATCTTCATGCCCAAATCATTGATAAAAATCGAATTGCACGAGCCAATCGATATGTCTAGGTCCTGAGCAACTTCTCTAACGGTGATTCGACGATTGGCCAATACCATTTTCTTCACTTCATCAATTTTTTCTTCTGTTGTTGAAGTACTCAGGCGTTCGGCACGCTCTTCGTCGTTCACATCTTCTCGGCCTTCAGAGAACATTTTGTACCCGATAAACGTTGCTTCGGTCAAAAGTAGCTTCTTCGTATACCACAGTCAACATTTAGAATGCATCCGCACACTTAATTTCGTTTTTCACACAAAATTTGATACAGGTTCTTTGTTCCATTTTTTTGAATAGGTAAAAATCGAAGACGAGTCAAAACACGTGCAAGCAAAGCAGCTGTCAACAATTAACTGAGCATTCAAAATGGCCAAACTTGTCGGCATAAGTGAGAGACATGAGTACCAACATAACGCCACAAAAAAATCGAAATTCGAATATACGTAACCCGCGAAAATTCAAAATTCGCGATACTTTTTGAACACACACACATATATATATATATATATATATATATATATATATATAATTCTGTTCTTTAACCAGTGAACTGAAACTCTACATGGGTAACATGTGTTTCACCCTCTTTACAAACATACAATTAAAATAATATTCTCAAGTTCAATTGTTAAAATATTGATATTAAAGAGACACCACGACTTTTTAAATATCCAGGCAAATTATATAATAAATGTTAGATACATATTATAGTAAAATTAACACGATATTTATAACATTTATAGTATTAATTACTGTTTTGCTCTAATGTACAAGTAGTCAGTTGCATATAGTAAAATTCTTGTAAAGAGTCCATGGCTTTGAATCGGGTGCGCGTAACTCCGAGAGTGTCTTAGCGATACGAGCTAAACGAATATTTTGAAACTGATTTAAGTAAAGTTGCTGTGATTTTGGTCCGCATTAAATGTGTTAGCAAAATATCCAATTTGATTGATCTTGAAATATTTTTCCTGCCCAAATTGAAGGTAACAACAAAATGTTTAATTATACAGCATGACATTTTAAAAATGTACACAAAAAATAGTGGTTAAAAGTCACTAAAAGCTTAATTTTAATTGGTGATGTTTTCATCAAAAGAAGAATTTCTCATAAACCGGTTACTAGGACCTAGTTAAAGATTAAGAAAATCATATTGCGTAAGTGGGGTACAAAAAACATTTATTGACTTTCTTATATTCTAAGATCTAATCATTAAGAAGAGAATAGATTATTAGTATAAAATTTGCAAGCAAAATAAATCCGGTTAGTTCTAGATTACATGCAAACGCCATTCCAAAAGTAAATATGTCTACATACAAGAATTTTATTGAATGCAATCTGACTACCTATACCATAGAGCAATACAGTAAATAAAATTATAAATTACATTTGCTTAAAATAAATTTTACAACGGTTAGTGAAATTCATTATTCGGTCTCAATATCTCTGACATTAATTATGATGAAGTATACGTGGTGTGCCCCACTATACGCTGTATAATGGGCTACGTGATTCACATGGTGGATAGCAAAGCAAAGTGAATTTGATATATTGGTGTTATCATAGTGGCGTTATATAAAAAAATTATTACATTCAAAAACATTGGTTATATATATTGAACTTTTTATAGATAACCTAGCTATGTACAATTGACTCGGTGTGGCTGCTACATTGTTTAAATGAAAACAATTATTTAAATTCTATTAATAAGCTGCATCATAGCGCAGTCACAATATTAATTAATACAGGCGGTATGTGAGCAAATTGCCTTGTTTTGTTACTTTTAATTAATTTTTCAAATCATTTTGGTAACTTTTTTAATTAAATTATTTTTTATATATATTGAAATAAAATATAAATAATATATTTTTGCTTCTGTTTTAGTATACTACCCTGAAATAAGCTTAAAAGAGTATAAATTTACATTTAGACATAATTAGGTATTCAAGGGGACGTCAATCGATTTTGTCACGACCAACGTTGATTTGTTTATCGAATGTCTTAAGAATTAACAAAACTAATTTGGCTTACTAATATGGATTCACTTTTTTTAGTCTTATTTATTTATTAATCATCTTTAATACTTAATACATATGGCGAACTTATTGTTCCACGAGTAATCTCTTCCAGTTAGCAACAACAATTGGTATTGAAATTAAGTTGGTGGACTTTACGAGATTTTCCAATGAAAGTTATTTATAGTACATCAGAGAGAAAAAATTACAAAAGTATTAGTAACACAAACCACTGACATGATTGAGGATGGGAAAGACAGGAAAGGACAAGGGCATAAAGGAAAAGATTTCAGGAGAGCCAGGATTTTTAACTCGATCTTTGAAAATATTTAGGGACCTGATTTTCCTGGTGCCGGGATCCAGGTGATGCCAAAATTTTGCTATTTGGACAGTGAATAATTTTTCCTAAAAGATAGAGGTATGTTTAGGAATAAGTAGGGTGAGTGAACTTTTAGATCGTAGCCTAAGGCCGTGAGCAGACCAATTTTTAAATTTGTCAGTAAGATAATTTGGGCTCTGAAGATTTTTTAAAATATTAAAAAGTGTGTGAAATTGGCGTCGATGATGGATCATCAGTCTTTTGAGAAGTGACCTGTGTTCAGAAATATGATTATATTTTCTAAAGCCGAGGATCTATCGGATGCATAAATTTCGAAGATGTTTCAACTTGTGCAAATATTCTTCATAAAGATCAGGTTAGCACACATCTCCATAATTAATTGGTGGTAATAGGAGTGTTTGACAAAGGTAGATTTTTATTTTAGCCAGTAGAAAATTTTGAAGACGTTTCAAAGAGCGACGACCAACATCATTTATTTGATTATAATCTGTACATCTTGCGTTTTACCTTCAGAATAATTAAATGATAATCCTACTGAAACGACCATGTTCTTTGTCATCCTACTAAAAATATGTCCCATATAAAAAATGGGATGTCCCATATAAAAAAAAGGCTGTTAAGTGAGAGTTGAACTCCCACTGTTCACGCTCAGGCAGAGAGAAGCATTTAAGGTACATAGTATTTCTATTGAATTGAATATTATTATTATTTGCGGCCATGCAAATATTTCGCAAACAAAATTTTTCAAAGTCGTAAAATATCGCAAATTTTTAAAACTTGTTCATACTTACTTATTTAAATTATCACTAAGCTGGAAGCAAAATTCTGGTACTCTGTTTTTATTTATTTAGCAGTTGTGGTGGTGGCGGCAAGGGTATAAAGTGTTTTGTTCAATTGCTCTACTATCCGATATAAAATTTTGTAGAGAAATAAGTTAGAATCAGTTTATCTCCTTCTTTCATATTTGTAATCCACCCGATAAAAGTAATTTAAAAAATTCCAAGCGCCTAATTTCCTCCTTTAAAATTTTTCAAATATGTGTTAAAACTTGTATTTATTTATAGCATTTTCCTTTTTCCATATTTCAAGTTTGCACATCCGACAGACGGACACATGAGTGATTTTATAAGTGCTCCATTTTTTTAAAAATATAGTATTAATTTTAATTATTCAACCTACCCATGCTTGAGAATGAGTAAGTTGAATAATTGCTTGACTGCAAGTTTTTGTTCAATTTATTCAGCACCACTCGAAAACATGAAATTAAATATATCTTAAACTTTATTTTAGAATAAATTTCACTTTTTTTTGTAAACTACATCTAAAAATATTAACCCTAATAATCCAAAAAATCCAAGGTAACGGAACCTGATCATAAAACTGATTAAAGGAATCTGGTCATATAAATAAATTAAAGCATCTAATTAATAATCTATCGTTTTTTGGGAGAAATAGAGGCAAAGTATAAATTAATATTCCAGATTTTATGATAATTGTTTATAGTTACACATAAAATATCGTCTTTTCAGCTTACACTTAAACATATTCCAAACCTTATATTAAGTTTATGAAGAAGTGACACTGATATTCTACAATATTTGAGATAACAGTGCCTGCAGATATGCGCTTCCAATGAGAATGTTACATAAAAACCATAACGCTCAAAGGAAAATCTTAGCTTAATTGAAATTTCAAATATCCACCTTTTTATCATAGTATGTATTTCATCACTAATAAGGCGAAACGGACTCTAATGAAAAACCCAATCCGTCTGTCGCATTAAAATATATCGGGATGTACGGAGTACATTTTGATGAATTATTGAAGCGTTTGAACTATTACGGTATAATGTAACTGTAATTCATAGATTAGAATCATTTAAATGGATTTTAATGTCTAAAAAAATATTTTATATAAGAATAACATTTTCAAGAAATTAAAAAATATTTTTAATGCCTTTTTTCTCGGATCGGTGCCCAGGGCCAACTTTCGCGTGACTGATTAATTTTTTTTACTGTTTACTTGTGAAGATGTGTACTTGGAATCATCGCGTGCTCACCTACTACGTTCATAGTCACTAGAAAATTTGTATTAGTTAAAATTTACAATTTTATTCAATATAAATCTTAAGAAATGATCTTCATAAAAAATCGACTTCAAAAAAAATTTCAATAAGATAATTAACTTCCTTCTAATTAACACTTATTTGGTTTGTATAAGAAATGTGTTGCCAAGACAACATTTTACAGAAATTTCGAGAAAGCACTTTCGTGATGAATTTTCGTCTTTCTTTCGTCGATGTCTTTGAAGATAACTGATAAAAACGTCTGTATAAATTAGATCCGTCTGTTAGAAACATCTTTATCGTAGCCCAGGTCGCACATCGTACGGTGTTTCCAGAAGAATTATAAACGTTGTTGTCTAAAATGGCACGGCAAAAGCAACTGCAAATTCCCGACATCGAGGAAAGTTTTAAAGCATTGAAAATTTTCCAGTCTTTTTTAGGGCTATGTAGGTTCGGGACTAAAACTTTAAAATGTTCACCACGAACTCGAACTCGACAATTCTACAGCGTGGCGACGGTGATATACACTCTTGTTGTGGGATATTTTTATTCAGGACAACTCTGCATTTATAACGAATCTACGACTCATCTTTTTTTTCATAATATTTACATGTATATGTTTTTAATATATTTGTGTTATGTTGTGTTAATTGATATATTTTGGTGTAAAAATATTCACATAGAATTGATGATTTTACTTAATCAGATCGAAAAATGTTTTTGTGAGAAATTCAGAAAATATTTGTATCACAAATCTAAAAGTATGAGCGTGTTTTTCGTTTTGTTCGTAATTATAACGCAGTTAAGCACTTTCCTCCTTGATAGCTTCTATTTCAATTTTTCCACAACTATTATGTTTTACGTTATATTTTCATCGTATGCAATGTATCATTTGGAAACACTTTATTTTGCTTTGATGTTGTTCACCATATTCAAGAGACTAGAAATTGTAAATAAGCACTTGAAGTGCCTCTCGCGGCAATGCGAAAAGTATCCAAATCAATATTACATAGTGCATTTACGCAAATCAAACCGAAGATACACGCATTCCCCTACTGAGTCCAATGAAGAAAGTTCGTTTGACCTCAACGATTTTTATCTAAAAATGGCACGTTTGTGTACTCTTGTAAGTCGTTCGTTCGATAAACAGGTGAGAAAATATAAAATTACGTATGATCATAATCTGGAATTACCTTTATTAACATATTATAATCGACAATTTTATTTTGCGTATTTATCGCATTTAAAATTAATTTAGGTCTTTAGATACTTATAATAATAAAAAGACATGTATTATTCTTTCCATATGTAATCGTTGAAACATCTAAATTGTCATAGTTTGTATTTTAAAATATATATTTAATATTATATTTTAATAACAGCTGTAAAATTTGCAGGTATTTCTGGCATTTCTCATTTGTTTTTGCATCCTATTTATTTCGATAAACCGTATACTAATCACATGGAAGAATATAGTAAGTAAAATTTTGTTTCAATAAAAATGTTGTCATAAATATAAATATGTGAGCCAATCCAAAGATCAATAAGGACTAGAATCAAATAAAAATTCCTATTTTATTAAATATTATATTCAATATTACTTATTATAAGATTACATTATTTACTTTCTTAAAGTTTTCTATAAAATTACTTTATTGACCAGTTAAATAATGAATCATAAAAAGTAATTAAGTTCATTTATCCCAAATTAAGTAATTTATATTTCTTCTTACCGGATGATAAAAAATGTACAGAATTAAATATAATTTTCTATGTAAATATTTGAATTATAATTGTTAGTACATTAGGTTTTAATTGAAATATATTTTAAGAAACATGAAAATTAAGCAATTTACCGTTGTGTAACTGTGAGAGTTTCTAAAAAAATATTACTGCAGTTCCTATATAAAATTAGTTTATCTTCAGCGCAAAATTAACTTTTACATTAAAAATTAAGGGAAGTTAATTTGTGCTGTTATAAGTTTTTTAATTATCTAAGCTTTGAGAAACATTATTCAAATTTGTAAAGCTTATTTAAAATTTTCAGCAACGCAACTTTTATGATTGCGACCTATTTGTAAGTTCTTTATTATCTTAATAGTTTTTTTTTGTAAAGAGTAAAAATTCCAATTTTTAGTATCTATTTACTACATGTTGCTCCAAGTATATCCATTTATTTTTGCTGTAAATTTTACTCAAGCCTACGTTTGGTTTGTACGTTATATTTTATACCTTAATGGTAGAAACAAATCACAACGATGTATTTTTAACACATTAACTGTAAACGCATTACTATCGAATCTAGAATAGGAACACGTACCACTACAAGTATTTATATAAGTATTTATATGCAATATATATTTATAATCAATTTAGTCATATATATATATATATATATATATATACACACACATATATATATATATATATATATATATATATATATATATATATATAAATATACACATATTATATATCAATTTAGTATATTTCTCATTATACGATAATACACATCATACATTTACCCATTGTGAGATATGACACGTTAAACATTTTTCAAGTAACCCTTATTAATTGTGTAATGTCATCGGAATTTGTAATTTAAGACAAGTCTACAAGTTAAACGGAACAACAACCGCTTTTATTCAAATACTCGTATGTTTTAAAAAACACACCTTCCTTTAGTGAAAATGTGTTTCCTATTTTCTTTGGGTCAAATTGGATTATATTACGAGTGCCAAACCCGTCCATTAAACGTTTCTATTTGCGGCAAGAAATAATTTGGGATTCTCTTCAAAGACATTGTCCCACATCTTCTCTTGTCAAATGTGTGAAAACAATACACCTTGTTTTTTATGGTTACATTTAATAATAACTTTTTCTAATAAGTTAAATTTATTTCAAATTTTACTTGGAAGCTAAATTATAGGTAATTTTTTTTTTAAATTTCAGGTTGGACATAACAAATTGAACTATTTGTTAATATGGTCTCTACATTTCGTAATTCCTGTTTTAATGATTTGTATTTATAGTCAGAAAATTAAAAATACAGTGAAAAATTCTAAACGCACGATCATGAAAATAAAGTTCGTGGCACGTGAAGGTAAGTGGCAAGTAATTGAAAGTTCTGACTACTCAGAACTCCACTAGTCTACATTTTACGTCTTATTGTGAATATTTTTCAAGATGATTTTTTGGATAAAAAAAGACTAATGAAAAATTAACTAAACTATAATTGCAATAAATATTTCGTATAGTTGCTTTTACACTATTCATTATAGAGTCCACGTAAAACCTCACAGTTGTAAAGTGATATTATAGGTACCAATTACATTTATACTGTTTACATATTTTCCAAAAAAAGAGAGTTATTAACTTTAGTTAGTGAAAAAATGAAATAACGTTTATAATAATAATTATCTATTTTCAGATCAACGTCAAAGTATTATTGAACTCTATGACTTGATTCACATAAGTAAAGTGGGAGAATTTACATTATGCAATTTGATAACGTTGAGAGCTTCCACAATACTTAGTTTTGTGGCTTTGAGTGCTACATATATTATAGTTTTAACACAGTTTTCTCATTTTATGAGATTGTAATTATATTAAGATAAACTTATCATCTATTGAACAAAATAATTTAAAACATGGCGTTTTAAATTATTTCGTTCTTCTATACACAATGAGTAAAGAAATAGAGCTTGCTTCTACGGTGTGATTAATAAAATTGTTTTTAAGCTGCATAAAATGAATACTCTCTTTAAATAGATAAGAACATATGTTCCAGTAAATAAATAAATACAAATTAGTTCTTGTTGTGTACATAATATGTAAAAATATACTGTGAATTATAATAAATAAAAAATCATTTCTTATAACATATATTTAATATTCTCTTTCACTTATTACAACATTCATCTTGGAAATACATGCGCTATCTATGAGTATTTAATGATTCGTCTAAAAATGTTTTACAAAAAAGTTATAGAGAAACTACTCTATTTTGTCATAAAGAAATTAAAGAATATTTCAATATTTCTAAGTATTGAGGGTGTATTCAAAGCTTGTTTTATTAAATTTTATTTATATTTCTGTGAATTTTATAGTATCGGTGTTTCTATGTTATTTATATAACATTTGGTATATATGACCGATATTAAGTAAATGTATTTTAACGGTGAACTTTCATTAGCTAAAATGTCTCGAAATTTGCCTTTCTTAAGACTGTCGAATAAATGGATTAGTATAAAGATGTGAGATCTAAATTTAATAGAGAAAACTATACATAATTTAAGAACCACATTTCCTTTAGAAAAATGGATTCTCAGTGTATACTCAATATAACCAATTTGCATTTTTCATTATTAGTCCAATTCTACTAAGACAAAGAATCCTTTACCCAGAAATAATTTCTTTAAATGGGTATTACACGTATATATGGTTGTTACACTTAAAATAACATACAAAAATGAATACTGGTGCATGTGAAAAAATACTTTTTTTTAATTTTTTTCTTTCCCTATTTTTGGCGGTTTCCAAATAATCAATCTTAAGAATATTTGCACATGTCACATTTTTGGGAGTATGGAATTGGAAATGAAATTTTGGACATGAATTTATCTTAAAGATAATGTTTTTTAAGAAAATCGAATCGAAAAATAATGTTTATTTTCATTTTTAACATATTTCAGTCTCGATTTATAAAGATCCCACCGTGAGATATTTCGAGAATTTGGGGCAAAAAATCCGACCAAAATATATGTCGGGATTCTACTATTATTTTGTTAAGGTTGCGTTACTAAAAAGGTGTTTGTAACGCAACCTTACTACTAAAATTGTGTTACTAAAAAGAAAAAAACGGAGTCTTTTTTACCTATGTACTTATAAAGTTGCTGACGTGTCCATCTGTCTGTCTCCACTGTTTCCACTTCAACTTATTAATTGTATAATCCTCATTTTCTAAACACATTCTGTAAAATTGTATGATGCAGACGCTTGGTATTTAACATATCCACAAAGCATATTAATCTATATATATTTTTAAAATTGATAAATAAAAAAAAACGGAAATTTAAGAGGCCTTTGGGGCATTTTCTTTTATTTCATATGTCCTGTGGAATATCTATTCAAATGGTACGATTCCAAAAATATTTTTAATAGGAATATTTCAGAAATTATCCCAGAAAGGGTCCTTTTTGCGCACCACCCATCCTCTTCCGAATTTGTTGACATCAAAATTATGAAAAAGACAGCGTTACAGAAAGTCTACCTTAGTTTACCAGCAAACTCTAGCAATGAACATAAGAGTTTATAAGAAAATTTTATGCATATTAAACAGATTGTAGGAAATATGTCTATAAGGTTGAAAATAATGTTATCAAATATTTATAAACAATTTTGAATTCTTCCTAATTTATCATAAAGAACAAAATGTTCTTCAAACACAGAATTGCACTTGTATCTTAATTGCAATGAGGGTACCTGAAAATCTGGGCGGCGTGACCAAGTCTAACATATGTAGTAGAAACTGACAAGCTCTATGTCGATAAATTCTTCGGAAAGGGTACTGTAATCAATTTTGATAACAGTTCCCACTATTTGACTATACGCAATAACGGCTCTCTGGGCACTACAACAAGTAAGGTAGAAACTTATAACATATATTACAGGAAAAAATTACATGCAATTCAATATAATGAGCACACCTGGATAAACTCTTCAATAAGGATACATTAATCCACTCTTATTACTTTAACCGCTATGTGGCTATCCGCAGTAACGGCTAACTGAATACTCCAACAACTAATGTACAATTGCATAATTTACGTTAGTAAAAAAACGTACGTGCAGTTCGATGTCTCTTTAACACTACAGTCATCAAGATAATCATTTATATAATGATAATCATTTAGTGAACATAAGTGAATAAACTATTCGGCAGGAATACTTTCGTAGTATGATGAGAATATTGAACCAGTAATTTGTATTGTTTAGGAAATAACTTATTTTAGCACATGATATTACTATAAAGTATTTCTTTGTTTTCTCTAGTTAAGTTAAATACTAGTAAATTTTTGTTTTTGGGAATTTATTGTATAGTATTTTAAGAATTTGTTATTCCTTCTTAATAAAAATAATCACCTTTTCACTTTTATCATAAAGTTTAACTCCCAAAAATGTGAAAATTAATAAGTTTATAAATCTTGTTTCCACGTATTTTTGGAGAACTGCAAATGATACGTAAAAAAATAAATACTTACTAAAATATATATTTTGTATCGCTCTTAATCACCCCATTTTGAAATCAATCTTGATTGTCGGTTTTCCAAATCACAGTCTGTTTCACATAAAGGGATGTTCGGAGTACTCACCTGCATCACGCGTAAAGACATCGATCAACACGGTGTCACAAGATGCACTTCATCTTTTCGTTTGCACCTAGCCTGGATATTTCCTCCGGTTACTGCTTCAGGAATGCGGTGAAGTAGATACTTGATTACACACAATCGAACATTAGTTCATATAATGTCAAATTGAATTGTTCTATAGACCTTATCTATTGTTCGTTATTATTTGTATTATATTTTAAAAATATAAATCTGTGTTTTACTTGAATATGTCCAACGTTTTTGATCATTTCGTAAATTTTGTGTTTAAACAATAAATATATTTAAGGTTAAGTAACGGAAGAGTGACTACATTAAAACTTAAAATACATAAAGGAACCTGATGTAGTGTAAATGTATTTAAGCTTGGTACTGAGTCTGAAAATTATGAGTGTGATGTAAAAGTTGTATCGGCATATTGAAAGGTAGAAAGACAAAGAAAATGACGATCCTTTTAGAATGTTTCATCGCAGCCGGTGCCGTGTAAGAGAATTTAATCAATTTATATATGTATACACACACGCACACATATATATGTATATATATATATATATATATGTATATACATATACATATATATATATATATATATATATATATATATATTTTTATACATATACAAAAATATTAACATGTTTCATTTTCTAGATTAAACTTACTTGCCTGGGAAGTTTTATGTAAGATAAATATGAAAAGAAATATTATCGATTAATGAAACACTACCCTTTGTAACAGCGCCCCCTAGTGTTTTTTATAAAATATGTACGTTTCCATCCATTTCCCCAAGTTCGTCACATTCGCGTTTTATATTCTCTTAGCTGTATGAAGTTGCAAATAAAGTTGTCGAAGGCACGATGTATTGTTTTTTTATTTAACCACATATTTTCCTCGGTAAGTTCGTTGTCTTCGACTTATACTTCCCTTAGTAATTTTTTAGCATCTATACTTGTATTATTACTAATATATCTTTTCATTATATAATATTTGGTTGATTTTATGGAAATGTTTGCAATATTAATGCATGCTCATTAATATTTTCTTCTGACAGGCCCATTAGTTATTGAATTTCAATTATTTCTTACTTCTATTTTTCAATTGTATATTTAGTACATTGAGGCTACCATCAGATTGTCCTTAAATCCAATTTCAGTAAAGAAAATATTGTTTATCTGGAAAATTATTATTAGAAAATTTATGAATCAGAAATTCATTAATTTATTCCCTAAGAAAAGCTTTAGTGAGAGTAAAAGTTGCCAATGTTGGACAATACCGAGGTGCGCATCTGAAAAAGAACTAATGCGGTATATTGGTCTATTTTACCTTTTCCCTGCAAGTTGTATATATCTGCCAAGTTTCGATATTTGGAATAATAGAACTTCAAAATCAACGTAATTTTATAACATAAAACAAAAAATAGCCTGGTGAAATATGATAATTATACACAGACACACACACACACACACACATATATATATATATATATATGTATATATATATATATATATATATATATATATATATATATATATATATATATATATATATATATACTATTGGCCATATAGAGAAGATCTGTCAATTGGTTTAATTTTTTTCATTTATGAATATTAAGATACCTATACAGGTATATGAAACAAAATACTTCAAATTCACTTCATTCGGAAACTTTAATATTTATTACTCGTAAATAATTTAATCATATATTATTTAACAATAATTTAATAATTTAACAATAATTTAAGAGTTTAGGATCTGTAATTTCCTCATACATTTCCTCATAGTTCGGGAATATTAACAAAAATATCATAAACAAATACCAATTAAATATCTACAAACAATAAAACAATTTAAATATGTGTTATCAAGAAATTTTAATGAAAATAAAACCTTAAATAACGAATTTATCTAATTGTAATAAGCATATTTTTTCAAGCGGCATTGAAAGTTCTTAAAACTGGTCGTCTGTTTTAACATTGAGAAAAAATAAATTAACTGCCAGAATTTTCGTTTCCTTTTTATAAATTGAAGGCTCTTTTATAAATCGTGCATACTACGTGAAGATGAATGAAACACGACACAATTTTCTTTCGAAGATTTACCATCGACTGCAGTTGTTATTTTGTGATGAAGCCTCATCCTGTGCTACTGTGCACAATTGGTTTAACGAACTCAAGTGTGAGATATCCATAACGATCTGTGAAAATTATGGATATTTGTCAAATTATTAATCATCCATCATACATTCCCGATGCAACTCATAGTTTCTATTTATTCTCTAGAATAAAGATAAGTAGTTATGAGTAAGATACTTGGACGCCGAAAAAAACAGTACTGCCATTGAAAAGACCAAGACATTAAAGAACGAGTAGATCGGCTGCCTCACTCAGTGATTCCATTGAATAAAACGACATTTAGAGCGCTGCGGAGACTATTCTGAAGAATCATAAATAAATTACAAACTTAGAAGTTGGTTCCATTATTGATATTCTAAAAGCTTTCAATGTCACCTTACTGAATTATAATTTACGCAATTTGTTTAAGAAGCTAATTGTTATAAAAGATAAAACATAATATTTTACTCGCCACTTAAAGGTCAAAGTATCATACTCGTATATAACGTTCAAAATTGGCCAAAATACTTTGAAGGAGACGAAAGAAAAATTAAATCTTAAAACAGTGCACAATTAAATCTTTATGTCACTTAAAGTGCAAATGGAGTAACCGACGCATATTTAATAATTATAACGAAAACCATATCTTTGTTTTACATTTTCCAGTGCTGGAAATTTGATCTAATTAATTATAAGTAAGTTGTTACTAGCAAAAATATTTGATAGGTCATAATAAAAAAATTTTATTTTTTTGTATTAGTTGAAAACAAAATTAAGAAAAACAACGGAGAAAAGTTACAATTTTTTCTCAATTTCAAGTCGAGTAGTTTATGAAAAAGGGAGGGGAACGTGGTATATTTTTTTGTACTTTTTTAGTGTATGTTTGAAGACATGATACCTAAAATTATGAAAAAAAAATTGTTGAGACATTTCTAAGTAAACTTTTCAAATGATATTCCACATCATACATGATAATGATAAGTATTTCGGTATTTTAATTGGTCTCGCAACCAAAAACTCCCAAATTAGTGCTTTTGACTTAGCTATTGCAGTACGCGCTTGATATATGCAATACGTTTTATATGCAAAATTTCAAATTCCTTAATATGAAGAATTTCTTAATACAATTATCTAAAATGTAATGTAAATTTAAAAACAATAAGAAAATGCATGTTTATTATAACATATTATTTAAAATATGTGCTTGTGCTAATTTTTCATAGAATATAATTTATTTCTATTAAACATAGACAGTTTTGAAAGACATTTCTTGCTTATTGAAAATACGACTCACGAGAGTAACCAAACAAGATTTCTACATGGGGATACCCATGTAGAAATAAATAAGCTGAAAGCTGAAAAGATCGATCTTTGTCAGAGAATATACGACCATTTGATTTGATTTATGTAAATTCGTTATGAAATATTTTTTGAATACGTTTCATATTTCTGTAAAATTATTTCTAAAAATACATTTATCATTTGTATTCTATAAAAGATGATAAATAACATTAAAGTGAAATAAAGATTTCCCCATACAAAACCGCATATGAATAGAAAAAATAAAATTTATTCAGTGTGCAGAATCTATTAACTTCTGCGCAATCAATAAATCTTCTTGTCATATTTGAACAGTTGTCAGCGATGTGATACAGAACTGCATTATAATTTTAAATAATACAAAAGATACCCTCATACTTTCGGGTTTTGTACAGGGATTTTCTGCATTCCGGGGTAAAATATAATTCAATCTGATTAAGCAACGTCATTAATTTCACATGAATATTTCTAAACCATGGTATTTCTATTAACAACACATAATGCAAACATTTTAAAAAGAAACATATAAATGAGATGAAGAAACTTATTAGGTTAGACTCCATGATAAATGTTACAATGACCTGTGTGAAAATAATACGTTAGGAGAGTGTATACTACAGTCGCCGCGATGTAGTATTGAGTAGATGTAGCTTTGAGTAGATGTCGCATATTCGAGTCAGCGGTGAACGTTTTAAAATATTGATACCGAATCTATCCGTTCCTAGAAGAATGTCGAAAATTTTCAAAGCTGTAAAACTTTCGTCCATGTTAGGAATTTGCAATTGTTTTGTCGTACCGTTTTAAACAATGACCCTTAGAACGGTCGTGCAATGTAAAGCGTTCGTTCTGGCACATTCGGCGTATATTAAAGTATGACCCCTTAAAAGCTTTTGTTTAAATCGCCGTAAGAAAAAAATTTAAATCTTTCGCTTTTTTTTTTAAAAAGTGACGTTATTCTTCACATTTTTTTGTAAATGTCGTTTCCATAGAACTCTTTAATTGATCAAAGTGAAAAAAGTACAGGTTGTTTCCCATTTTGTAGTAAATGCACAGAAACAACGAATAGATGGGTAAAGTAAATAAAATCAGAATAAATATCATAATTTTATATTGTAATTTTGTAAAACTGGTAATTATATGCACAAGACGCGAGATGGGAACCGAGAATCTATGCGGGAGCTCTATATCCTAAAGAGTACCACACGTTGTTGTAACTAAATTTAAATCAATATGAACTTAAAAAAGTGATTTTTCCTATTACTCTTAGCTGTTATTATTAACTATCAGTAACCTAGTATTAAACTGTAAAAATAATTAAACGTTGCTAAAAGTGATATGGTTAAATATCATACCCATGGTACTTCACTTCAAGCTTAGAAAACTAAGTGCACAGTGGCATATTTATTACTACAAGAGTATTCTTAGCGCCGACTTTCTACTTTTCTACTTTGAATCAAGTGAGAAAATCAAGTACTGTGGTAGATCATTAAAGATCTGTACACAATAAATATAGACCGTTATAAAACAAAGTACACAAAAAAATACACAGGTTTAAAATATAGATGAATAGTTAACACATATTTAAAAAGTATATGAATAAAGACCAAAATAAAAATGTATTAAAGTAAAAAATATAGAGTTGATAAAAAAAACAATGAAAACAGCGACTCATTAAAGCTAAAAGAGCAACAATCTGATCTGCCGATTACGTTGGGTAATACAAATTTAGGCGAAATTTGAATACCAAAAATAAAGTCACTTTGTATATTTATTTTATTTTCTGTAGAGTGCAATTCTATGCTGAGAAGAGGAAGATAAAAGAATCAGAAGAGATAAAACATATGTTACACGTACGAAACTAGTAATTAAAATCAAGAAATTAAAAAAATATTATTTTGAAAAAACAATTAATGTCCAGGTGTTCTGATGAAGTATATACCAAAGGAAAAGAAAAACTGGAGACAACAACAAAAATTCGTGGCGATAATAAATAGTGAAAAACTATATTCGCAAAATGTTTAAGTCTAGCAATAAAAATCAACTATTTGATAGAATAGCATACAAACATGCCTCATAAATCTACTTCGGACTGGAATATCGCCTACGTGGATGAAAAGCCATAGAGTGCATAAAAAATGACGTTTGACCTTTGAAGATATTTGAATTTATTAAATGTCATCTTCTTTCTAAGCTTAATAGCTTAAGCGATAAACTATAAAATATAGATGCAAATAAATTTGCACTTTGTTAATTTTTCGACTGTTTGAAAATGATCTTCCCAGTGGCTTTGCAATTTGACGCGAGAGGCTTTTGTAGTTGAGTAATTATGTAAAAAATATATTAAATTTTCTATCTTTATGACTGTATTTTGTAAGAATTCAGATTATGAGCTCTAGAGTACACACTCATGTTAAAATAGCCATTATATCAAATCCGTTACAATCTGTTGTCGTTAGCTCAAAGGAACACTAATTCTTACTAAGAAGAAACGTATTGAACAGAGGTCGCGTGTAAAGAACGAACGAGTAACTGTAACGCAATTTACAATACAAGTGAATACACTAGCTATTCTAGTATTTAGTATCGATATTTTCTAAATATCCGCTTGATTTACATGGTTGCAGATCAAAGAACTCACCGTAACTGCGTTTCACGGTAATTTAGTGAAGGTAATTTCACACGATGGCTTAACGTCGTATCGTTAATAGGATGCAAGTGCTGCTGGTATAAATAACTATGAATGTGAAATTAGAGCCATTGAGAGCTGATTATATATTAGGAGTGTCCCACCCTATGTTGGCAACAATGTTCGGACGTCCCATATCGAACATTAATGTGGAAGTTTTACTTCTTAAATTCCATTTGTAAAAATCACGGGAAATTATAGAAATTCAATCTACTTAATTATTTGTTAGACTATTAATTTTGAAAAAATTTTCAAAAGAAATCTAGTCATTTTTCTCATTGTTTAAAGTACAACTATGCAAACTTTCGTGTCATTTCTCGCTGAGTATTTCCGAAATCAAATTTAGGTGACATGAAACATAAATGAAATCTGATAATTTATGCCCGGTCTTTATTTAAAGCAATAAGTATGCCAAACAATATCACTAGATTTTAATATTATAGAAGCAATATTAAAGGATTATGTTACGAAGCATCGAAACTAATAAATCTTGGAAATTACAAGGTAGTAAATACGATGTCTTATTTTGCGTTCTCCGGACAACATTTTAACGATAAGGCCAAAAGAAAGACAATCTAATATCGAACAGTCCAAATTCGGTCTAATTTTTGTAAAAAAAATATTAAAGCGTTGAAAATTTTAAGTTTTAAAGCGCTGAAAATTTCTGAGTCTATTTCAGGATTGTGCAGATTTGATAATAAAACATCAAAATATTTACTTCTAACTCGAATTCGACGAGGCTATAATGTGGCGATTGTAATATAACCATGAGTTACAAACAATTTTTATTTAGGACACTTCAGCGTTTATCGTGAAGGCTCAACTTATAGATTTTTTAATCACATTTACAGTTTTCTCTCTTTCATATATTTGTGTTATGTCATATTTATCGAAATTTTATGGTGTAAAAATATTCACATGGAATTAATCAGATTGGAAAATCTTGTTCAATCAGATTGAAAAATATTTTGATATGGAATGCAGAAAATACCTGTACATTAAATCTAAACGTATGTGTGTATTTTTTGTTTTATTTGTATTTATATCGCAGTTAAGCCATTACATTGCTGACAATTTCTACCTTAATTACTTTACGATGATTAAATTTTGTGTTTTGTATTTATCTTATACAATGTTTCATTTGGAAACGCCTTATTTTCCTCTTATATTGTTTAACGTCATTGGAAGATTGCAAATTGTAAATAAACATTTGAAAGTAATTTTGACACCATGTGAGAAACATCCAAACTAATATTATATAATATATTTATGTGAAATGAACGAAAAATATGAAACACTTTCAACAAATACAAGGGAATGTAGTTTCAACCTTACTAACTTCTATATCAAAATGTCACATTTGTGCACCCTCGTGAGACGTTTCTTTGATAAGCGGGAAAGAAAAATTATAATTACTTTTAATTATGAATATCGCAGAATATTTGACAATATAAACGGATATGTTTAAATTTCAAATTACTAAAAATAACATTTTATATCACGAAACATACATTTATTTGTTATTATGTGTAAATTTAATTACCTTTTAATAAGCCTGTTGATACAAAAGCTACATTCGTTTTCGTGGTATCATGTTTTAATATATTTATTTTTAATTTAATAAAATGTCAACAAAAATGTTTTTCAGATATTTATGGCGTTCCTAATTTATTTTTTAATCCAGTTCTTATCAATAAGTGACACAATATTCACGTGGGCACATGTAGTAAATATAAATTTGTTTCAGTGGTGGTTTTTTAATGACCACAAAGGCGAAAATAAACTTAAATATAGATAGGAAATTGAATTAAATGATCGTCTATGTTTTCATAAATATATTTTATTCCAATGCATAAAATATCGTCGCCACGGTGTGTTGAGTTGATCACAAGGCATATACAGCCTTTGAAAGCGGGGATCCGGGTTCGATTCCCTGCCCCTCATCGAGCGGGACTGGACTGGTGTTCTGGTTGACTGAAAGAGATTGTCCTCGTAGCAATAAGCCCACCATATGTGTCAAGTAGATACATTAAAGTACATAAATAAATAGTAAATAAATAAGATATGTGTATTCTATCACTGAATCTGAATGGGACGGAATTTTATTATACTAAAAAATAGTCTAGCAATTTTAGCTTATTACCTGTGGTACATCAATGTAGTTACGTTTTCGATCCTCTATTAAAATAATGGAACTTGACAAGCTTTTTTTTCTATTCAATCTAATTATTACGATATTATTGTACAAGGACTTGGCTAAATTGTAATTAAATAAATTAATAATTTTTGGTAGAAATTAGAGAGTAAGAGTTGTGGACAGGTAAGGAAAAATACTAAATTATATAAAAACTGTAAAAAATATCGGTTTAAAACTTGAATAACGTGGAAGCTTAATAGTAAAGACGAGTGGCATACTCAGACTCCTACGACAATCAGTCTTTTAACATTTCCTTCTACATTTTTGTCATTTCCTAATAGGTACTTTTAAGTTTTGTATTTCAAAGGATGGAAAGATTCGTTTTGACGGTTATTTTCATCGAATGAAAGTTTTTTGTGATATTTTTAAAATAATTGCTTGGATTATGAACATAACAAAATATCACTCTAAATGTTTTCAGTTTTTTATGTCCTGAATTAAATCGAAAATAGTTCTTCCTTTTGAGAATCAAAATCTGTTAATATTAAAATAAAACCCAGATTACTCAAAAAATTGACATAATTAAAAATATATTTATTTCATTATTTCCAAAAATTAATACATTATAAAGTGTTACATATTAGGCGATTCGCGTCGGAAATTTTCCTAAAAAATAGAATTACCTTCAAAAACGTCTAATTTTGGACTATTTATTCATGATATAATGAACTATTTTTGTAAACAAACGTTTTTCCGTATTTTGCGTTTTTTATAGTTTCCGATAATTTATCTATTAACAAGTTATCGAATCTATTTAAGTATTTTTTTTATTTCGGTTAACATCGTCATGAACTCACATCGTTTAATTTGTTTTCGATCCCAAATTGAATTTTATATTCTTACATGTGCTGACGGCTATATTTTGTTCCACGTTGATGAATTTTTCCTTTTTATAATTGTAACAAAGGTAAAATTTATTCTTTCCAGTTTTAGTTTTGAAGATATTTTAAGTTGACTATTTTACAAATTTTCATTTCGCTGAAATGCTTATTCAGGTTATTTATAAAACTCGCAATATTTAGTGTAATGTTCACATTATAACACTGTCACATCTCTTGCACCTAATTTCTCTACTCATACATAACATTATTAAATGGAAAATTTCAAGTAATGTCTTTGAGATATACCTATCATCCACTAATTTTCCTTAATAAATAACTTGGCTTCTGAACTCAAAAATATTTAGTCGCTAAATAAGTTGAAACAATAAATTATAGATCAAAAATGTTAGTAACATTTAAAAAAATGTACAAAACCCATTAAGAGATGTAATAAAGTTTTAAGTAATTTAATATAAAAGTTGAACACTGATAATTTACATCAATTTTCATTAAGATTTTTCTCCAACAACAGCTACTGAAATTAATCTGCGAGTTAAAAGAAAAAAAATTTCCTCTCAAAATATCTACAACTTTTGCCGATTTATTTCATCTTACTTCCCATCTAGTCTAATCATCCGATTTTTGTAGATTCCTTTATAATTTTTCTGAGTTGATCTTATTCTTCTTTTTATTTCCCTATCTTGATGCTTCCCTTAACGAGTTTATCCAATATTTTTTTGTGATTATCAGTATGAGGTAAACGCCCCTATAATCCTTGCCATACTTGAAAATATGCATACATATTCATGAATTTTCCAATAAATAACCTTTTCCAAATTTTACTGAGAAATGAACTGTATTTAATACTTTTATTTCAGATTGAACATACGAAGTTGAGTAAATTGGTAATATGGTCGCTGCATTTCATTATACCTGTTTTACTAATCTGTACTTTTTGTCAAAAAATTTAATATGCAGTAAAAAATTCTAAACTGGCGCTCATGAAAATTAAGTGTGTAGCCCGTGAGTGTAAGTTGGCAAATAATTGAAAGATTTCGATTCCCATAAGGGCACACGAGCTGATTTACAATTTGTACCTCATTTGAAAAAAAAATCGTATGAGATAAAGATAACTACAAATTTAAACTAAATGTAAAAAAATGTTGTTCATGTGTATTTACAGTTTTTACATGTTTTACGTACTAATTAAGTTTTTTATAAAAATAAATGAGTTCAAGTAAAATTGTAATTGATTTTAATATTTTAAACGATAAAACCCAGATAACAAAGCATACGATATTACTTATCTGTTTTCACAATATGATTGAAACAAGTCGAATGGGAGAATTTACTCTGCAGTTTTATAAAATTAAGAATTTCTTTAATATTTAATTTCATGGGACTTATTACTACGAACACAATTTTCCTATCTCATGAAAATATAATTATTTTAAGACTTTAATTGTCATGTTGTCGTATAGCTCGATTTATTAGTTAATAAATCACAATTAAATATTCAATTAAAATATTATCTCTGTCATTTTATTCTTTAAAGCCCGGAGAGCTGGAAAGTTATATTGCATGGAATATGAAAAGAAATATACCGTGAATATGTATATATATATATATATATATATATATATATATATACACACACATACATATATATGTATATATAAATATAAATATATATTTATATATATATATATATATATATATATATTTATATGTAAATATACACAATTAAAATATATCTTATAGAATTTCTTTATATTAGGTTAAGGTTTGAATTTATTTGCATTTTAAATTATTAATTATTACTTTATCATTTATTGAATATTTACAATGAATAAATTGTAATAAACTTTCAGCATATAAATTTATTTTCATTAATAATTAAACTTTATTTAGATTCTTTAGAAGTGTTAGCAACTCAGTATTTATTAAAATTGTAAAATGAATTTATTTCATTTAAAAAAAATTAAAATATTAAATAAAATAAAACAAAAAAATGATAATGGTACAAATCATTATTATTACTTAATTATTAATTGATAATGACAGTAATCCTGAACCAAAAATAACATTGTTGCAACTCTGAGAGAATAAATATTAAATCTTAAAATTTAATTATTTCATTGAATTCAGATTTTGCCTACTGCATTTATAATCGCGCTCCAGTCCTTTTGTTATTTTATTTCCATTAATTAATTATTTGCGTGCAAAATAAAAGTATTCTTGATTTTTTTCAAAGAAGTTTAACTTATGATGAGCATAAATAAGTACAAGCACAATTTTTTTAATGTTATGGTGGTATCAAAGTCCCTTTCCTTTACAAATGCGAATAGCATTGCTTATAGAATTTAATTTTTAACTTTAGCCTTTAAAATGATTTTTTAGTAGTGTTCACTCTAGAGAACTTTAAGGGTGACTACTGGATTAATAGAAATTAAAAAACTTTAATATAAGTATACGTGATTGATCGAGACGCGAGGACGATTATTCTTCTAATATATTTGAAAAACTTTGATGATCAACCAGAGTTAAATTACTTGGCGAATTACTTTAGCTAATTACTTAAGCTTAAATTACTTGGTGAAATTTACTTCATCGTGATTTCATACAGTTTTCTGTTTGAAAATTATCGATATTTTTGTGAAATTGCGATGTTTTTTTTTTAAACAGAGCGAGTGAATTAAGAAAATGTCACCTATGCTCATGAATAAAAAAACTTCGAATTTCAAATATTAAATTTTACCGGACACGGAGTTAATTATATATCTCCAACCAGGTAATATACAGAATCTGTTTAGGAATGTCAATTATTTCTGATGCCAAAATATTTTCCGAATACACAAATTCCTTTTAGTAATTCATTATAGATTAGAGAAAATCATAATTTTTTTAAGGATACTTCTTCATAATAAGATGTAAGAGCAATGTTTGACACTAAAATGGATTAATATTTGTATAGACAATTTTAAAGATAAAAGTGAACGAGGGTTTTTCAAATAAAAATACGGCCATCTTAATTATTTGTCTGAAGAAATGTTTTGAGATCGACTTGTGAAATCCATTGAATTCAAGTATGTGGCAAGATTAATAAATGTTAAAATTCCTTCCGTGTACCACCACGATAATAATATCTGTGGAGTTTAACACACTATGGGTGTTTGGAAGTTAGATTTTATTGACCTTTTAGTACCGATAACAGCTTAACTTACATTATTAGCGGCCTCAATGAGTGCGGTTGAATTACTATTCGAAATGTTAAATGATTAAAGGGAACTTGAGGATTTACATACGTCGAGGAAAGTAACAGCTGGCAACGCACAATACACTACAGGACTTCAATAGAAGTAATGGAATAGAAATGAAATTTGTATTATTTTTTCTCTTCTATCGATTATGGAAGTTAGCAAAACTGCGCAATTACAGAGTTTGTTTTCTTATTTCTTAGTTATTCATTTATTTTGTATAAACTACATCTCGGGAGGCGCACAGTATAACTTTGAATGGAAAACTTTGATATAATACTCTTTGTTCGTAATTGCCTGAACCTTCGAGTACAAAGTTTTCTCTAGGTTTGCCTTCTGTCCTCTTATGAAGATCTTCAAGTTATCTTACATCCTCCACAACGCCACACTAATCTAGTCTAATATTCATTATTCGACTTATTCTAGAGAGAAAATGAAATAAGTGAAAGCAACCATTTAGATAACCTAGAGATTGCTGATTAAAAATATAATTTCATTAAAAACTGATCCAGAGTCTCACATGCAAGGACTGTGGAACTATTTTAATGTGACGTGTCATGTACTCACAATTGACAAGAACAGAATATTGGAGAGAGCATCTATAAATATATTATTACATTGCGTGGAACATAATATACTACATTTTTATTGCTACATTTAGGTCAGGTCTTCCATTTGTTTGAGAAGTGTACTCATTGCGATCATTATTTATCTATGTTTCCCTAGAATACACCGCAATATACCATATGAATTGGGTTAATGTTTTGTCAACCTTGTTTAGTCAGGGGTAGCTTGTATTGAAAACATGTAAGAGCTGGTTATATTTTTCCGTGTTTTGTTTCTCTACGTGCCTAAGTTAGATGTGAAGTATTGCGCGATTTGTTTTTTTTTCAATTATGCATCGTTTTATTTCTTATTGTGTGCAGTAATATAATCCAAGAAATTTCAAAAATAAATGACAAATTTGATCCTAGATACATATTTCCATAACTTATGATATATGATTTTAAGACAATTGTGTAAAAAAAGGAAATGCTCTTAACCTCAAAGTACCTAATCTTCATTTAAATATCGTTGTTAGTATTACTATTTTATACCATTTAATTTTACATGACAACTAATGTCGCTTCATAAGGTGCCATTTGATGCCTTTAATAAAAATTTTATAATTTACACTCACGAATACATACACAAATTACAGAGATGTACTTATATATACGAAACTGATACCATGGCCATTTGACAATTCGTTAATATTACGAAATATATCATTACGATTTGACTATTGGAGTATATACATGTAAATAAACTATTTGTATACTTTCTGCAAGCAGACATAATAAGATCGATACAATGTTATCTGTTCATTTACGTAATTGTGTATCTCTTCAGTATATGGTCACGTAACCACGTAGTCAAGCACTTTTAGAAATAAGCAGAAGCTTGGACTATTCCCTTTTTTTAATCAACGGTTTTCATGGTTAACTTATATATTTAGTTATTTGTTTGGTAATATTTAACTAAATTAATTAGTTTAGTGAAAGTATTAGTAATTGATATATTATTTCGGCAAATAAATTACACACGAGATGTTTGACTTCGTATGTTAATGAATAGGAAAATGGCTTGATATAATTAATATGCTAGTATATTGCAATTTCATTTAAGATTAATTCGAGTTATTACTTTGTTAGCAAATAATGAATATTTAAAAAATAATAGAAAAAATTGAGGAATGCAACTAAGATGTGTTAACTTTTTATATTTATTCACCCCAACTCCCATAAAATATATCACAGCATCTTAACCCTATCCCGAAAAATTAATAAAAGTAATCACTTTCTGCTTAGATAATAATACATCTATTGTAGATATAGATATGCGCTCTAATAACTTTTTTTCTCTGCGTATTATATTAATATTAAACATTAATAAAATACATTACATTTATTAAATATTAGAAGTAGTAAATAAAACAAAAAATGGTTCCATAATTTGTATTGTGTTAAATTAAATGGTTTTATTATATGACAGTTAAACGTCCTAAAAGCATTGACCAATTTGTTTACGTTTTTGCTGTAACCCTGGTAACTTGCTCTCTGTATAAAGTACTTAAAATATTTATAATCATTTTACGCTAATTAAAAAAATAAAGTTTTTTCTATTGTGAAATATAATTTTCAACCAATGGTATTATTAACTATATGAACACTGATTTATCGATATTACACCGTCGTGTAATCTATAGAATTACTTAAATAGGAATATCTATTCGATTGGCGGCACATATCCCAGGTTTTGTTATATCCGGTATATCTCTTGACACAACATTTGTTAATATACGATTTGCCGTATAAGACGGTTCCGAATTTCTAGAACTATCCAATTTTAAATAATATTCCTCGATGACTTTCAGGAGTTGCTTCTATTCCGTAACTAAACTTTTCTTATTATCACAAAGCTTTGTAATTTCTTGAGTACCAGGTTTCAGAGCTTTTGTGCATAACTTTGGATATTTGGGTTTCTCAATGATGCTTTTCACCTTTTTTTTCGCAACACACGTTTCAATATTCTACTTGATTTGTTTCCGTGTCTTTTTACAATTTTTTTTTAATGTGGATATTCTGCTTTTTCCTTGTTTAATTAAAGCCCTTCTTTACTCCAGCAATTCCCTTGCCCTGTGATTTGTGCGTTCGGCTTATATTTCTTGATGCAATCTCCTCAGCTTTAAAAATTGAACTACTATATAGTCAAGAAGTTCATTTGTATTATAGACATTGGTGTCGATAGATGTAATCGGCCTTTTACTTTCTTTTAACACATTTCCCTGTGAATTATCAAGCATTCCAGGTTTATCTTAGTCTTTTAACTTTTAATTTATGTGCACCGTTCTAATATTAGGTAGATTTGTACTACTGCATGGATGAGACTATTTAGTAGAGCAATATCTATAACTATGCATTTGTAATTGTAAAATTAAACATATAGTCTATGCCGTATGTATCCGATATTAATAGAAAAGAAGGAATACCCAGCGTCTAGCGAAAACTTTTATTTATGTATTTGAATATCTGTAATTTTTTTCATTGAAAAATTACTGTTAATATAATAAAAAATTGTAAAGATATATATCCCAGTATCACACAGTTTTATTTCTAGAATAAAATCACTGGTGGGAGAATGTGGCTTATTTGATTGAAATTTCCTATACTATCAAAGACCGTCTAGCGCCGCATAGCCATATACACAATAGATCTAAAAATATGTTTGCGTAAAGGCTCATCACTCAAATCATACACTCAAATTTCAAATACCCATACTCATTGGTATGGCCTAATTAAAAAAAATGCCCACAATAAAACTATTAAAATTCCCTGAATGTTAATGAAAAGTATTGGTTGGTATTATTATCGAATATAAAATACAACATTTGTAACCGGGTTACGTATTCACGAAGGTATATCACGGGCGGTAGGTAGATGTAGTTTAATAAAAAATCACTTCAACAATACATTATCTTCATCGTTGAGAGGTCATTTTTAATAAACAACTTTTCAGATTAGTTTTATCAGAATTTTGCAACTCACAAGTTATAGTTCTTACTCACCAGACTGAACAATAACTTGGGACCTCTCCTTTTTCCTCTTATTGATAAATAAATTTCCATCAATGTAGTATTCTGCCAGGTATCTCTTGTTTGTAAATAATTTAAAATGTTTAACTAAAATCAGTAATATTAATGATTGAAAGATTCTTCGGGGAGACGTCGATTTTGTTTCTAATTTGAAATCTTAAGTCTAAGCAACAAGATTTATTTTGATATAAATGATCAAATTTTTTCCCTTTGTTCTTTGTAAGTAGGTTTTAATGAAACGCGGTATGCGGTTTTAGAATCGGCTGACATTTATCCCTTATTATATCCATAAGTTAATATATAGTTGTCAACAGATACGCTACTTGTTATCTGGATATACATGATAGTCAGCAGATGGCGTTATTCGTTATCTCTATTTTAATTTTTAAAATATTGTGATAATACATGTTTACATATCACAAATAAACAAATTAAAATTACACATTGACAACCTTTATAATCCCTAACTCATTTACAAATTTTACATATTAAATTTCTTTAATAAATATTCTATAAATTGTTGCTGGTCAACAATGAGTACATTTTTTTCTTTTCTGACTCTTTTAACTTGAATCTAGATTGCAACTCATTTTTAAGATATTCTGTTTCTTTAGCACGATTTGAAAACATAAAAAATCATCGATAAATAAGGCACCAAATTTCCTAACATTTCCATTCTGCTTAACGTATAAACAAGGTTCATACATAGAATTTCTATAACCTAATTTTTGTAATAAACTATTAACACTTTTGTACCATGCCCTTGCAGACTATTTTAAGCCATAAATGGCTTTATTTAACTTTAAAACTTTATTTTCTTATCAGTACATATAAAGTTTATAGGCAAATTCATATAGACCGTTTCATCTAAGTAACCATTTAGCAATGCTGCAGTAACATCAAGATGTGTTATCTCTAAATCATATTTAACACTTAAAGCGAATAACAGTTTTAGTGTTGAATAACGAAGCTCTGGTGAAAATGTATCTTTATAGTCTATTCCTGTTTGCTGTGCAAAACATTTTGTCACCGATCTTGCTCGAAACCGCACTTTATTGTCACTTTCTAATTTTTTTATGAAACATCCACTTGCAATGAACAACTGTCTCTTGTTCTAGTCTATCAACTACTTCCCATGCTTTAATTTCTTCAAATGACTTCAGTTCTTCTTCAATAGCTGAATACCATTTCTTGGACTCTGGGCCATTTAGGACTTCGAGAGTTATCTGGTCTTCCTGTATACTCGGCTCACTTTCTACACACAGGTTGCCAAAGCCATACCTGTCAGGTTTCTGTATTTCTCGCTGTTGATGTATTAGTTTATCAATCTGTCCCAGATTTTTCAACTCGCTCTTGGAAACAGACTCGAAATATCATCTGAAAAACTGTCTGAGGTTACTTTATCTTTTATATAGGTACTGTCATAAGGTCTTGCTGTAGATTGTGATTGATCATAATCTGTAGTTTCACTGTTATAACTGTAATGCTCTACTGTAGTATCTGATGTTGATGCTTCCACACTGACTTGAAACATATCAGAGTCATTATTTGGCTCTATGACAGTAAAATCTCTGCTGATAATTCTTTGTAACAGGAGTATAATCTAATATAACCCTTTACATTTTCAGTATATCCAATTAAGTAATGCTTTACTGCCTTTTTGTCCCATTTCAATCTCTTTTCTTTCGGTACATGGGTCATGACTGTGCTGCCAAATATACGTATGTGACTGACATCTGGCTTCTTGCCTGTCCAGAGCTCAAAAGACGTTTTATGGTTTAACTCTGAAGCTAACGATCTATTTCTTAGGCATACAGCCGTATGTACTGCTTCACCCCAAAACATTTTATCTAAATTAGCATAAAAAAGTAAACACTTCCAACAACTGTTCGGTTTAGCCGTTCACATAAACCATTTTGTTCCGGCGTATATGGATTTGTACGCTGATATAAAATACCAGATTACTTCAAAAAACTAGTCATTTCATTTAAAAAAAAATATTTTCCATTATCAGATCTTATAACTTTGATACTGGGATTCATTTGTTTTTCAACCATCAGCTTAAACTCTTTAAAACGTGCATATACATCCCTTTTATTTTTCAAGAAATATACAGTTGACATCCTACTGTAGTCATCCACAAAAAGCAAGAAGTACCTGGATAGTCCGATAGACTTCACTTCCTTTGGGCTGTATACATCTGCGTGTACCACTTCCAAAACTCTTTCACTTCTATTTCTGTTATGTGAAAAGGGTAATCTTGTTTGTTTACCTTCAAAGTACACTGTACAGTTGAATTTACTGATATCAGCTTTATCTTTGCAAGAAATCTCTTGTACTGCACCATTTTTCATTATATTTAGATCTCCACTGTTTATATGGCCTAGCCGTCTATGCCATACCATAGCAGAAGTCGTTGCTGAAGCTGCTAACAAACATGCCTATTTTATGTTTAATCTGTATACCCCGCTAATCAACTTGGCTATACCTATTACCTTATTCTGCTTGTTTTTAATGTAACAAATTCCTTTCTGGAAACTCACTTTGTTACCATTTTCTATTAGCTTACTAACAGACAACAAATTTGTAGTTAGATTAGGAATATACAAACATTTCGAACAGTAATATCATATTCTAAGTCATTCACAACCGTAGTAATCTGTGTGTCTCCTGAACACAGCACTAGCATACTCGTTTGGTTTGCAATAATTATTTCCTTAGTTGACAGATTATATGACTTATTTACAATATTGTTCTCGTAATTTATCATGTGATTACTGGCCCCTGAATCGATGTACCATTCATTTCGAACAAATTTTTCGTTTAGGAATAAGACACTGAATGCATTACCTGATCGTTCTTGCAGCAATGGACATTTATTTTTGTAATGACCAATTTCTTTACATCGATAACATTTTACGTTTTGACATTGACATATCGAGATGACATTTCTGCGGTTTTACCAACTTTGCCGCCGTGTCTATGGCGTTGCCAACTTTTTGCCAGGAATGTAGATTCTGATTCATTGCTGCCAATATCCGGGGTTGAACTCATGTCAAGAAGCTTCGTCTTTATGACGTCAGCGGAAATGACAATACCTGAATGTTCAATGGCCATGATCATAGACGAAAATCTATCTGGTAACCCTGCTAAAAGCAAACAACCAACCCATTCATCATTTATTTCAAAACTAATTCTTTTTAATTTCTTCCCTGTATCCATAAATTGAGTAACATACGTCGTCATTGATTCACTGTTTTTGAGACTAATTGAAACCAAATTTCTCAACAAGGTTATCTTGCGCGTGTAGCCGGAGTCATCGAAAAGCGATTTTAACTTCTTCCATATACTATGAACTGTCTTTTCATTTTTGATATGTACATAAAAAGAGAAATCAATGGTCATAACAAGCTTTGCTTTTGTTTTTGAATATCGACAGCATTTTTGGCGATGGC
Organism: Druceiella hillmani; assembly: GCA_039881145.1. NCBI lineage: Eukaryota > Metazoa > Arthropoda > Insecta > Lepidoptera > Hepialidae > Druceiella > Druceiella hillmani. Next base: position 10,822,794 of record JAYKKI010000072.1, on the reverse strand, counting down.
GTCTTCGGATTTCATGACGTCGACACCTTCCAAAATCATAAAGTTTTCGGCCGCGAACCCCCACTCATCGTAATTTTTGCGCCCGGCATATTTACAATGCAATTACCAGCCATTTCGCAACGAGAACTAATATTTTTAACGTAAAATACGGGTCTGGGCCCTTAACCTAATGAAATGCGGTATGCGGTTTTACAATCAACTGACATTTGTCTTTATTATATCCATAAGTTAATACATAGTTTTCAACAGATGGCGCTACTTGTTATTTGGATATACTTGATAGTCAGCATATGGCATTATTCGTTATCATTTTTTTAATACATTAACAGGTTTCATAATTTGAACAGTAATTGCTACGTCTTAGCGTATAGAAAAATATCATGTATTAGAGGATTCAGAATCGACCTGTTAGTAGTTTCAACATTTAATTTTCTAAATATAAAGGCGCTCCTTTTCCAAGCGAAAAACAGATATTAAATTAACGTCGACCAGAGTACATATTAAAATTTCCAGTAAACAAAAAAGCAAATGAATTAATCTTTGAATACCAAGTATTAATTGCTATACGTATCCTCTAAAATAAATTCTCTAAATTATGACCCTGAACCGAAAATATTTTTTATTCGAATGCGATTATTGACATATAATGTTGCATAGCAATCAATGTTATTTCGTAACAATGAAGACATCACGATTAGGATATATATATATATATATATATATATATATATATATATATGTATATATATATATATATATATATATATATCATCTCCAAAACTTATTTCGTCAGTTACATTAACTTTAAATGTGTAATTTTGAAGATTTTGCTGAAAATATCGAACCCAAAGGGAGGGGGGAAGCCCTCTTGACCTGAACTCCAAAATTTCTGGGGCGACAGTTATAAAGATTATTGAATTACAAAGACAGATCCTCGTAAATCTTAGTCTTTTAATAAATCCACGACATTTTGGTGTCTGCGATAAATGTTCAAGACCGTATATTTGTTTGAAGGAAAATAATTTAAACATTTGAAAATAGTTCAATGTAACATTATATATTCTTCTATTCGGAGGCCTAATTGTGAACGGAATCTTCGTTGTGCCAGTTCACTCTTCCTTAGTAAATTATATGTGAAATATAACTATGAAATCTTTTTAAATTAAATCGGGATTGTTGTAAAAGAAACTACCAAAAATTCACGACGCAAAACTATCTAATCATATGGTAGCCTTCAATTACATGATGTTCAACATTTACTCGGCAATATTTTCCTATTATGTAATGTTTGAAAACAGAATGATTTTTTTAACAAATAAGATTTTTTTAACTATAGAATAAAAATATCTAATAGTGTCTTTTATTATGTAGATTACCATTAACGAGAAAAAATAACGAGAATTTAGAAACTAACTATAAAATTCCTCCACTCGTTTTAAGCACCACTTGACAACGAATCTTAACAAAGCACTGTTTTTTTTTCAATATTTTAAAATTTCTTATAATTAATTACATTCAATTTAAATTTTGATAATTCATCTGTCAACACAACGGAACTAAATTGGAATAAAACAAAATATCATTCTTCAATAAAACTTCTTTGCATTTTCCTTTAATGTGCAAATAATTATCTGTAGGTAACTATCACTAGTGCATTACATGTAGCTTTAATGTAACTTTAGTATGTTTTTGAAAAAACATACATTTCTCGTTTTAAAGTTTAATGAAACTATGACTGTTTTAACAGTCATAGTTTCATTAAACTTTAACTTAAAAATTTTAAGAAAACTTTTAAAATTATGGTAACTTAAATGAAATTAAGAATAAAGAAGTAAAGGTTTTAATATGAATTAAATTAAGATTAAGACAATGAATTCGTAGTTTTAATCAATTACTTTTAATCAAGAGAATAAATCTGCATCCTCAAAATGCAAAGCAAAAGTACCCATGTTCTACAATACGTACAAATGGTGATCATTTTTTTATATTTACAATTTACTAACTTTAACATTGAATACTAAGCTTTTTCTTTATTTTCTACCTCAGTTTCCTTTCATATTATTAATACATGTTTAACGTGTTAATATAATTACCAAATAACATTTTTGCGTATTTTATTACGAACTGCTAACATAAACATTCAAACTTTACTCGGGATAAATGAGAATATAAAATGAACAAGAAAATGAAGTCAGTTTCTGAATATAATATAATTTTCCCAGTCATTTGGAACATAATTCCGAGTCCCTAAAATTCTAGGTCTTAAAAATTAGGCACTGGAACTGAATCCTTAAAATTAGGCACCATATTCAAGTATCTGTAGACCGGCTCAACACCGAGCATTAACTGAAATCGCTGCCTTATATCGTATAATATTTATTGTAAAAATGTTGTACTAGAAAATATCTCTGTAAAATAGTTCACATTAATTTGCTAAACCAATATTATCATTAACTTTAAATTTTGTAAGTTGATATTTTATTATAATTTCCTCCTTTTAGCGTATTTACGTAATATTGTCCAAAATACAAAGAAAGCAGATTAAATTATCTTACTTCCTTTTCTTAACAATTTTTTTTTACATTTTTGTGTATACTTGCAATTTTCAAAAGTGCTTTTTTAAAATTCATTTATAATAAATTCGAAAAGATTCCTTTTTGAAATATGTTTTAAATAGGTAATTATAAAATATTTATAAGTTTAAAAGTACATTACTTATAAAAATGTATTTTACAATTTTAACTAGCATATGCTTAATTACGTTTGTTGATTTAAATTGTGTATTAAAACAATTCTGAAAACTGAACAACTACAATAACATAATTAGCGAGTACACCAACGAAGCTCAGCATTAGCGAAACGCGCAGCACATGCACATTGCACACTTTAAATTCACCGATTCCACTCAGCTGAAGATATTTGTAAATGTTTACGATATCGTTGCAAGTTTCTGTAAAAATATGTGTTGAGGTAATTAATTTGTGACTCAATGAATTAATTTGTTTAGAACATTGTTTCCGACAGAAATATTTTGAAATCGACGATACAAACCTTTGCGGCTTTTAATTTCTTTCGCTAGCATTATGTTTGCTTCAACAATTCCATCGCTAATTTTCTCATAAATAACACATATCAGTATCAGAGGAATTATGTAATGTATGTTACATTACCATGAAATATTACACACTATCATGAAATATTCGTATGGCCCCATGTTTACCTGGAATAAGAAATAATAACAGTATAATGTAAATACAAAGCGGGCACAGGTACAACTACACACACAAACTCTCAAAGCTGCAATCACAAACTGCCTCAATGTAAGATTAACCGAAAGAGACAAAGCGATGCATTGTGACTGTAGCGCGACTGAATCAAGGTATTACAGTAAATTAATAATTTGCAACGAACGCACTGCTGGTACTATTATAGCTTCTCACGGTGCGGCGCTTGCGCATGCTGCTCTCATTCAAACATGACCGTAATCAAAGAAATTTTTTTTTTAAAACTTATAACATTTTTATGATTACATAAAAATGTTACAAGTTTTCAAAACGCATGAAAAGTAACTAAATGTGTTCTGTTTTTATTTTGTAAATGGTGAATTGTTGTAGTAAAAGCACTAGAAGACATTTTTGGATCGATTTGACTGAAAATATTAATATTTTTAATTTCAAGAACCCAACTCTATGCAAACTGCCCGTCTGCGTACGAATGAATTAAACAAAACACAAGCAGGCCCATTAGACCTGGTTTACGCGGACCGCTTTCCGTTGAAGCATACTGCGTCCCTTTTTTGCTTTAGTCATCAATCACAAATGTAACTCTTCTTCTCCCACATAACAACACATTTATGGGTAGATTTGTGCGTGAGATATTAAATATTAATAAAAGTTTAAATATAGCACTAAGTTTTTCGTAATTTTTCAAAATGTTTTATATTAATTTATAATATAACACGAATAATTATATAATAAACCTTATTTGCTTCACTAAACACCAAAGCATTGACGCACATCAAAACGGAGAGGAAGCAGTACACGAAGGCGAGGAAAATCTGTAAAGTGCGAGACGAGATTAAAGTAAGCAAAATTGATAAAAGGCGGAAGATCAGCTTAAGATCATCCCGCGCTTGTTTTAATAAATTTTGTAATGAATATAATTATATATTTCAGTACCTGCACACCAAACGATAGACCAATTAATGTACATGCTTGCGTCACTTGTTTATAAACATTCATTATAGCAGAATAATTATCCTAATTTTGTTCATTGTGAAATGCCACATTTTCCTGCTTTATGGATATTGTGTATATAGATTTGTTTTTGGTAACCGTATCATTTAAATGTTGCTTTATTTGTTGAAACCGTTTGTAGATATTATATAATACTATTGCTAATGACCAACATAAGTCAAAAAATATTTTAAAGTGAGAACTATGCCGTCAAAGTACAGATTTGTTGAAATATGCACGACATTAATAAAAGAAAACAAAGCTATTATTATACTGCTAAATATTTTACATGCCGTCAACTCTGAAATTACTGTTGATTTTGTTTAAGGTTATCAGTAAGTCCATATAAGCATTTTTATTCCATAAAATGCCTATTAGTCGTATGTAGCACAAATATAACCCAAATATTATTATATAAAAATGGCTTACATAATACGAGACAATATTAACCCCATTAAAATTAACATCGTGATTAATTAAGTGCGACATATATATCAAATATATAATAAATAATATAAGATAGCACTTTCTTAACCACGTGACTAATAACGTTTGTTTTTTCTTCAACCTTAATCGTTGAATTCCTAATGCCGATTCAAGTTTTAATATCAACTCGAGAGACTCCTCCGTATTTATTAATATTATATTATTGACTCTTTCTGCATCCATTGAAATTGCTAACGCCTGTAATGTTTGACAAGAACTGAGAGTTTTTTCAATAACCTAGTATACAATTTATAATGTTAGAGAAGGCTGTTTGTATACTTAACCTAATTATAATTTAACATTATTCTATAAATGGATACAATTCATCTATTAATGAAATACTGGTGCGCTTCACATTTATATATCATAATTCATATATAGTTACATGACATTATCAAAAACTTCAGATGATATATATTAATTAATCACCATTAAGGCATAACTACTTAGTGCATTACAAATAGTCGGATTTGAATACCGACTAATTTAATCTGAGAACTTCTTTATGCATTAAGATTTTTTTTATGCGAGTAGTGCATCACCCACTAAGGAGATGTAACTTCAACGTGGCTGCTCTAGTGTACAAATCGTGATAAGTTAAATATTCAAGTTTTACCTTGAGCCTAAATTATTAACTCTTCATAGCTTCAAACTTGGTAAATTATTAGAATTTGAGATTTATTGAGTTGAAGATACGAGTGCAAAATATACCTCATGAATTTTTGATTTGAGTAATTATTTGATATATGAAAAAATATGAGTAAACGTAATATTTGTTTCTTTTTTCATATCAGCAATATCACCATGCTATTTTGATTTAGAACGACCTCTTTCCCGTCACCACACGGATTCACTTTGTGAGTAGGATGCGAAGAAATTATATCTCTTAATATATACCCACATACTTTATACTATTATTTTTTTTCAAATATTTCTGTAACAATGAAATTGAAGGTAAATAATGATCTTCAAAAATGTCTTTTTTCATTTTATATATCAAGTTGATTAAAATTTTAAGAGACTTCTTTTGAGAAATATAAAAATACTTCTTTCGCAATTTTCGATAGATTATTTATAAAAGATATTCTAAAAAAATATTCAAAAATATAGCATGTCACCCCATTTTATTGCCTAAAGTATTGCGCAAAACTTATGAAAAAACAGGGTTGGTAAAATCTGATTGGAAGATTAGAGGGAAACTGTAGCGGTTATATTAGACATTTTAATTATTCAAACATGCTGTTCGTTACAGGTTGCTACTGTACTCACGTCGATTTTTCGATTCTGTTTAATTAACCAATTAGTCATTTTATTAATATTTTAATTTATGCAACATTCAAAATATTTTCCAATATCATAAAACTTGTAAATATGTAACTAAAGGACTACGGTTTTTGTTTCCTTTTTGATAATTTATAATATACGTCGAAAATAAATGTAAACAGAAAGAAATTCATTATATTATTAAGTATAATTATTAAAATGTATCGTACACATTATGTGTATGTTATTAACGTACTGTGTGTTGTTGAGTTCTTATCGAGTATTTTTTAAACTTCAAAATATCAAATCAAAGCCATACTTTGTATACTTTGATTCGATCGCTATTGCCTTTTTAACCTTTCTGATATGTTACATTCTTGAAATCATTAAAACGCATAGTTCTATTCATCAATTTTTACTAAATGTATACTTTAAGCGCAGTTGCAGCTTCAGTGTCAATTTCTTACCTAGAAAAATAATTTCAGCAGTATTCCACGAGGTTTAACTGCAAAATATTGTGATAAAGTTTATTCTAAAACAAAGCTAGCAATAAGATTAAAATTGTCAAAAACCATTACAGGGATTTAACACCTTGGTAGGAAATCGAAAAAAATTGTCCCGAAGGAAGCAGAAGAAGTATGTAGATGTCAATTAGAACTAGGAGACGTTAGTTTTTTAGAAGTGTTTGTATGTATATCGTACGTTTTTGGCTCTGACGTCCACTTTATCTCATAACAATGGAATATAATTAGAGAACAAATACAAATTCAATATAAATATTTTTTTAAATGCAATCTCAGGTAGATAAGAATGTAAATCTAGTAGCGCATTCGTCCGCCGAATGAATTAGATGCAATTGGTCTGAAACATTATTTCGAAAAGAATATTCAAAGAAAATATGTTCTTTTCTAAACATTTTTCTTTGTCCAAATTATTTTTGTATTTAAAATTTATCTGGTAATTAAAATTCATTTTTTTTCTTAAATATAAATTATAAAATTTATATTCTTTTTCTGTGTTTCGCGAATATTTTTCTTTTTGACAGAAACGTTGTAACACTTTATACAAAATGTAGGTAATTTTGATGAAAATTTCATTTATAAGGTCAAAAAATACATATTATTACTTCGTAAGCATTAATTTTGTTAAAATAAATCTTGTAGGACGACATATTTTTATTCAGTCAAACTTTAATATTTTAATTTTACAGAATCGATGAACCAAAATAAAGGTTATTTTTTAGACTACATCCAGTTGCTCCAAAATAGGCCACCCGATATATGATAAGGTTTGAAATGGTTAAACTACAGTTTATTATTAAAATTATTCTAAATGAGTAAAGTTTCAAGCGCCTTTCGCTTCAGGCGTGATTTCAATGCGAGAGTTTGTATGTAGGCGCAAAATTTGTTCTAAAATAACTAAAACTATGAACATACAAAATCTAATCATTAAACTATGCCCAAGATATTGCAAGTAAAAGTAGAATACAACAGAATTACTTTAATTTGCTAGCACGACTTGCAAAATGGTTCGTTGGAAACGAGACGGAAATGTCAAGGACGGAACGAGAGATCTGTGTTCACATATTGTTATTGTGCAGACACCGAATGGGTCATCACTTAAAATAATTAATCTAACCAAACGCACGTAAGACTTGTGAAATTAGTGTCCGTACGCACGATGGAAGTTTTTTGAAATGAAAATTTCTTTAGCATCGTTGTGATTTGAAAGTCGACGAAACGAAAAAGCGACAGTAAAAAGAGACAGACACACAAATTCATAAGATTTAACGTGGGAGAAAATGAGATAGGAAGCATTATACAGTGTTTCTTATGTTCGTGGTTCTCTTTGTGCTCTGCTTCGTACCCCCTCTACTCGTGTTTACCAAGGCATAGCGAGAGTTTGCTTGGGTCTCAGCATTGTACGTGTGTTAATACGTGTTTATGCGCGCAATTGAAAATTATATTGTGAATAATGATTGCGAATACTTGTATGTAAATTTTCATAAACTTTAAATTTGTGGTATTCACCATTTTCTGAATTAAAAAAAACATAGATGTGCAAAAAAATAAAATAACAGATTAATTTAATTTAATTATAAAATTAGATGAAATTTATCAATTTTATTCACATATAATTAATTATAAAAACTTTTCTAATTATTTTAGTTTTTATAAAAATTACAAATTTATATTAAACTTAAAAATTTAAATTTAAAATTTTTGAAGGTTTCACTTCTACCACATGTGAATTGCACAGATGATTTTTTTTTGTAATGAGTTTAGTGTATCATATATATATATATATATATATATATATATATATATATATATATATATATATATATATTTGTAAGTTCAAAAGTAGTAGCATTATATTTTTCGTATTCGACACCCTATTTAACTTTCAACTCCATAATTTAGTACCAAGTAGCTGCAGCTCCATAATTTTATTCATGATGATTTATATTTCCCGACCAAAAAAACATTTTTAAGTTGGTCAAATTAAAATATTCTTAATGATAAATAAATGTTTTGATTACTGATTAATAAGTTATGTTTTGTTCCAACGCTTGATACAATTTCTATGAAAAGTGTTCTGCACTTTACATATATTCCTGTGTTTTTCACAGGAATATTGTTTGATACCATTTTCACAGATAGTCTTCAAACTGTCAAAAAATATCGGACGCAATGTAAACTTTATGATTTTTATCCTTTGTGAATAATGTTCATGATTGTTTTCAGATTTTTGATCGACGCATTCGAAGATATCTATTTTAGGATACAATGTTTTTAATAATTTTTTTATATTGTATTGATTAGTGTATTAAAAAAAATACAGGAAATTTAGTAATAAATTTTTCATTTCGATCCCCGTAAAATGTTTTCGAAGAAAGTTATTTTAACTTTTCGTAGTCAAGTTACTATTTTACATATTTAACTGAATCATCATTTCTTATACTAACGCTTAATATTAACCGTCCACGTTAAATAGTCTCCAAGAAAAAACTTTCGGCCTACGGGATGAATGGACACCGAACTAATTTCACAATTATTTCGTTTTGTCTATTTTGGAAACGAACATTAAAAATATTGCTCCAACAAGTATACAGGCGACCAAAATCAATAGAAAGAATAAAACTTTTAGCAAAAATTAAACCTAAATTAATTTTTAAAATTAAAGGCTAAATACTCCATCAAAAACTCTAATGTTAATTTTTTGAATCAAGCTTCTAATGAAAACAAGTTATGTACAACACGCCAAACACAAAGCGAAATATATTTTCAATTTAATATTGCCATTTGAAATTGGCAACTTTTTAAACTTAGTTATTTGATTGAGATGCAAACCTATATTTTTAAATCGGGAAATTTGATACATTCAATTTGACACAGTTAAAAAAATATTGTAAGTAGGACAGTACCTATGAGAACATTCTCTATCCCTTAACGTGTCACACGATTATTGTGACTAAAATCATATCGGTAGAGGCTTGAAAAATAATAAAGATAGAAGAGACAGTTTAAAAAACCATACGTATCTAACGTATTTCTGATTATACTAGTAACGTTTTTCTGATTATACTATTTAAAACCATTAATTTACATGTAATCAATTTTGTCACCAACTTTACTTAAAGTTTAAAGGAAAGACTTCCTTGCGATGCAAAGGTTAGTAAGTAAAGCACGTCTTTATTCAATGACATTATACTAAATTCTTCATCACATTTGCTACGCCAAACAATATTTCCTCGTATTAACATAAACAATTTGTTGACTTTATTATTTGTATCTACTATTTAAGCATAATAGACATTCATATTTTCATATTCTGACTTTGAACTTAAGAGAAATCCTTCAAGATCTATTTTACTTTGGCGGAAATCAGTTTTGATGGAGAGTAAGATGCTATCAGAGATTTAAATTAAAGATGACTGCTTTTTGCAAAGAAAAATGTAAATAGCTTGTTATAAATTAAATCACGCTACAACGAGATGTTCCTAGAATCAGTAATAAAAAATCTGTTAGGGAATGAAACATGTGGGTATGGTTTTTAAAGATCACGATTACTTGCGATTAGTTTAATTAACAATTAAATTGCATACAAAGTTTCAAATACGTAGTTCATGTATTATGTATAAAATGGGTATCAAGAATATTGAAATAAAAATAATAAAATAAGGACAAACCATTCATGAAATAATTATTTTGACAAATAACGATTTGAAGCGAAGAGGTATTATAGGGTGTGTAAAAAAATACGTCAACAACAATGATTTCGATAGCGTATCTATGCCGGAAATAGAAAAGTTTAATGATTGTATCATTATTAACGTAGCTAGAAAGTTACTAAGTTCGTGGTTATATTACTATAGTTCAAAACACACATTGCACTAGAAGAGTACGCAATTATTTCAAAACTTAACATCTCACATTTTACATGTATGGTGTTGATTAACACTGCGTGCAGTCGCTATTAATTTTATAATAATTATTAAAACTAATTAATTTGGTAAGAAAGAAGGTTACATTGTTACGTGGAGTTTAAATAAACTGCCAAAGTATTCTCAAAGAGTGGAAATTATACCTAATTGATGGACCTAAACAATTTATTGTCTTACATATTTTGTTATTAATTACACCTGTTTAAATATTCTGTTTGCACGCTTAATAAAAATTAAAAAAAAACAAAATTGATGGATGACAAGAGAATCTTGAAATTTTATGGAAATGCAATGTTGAAAATATTTTTTTCTTCAAATTAGTCAATTATTTGAGACATTTTTCAACAAATTTCTTTTTACAGTGGGTGTCCGTATAATTGTAATTGTTTTATGGAGAGACAAAAAAAATTGACCTTATAATTATTTACAAAATAAGCTGTCAACTTTTCTAAATATGTATGTATTCTATATAATAATGCCGAGGTTACATCTCAACATTCTCTTGAAAGTAAGATTTATACTCTTTTCTTAAAAATATTTTACACGAGTTGTGCGTCCATTTTATAAAATAAATCGCGAAGAATTTCTGTCACAGAGACTGCGATATTGCTTGATATATTAGCGATTTTGATTTCTGTATATCGTACAAGCAAAATTACTCAATATCAAAGAAGAAAAATAGCTCATAAAGACATCACAAAAGAAATGCGTACAAAATTTATCTAATAAGTAAGCTGATCGATTTACCGCGAAGAAAATGCAAACAAAATACAACTCAATGTAATCTGACTAACTCAAATCTATATACAAATATAGAAGGAATAATCCACTGGTCGCCTTAAAAGGGTAAATATTAGTGTAATGTTTAATTTACAATCGAACGTTTTGGAATGTTAGATAATAATATTCTATCTTTGCAAGATTGTAAAGTTATTTCGCGGTCTGTGAACTGTTTACAATCTTAAAAGTATTCTTTATATTTGTTAGCTTTATAATATTGAAAAAAAATCCACTATTTTAACTTTCACACTTTTTACTTAATACGTTATGGCTATTCTTATAAATTTTAAAAATCAAAGTGAGTGCAAATGTCAAAAATCACATTAATTGTCAAAATAATGTATTGATTGTTAATGTTCCCTTAATTTAAACTCATTTTGTTTTTGTACAATGGCCCATCAAGGTTAGCCACGAAAGCCATTAGTTAAATTACGAAGATGATTCTCCATGGCAATAAACTAAAGGCATACACGACTACGACATTTTATCTGTCTGATTCATGTCTGCGTAGAGAAAATATTTACGATTAGTCTCCATAAGTCGAATGACCTTGGTTTCATATTCGCATGTAAATAAATGTGCATGAATGAAGCTTGATATTTTATCAGCACGTTTATCATCCATTACTGAACTAGTGCATGTGTGCGCCCGCGCGTGTTTTTGGATGTGTTTCTGTATGTGTGTGTTTGTATTAGTATGTGCGTGTGTGCGTGTGTGCGTTTGTGCGTGAGTGGGTGTGTGCGTGTGTACGTGTGTGCGCATGTGCACCTTTGCGTGTGTGAATGTATGCGTGTGAGTGTGTGTGCGTGCGGGTGAGCGTGCGTGTGCGTTTACGTATGTTTGGGTACGTATGTACGTGGTGTGACTGTGCGTGTGTGTGTATATGCGCACGCGTGCGTGAGTGTGCTCGTGTGTAAACGTGTGTGTATGTGTGTGTGTGTGTATGTATGCACATGTATTAATTGAAAGGGTTCTTGAACATATAGGCATGTGAAGCATCATTGTAAAGAGTACAAATACATTTTTTTTATTTAAAATCAATGATTTGGCGGACCATCAATATGGCCATTTTCACACCTTCACTTACAATTTTATACCCAAAGTTATCATTAATAGTTCCAAAGTATTTTTGAGGAATTCACGATAAATTTACGCATGGGAACGATATAAAAAGCAATAGAATTACACAGTACATTCATATTTGCAAATATTTTATTATAAACACTATGCATTCTCAAAGTTTTTAATATTTATATATATATATGTATATATATATATATATATATATATATCTCTTCTCAGAGTTTAAATGATGACATAATCGTTTGCGTGTTCTTATACATGTGTGAAGAAACTGTTAATTGGATAAAATCAAGTGGAGGTAAAAGTGTAAATGTATTAAATTAATACCTACTATTTATTTACATTTAATAACTGAATTTGCAAGAATCAAAATTAAAGATAATTTAAAGTAATTATTAAAAAGTAATGTAAAAGCATTAACGCAAGAAAACCTTATTATACATAAGTGTTCCTACGCTTATTCTAAAAAGCTTAATAATATGTTGTGTACGATTATGTAGCGGCAACAGCCATTTAATCTAATAATTACTTTCAGGAAAGAGAAAATAGTTAAGAAAGGGAAAGATAGAACTTTACTTAACCTAATTATCCGATAGACCAATAAAAGAGCACCAGAGAGCAAACTGTCAAGGTTGTCTATATAAAACTTTTAATTTAGATACTACTAATGACAATTTTTAAATATTTTACCTCGAATATTTCGCGTGCGCGGTCGTGTTTAAAATAATAATTGTCTCGCTAATCTAATATTACAAAACGTTATTTCAATCAATCCTAATAAATATAGAAAAATTGTTGACCAAATGTTTAACGTTCGTAACAATATTTGGAGGAGTTCTGAGTAATATAAGCCTTATAGACAGATATTAGTCGACGTTCGCAATAATCAATAAGATAAAATAAAGAACTTTTTACCCTCTTTATAATACGATTGCAAACAGAATAGTAATAATGGAATCTCAATATCATTTAAAGGAATGTCTTAAACCTTTAATTATGTTACAATCGTTATTCGGGGCCAAACATGACAGTTTTCTGACATTCAACGAATATAACGTTTATTTCAAAGGATACAGTTTATTCGTGCTATTCCTTTATATTGCGGAAACATTTATTTTGAATTATGTTCTAATATTTATGCAAATTTGTCGATATTTAAATATTTGCTTCACGATTATATGCTTTTAAATTTTTTTATCCTTGTTTTATGGATAACTTTTTTTAGCCAAAACTCTTGTGCAAAAATGTATGAACTTATAATCGAAGTTGAAACAATGATGAGTTTCACTAACATCCAAAAAAAACGTATCATATTGAAGAAACAAAGCTTATTTTTGACTTTCATATTATTTTTATTCATTGGTCTAATGTATACCGTCCGCAATTTCATGATTTTTACAACATATCATTTGTATGAAAAAATTTGTCACATTTCCGCATTTATTATAATGAATTCAGAAATATTAACTTTCGTTATGTTAGTTTATTTCGTAAGAATACTATTTTCCCAACTCAACGACGAATTGTTACGTTTGGAAAACACAGAAAATATCAAGGAACAGATTACTCCCAAGTTTATCAGGGTGAAAATGTTTCATGAATCAAGCGGTAACGGAATGCAATTTAAAGCCGGCATACAAATAATTGAAATATACGAGACTTTTTACAAGTTGTTAGAAGTCTGTGAAATGATGAATAACGTATTTTGTGTTCAAGTATGTGTAATATACATTAAAAAAGAAGATATTTGCACACATGAGACTTAAAAACATTAATCAGTAAACATTGTCATTTTGTTTCAGCTTCTATTCTATATGCTAAGGGGATTTATAAACATTTTGACAACTATTGATTACATTTTAAACCAGGTAATACCTATTTGAATACTTAATGTGTAAATGTGCAGTTCTGTACAAATATATGTAAAAATGTATGTAAATTTATACACGCCTTCAGGTTTTATCTTTACTAATCAGGGCGTAACTGAAATATATCATTAAGTAGCTCAAACTTAGCTTGAACTTAGCTTGAAATTATTAAATTATTTTGAATAATTTATAAATGTTTATAATGTATTATTTCTTCCTCTTTTTAATCTGTTTCCACCATTGTTAAAATTATTTCTAGTATTCGCTGAACTATACACACGTCTGCATGTTTTCTATAAGCATTATGTTTATAATGATCATTAGCGTGGTTTGTTTTCATTGCAACAAAGTTCAAGAAGAGGCCTTCAAAATAAAAACAACCGTAACCCATTTAATTGCCATTTGCAATTTTGGTGAGTGCACAATTAATTATCTTAACTGAATTATCAAAGCTCATTAATTTATTACCATAATTTATTTTTTCTATACAGTTTCTGTACATTTTCAGATTTTATAGCTAATCCTACATTTAGCTTATATATTTTTGCTGATTTATACACTTTTCAGCGGCCTATTTGTAAAAATTTTTTAGAAAATTTTTAGTAAATTCATAAATGAAACTATTCTTTAATGACGTAACGTATATTAAAATGTATATTTTATGTGTCCATACTATATTATTTAATATTTCTATGACATTCAAACTAATTACTTTTGGTGGAGTTAACTACAACCTGTTGCTTTACCAGCATGTACGATGGAATCATGAAGTTAAATATTTCAGTTTTATAGTGTTATTTGGATACGTTATATTTTAAAGGATAAATTAAAATGTAACTTATAACGTCATTATCGTGATATAAATTAATTTATCCACTCAAGTTAGGGGGATGTACACTGACATAATGTCTTACATTTATTCTCAATTGTATTTGAAAGCGATTTTGTTAATTAAGGTCAATTCCTGATACACGAACCATTTGTTGTATTTAAAGAACTTATCTACTTGTTATCAAAAAACCATTTATTGTTAAAGAACTATTTATTGTAGAGTTTTTAGGGGTTCATATTTCTAAACCATAAACACGCAATCATTCTAATTTCATTCAAGTATTCGTCCCCCTATTCGTCTTTCACAAACTTTTTTTCTCATTTTTAGGTATACACCGTTTTTAATTTGTGAATTTGAAAATCCAAGTACATAATCAAATAATCAAAAAGATGTGAAACAATTTCTTTTTCTAAATAACGGCCAAAGTTTCTGTTACAAAACAAATGATGTCACTAGAAGTTTGCCTTAAATTAACCGTAAATTCTAAATTTCATAGGTATCTGCGATATTTTATGCCTATAAAATATAAACGGAAAAATAATTCAATAAAAATTCTCTGTACCCTTAAATGTTTATGTATGCCCCAGTGTGTATGGAACTCATGTACTACTCGTACTTAACCGATTTGTTTTCGCTAACAACTTTGAAACATACATATTAGGAGTGCGAAATGATTCTGTTGCAGTAGTCTGTGGTTTTGATGAAGAAATTGTGAGACAATCTTCGCATTAAGAAATGTGTAAAATTCGCTTTATATTAAGTAGAGTAGCGTCTATTTTTTTATTAATCGTTATCATCTATAGATCATGATATTTTATAATGTTTAACATTTATAATCATTTCGATAAAATTTTTGAGTAATTTTTATTCTTACGACCAACCTAGATGTGTAGTCACATATATTTCTCACCGATAAAATATCAGGCCGATACAAATCGATCGACTACTTCACCCAAATAAATTAAGGTCAATTTTCAAGCTCTGTATATGTTAGTTACACGCGTTCTAAAACCACATCTTTTAAAACACTCTCTACATTACAATATACGAAAGATATCGAAGTTTCAGAAAATAAGTAGAAGTAAGTTTAGAGCATTCACTTAATAAGGTCATTAAACCTTAGGGTATTAAAACCCTTTAAATTCATCAAGTACACTTAGAAACTTATAGTTTGGGACGCAAGTAAAATCTTGCTTATAAAAGAAAAGATAATATATATTTAATTTTATTTTTTCAATAAGAGTTTTAAATGAATTTTTAGAATAAAGGCGCTGTATTAAATTTGTTTCAGACAGCCACAAATAAAGTTTATTTTCCAGAATTGTTTGAACTATAAGCCATCAAATCATATTTATTTGCAAAATCATAGGGAATATTTGTTGAACTGATGCGTGCTCTCGGTTATAGTTCTTCACTCGAGAACAATATGAATTACACCTAGCCTAATTTTTACACTTTGGTACTTCTAATAATTAAAAATTAAAAATATCACCATCTTAAGGGTTAGTCGATTATGATTTCGACTTACAAATTCCCGAACAGAAATGCAAATATATTTAACAAAAAACCACTAGAAATTTCGCAGTAGCACAGTAGCAAAAAAATTAGAAACAACAAGAATTATAAAAAAAATTAATGTAGATTACTCCATGTGTGCTTACTGTACACTGTATTGAATGAATTCTTTTTATAAAATGTATATAAGTAATTTTTACAAGGATTTTTTCACAAATTTAAATTTTTACATAAAACATTTTCTAAAAAGTAGAAAAGTGACGATTTGCGTTAAACTAACATTTATTTTAGTATTAAAAGGGAAATTGTGAAGAGTTTTAAATCGTCTACACATTACTGTAAATTAAGGACTACGTTCGTCATATAATCGCATCTAATGAGTTATCTATATAAGTTAGTTGCAAAAATCATTAAAAACTTCAATATTTATGTAGTTTGTTACTGTCAGCCTATAATCCTTGCAAATTGATAAAATAAAGTCGGTTCAGTACTCTCTGAGATTAGTTATATACAAATTGTACATATGCAAACCTACATTTTATTATACTGAAGATTGTCTTGATTGAATATTTAAATGAATATATTTATCCATTCACAATATTCTACATACTTTCCATCAATATTTTTGTATTGTGTCATGCGAATAATTTCGTTGTCATTATAAAAACCGTTACTCCTCCATATTCCATGTGAATGCAGGTAGCACCTATCTATATGTCTTCAGAAAATAATATAATGCGAGCAATTAACATCACGGCCCAAAATTTCGTTCCAAACGTTTTTATCGTAAGTCATAATAATTTTCAGATGAACAGCAATCAAACATCTTAGAAAAGCTAATTCAGTTGACGAACATCGCTCCAGAGTTCACAGTGTGTGACTTATTCTCGTTAAACCTCAAGCTGGTTCTAAGGTTCTTCAGTCTTTCAGCCACCTACATCATTGTCTTAGTCCAGTTCCACAACATAAGAATAACTTAAATGAACCGGTACCTAAAAGAAAAAAATTAGAGAAATTCTTTCCGGACGAGAAAAATTATCATATAAGGAATTAAACATTCGAATATAAATTATTATACATAGGGAGAAGTAAAAATTAGTTTAGTAGAATACTACATATTTCATGCATTTAAACTTTTATGCTTTTTTACAGCAAATGAACCAAAAACTAATTATCTTAGGAAAGGAAAAAGTTTGGAATCGATTTGTAATATTACGCCCAAACAAAGCATTGTTATATCATTTACAATAATTTTATTTCTAAAAAGTTAAAACCTGTGTTTAAGCGATTAGAAATTTTTCGTTTATTTTTCAAACTTGTATGAAAAACCGCAATAGTAATTAAGAAGCTCAAGAATATGTTGGAAGTGACCTGTATGACTAGCAAATTCCATCTTGTATTGAATATTTACACGTTGTAATCGATATTTTCCATAATGGTAACTAGCAAACAGTTACCAACATAATGTAAACTTGGCTGCGCACTCAAAAATGAGTCTTCGCTAATAAGTCGAAAATTATTTTTAATTTAAAAAAAATTCATCTAAAATGATAAAACGAAACTCGTTCTGTAGCCATTACTTAATGTTAATTTTGAAATCATTGCTATTACTAGCTACAATTTAACTAGATGTAATTATTGATGTGTTAATGTTATGATATACGCTTGAATTTGTAGGTGTGTTATATCTTTAAAACATAGTTTGTGAGTGACGACAATTTTTATAGCAATAAAATATATTAAATTTATCACGAATTTTATTTTAAGAGTGCGGTATATAATTTAGTGTGAATTTTACGAATTTTATGGTGGAACTATTCAAAACTAAATCAAGAAACATTTTGGTTTGTGGTGCATTCAATAATAATAAACATTAGGTATATAAATTCACATCCTTATCTCCTGATTGTAATTCTAAAAGTAATATGTTAGACATAGTGCTAATTAATGCCCAAAAGTATCTGACCTGAGCTGCAAATATTAAGTAAAGATGAATATTTTCCAATATATTTTAACACAGTTTTCACAACGCTTAAATATCAGTTCTATTCATTTAACAAAATAAAGTGAAGGTTTGTTTTCAAAATGCACTAAAACCATTTGAATTCGACTTGTCATGCATTCTAAATTATTTTCCTCTAAAATATGACTTTAATTTGAAAACAAAAATAACAGTCACTTTATGCTAGGGGTAGGACTAAAATAAAAAACAAGTATAACAGTCACTTTATGCTAGGGGTAGGACTGAATTCTGTATAGCCACATGCCCGGGTAGCAGTTTTGGCAACAACATAAATGTGTGCGCGTGCCTTGTTATGTGGCAACTGCACTTTGACGACACGGGTTAATTGATGCAGTACCGAAATGCAATAATTACTAGCTAGGCTCTTTATAATTCATATATGAATGTACCATATATAACCCTTGCCATAATTTGTTTTCGAATTTATATCACTTAGTGGTTTAGGACGGGGTGAACTGGAAAGAGGCCATATCATCGATTCTCTTTTCAATAGAGAATGACGGTAAAGTAGAAGAGTTTGTTTCACGGTGAAGTAAAGAGTTTGTTTCATCTCGTGTAAGACGTAAGTAAACTCCAGGGTTACATTTAGGGCTAAAATTGTAAAAAGTTGGTTTGCAGAATTTACAAACCCACACACATACCATAAAACTTTCCAAGTAATGGAAATAAAGGTACTGTAAAAAAAATAAGCGACCCCATTAAGGAGGTATTCCATTAAATTTATTTATGTATTTATGTAGGATTACCATGGATATTCTTTCTATCACATCAGAACTGAGTTGCGAGTCTAGTAAATAAGCTAAGCGTTCCATTAACTATAGGAAAAACACCGTTACATACAAAGATGTCGTCATGAAATTTTTTCCTCTCTTATATCAAATATGGATTTGGAGAAGACATTGAAGGTTTCAACATTTTGAAGTAGTTATGAATTGTTTAGGGGGTCACAAAAAAACAATTTGTCGCCATTATTTGTGCACTTAGTTTCAATGAATTTACAGTGCGATTCGATTGACCGAATTGAGTTTTCATTTTCATTGAATTTTCCAAAGGATAATTTAATTGTATGATTGTGATATTACCTATGAGTTGAGTTTACTATTTATCTGGATGCGAATGATAGAAACTTTATGGCAGAAGAAAACAAAGTTTCACATTACGTATATTTTCAAGGAAGTTGACAATTGTTTCCATAGACGTGATTTGAACAAAATTCTCTTGATGAGAAAATTGTACTTATTACAATATTGAAATACATATTCTTTATGTTTTAATATTATGTCCCGCATATTATTATGTCCCCATATTCTTTTCAGTGAAAATATTTCTCAATATTTCTCTACTGCATTTCGTCAAGCCTTAATGTCAATAACATATATTTAAAAACGTTTCTACGTAAAATTAAGAATGGTTAGATGATTTTTTGAAGAAGCTAACGCAGACGAATTTAAACAGACCTTATGAATAAGAAAAGTTAGGCAAAAAACATATGTAGAAAATTTAATATCTCAAATTATATTATGCCTACACAAGGATTATGGACGTCTACAATGTAAGATGCTTTTAGACTGCAGGTAATAGGTAATTGTTATTATTATTGAAAATAATTTATTAATTAATTTTTATTCGAATTTATGTATTTCTAATATCAATATGAGACAAATAAAAATTATTTAAACTAACTGAGTTCTATATGACCTTCTTTACCAATATGTAAATTCGATAATCAAGCACAAGCATGGCAGATTACGTTATGAAATCATTTCAAATTGTATTAGTTTAAAAACTATAAACATATTGAAAAGTCACGATTTCCCAAAATATTTATACTTCATTATTATATATTGGGCATATTTTACAAACGTAATATTACTGGTTTAAATTTGATAGGTTCTTTATAGCAGGTAATCTATTAAACTATTTATAGCATGAGACGGCTAATTTCAAGATGATGTGAAGCTCAATTTTTCTATTAAATTATCGTTAAATGATTTACCTAAGCAATACTCATTTCTATTTTCTACAGTCAAATTTATGCACAAAATTAAATAAGGTATTGGAATCATGCAAATTGAAATTAAATTATTACTCACATAAACATTCTTTTGAGATATTGATTCTTAAGTGTAAACTAAATCAAACTTATTACAGCGAAAAAATTTTCACTCGCCATTTTAATCCTAATCACATGCTTCAAGCCAACTACGATTGGAATACTTTCCTGCCGATATCGCTGTTGGGCTCGCTGAATTCATTTTAATTGGCTGTCAGGCGGAAAACGTATATTTCTAAAGGCAAAGATTATACATGAAATGCCGAAAATTTAATAATTCATATTTTTATTACAAAACTTATATTTAATTACTAAATTTGATAATTTCTCATTTTATAATTATTACATATTATTAAAAGCAACGCTTCAGGAATGTATGATGACGTCTTCATCTTATTGTATTTACTTCGACAGTTTAAATTGTAATTGCTTTCTTCATATCTTCCTTATATGTTTTTCTCTCATTTATAAAGTAATTTCAATTTCACAAAAAATTACACATTCTATTGGTAAACAGGTTAGACAATTCTACTCGATCCAGTGAAAGATATACTTGGCCCATTCCTGTTCTCCATTAGTAGAACATCATGTGTTTATAGTGTCAATATCAAGTAAATATCTAATCGTTTTAAATTAAATGTGACTTTCTCATACACTTTTACTTCTTCAGCTTCGTCGAGGAAAAGAAAAAAATATTGTTTTTGAATAATTGAAATTAGAAACTTTCGTTAAGAAGTGAATATTTACGATAAGTTTTTAAATATTTGACTAATAATAAAATTGTCAGTTACAAAAATTTGGCTGAAATTATTAATTCTTCCTTAAATATGCAATAATTTTTCATGAAATCGAAAATAAATTTACTTTTTATTCTTTTTTTCATAGAAGAATATTTCTTTTAGGAGATTTTATATTCGTAAGCTATGTCAACGCTAAGAGTTGTAACTTTTATAGAAAACGAGTTAGATATTTAATCGGACCTAAACTCGTGTAATATAAACTGTGTATGATGTTAATTGATAATGTTGTCGTTATAGTTGGTTGCGTATGGTGGTCTGATTTTAATCGGTATTAAAATCAGACCACCATACGCAACAATAGAATACTATTAAATAAACATAATGAGTTAAATAGATCAAATACAATAATAACCAATTCCTGTATGAGTTAGATTTAAGCATTTTATGAAAGATTTGATAAACGATTGTAATTTCTGGCAATAAACAAACAAATTTCTCTTCATAACTGATTCATCATTTCCTTTTTTCTATTTAGTGTGTTTGATCAGATTTGTAATCGTGAAATATTTTACTGAGTTAGTTATGTCATGCCAAATACGTCATGTCATGTTGATTATGTTTTTTTAAGTATGTTTCTCCTCAGTATAAAGTTGGGTGTGCTTGAATAGTATTTGACAGTATACAATTTCAGGATGTTGTCGATAAATTATTGAAACAAAGACAAATTTTTGGGAGCCAAGATATATCTTCTTTATTTTAATAATACAAAGTTAGTGTGTACTTTAAGTATTAAATGTGTGACTTTGACATTTTAAAAATTAAACTAGATATAAAGATAAACGTAATATGAGTTACATAGCTTCGTAAGAAACCTGTGTCGAGATGCTGCAACAGATCCAGAGACTACGGTCAAATGGAGAACAGAGCTGATTTGTCATGTCGGGAGGGGGGTCTTTTGTATCCTGGACTAAGCTGTTATTGTTTTGGGCGATAATTCTGAGGATGCTGATGAAAATGATTACCTTAACTGGAAAAATTAATAGGTTATTTGAGTACTGGTAATGCAAGATGTAGAGTCAGCAGTTCTGGTTGGCGTAACATGAGTAAAAAGTTTTCGGATTGCTTCAGAAAATATTTAGTATTACTTTTGCTATATTTTACAATTTAAAATTTTTGTCACTTAATGACAATTTTTGAAAACTTTAATATTTTCCCGGAACAAAAGTGAGATAATTTTTTCTTAATTACTACTTTAATAACCTCTACATCAATTGCAAGCCAAAGATGTACGTTTCTCTACTTTTATGAACGTATTTTTATAATATAATATATAAATGAAAATTTAATTTTTAATTCTAAGGTCGACTTTTGTGTGCTCGGTACATAATTTGTTTCATTAAATATAGGTATTCAATTGGTAAGATTGTTTATACAGGATTTCTTGGCTTTTGCGTTTGTGTATAATATTGTTATTTGCATGTGTCTGGGCTGTTAAAAATACATGAGGAACTGACGCTAATTTATTATTGTCAAACATAAAACTGTTCCATTGCTATAATGAAAAGTATAAACTTTTTATTTCAAATTTGCCAGATATAAACAATAGTGATAAATATTATATCAAACTAATTAAACAAACGTAAAACCTTTCTATACACATAAACACGTAGTCTACCGCACTTCATAACAACGCGGTGATTTTTTTATTATTTTGTAATAAGGTAAGTATTAATTTTAGTGTTATTGTTGACGTCACGTTAATAATCGTGTGCATTATCTTATAGTTCTTCAGATGTTAGCTCAGTATTTATTTAATGTTTTAGATGGATAGGCCTGGTATTTCAGAAAATAATAAAAAAGAAGACCGGTGACGTCTAAAGAAAAGAATTTTTAGAAATAAAGCATGGCTTCAGGAGTGGATAGATAGTGAATTAGTGGATGATTTCAGTGATATTGATAATGAACAAGTTGATTCTGATTTTCATTTAGTGGAAATCATGAATGAATATTTTCTTATTTTAATTGTAATGGACAATATATATTTCTATATCAAAGTCAACAATTAAAGAATATATAAGACCTGCTGGGAGAAACTTGAATTGACAAGTACACTGTTTTTTTATCTTTTCGACTTGTGCATTTTATTAATACTAGGCATTTGCGGTGTTCTTACAAATTATGTGACTGTATTAGTACAATTTATAAATTTCCTATATGTTAGTATTAAAATAAGAAATAAAGGATTCGGTCTTTGCTTCCTTCTGGTATTTCACAGCGTTCAATGACTAGCTTAGTCACTAAATTTTTTCCTATGAAAAATACCATTATGAAATTTTGAATTTATAATAAATTCTGAAAATCTTAAAAAAAGTATTAAAAGAAAAGCATGAAATGTGGACAAAATTTTCTGACTCCCAATATACTATTTTAGAGAAAATATTGATTAACTTCAGATTCATTCAGTTTCTACTTAGATTTTGTCCACAAATATTTTCTTTGATATCCAAATCCATTATTTAGTGACGCGGTATTTTGATGGCCTTAAAACTGTTTTATTTAAATAAAAAAAAGCAACTTCACAATGATATACCAACTGATAATTTGTAAAGAAGCTAAAGTCTGAGACTTAAATGGGAGGATAGAAAAACAATTTATAAAAATAAAAAAAATATTTGTTACACTTTTTAAAACAATTATCACTGGAAACGTTTTAATAATTTTGTTTGTTTTACTGTTTATTGGTTTGAGTTTATCCAAAAACGCATTCTATGAAAACTATTGACTCAATTCGTATGGAACTTACATATAATATAATTGTAAAATTGGCCATCCGTATATAACATATATTTAGGAAAAAAAGATTTACTCGGATATAACATGGGTAAAAGAACACAATATTTTTTTGTTATCGTCTGTTTATCAGTTTCTAATATCTAAAAATCTAAAAACTACTAAACCAACTCGAACATTGTTTTTAGGAAAATAAAGACATTTACTCGGAGTGATGTTTATTTTATTTTATTGCAATTGGTCAACTGCCTGAGAAGAACGGCAAATTTAATAATTTTAAAAACTCATTTATAATCCAATACCATAATAACATCGAAGTGGTGGGAACCTACACGTATAGTAATTAAAATAATGTTATGGCATAACTACGTACATCACTAGATTGCGCTACGTATATTTCGTAGCGCAATCTAGTGATGTAGAATCTAGTGTCGAATGGGGGCATATATATAAGGATATATATAATTTAGAAGAAACTAACTTAAAGACTTAACATTCTCAACCCTCAACTGGGTATCTTTGTGTTTTTAACACAGACTTTATAGACGTGACTCTTCTTATTGCCCTGAACATAAAATATTTTTAATGAGTGGAAAGAACTCAAAAGTTTAGGAAATAATCACCTTCGATGATCAAAATGTCAGATAAAGTTTAATTTGTTTATCACTAAATAACTTCATTACTTTTATTACATCAAATCTTAATATACCAACTAAATGTCACTTGTAAGATTCGCTGAAGGTTCGCTGTTTTGACTTGACCTCGCCTGTATATTTGTTCTAGTTGAGCTAAATGCAGTTGAGAAAGGTATGTTATGAGGAATTAGGATGAGGATTTTGAGGCAAGTTATCGATTTTAGATAAATATTTATATTATTTGATAATTTAAAAATAAAACAGTCAAATTGTAATATTTATTAATGCGCGGGTAACAGTTTATTAAAAGAAGCGTACAAAAACTATCCGTATAAAATATTTTTAACTCTTTACTTTCCGGTTTTTGAGAGGGTAGCAGAGTTAATAAGTCACATGAGTAAAAAAAGTCTAAAGGTGCAAATGCAGTATATTTGAATATTATATGACTAATGTAGGATTTTATGGGTTTGGAAACTAAAAAAAATATAAGTAAACCAAACCAGTAAGACAAATTTCTAATTTGCTGATATTTTAATTTATTTTTATGATAAAGTTAAGAATTTAAACATTTTTGTAATTCATCGAATCAAATCATTCAATTGAAATCTACAGTGATATAAATATTACTAAAACTCATTCGTATGAATTTCTTGGTATAGGTGCTATGGTTTAAACAGGTGGAAAGAATATGCAAAATTACGTATGTACTACAGCAGACGCAATTTCTTTAAATTCCAAAAAATAAATAATAGATAAGGATTTCTACTAACTTAAAGGAAAAATGAAAAAGAAGTGAGATGAATATTAATATTTTCCTTGAGTAATTAATTAATTTTTCTTTGAGAATAGTTTCTTTAGATTCATATTGTATATAATTATTTATGTGGAATAGTTGAACAAAGTTTCGGATAATTTATTATGAAGAAATACTTTTTTTCAAACTATTCTTGCATCAAAAATTATGAAACATGTTACAGTATATAATAATTTAGTTTTAGAAAATTATAACCTCAACGTCGTGTAATACTTTTTTCACATACAATATTAAAGAAATACATTACGTAACAATGAATTGTTTCCGTTTAAATTAAAATTTGGAAAAAATAAAATGAAATATCGAAGATCATATAAACAATTACAGACATTAAACGCATACTAAAATGAACGTATTTTTGGGTAAAATAAATGTGTGTATGTAAAATAAGTATGTGTGTATGTATTATAAATTTTTTTAAGACAAACCTAAATTTTCTTCCAAATATTGTTATTGGCCATAGATGTGTTTCTTTGTAGTAAATATACAACTCTATTTCATTTGCTTTAAACACTTGAAGTCACTTTGAAATTAATATTCATTTTAAAGGTTATTAAGAGGAGAGTCAGTCCAAAGTTAAGATTTTGTTCATGTTTATCACTTTGGAGTTTATACCAAAGGGGTATATGTGAACAAAATCTAAATATGAAAAACTCCGCTTAAATTTTAATTCATATCAGAGTTTTTTTTTCGAAACCAATATCAGAAACGATATGTTTATTTTTCCGACGAATTAGCAAGTAAGTCGACAGAATATAATGGTTTGTCGCAGTCATCAAATTCTGCGCAGTGGTGTTTAATGCCAATGAAATCTGTAGATGTGATTAGTGAAAGCTGTGGGAAAGTAAAAAACGCAGTTACGAGTCGATCTTGCGGGTACACGAAACTACAATTTACTCACGCAATGACCAACAATCAACAACAGTCGTGACAGGCACTAAGACCGTGAATCGCACTGTTTCTTCCAGATAAATATATCAGTTGTACAGTGAACTGTATTTAAATAGCCGAACTGGTTTAGCGTAGTAAATTTTAGGCCTGTTTAAGCGGTGCATCAATATACGTGCATATCGCTTTATACCCGTATTAGAATAGTAAGAATTCTTTATTGCAATAGCATATAAAATTTGAAATCGAACGAGAACTATATAAAGTATATGACATGTCCTCATTTCTATAAAACAAGTGGCAATTCATTAATCCAACAAGCCAGTAATCTGCAGGCTCGTGTATTACTTTTCTCCACATGAGTGTTAAAGTGCAACTTGTCTTCGTGTAGAAAGATCTTTTCATTAAACTAAGCAAATATTCATAATTACCTTATCGGTACCTTTTTATAATTATCTTAAAAAATCGTTAAACACTTTTTCTTCAAGATTTTTAAGTGGTTTTTGATATAAAAATATGCTTAATGGTTGTTAATTAAACATTGAAAAGCATTATGATTTAATTAATTACCATAAAATAAAATTATATTTAATTTTGTGAAATAGTCCAATTCCCAGCATCATTGAAATTTGTTTCATGATTTTGAGTTCAATTCGAACCCACCATCGGAATTCTGGTCTAAATTCATATAGTACTGTTTTATAATAAAATCATGAGAATTCTTTTTGTATCAGTATGTCTATCGGTCAAAACAATTTTTTCAGAAAATGTTGACGTAGAAATCTGAAATTGGAAGTGATAATAAATCACATTAACGTTGTTATATAGAAATATGTTAAACTAAATAATGATGTGTTATTGTAAGAGAATGTAAATAAAGTACTAAAAAAATGTTTATTTTAATTATACATTAGTGTTTCGTTGGAGTAATATGTAAAATGTTTCCAAAGCTTTTTACAATTTTATCTAGGTTGGTTTTGATGATGTTGCACAAAATACCTACATAAAATCATGTTCCCGCCCTTTTCCCAAATTACTGAAATCAAAATCGTGAAAAATAATCTTATTAGAAATTTAATTGAACTTTACCGAAAACAGACAAAGATTCTAAATCTTCTGGTTTTTGAGAAATTCACTTCCAGTTATGGGGCACAATTCAAATACCCAAATAAAAGAAATGTTTTTAAAAGCAGTTTTTCTTTCCGATGAATATATTTGTAAGAAAAAATGCTGAGCAGAATAAAGTTTTACAAATAAGAGCTGTAACAAATTGTATCCTATGTAACGAGAGGGTAGGAGATTCTCTTAATTTGGTACAAAAATGTTTTTTTTCATTTTTGAAAGAAAATTATTTCACGAAAGACCTGCTGACATCTGTTGAGAAAGTCCAGACAGGAATTCATATATCATTATTAGACCTTATTTCAATCGATGTTGTGTTTGCTTCATGAAAAAAATTGGTGAGAAAACAAAGGTTTTCAATCGCAGGTATTATTTAGAGTGTATCATCAGATAAACATTTTATTATCGCCCCTTTATTTATACCAAGGCTAATAAAAAAATATTCAAATTGGGTCATTCATTCTGAAAATATGCGTTAACATGATATAACCCGTCAAATGCTCTGGAAAATCCAGAACTCGCATTAGAAGCGTCCGTGCATATATGGATACTTAAAAACATTTAATTTATTTCTATTAAACCATTTGTAAGTATTAATTTTTCACGTTAATTACATTACTATATCTTTCACAAGGTGACAACATAATGCACATTCAAAATATTATAAACCTAAAACATTTGCTGCATTTTCCCCGTAATCTTACTACTTAGATTTTATCAAACGTTTTTTTATGACTTCTGATAATTTCGTAATTGTTTAAAATATTTTTTAAACACCCAATATATTATTGTGACAAAATATTTATGTAATTTTTGTAACAAGCCTTATCAAAAGACAATTAAACAAAAAATAATACTTCATTTACACTCTCCTCAATATTTATACAAATATTTTTAAAAATTTAACAAGTGCACAGTGTGCAAGTTAATCAACCGTATTATCAAGCAAAAGTTTAAGTCTGTAAGTAGCATAATCTCCGAGAAAACAGGCTGTGATGGATGGGCAGACATGAACGTAAGTGATCTTAACAATTTTTCATTTTGACGTAGGGGACTCCAAAAAAATACTTTCGAATTAAGAGTCCCCTCCTTTTTGAGTTCGCTCAAAAACGCTATGTAGGTTTAATGTTTGATTATGAAAAACCGGTGCCGCTTTTTCTTTTCCTTTGCAGCTATGGAAAAAGTTTATATTTTATGGGATTTTAATCCAGTAGGTAAAAATGAACCTCTGTGTATTTTAAAGATATTTATAAAGAAATATTCAAGGGAATATACCAATGGTAATACAAAATATTGTTTTTGGAATTGCCTGCTTATTTGTTCACGTGTTAAGCGAAAACGACGTGTAAAATACTCGGTAAAATAATATTCATTCTGTCCTTTCTGTTTACCTTAACGAACATTTGACTAGAACTACGTTACCGCGGTATCGTTGAAATTCCAAAAGACGGTTTCATTTAAAATGGTTTTATTTTGCTTCACCAAGAACATTTCTACTTTTTGGTATTTTAGTTAATAACTACAAAGGTTTCGCGTACCGTACCAATATTTCAATTATCTGAATATAAAAAAAAACAAATCTACATGTATGATATCGAAAATGCAAAAGAATGAAAAGTTCTGCCCTGGACAAGATAAGCGTTATTATGTTTTTTTGCTGAATTTTTATAAACATGTGTACAAGCGTGCACTTTGGTCGAGAGTACGTTTCTCTCTACTATTTATGAAGTATACTACTTTAGATTGATTACATTTAGTTCAAGGTTATCGTGTCAATTTATTTTCACGACTGACTAATTTTATATACTCTGATAGTTGCTTGTATATTGCAGCTTCCCTTTACCCTCGTGTATCGCTCTCTCTTCATCTCTACGATGGTAAATAATTATTTGAACGACAGAACCTTACCTTACTTATTCATGAAAATAAATATATTTAAGTTCTATCAGCCAAATCATATAATATAATTAAATCTCTAACACATATAAGATTTTTTATATGTATACACGTATAAAAGTATTATTATTCATAATAGCTTTGATGTTACACTTCATGATTACTATGGTGTCAGCATGTCTTAAGTATGAGAAAATCGTTGAAGAAATTTCTAAAACAAAATTGATGCTAGGGACAGAAATTGGAAGCCAGATATCTGGGAGCATTCAATCTATCTGTCGAGAAACTTTCACCTTCCACACAAATGAATTCACGGGCGTGTAATTTTTTTTTAAGCTTTACAGAAAGTTGCAACGTTTTTAAGAGTTTTTACAAGTATATTTAGTTAATTGGAATGGGCGAGTTGAAAGTCTGCAACGTTATTCCGTTAGGTATTCCACTAGCGCTGAGTTTCTTGATCTACTCACTAATTTTAATATTGTTGTTTTCATATTTTAGAATTGCTTTAGTGTACATTTTAAATCGAACCAAGTAGTAAAATACATGTCAAATAAAGTAATAAAATTAACTGAGGTTAAAAAATTAAAATTTTTCCTAAGACATTAGATTTTAAATTAGGTAAATTTATGAAATCTTTTTAAATAATTTGGTCTGTACTGGCTTAAAGTTATGAAAAGAGAACATATTTTAATATATAGCCAAAGAAATAAGCAAGAAATCTTTCTTTACGCTGAAAATTAAAAATAATCCATTTTAAATATATAATTTATATATTAGTAATTGAGCACAAAATATTAAATGATCAAATTTTTAAAAAATTACTCAATATTACGTTAATGACAAGATGAAAACTTAGTTAAGACAATTTGTCATACAATTTTTGTTTTGTTATTATTAAATTCTACATCAGCTTTTACACAATGAATCGTTGACGTAGTAAAACCATGTGATTAAAATTAAACTCCTATAGGAAGAAATTAAAAAAACGCGGTACAATTAAGTATTATTAAGGAAGGGAGGGGAGGTTGGTGTAGGTCTTGGTAGTGCTTTTCTTGCTGTAAGACACTCACCTATAAAGTGCTGAGCAAAAACCGGAACATACACCCAAGTGTGCGGAGTTGGGTTTTATGTGTCACCAACAAGTTCATCATACACGTCCACGCTGCCCTCAGACCGCCGTGGCGGGCTGGGGGTAGGCTCACTACTATACCAGTGAGTCGTCCCTCCTGGGTAACGCTACAGTCAAGATATAATATTTTATTAAGGAAAATTAAATATTATATCTTCATTCTTGCAATTTAAAACACAAATGACAATTAAAACCAAAATGTTTTTCTCTGAATTATTGTTAAAGGGAGTGATTAAATCGGTTCTTTAATTGCATAAATAGCATTTTAACGAAATTAATTCGATGCATCGTTCCATTGTGACATTGTTCCTTTATTCTATTTCTGTATTTTTTTAGTTTTAAATAAGAATTTTACATTGCTCCGTTGACAAAGCCACATGAAAGATAAAGCACAAGAAGAAAGCTCGACAAAGGAACGACATACTAGATTATTCAAAGCTCCACTTCGCTAAAAACTAAAATGTTTTTATTCTCATTTGCCATTTATATAGAAGTCGTGATTTTTCTTCTAAGCGGGATTTAATCCAGGGTCATATTTATCAAAGTTCAAATCTACATGACACTAGTCTGCCTTTACATGTGCGGATAAATCTAGTTTTAGCGTACAATAAGAACTAATATAAAATTAAACATATTATTACGTTTGGAATAGACTAACATAGTAACGAAAAAAAAGCGATAGCATATTAAACATCAAATACATTATGCAAATATTTACAACGAGAAGATTAATTTATTTAACTTTCCTTGAGCTGCAAGAAACGTTCAACATTTTTAATACGCTTTGTACAGGCACAAATTCATAGTTTTTAATGATTGCACAGTCGAACTGACTGAGTATTTACTGAGTATTATTACTCATAATATATTGGATGTTACACTTCATGATTACTATGGTGTCAGCATGTATTATGTATAAGAAGATCGTTGAAGAAATTTTTAAAACAAAATTTATGCTGGAGACAGACATTGGTTGCCACTCTATGGTTATCTTCCGATTTATACGCAGTCAAAAAAACAATTTTATAACTTAAATTTGAGGTTATTAATACCGCAAATACATTTCGTACAATTTGATTATTTGAATTAAATTAACACAGTAGACATTATGTATATTTTAAAGCTTGACAATTTATCGATGTAGTGCATTAGCATTAATCACGTCAGGTTTATTCTCACTTCTGCATTTTGAAAAAAAAAACGTGGTAAGTATGAACGGAGAAGGATATTTTGTTTGAATCGAATAGAGTTGGGGCTATAAATGTTCTGTAAAGCATATATCTTTGGTAATCAAAGTTAAAATTTCTGAAAAACTATATATTTAGAAGTAACAGAGGAAAGTGTTTAATGTTCCCGTCAGGTTATAAAAAATTATGAAAAAAGAACAAGAAGATGTTACGTTAAAATTCGACTCTTTACAGACGTCACTTATAATGGACATGAGCTAACTGCAGGGTTATTTGAAATATTAATTGCGTGTCGTGTTTTAAATATAAATAATAAATAATTTTTTTGCATGGGAAGTAACAATTTAGATTAATACTTAATCAAACAATCTACGTCTAATAATGAATGAAATAATGGATGACACTGCCAACATTATTAAAATATTATTTATTTTTTTATTTGGATTTTTCTGTGAATGACAAGAACCTGCTAACTGTATAATTAATGTGATTCACAGTGCAGATGAAAAAATTATTACGCTGATTATTTTAAAAAGTATATGACATTGTCCTTTAGGAAAGTTTACTTTTTACGGAATGAAAACAAGGTTATTATAAATTAGTCCGTACTGGGTTCTATTAATACACAAACATTTTGAAGTTTGCTTTATTATTTAAGGAGACTATCTATCTATAAAGATGATAAGAATAGGTAGATTCTACGCTCTTCAACGGATATTTCAACTCATGATGAAATTATCTTTGACGTATTGAAGTCTTTCGTTTTGATACTTCTTTCTAATACTCATCACACCAATATTGTAACCAGCAAAAAATGATCAATAGCGATTCATATAGAGCAAGTCGGAACTACCATTTCATTACTTATTTTTAAAACATAAACTAACAGATTAATATACATATATTAATATAAGGCGGTCTACTACAATAAACATCAAAGTACCGTTTCTAAAAACCTTTTTTGTACAGAAGCATCAATAAGCCATGTCTTCATATTAGTTAGTCGATTGCAATAAAGCGTATTTATTACCCCAGGTTCAAGAAAATCTACCCGTAAAAACTTTGTCAAAATTCTTTTAACTGTTCTCGTGTAACACACGAACCAATAAGCAGGCTCACAGGCAAATGGCCAAATATACCAAAGACCTTATTTTTGTCTTTTGTTACCCTAGTCACGTTCTCTTAAATATTTTTTTGAGTACTTTTGTAATAAATCCAGGCTAAATCTACTCTATTTTCTACATATGGAGGATTAAAAAGGCGACAATTAAATTCCCGTAGCCCAGTACAAATAATTTAGAAATATTGAAAACAAATTAAAATTTTAACCAATGTTATATAAATGAAGCTTAAACGAATATAGACAACCTCAAAAATTCCATTTTATGGAAGACGATCAACGATGGCGTCTACTTGCACTTGAGTTGCTTACTTAACCTGACGGCGGGGTTTGAGCCAATTTGACCCACGACATTTTAAGACTTGTGTTTTTCTTAAAATTAATGTGCAACATTGCCATACTTCTCAGTAGCTGGTGATAATTTAATGTGTCAGTCAGTCATATAGACGCGGCCAAACACAAAAAAAGTTAAATATGAACCAACCACACACATATTTAACGTCGTAATTTCGGGTCATTGTTTAAAAACAGTTCATTTTGTTATTTTCAGATTTCTTACAATTATGAGCAAGTAAATCCGCGAATAGCAACGGATTTTATCCATTTTGCAGGAATCCATCTCAGAATATGAAAATATTTCGTCACAAAGTGAAGAAGAAGGAGATCACCTGAGCGTTCGCAGCCAAGAAAGTAACACCGACCAAGACGCATCCAACGACAATAGCGACAATGAGCCCCTGATTGAACTACGCCTTCAAACACATTCCTCAACATTTAAATTACAGCAGGATTTGATACTAATTCGACTAGCAAACACTTCTGAAAGCTGGGTACGAGCATCTTATTTTTTTTTTTGGAAAAGATGGGAACATGTGACAGAAGGCACCTTTCCGCCAGTTCAGAATATTATTTTATTATGTTTATATGCTATTATATGTGTGTATATTTATATGTACATATATATGGGAGGGCACGGGCGCGCTTGTGTGTGTGTACTTTTTGAAAGGTCAATCTAAACAGAAGAAATTAACACTAAATATTTCGTTTTTCATACTAAATATAAACATACTCACAGATTAAGAAGCGCTTATTCAGCACTGTCGTACGACATTATCTTGCGTCGCAACTTGTTGTATTTTCTAATGAAGCCGATTAATTGTTGACTGTACGGTATAAATGTATTACCTCATTAAGCTGTAACTTATTCATCTACTTATGATGCTTATGTTCGCACATGTCGTCTATATTTATCTTCCGCACGTTCAAAACAGTCCTAATGTATAGATCAACATCCATCTATTTTCACATTTCTCTCAGGTAGCAGTCGATATTCGCAATATTAATCATATTTACGCACTTCTTGTATAATATTACGCGGTTTATTCTTCTTTGAAAAATACGACGTTAATGACCAAAATCGCATTCGAATTCAGGTTATCCTTTTTATAATTTTTTTGCTACACTTGCATTTCATGTTACAAGATGCTTGTATCTTTTTCAGATGACAACAAAAATAATCTGGCGGAGAAATTAATTCAGTTGTTGAAGAATCAGCCACATTTTGCAGTTTTTCATTTCTTTGGCCTAGACCAGAAGATGATCTAGGTTTTTGATGAATGAAGAAGTTTTTGCACTACCTACACCATAGTTCTAATTCAGTTTTAGAAATATTGACCTAAATTGATTGAATAAGTGATTCAAGTGTTATTTATATACAGTTTTGACTTTCTTTTTACCTTTCGAACTTTCCATGGATTTTTGCACCACTTAGTATATGTTTTAACGAAACAGTTTAAAAATGTATCGAATATATTTAATTTTCATATCTGCTTATAAAAACTAGGAACCAATTTTGCTGGTATTTTTATTCTCATTTTAAGAGTTACAATCATCGTAGTAAACTGTATTTTATAATAGATTACAAGACTAAAGAAATAAGAGAAATTAGACTTGCGCTAATTAAATTGTCCGAAAACTAATGGAAGAGCAACATAAAGTTATATCCTAACTCAGCTTCGCTCTATACTTGTGTCATATTCTTATTAAAAAGAGGTTACTAATTATCTTATTTATATAAATATAATTTCGTTTCTGATCATTTTCCAAACTATTTCAAGTTTATGTTTAATAAATTGTACTAAAAATAAAAATGTTGAGAATAAAATTATGCTGACAGCTGGGTATCCAGGAAATTACGATCGAAGTTTGGTCAAGTGGTTGAAGAGATCCCATCATTTGGTAGTCAACATTTTTTTTAATTTGCGATCAACCTTAAAAGTTTCTAGCAAAATTTTAATCGATTTGTTGATTGAATACAAAGCGGAGCATTTTGTTACAGAAGAAAATGATATCACTGTGTCATTAATGATTATTTTTGTCTTGCAGAACCTTGCATTCTTATGCGGAATTTTGGCAAGCAAAATATTATCGACGAAGGTATTCTCAATTGAAACAAGTAGCAATTTAATTTACGTGTCAAGTGTGCAAGCATAAAACACTAGTACGTAATTACTCTCTCATTTTTTCGGTTCAGCCCTAACAAGGTAAGAAGACGCATAGAAAGTTCTACGGGAAAAATTTTGTTTCTGGTCGGATGTCATTGAAACATGACATAAACACTCTTCAACTCAAATAAATAAAAAAAAACATTTTTGAAAATTCAATTCTTAAGTAAAAAATTTTCTGTGGTGTAGAGATCAGAAAAGATTTTTAAAATTCAGCAATCCTAAATTTTAAACTGCATAAAGATTGTAATACACGAATAGTCAAACACGTACTTTAATAATTTTAACAATTTAATATGATAGGAAAAATTTAAGGAAAATATTCCAACAAATTTATAATTAACAATATTAGACGTACATTTCACATATAACTCAATGTCCATGAATAAACATATAAATACTAATATGTATGTAGGTAAACCTTATTTGCTCAAATTTTGTCATTTCGATTATGGCTGCAGCTTTTTCTATAGCACAATAATGACACTGGAAAATTTCGGTAAGGGAATCGTGTATTCTTATATTTTCGCTTTGCAGTTTTTCTTCTTAAAGATAAAATAACTAATACCTTGCTATTACATTGTGCACATAGCTTTTTTTAACGTTAATAATATGATCGTGGTAAATATAATGATGTTGCACTTGTGCGCGCTAACGGTTAATTTTAATTATGAGATATCATGGAACATCGTGTCATCGTGGATAGTTTCTTTCCAAATTACCCTTATTCGATATTAAAATTCTCAATTATCATCTTTATACTGTGAACAAAGCTGTCATAAGGGGCCGTGCCATAGCTTATTCGAACTCCTGTGAGACCACACCACGTGTGAGCAAAAACGCGTAAGTTTAAAATTTGAATTTTATTAATTTGTCCAAAAAAAAAATGTAAAATATTTTTTATTCAAATTTAGACTATTCTGTAACAGACGCACTTATATATTTCTGTACTGTGGTTTTAATTGTCCTTTTATTAATAAATGTTAAGTACAAAAGTCTCTTAGCGAAGGAGACAAAATGTGATTTCTTTTTAATTTTAGTCATTGTTTGTATAAAAACTTATATTATGAAAGTACAATAACATATTAAAAGTATAACTTAATGTCAACAAGTATTAAATAAAATAATTATTATATTTGGAAACCATGAATTTTATTATTCGCTTCATTTCAGGGCAATTATTTTTATTTTATTTTTATTTTTAATATTAAGTGTCGAAACGATGGAAAAACTCAATACATTTTTCATGTTCGAGTAAATAATTAATTAGGAAATTACGTAAAATTATTTGGGAACCAAAAAAAAATTAAAATAAAAGCAATATGATAAACATTTCAAGCAAGTGGTCAAGGAGTGTGTCATAAGTTATGTCTTTAATTTGTGAAGTATTAGATATTAGTTTCAGAAAACTATCATGTTACTTGAAAATTCATGTTATTTGAAACTTTTTTTGACAAAGATTAAAACTTTAAATGACAGAGGAAACGAAAAGAAGAAACTTAATTCCGTTTCGAAGAGAATAAAACCAGATACGAGTTAATTTATTTTTTCAAAATATCGGTATCAGACACACTTAAGTAAAAAGGTAAAATTTTAAAATCAATGTTTAGTAACAGAAATTTTAAAGAGCATTTTCCGATGGAGTCTTCAAGAATATCTTGTGGAACAAACCTATAATAAAGTTGTAGGATTGATCTGTCTATATATTGAAGGAATTTTTTAAAAAAATGATGTAGTGGTACGTAATAAAAGTAACAAAATACTAAAATATGGTTATCAAAATATGAATCTGTTCGTCTCGTTGTTTGTTTGTCACAGATTTTGTTTGAACACGCATGACGTAGAAATTACTTACAAAAAAACCGACAAAATTTACGTGAAATATCTAAGTATTGAATTAAATTAATCTTCAATTTTTATTTCATCAAAATCGATTGTCAATTAGAAGATACGCGAATTTGTTGTTTTAAAAAACTCATTTACATTGCTTTATTACAACAACAATACAGACGTGCCTAGTTTCTGGATGTGTGGTAACTACACATAGGTATATTATAAACAAAAAAATTACATGTGGTATGTATTCCTTACAGCTTAATTTCTTTCGAGTTTGTTTAAAGTCTGTTGTTAATATTTTTAATCTATTAATTTGGTATATTTACCGTTAAGCTGTGTCATTTTTATTATTACTTACTTCATTGTCTATACGTATAACTGGATTATAGAAATAACTTGTTTATAAAATACAGGTATTTACATAAAAATATTTACGGAAATATAACAATGGTAACAGAACACAAAAATATTATTTTTGGAATACCTGCAGAATTATAGCAAATGCAGGTACGTGATTTAATCTTACAGTTGTTAAATAATATTTTCTGTAGGACTGCACGCTGTCCACTGACAGGTAGAACTATTTCTATACTGGAACCACTGTGGACGATGAGTGGCTGGTTATAATGTCAGTGCGATAAAGTGTTAAAAGAAGAATCAAATCGGAACTTTTCATGATATCTAAGAAAACTTTATCATGAGCTGAAATATTCATTGAAAAACGTACAAATCTACTTTTTAAACATTAAATTAGGCAGTTGCTTTTGAAATAAGTCCCTAACAATATTGTGAAACAATTTGTTTTCTTCTTTGATCCATAAAAGTTCTTGAAGCAATAAAGCACCACTTAATCAATGTTTTTATGTTAATAGAACGTGTGTACGTATTATGAACCAATTTGTAATATTCCGGTTTCCGTCCCAGAAAGAAACAGAACACTCCTTAGAGGATAATGATGCAGTAATCCGGTAAATTATTGTTTAATTTATATTAAAAATTGCGTTAAATATAAAGTAAGCACCTCTTCTAAATAAATAAAAGGATGTGAACATTTTCATTACATTGGCTGTGTCGTGTATTATTATCCTTCCGTCTGTATTACCATTGTCCTTCTTTGAAGTCGCATTCTTAATAGATTTGATATGTGTTAATCCAAATTATTATTTTTCATGCAAGACAAATACATGTAATCGATATTTAAAATAATTTGAAAATTATACACGCAACCTATTTTTAAAAATATATGACCTTTTTATTAATTGTTCGTTTCTTTCGTTTTAATAAACGTCTATAAAGAGATGAATCTTAAAGTGACACCCCTTAAGTGCCTCCACCTTTTAAGCAGAACAATAAATGCTTTCTTTAGTTACTTGTAACTATTTAGATTTGAATAAATGTGAACTTGAATTACGAAATATTATCGTGATAAGACACTTATCAACATTGTGGAACTCTACCAGAAACAAAGAAAATATTATTCTCTATTTATCTTTACTGTGTTTTCCAAAGTGTAAAGAAGCGAGGATGTCCATCAGGTACTAATATTTATGCAGGGCATGAAGAATTGCTTAAGCTTTAAAATACTCAAATATCTATTACCTTAATTAACTCCAACTGATGGAGTTGTAAACAATATTAATTGCGATATTAGTTACCCCACATTACAATTAAATGATCGTTTCTTTGACCGAAGATAGTCAAAGAAATAATCAATTCCACATTGCAATTTTTAAAAACTATGAAATGGAACCAATGCAAAGTATATTAGACATGTTCAACATTTTTTGTAGCTCAAGAAAAGTTAAATATAAATCAATTAGCTTTAATAGTGTAATTGTTTTCTTCAGTAATTTTTCCCTGGTATTGTTGATATTTATATAGTCTGCTTAATGTTTAATATTTTATTGTTTTTTTCTAGCTGAAAAAAAAGTCTTTTCCAATCATAATATAATAAACTGCATATTGGTAGGTTATTGCACACTAACACATAATAATAGCAGACTATCAACGTGACCTTTCGAATTTTGGCAAATATGGCTTTGGATTAAATCCAGGTAGAAAAATAATAAAATTCGCTTGTAATGATTTCTGACCTCCATATAATAGGGAAAGAAGAGACTAAGCCTAATAGTAATAAGATTATAATTCTTATAGACGCTTGGAATATAATTCTAGGTTTATACGATCCTAATTCTTTCAAAGTCATATAATAAGAAAGTGCCACGACAGAAGTTATTGTCAGTTCTAATTTTACGTTTTTGTGTAGAGAAGTTAAGATTTGAAAAATTTAGTATCTTGGTCTCTATGTAGAGGTGAAACCCGTAGATCGTAGGCAAAATGCCGATCAGTTTATGGTTGATTAAGCATTGCGTGAAATTCTTTCACTATTCTAACTAATACAACAAATGCAAAGATGTATTTGTTAATTCTCCTTCCGCGTAACGTTTTCAACGAAACGAGATAAAGCTTTAAAATAAATTGTCTTCATTAATATTCCGTCTCTTTATTTCGTTAATATGGAGTTATTTCGTAGTCGTTTGACATATTGTGTTCAATTGTTTATTATTTATTTATCGTATATAAAATGTGATATTTTTAATTTCCCGCGTAAAGCAAGTTTCTTTGCGTGTTTCTTTGATAATAGACTAGAATATATTACTTTTATCAATATTTTAGCGCTATACATAGACATAATTAATAAAACCCTTTTATTCCTTATATGTTTTAAAGATCCGTTGTTTTAAATAAATGTTATTCCTAGAATTAATTTTTTTTACTTCGTTTGTTATATGTTTTGCTGCTTGCTTCGATTTAAAACGTATATTAAAACGAAATTTTTACGAAATATGGGCTAAAAAATTTAATCCCACATTAAAATTTACAGAGAAATGCAATTTTATTTTTACCTATGAATGTAAATATATTAAGTATTTGCAAAAAAAAACTTAAGTGGAGTATCCATAGTCATTTAGCTTGTAATTTGTTAAGCCAATCTAAACTAGATATGCTGTGATTGGATGAATACATAAGTTGAATATATTTGATTTGTTAATATTTTGGTTGTGACACACACGGGGATAATTACGAATAATTCGTATTTCACATACAATGAAGGCAGCTAAATTTGTTAGCATACTTTACTTGTTTCCTGATATGATTACCATAGTTTAGAGAAAATAAATATATTTAATGTAACAAATAGAGAGAACATCTCCGGCATCATAATACGTCCACCAGTTCTACAGAAGCTCGAAGAAAATGTTAGCACAGCACAATACGTCCATGTGCTTTTAGTAATAAAGACGTTCATGCGATTTTACATTCCCCATTGCCCTAATTGCTTTCTCTCTAACCATAAACAAAATAGCTATAGTTAAAAGGGCGAGGCAGATTACAATTTTAAGAAATTATTTATTTTATTTCTACTTGACAGTGAAGAGCGTCACGTAACTTTGAAAAGATACGTGCTAAGTCCTTACAAATGAAAGCTTTCCGCAGTTTTTTTAGTCTTTTTGTAATCACCTGCAATTTCCTTAGGAAATGCGATCATACATTGATTGATAATTGAAGCATTCTTCATCCACAGATAAAGGTTTCAAAATGTATGATCGACATAAAACCAAATTATACTTTTCTATCTGATGAACGTATAAATTTTACTTATGTGTGAAATCATGTCATGTGTAATATTCTTTTATTGATTACTCCAATTGTAGATAAATAGTCTACGTGTCACAAATAGTGACGTGTCCCCAATATAAGATGACACGTGGGCTATATGTTCCAGTTGTATTATTGATTCCTTACTTATCGTAAAATATAGCGTGTCCTTGAACCTTGAAATATAAATTACTGAATTACCAATAAAATATTAAAGGTGATCGGCGGGTTGACACATCCCTCCCTAGGGGTGACAGGAAAGGTCATTAATATTCTGTTATTTTTAATACACGTTAGCAACAATCATTATGCTTTTTGAATTGAATAACCTCTAAAATTGGAGCTAAAAGTACTATAGTTCCATGGTTATTTTATTCTGGTACTTCAATTAGTACACATCAAAACTAATTCATTATACTTTATTTAAATAAACAACTAAATTTAAAAGAAAATATAATCTGTATCTCATATAAAGAATAGTTCTCATAGGAAGGTAAACATTCTTTGGCAATTTCGAACAAACAATAATTCAAACGTATATTTGAATGCTCAGTATATAAATATATATGTATATATATATATATATATATATATATATATATATATATATATATATATATATACATATATATATATATAGATATATATATACATATATATATATATATATATCTAAAGTTTTATAACTACAGAAAAGTTTTTATTTTTTACCAGTTTTTGTCTTTGCGTTTTAATTCTTTCTTGGATAGGCTTATTTCAAAACTTAATTATGTACATGGATGATGCTTAGTTATATTAACATTTTTATATCACGAGTTGCGCGATCTTTGTTATGGACCAGTGTGTTGCTGAAAATATAGAAAAATATGTAGAAATTTCGATAATAGAGAAAAAAACTAAAAGAGTTGACATCACGTGACAGTTGTTAAAACCTATTGCTTTATCGATATATCTCGTACCATCTTTAAAATGGATTCATGGTTTCAAATTAACGTCTTAAATAATTAAAAAGTTTTTCCCTTTCAAATCTACAATCTTTTGGGTAAAAGATATACGAGCAAATTAATGTATTTGTGTATTTATTTAAAATACACAATACTTGTTTGTTATTTACTGCGGATAAAACTTTCCAAAAATGTTATTGTAATTTTGGTAAAAGATGTTATCTTTTACTAATAAATTGTAGTAATATACTTATATACATTTATATACTAAGGTGGTAACGTGAATATTTGACTGAGTCTTATTTCTTCTGCGATTCCTAGCTTACGACCAGAGGAGGAAGGCTATATCTGAACCAATACATCGTTCAGCGTCACGCGGTTTCGGCATAATTAACGTGTTTTTATCAAACACCACTTTAAATGAACAAAATTAACGAGTTTGTCATCATTTAGTAGTGTAGTGCTAGCTGGCCTTAGTATCAGGACCTGAGGAGTCTAGTGTAAAGATTGATTTAATAGTATCAAAAACAGCTAGGACACATCATTTTAGTTCTGAAGAGCCACAGTTAAAAACATCCGAAATTTACAGATGATGTAATGTGTGTTGCCGATAGCGGAGATACTAGTTACCTCGATAGTGGACATGCTAACATAAGCAAAGAGTTCTTTTGTCGTGCAAGACATCTTTGACATAGCTCTTATGACTTATTTAGCACCACTTAGTAAGAGATAGTAAGTGGATACAGTTGGAAAGTTTAAGGAAATAAAATGAATAAAGAACAAAGGATATTATAGTAAGAATATCATAAAATTATTCCTGATTAATAGTTTCCTTCCACAGTTGACCATGTTTGGCGACGGCTGGCTTCTATCAAAGTCAAGCTTTCGGTCTAGAGATCTTAATTAATGTGACTAACGTCTTTTTAGGCGTTGTTTTGAACTTTTCGGGCAGCCCCTCTTTTCTGTCAGAGAAATTTGGGTGGTGAACGATTCGATTTCATTCAACAAATGTAACCAAACTATAGTAGTATGTAAATAGACTAATCGTTATTACTGTCTACGGGTAGATATAATCAGATTGATAAAATGTCGTCTGTTCAATTGCATAATTGTGCATCTGTTCATGTTATTACAACGTGGCAATGTAGAGAGGGATTTTTAGAAACAAGAAAAACTTTAGCTAAACACATTTTTATTCAATAATTACTGGTTTTCTTAGGTAACCTAGATATAAAGTAAATCTTTTGTAATAGTGGAACAAATTAATTCAATGAAAGTGTTAGCAATCGATATGATATGTTGGAAAATAAGTAAGAGACAAGGCGTTTTAACAGCCTTCAAATGTTAATGAGTTGGGAAACGGCTTATTAAAACTAATGTGTAAATTAATTAAAATTTCAGTTTATATCAAATCAAGTTATCGTTTTCACGGTAAATAAGGAATATTTCTAGAATGATTTAATCGTTTAAGTTTAGGATCACATGAATTTTTAATCTTCAACTTTAATGAAGTATCGTACGGCCGGTTAATCCTAGCCCAGTTAGTGATAGAAGTTGCGTTTTATTGATATTTATGTATACCCTTGTGACATTCAGGCTGAATATATTTAATTGGTATTAACATTTTTAAAGTATATAAGGGATAATAATTATTAGAGCCGAAATTCTTTCATAAATAGGTTACTTTATATTTTGTACGTGGTCTGTACGAAATATAAAACTGATCTGTTATATTATTGGAAAAAATAATAATGCGATTAAAGGCATTAAAGATGCCATATTAAAGTAAACAGATTTGCTATATGTTAATTCCCCCCCCCCCCACGCTCCTTCCGTGTTTAATACGCACTGCCTGCTCAACTCAAAATCATTATCTAGTTTCTTGATGAACTTAATTACGATAATAAAAATTGTTCTCTCTTGAATGCATTGAAAATATTTCTAAATATTTTAAGACATTTCAACGAGCAACGTCTTGTGACTCGTATATGTTGTATTATTTTTTGTAACTTTACTGATTTGTCGATATTACCCTATCAAGAGGTCTGTAACATAACTTATAAAGGATTA
This sequence comes from Druceiella hillmani, assembly GCA_039881145.1. Classification (NCBI taxonomy): domain Eukaryota; kingdom Metazoa; phylum Arthropoda; class Insecta; order Lepidoptera; family Hepialidae; genus Druceiella; species Druceiella hillmani. The sequence goes on along the minus strand of JAYKKI010000072.1, from coordinate 10,778,874 downwards.
TCCACTATATTCATTGTCTTCCATGCATCCAAATTACAAGTAGACAATTGTTACTACTTATTAATCGATTGTTTCATTATAGACGATGCAATGTTTAATACAATTTGCCAATACTTATAGAACATCCCAAGAGCTTACATTTAAATGGCTCCAAATATTAGTACAAATATCTTTTTGCCCGGGTATGATTAATAAAAAGGCGTATTAGAAAATTACAATTTTATTGCTTATAAATACGTCGTATCTATGTTCCTGATTTTATCACGAGCATGTGTAACTCTTTGATTTTTATTTATTTTCTTACATATTATAAAATTTCGTTGTTTTATGGTCGTCCTATCTATGACGTATAAATAGCACGCGGGAAAAACACAAATATTTGTACTTACGAATAACTTCAAATATTAAAAACGCTAAGTAAAATCAATAATCCTTGTTTGATAATGAGCCAATTTGTCGTAGTTGTGTGTCACATGTGCATTAAATATCAAAATGCTGTAAATCCTCTGAATATCATGGCGTATATTTTACGTCATTTTTAAAATCTATCTTCTTTGTAAGGAAATATAATATTACCGCGATATGAAATACAAGTAATTCTATAGAGCAGGAGTTGCAGTGACTCGATACGACCAATACGAACAATTTCCGGAAGTAATTGCTGATATTGTGTTTTAATTACCAGCGGAATGAGATTTATTTATTGGCAAATATCGTAAAATATTTCAAGACGTTCGCTATAAAAAACCTGTCAAGTATGAGTGGAAATCGCACTATGAGGGTTCTGTACACATTTAAGCGTTTATGGACATTTAATGGAATATAATATTCGTATTTAACTATTTAAGCAATTTAAATTTTTTACAATGAAAATGTATTGCCTACTATATCATTCACAGGCGCAGGTTTAAAAGAAATATCTGTTATAACCACAAATTAACAATTTTTGAATATTTTTTTCCTTAATTAGACGTGTTTTTAGGCATCTTCTTGATTTATATTCATTTAAATCATGATACCTCCACGCGTTCTTAAAAAAAGCGTCTCGACACGGACAAAGAAGTGATCGTATAAAGGAGAAAGAGATAGAATATACTTAATCTTTTGTAATATTTGTCAAAATTGGGTCTTTAATCAAGCGAATTTCATGAAGAATGTTCTTTTAACTACGTTGCTAACTTTGTCAACTAATTTAATGGTTATGTTAACATTTTAATGATTATATTATCAGTGCAAAATTGTCAAATTATGAGGTCTAAATATCAGTGGCTATATATAGTTATATTAATGAAATTTTAAATTCTATTTAAATTTTTTCCCTTATATATGCAAATTTTTAATTTATCACATGAAATGCGTCTTAAGTCAGAGGAGTGTAAAAAGAGATTCAAAATGTTTTTTTCGGAATATCACACTACTCTCAACACTTTCTAGAAATTATCTGCGCTCCACTACGTGCTTAAATTTCCACGTTGGGATAATATTATACTAGTATATTAAATACCGCGTCTTATCTCGTTCATATTAATTAGTTTATATTTTCCCAAAAAGTATAATTTTAATATTAATTGAATGCAATGTTAATCAATACCCTAGGAATAAGTCATAAAATTATTGCTCGCAACACACTAACGACTCGCTAACGACACACTATCGTTTATGTTTTTGGTATAAAATTTGCATTAATCGTGAAACTAGTAACGTGTAAACTTCATTACTAATTATATGATTAACTGAAGTTTTATTTGTCTAGCATAGATACTCTATGAAACGCATTGATGTTAACCTTTCTTTGTGATTTACAAAAAGGTACACTTGAACTCAAAATAATATGGGAAGCGTTATTATTTTGTCTTTTGTAGTTGTCTTTTATTTTATTGTTTATATTATGATGCTCCCAGTGTTGGTCGTATTTATGATACACAACCTACTTGCGCTACAAAATTTTGATGTTGAATTTGATTTTATTTTCAAAGATTTTAAAAGTAATCACACTACCAGTAAATCCTGTGTGTGACATGAAATGTGCTAATCACATCCCGGAAGATTATCTGGCTTTTAATAAATTTACTAAAATATACACCTTCTTCCAACGAACTGCTCATCGCACAGATCCCACTCATCGCACAGATGTCCATGTGAATCATTTATCTTGAAACCAAAACTGAGCTGAAAGAGAAACTTCTATTTTTTAAGTTCGACGCTTATCAAACGAGGCTGACAAACCTTGTAGTTTGGATAACAATTCCATGGAGCTCTTTTATTTTTAGCCTGGTGTCGTTACATAATTCAGACCGATTCCATGGCAATACCAATGACACGATCACTCTGAGGAAAAGTTTTTGGATAAGGGGGGCAAGAGGATAAAGGACCTTAAGGAGAGCCACCGTTAGTAAATCTTATTATATTTGTACCCTGCTGACTCTACATAATTTGAAACATGGCACCGTTTGTAATATGTAGCTACTAGGAGAACAAATATAAACTACGAGACATTAAACAAAAAAGCTTTTCTTTATCTTATGTGCTCATTATGCACATAAGATAAAGAAAAGCTTTTTCTTACAGGCTGTACACGTAGCGATAGATCATGAATAAAGGAACTCCTAATTCTCTTATGACAAAGAAGAAAAATTGGGTATTAAAATATTCTAAATAGTTAAAGTTTCTAAAAAATTCATTGTGTGGTAAATCGAGTGTGATACTTTTGATCTTGGTTAGATTTTTTATTAGGGGAAAGACGTTTTCTTTAATTTTTTAACCAAATTGATGAAATATCTAAATGTGAGCAAACATCGAGTACAAATATTAAAAATATTTAACAGGGATGGATAGATACATAACATAATCAATCAGGACAGTTAATGAAAATTTATAATGAATATTATCAAGTCTCATATTTCTGTTTATATTAGACTTTAATATATTTTTTAAAAATAGGTCTTGAGGAAAATGGTTTTTATCATTGTTATTATTATTAACAACAAACTTTTGGAATTAATTTTGTTGAGATGAATATGTTACATGTGTATGATGAAAACGTTCAAATGGTCATCAACAATTAAGCCCAGTTTTTTCTTTTTTATTTATATGAAAATCATTAAGTTCAATACGTATTCTGCCGTGACAAAAATAATGAACTTTTGTTAAATAATTTTTGAAAAATAATGCATTCTAAAATATCAAAAAATATATACATGAGGGAATTGAAGATCAATCGTGCACAAGATAATAGGCTTTCATCCATAATGATATCGCATTGGGGAAAATACTTAAATTAAAATTAATTGTGAAAAGATCACCCTTTATTAGAAGTCAATAATAACCATAAATAAAATGGAATTCAACGAGTGCCCGTGCTGATATGAGACTTACAAACGTTATGTTTTTTGAAAGTCGGATGTTGTTAAATTCCATCTCGTTCTATGCGTAGTTTTGTACGTCTTATCTGTCATCGGTCAACCCACTGAGCCAAGATACTTTCATGAAACTAACTTTCTCTGCTTGGATTCTGCTAGAAATCTATTTAAGAAACATTGTTTTTCGACATGATCGACACAATTAATAAAGAATTTCCCGCTCGTTTTTACTGCAAATATGCAGGCCAACACGTCTCAATACTTGACCAATTTTTTTTATTGGAAACTTATCTATGATCCATATATTACCGAAATAGGAATTTTATATAAGTTTATTATAAATAATGTGTAATTTAATTTTATGTTTGACATTTAAATTAATCTGGGTACAATGCATTATCGTCATGCTGCGTAGTTGCATCATGTTACTAGAATATTTTCATAGTACCGTTAACATTTGTAACGAAATAATTTTGGAAATATGTTGATTTATTTTTAATCAAAATTACTTCAAGGGCAAGACTCATATATTCTATAGGATATAAAAATGAAGGAGATTACACATTGTGGAAAATATTTGTGGTGACTCACTATAATTTGTACCTCCCTATGCTGTTGCATTGTTCCCCTGAAATATTTTCTAGCTTCGTGTCGTTCTTAAAGTCGAGCGCAATGCTTAGAAACGGAAGAGTTCTTCTCACATTAATTGCATTTTGCTAAGTAGCAGTAATATTTGGACTTCTGCGATGTTTTTCTTTATAATTATATTTAATTTTCTTCTGGGTCTTGAAGTAAAATTTCCTGAGAGGAATATACAGCGCATTGCAAAGAAAGCGATGCGCCGCCAAATTCAGATCTTAGATATAATTGGTGGTTATTTCATTTATATACTTCACTGTATTTTTTTATTTGAACAAGTTACTTAATTTTCTTTCACATTTGATCAAAATAAACAAGAAACAATTGGTATGCGAGTTCAACCCATGATTGACTTTTTTTTAAATAATTAATACCTTTACTGTAATATTCGGTTTCAGTATTAATATATGTCAATTGTGAATGTACGATTGAGAATCATTAATTAAGCAATTTCTTGAAAAAAGTAACAGTTTTCCTTCGTGTTTGTCACAATTTTATTACGTAATACTATTAAAAAATACATTTACCAGGGAACTCGAATTAAAATCACACATGGACTTATATTAACTAACAACGATACAGAATATAATACTAAACTAAAGGCTAGATACGTACGTATATATTTATAAGGTATTCGTCAAAACACATTCTGTAAAACAAGTTTAAAAGACAATTTTTACAACTGTTCTATATTATAGCCACGCGATAAAAAGAGAGTAACTTAAAGCAACATTGCCGTTTTCTCTCTGTGTGTATTTTAACTCTTTGCCTGCACTCGCGCCTCAAAGAACCAGTTTGAAACTTTTTGTGAATTTAATAGGTAAACCATTTCTTAGATAGTTTTAAAATGTTATGACGAAATATATATCGTACTTTGGACACAACAAAATACCTTATTGTTTATAGTTCAAAGATACCTTATGTTGTCGTGGAGCGGTACTGCAAAATTATCTGTGCCTATTTTTGGATATACTCGTATTTGTGACAATGAAAGATGCCGCATTTATGTTTCTATGACTTATTTTTTTTCATGTCCGAGATAGCGAAAATATTATATTGATAGTAAGTTTTCACAGTCCACAAAAGTTAACACGATACGTCTCAAAGTATTTAATCTAAAATACCTCCTAGCAAGCGTGCGACCAGACAGATTATAAAAATATTTCGAGGTAGGTTCCGATGTCGAAGTGAAAAGAAAAAAAAACTAATTATGTAGTGATGTAGATGGGATATAAACCATTGAAGATATACAGAACACGGCAAAGCTTGAAGGAAACTAGCTTGGAGTAATGACAATTTTTTTGACTTCCGAAAAGCTTGTTTTGAATCCGCCAGCAAAGAGTTAATTGCACGATTTCTGCCATTGACGAGTAATAAAATAATTTTCATATAAAGTAGCCAAAAGCGAACAGTGTCGTATATCAATATATACCTTATAGTAATAAAAATTAATTTTTAGACACATATTGTGAGTGTACGTTAAATAATTTTCGCTTTTAAATTTGTTCATAAAACCTTGAGTTAAATGCACATACATCAATATAAATAAATTCAGTCTTTTAATCCAGATAATTGAGATACGACAATTATGTAATATATTAGCAAACTAACGAACGTCGGTAGCAATGACATTCTCACGTCGAAAAGACGGCACACGGTGAAAGTACCCTTGTCGCTCCTTTGAACTATTTCCTGAAGTGAATCTGTCGCGTCGTTTATATCCGGACCTTGAAACCGAAAGATAATCTTTTAGTGCCAGGAAGACATTTCATAGCCAAAATACATAAATATGGATGCCGCTTTAGGCACGCAGCGTGCATGCGTAGCACAAATTTTTGTTTTATTTTGAAAATCTGACGTACCAAAAATTTATTAAGAGTTTCTCAAAATTAGCACTGTTTAAAAAGTCAAAAAGTTGACAACGAAGATATTAATAACTGCCCATTAACTATGTTGTGTACAATACTATTAATATCATTCGCGAATAAACTACGCAACATTTGAAACAAGGTTTCCACTTCATTTAAGAACTATCGTTTCCAGGGGCTTCGTTTGCATGATTGTAGTTACAAAGTAATTGTGATAAATTAAATCATGCAGCATATTTATTTTTTTTATTTAATATTTAATTTTTTTTAACGATTCAATGATTTGAATGAAAATAAAAACAAACACATTTTACTCAAAACCTGGTGTCAAAGAAAGCTATGTAGCGTTCCAATAAATTACTTCTATCTTTGCCGCGTTGCGACTTTGTTTCGTTTTTCCGTTTATTAACTTTTGTGGTTTAAAATAAGAATTTTTACGAAGGAATGAGGTTTCCTAGAATTAAAAGTAGCCCATGTAATTTTTTGGCTCGCCAAATATCTCTGTGCAAAAAACAAGGTCGATCAGTTTTATAATTGATACGTGCATTTATTAGTAAATTATTAATATATATTTATTAATAGAGTATATAGAGAATTCATAGAAAATTATAATACTCACTGACATCGGGTACAAGTTTCAGTATTATGATGTTTATTTCCAATTCCTGAAACTCGAGTATCAAGTTTTCGCAAACCCTGCAGACTACACCAAAAATAATCAAGCAAATTGTGATGTCCTGTATAATATCAGTCATCCAACTCTGATAAATTATCTGCAACGCGACAGAAGCATTTAAAATACGTTAATTACAATTACCCTTAAAATCAAAAAATAATCATCAGTTAACAAAAATAATAATTACTTTTTAAGAAAAATCGTGTTTTGTCATTTGCGGCCATAATTTGAATTCGATATATATTAACTCGACTCGATGTATACCTGGTAGCTTCATGGTTGTATTTTTAATTTGAATCATAAGAAAATTATTATTATATATACATACATATATATATATATATATATATATATATATATATATATATATATATATATATATATATATATGTATATGTATATATATATATATATATATATATATATATATATATATATATATGTATATCTGAATCTTGATCTGGCGAAAGTTTTATTTTTAGTGACATTCCGACATGAAGTTTTGAGAAAATAGGAGCTGCCTTATTGAAATTTAAATATACAAAATATTTGATGATGAATTATTTATATTTTTATGTTGGCTATATGTTGTTTAATAATATATTAAAAGCCAATATTTTCACCTCATGGCAAATATATCGATCATTTATCAACCATACCCAATAATGGTATTAGTCGAGGAAATCAAAAAATGGTGTTGTTTAAGTTATTTGAATTTTGAAAATAAAAAATATAAAATTTCTGTAATCGCACAACTATAAAAATGAAAGGCGGCAGAAATAACTAGGAATAAAATTTAGCAGATATGAGAATGAGGACTAGTAGATAAAAAACCTGTCAAGCACGAGCAGTACTCGCAACTCTTTATATTTTTCGAACGAAAATGCATTGCCTACTATATCGTTATCAGATTTTTTTTGAAATATGTTTTATTCACAAATTAATTTTTGTTTCGTTTACTTATGATATGAGACCTTGCTTCTTTACAAATTCCATGATTATTGGTCAACAGGAAGTACTGGGAAAGTACGGAATAAATGGCCGTATTTTTAGGGTAGGTTTGATAGCATTGACTTAGAAACTCGATTTCTTTACACCTCCAACGGACTGTAGACCTAAGTATTTATTATTAGTTTTAATTTGATACCTCTACGTGTTCCCAAGGAAAAGAGTATTCACCGACCGACAGACGGGCAACGAAATAATCCTATAAAGTTTCCTTTTTTCTTTTTGAGTTACAGAATCGAAAAAATGGAATAAAAACGGCATGAAGTAACATCGTATTTAAGGTTGATTATATATTTTCTGATTCAATCTCCTAGGATAAGCAAAATGTAAATATAAAGGTGCGTTAAAGTTAGTACTGTACAACAATCTGGTATAAATTAATTATAAAAGTATGTACAGGTAGTACTTACCCCTTGTTTAGATAAATCTATGGCACGTTGAATTCCGAATATCGAAAGACAGAATATAGTAACCACATAATGCATCATCTGAAATATTTAGGTACGATATTTAAAATTAATCTTATTAAAGAAAAATATACAATAACATTTTAATTATGCCTTATTTGACCTGAAAGTTAAACATTTTGTTTAAATTACTGCACAGTTTTAACAGTATTATAGTTGCATTGGGTAGAACAGTTAAACATTTTGGATCATTTGTGAGGTCAAAATAAATATTTCCGTTAAATAAATTGTCGGGTGGTATATCGATACCGGACATATCATTCAGTAATAATTGTTGTCTGGTGCGTTTTAAATATGCATTGATTGTTTTTAACATTTCAATGAGAATTTTTCTCAGTATGCACATTAATACCATTTCAAGACTGTGTGCCATTGTAGATAAACGAGCAAGCCAAAATATAAAATCAGGGTTTTGATGCCATAAAAATATGTGAAATATCAAATTTGTTAAAATCAAAATAAAAATGAAAGAAAAGGTGCTAATTCTTGTTAATAATTTAAATTTATCAATGCACTGATTTTTAAAATTTTCACTATAATAAACCGAAAATCCATTGAAAGTTATGATCCACTCAGAGAAAACATTTTTTAGCCAGATGCTGTCGAGTGTAAGTAAGAAAAACATAATTATGAAATTTAAGAAGAAGATAGCCGGCAGCACTGTATGGGAATACACTAAAGGTACAAGTCTAGATGTGTTTAATAGATAAAAAATAAGCATGGAAAAAAGAAGGGTCAACGTATAGATATTTTTAAGTTTCCCTTTCATGAATTTTGCATCATTTTCACCAGAATATCTATTGATTCCTAAAATTGATTGCGCAATGAGTATGCTTCCAATAGATTTTTCAATTATGCTTATTTTCTGATCCATCTTGTTGCGTTTATTTTATGACTACAAGTGGACGTGTAACCAGGCAATGAAACAATAGACGAAAAATTCGACGAGCACTCATTTTAATTAATTAATTTATATTTTCACGTTCATGTCAATCAATATCGAATATTAATACACACTTTACGAATGTATAATAAATAAATGGTCCCATCAAAAAATAATTAATTTTCGTGAAACCTTCGTAGCCTTGGAATTATTAATAAGCACCATGCATTGGTGAACTCCGCAGTAATGTTGTCGATACTTTGAAGACATCTCAGATAGAATATTTTTCTGTGGTTTCTCTAGATATACTACATCCGATAAAAAATGTGTCAAGTGTAGAAGGCAGTAAATTTAAATTTACTTCAATACAAATTGTTGTGCTGTGTATTAGCAATCAAACTATATGCAAGAATCTGTCTATTTCTATTCAAATTGTTTTCTTTATAGCCAAGGTTCTAAGTTCTATTCGTTATTAATGAAAAAATAATTACTTATGAATATATTGATTATTTGTTTTCATAAATTTAAGTCACGGAATTAAACAAAGAGGATGTGATACTCTCGATATCAGAGTACAGAGATGCGGTATTTAAGTAAACAAATTACTTTAGGAGGAAAACATCAGATTCAGTAGAAAACTTGTATTTCAAAATTTGTCGACATCTGCATTGACATTTCTCTCCATTCGTCAAAAAAACCTATATAATCAGAGCGAGTCAACAGAATGTGGAAAAAATTTTGCGTGATCTGCGTAAAAACATTTACAGAACAGGACATGATGCAAGTTTAAATTACTAATAATGTGTTAATATCTTTGAACTGGTGTTTCTCTCGGTTTGAATACCGATGCTATTAGGCTATTAATTTTTTTCGTAATCTTTGTACATCGATTATACGTTATAATATTTATAAATCGATTATAAGCTATTAACGTTATAATAAGCTATTCAATTGTCACATGCACAATTTTGAATGTATATTAACTGAGATCTTGATAAGATTTCAGACATTTTTATTGGCTGCGTGTAACTGATCCAAAAGCTTTTCTAAGTTATGCTTCCATTTAGATACAAAAGAGAATGTAACATAATATACCTTTTGACTTCTTGTAAATTTAATACAGTTACTTGGTTCTAAAAAAAAGAGGTTACCTGGAACGATTATCGAAAGTTTTGAAAATGGGCAATTTTTTAGATTTTGATGTGCTCTTTCCGAATTTCAACTTTCCCAACTCGGATATTTGCCGCTCGCGCCTCCATATAGGAAAAATTGCGCATAAAAGTAGTTCTGGCAATATCTATTTTCAGGCCCATTTTGCGATAAAAATATTTGTAAACAAAATTAAACTAGAAAAAATGTCCTACAGTTTATGTAATAACCTTTTATTCGTCAATAGTTTTGGGCGTGTAAGCGCCGTAATCCATTATACATCTACGCCAACACAAGCCATTTAATTTGAAATCTAAAAACTATAACTAACAATAAATATTTTACTATGCGTTAAAAAACCGGTTTGCTATAACCTGTGGAGTCTTCCACAGCCAAATGTTCTCGAGTCCATAGATATGCGTTTTCAAAAAAAAAATTCGAAATTGAGCCTCCTAAAAATGTAATGTTACATTCTCTTCGTCCACAAGTATAAAGGAATGCGTCGCCTTTGTTTTGAGCCCTCCTCTCTCATTTCTACGAAATATCTACCGACAAAGCTCAATAGAAGTATTTAGTCTGAATCATCAGTACACCTCTATGGTTTTACAGGATCATTTGCATTTACAGAGACATGGCTTTTAATAAAGTAAACTGTTTTATTCGTGCTCATCCATTGCAAGAAAGTGAAGGGATTGAAGTGAAGGGAAAAGGGTTGGAGAATTTTCTTAAGTCAAATATTAAAAGAAAGCACAAGTGTAAACTTTTTGAGCGACTGAGATCCACATTGATTCACGATGTATGTCGAAAACGATACAATAATGAGCAGGTAATCGCTGCATCCTTGCGTAAAGGAAGGGATGTCACTTCTCAACCACAACTGAAACCTACGCGCCCAACATTCTCATTCAGAGATCATTGTTTTTGTGCGCCGCTGAGATTATAGCGAAACAAAAATATACGTGCTTGTGTGATCGTAATATCGTGTATAGTATACGTAAATTATCGATGAAAATAGTATTTTAGAGCTTGCTCGAGCTTGTAATAATGATTGGGGTCGAGCGATTGTTGAGCGTCTCAAGCATGTTAATGATTATCTTGCAGCTTATGCACATTATCAACATTCGTGCATAAAATAATTGTACCAAGCATCACCGACTGAAGAAATTAAAAAAGAGGTCCCTTTGCAAACGAGATCAATACTGCGATACAGCACACTTATTCTTATCTCGAGCAGAATTCCGAAGAATTCCAGTTTTCTCTGGACGAACTAATCATCAAAATTGAAGATGATTACAATTCACACTTAAAATTGGTGGAAACAGAACTTCTCAAAAAATGTGTGACGATATTTTAATTGCCGTCCCTGTCAATAAGCTGTGGTTTGTTTCCGAAATAATTGATTCTATTTATTGACGGAAGCCTGGTACAACCAAAGAAGTAATAACAAGACAGAAGAACGTCGGCGTATTGTAACAATAGCACAGCAATCGGTAATAGAGGATATTCGCTCTAGGGTATACGAGACAAAATTTTACCTTCCATCAGATAATTTTTTTCAAGAGGTTGAGTCAGATACACATGACATTTCACGCGTCTTCCTGGATGACGTGATTTTTAAGAATAATCGTGCGTCTCTGACGATTCGATCGGTGATTCAGTGATCGGGGGATTCGGTATGTGACGTTTCGATGACCTCACAACACCTGGCCCATCAAGAACAGCGAAGAGAAGGAGAATGTGTTAAATTTTGGAATAGTGTGTTGCATGTGGATTAGTCCTACTGAGGATACCACGATAAAAAAACGCGCTGCTTACTCTACCTTAAGGTGGTGTGGAAATGATTTTTTTTGAGCAAAACGCATGTTGAAGGCCAAAATGCGTTTGAGAGGCTCTCGTACGCTAAAACTATTGATTTCACGAAAAAAAGGTCATCGTATAAATTATAGGAAATTTTCTGTAGTTTAATTTTGCATGTAAATATTTTTATCGTAAAATAAGTCGGAAAATAGACATTGTCAAAAAACTGCTTTTAGGTGCCATTTTTCCAATGTGGCGGTGCGAGCGCCAAAAATGTGAGGTGGCAAAGTTGAAATTTAGAAAGAGCACATCGAAATTTATAAAATTAGCTATTTTTAAAACTCCTGGAAAACTTTCCATGTAAAATTACCGATTGATATCTTCATTACTTGTTTTCATCGATGTACATCTTACTATAAAAGTACTGCCTAGTCTGTTTTAAATATTATGTTGTTAAATAAAATTCCGCTTTTTATTTTTTTCTTCAAAAAGATTAGCTTGTTGTACCAAACAAAATAACTTGTCCAAAAAGGTTTTATGTAAAAAGCGAATGGAAAATTAAAATCCATAAAATATACACGCTGAATCGATTAGCCCTTTTCATAATTTAGTTAGTAAGCGTGACCAACTAATCAACTTTATTTTTGAGATATTGTGAAAAATGTCGCCAACTTTTTATTCGAATTTAATGAAGCAAAAATAATAAAAAATCACTATAATTTTACATAGATTGTAGCAGAAAACTCCAGCGGTTATTTCAAATTTCATAGTTTTTGGGATATTTTTGGTCTGTGAAATATATACTTGGTTATCAACGTGGCGAAAAGTAATATTATTGTTGTCAAATAACTTTCCTGATAGATATACTATGTTATGATAAATATTTTTGTAGGCTTAAATAGGTAAAGAATTTTTGTAGTCAGGATCCTATTTGTATTTAACAAGTTTTATTTCGAAAAAAACATGTCTCCCCTCTAATCTTCTGAGTTAAAAAAATAATAATTTTTTTTCTTTAGCATATTTCCAGTTCCACTGTGAAGCCAATGGCTTTAGCTATGGCAGAACAATAACAACGATTGAAAAAATTAAATTGAGTAATTAAATTAACCACATATTTACCCAATTATTGTATTAGATTCGGCTAAGAATTGTATGGATATCTAATCTTTTTTAGGTTACAATATACGGGCGTGCGCGTCATTTCTCTTGTTATTTATGACATGTTGTAATCGGGACAAAATGTCAATTTTGAAAACCTAAAGTTTTGCTTTCAAAACCGGGTTTTGTTGGCATGTAATTAGAAAAAAAGTAATGTTATATAATTTTGTTTCAAACACCTTAGAAAATTTTATTTTCGTAGGTCGGACTTTTGTCTTTAAGGAAGCAATTAATTCATTTTTAATGCTGTAAAAATAAACGTGTATTACAAAAAAATAAATAATCCGGAAGCAATAATACGGGGAACAACTGAATTTAGTCGTGTAGTATAGTTGGTCGTGTACTTATAGGGTAATTCGTATGCCTGAAAGTCAAAATGATTTTATACATTCGTACATTTCTTATTTTGTGCACATAAGTACAGAGCACACACTTAAAGTATGCATATCAATAATTGAAAAATTTAAGTTAGCATATCAAACATTGTACATCATTTAGTAGATTATTGCAATGGTTTCACATTTACACTTTTTGAACTTACATTGTCAAAATTATCCTAACTCTACACGTGCATCATACTCCATTTAATGATTTATGACAGTGTGTGATTAATTGCACGTGTTTGAAGTATACGAGAATCATATTTTAAGGGACCATTGCTGATACTAGTGACACTAGTGGTCCAGCGTTTCACCAGGAGTGAAGTCCAAGGGGATTACAATGTTTATATACCAACGCAATCCAATTTGTTGGAGAATTTTAAATGGAATCCTTATAACGACAAAAAGACCAGAAAATTGATCATTTAACTCAACCAGAATGCATTTCATCATCTGCCAATATTATGTGAAATATTATCAATAAAGTTTTCATGCATTGAAAGTAGTATTGTACTTGTATGGTATACGCCATAACCATGCTGAGAGTTTAGTCTCATTTAAAATTTGCCTTAAATAAGTCCTATTGTCTACCATACAGTTAAAATTAGTTTGTACAACAAACTAATTAATTAGCTTGTTTCACAACTTTAATACTGCAAATTATGGTAATCATGACAAACGTCAACTTTAGTTCTAGGTAACTAAAATTTAATTAGTTTGTTTCGCAAGTTTAATACGCGGATACGTAGCATTCATAGCAGTCGTTAACTTTAGTTCTAGGTATTAAACAAATAAAACACACACATACTCCTTTCACATGTTATTGATGGTAAGTTTCAATCCGTTTTTCAAAATAATTTTGCTAATTAATTGTGGGGAAACTGGCCCAATGAAGTTATTTCAATATTGTTTATAATATTAAAAACAAAACATTTATATTAACCCCATAGCTTTATGTCGATAGGTGTACACCATGCACGAAGAAGAAATATTAATAATCAATAATTTCAACACAATATAAAAATGATAGACATACGCTATAAAAATATTGGAAGATATTTGCCATATTTGGAAATTATGACCGGTATCAAGAAAAATGCAAAAATTGGAAAACGGAAAATATTCTCGCAAACTTGATATTTGTTAATAAAACGTGTAAATTTAGCTCAATTACGTTTTGAAGAGAATCGAGTATGGAAATCCACAATTTTTTGCTCTGTTCAGTGTCTATCACGAATTTAGTTTGCGTAATGCTGATGATGTAACGATAATTTGAGCAATTCAAATATACCTGCTGTTAAAATAATCCAACTTGTATGTAAAAGTCGTTATTCGAAACCTTCTTTATATGCATGAGATAAAATTGGCTTACTTTTAAAAATATAAGTTTATTAAATCTTCAAAGGAAAAAAAAGGGTGCGTGTACCTATGTACGCGCGTGAGAAGTTATACTTCTTTGGCATCATCAAATAATACATACGGATAGATAACCTCAATTACATATCATATAAGATAGATAAATATATAGATAGATAACCTCAATTACAATCATACTGTAACTTTTGTGTGACTAATCTTAAAATTTCACTCTCATCGTTTTTTCATAACGCGCCTAAAGAAGTATAACTTCAAAAATTTATGTCCCAAAAACTCCATCAGTAATATACGGATATATATTGTTTATTTTACTGAAGGTGATTAAAAATTATTTTAATTTTAGAATAAATTTTGAATTCATAACACCAGGATATTCGCTATAACTCAATCATCGACTTCGCTGTACACGAGCGCTTAAATTGAAAACGATAATGTAACAGAAAATATGTATTGAATATATTTGGCGTTAATTTTGTAGAAATTCATTATTCACAATGAAATGAAACTACGTGATGTAATATTATTTCTACTTTCTTTAATTTCTTTACCACGACCTAGGTTTCGTTGTATTACAACATCTTCAGGTGAGATATTAGCAAAGATAATACGAAACCTAGGTCGTGGTAAAGAAATTAAAGAAAGTAGAAATAATACTATATCACGTAGTTTCATTTAATTGTGAGAAAATATGTAATTAAATTCATTATTATTTTATTTCATGTAATTTAATAATTAAAAGGTAACATTATTTTCATTAGTCACTGCTATTTAGTTAATATTTTTATTTACTTTTCACCTTGCTTCGCATGTCCACCACATATGTCTTTCTGAATAGCCCCCTGCGTCCTCTCTGAACCCGTTATCAAAACCGATTATAGGCAAGCAATTACCGAAATATTAATTGAGTACATGATAATTGCAACATAATATATAAGTTTTAAAACTAAACTAGAAAACAAAATCATATTCAAACTGTTTTAACAATGAAACAATATAACTGACAATACTGGTACAAGCTTCATGTAATTCTAATTAGTATTTACTCAATCACATTACTAAACACTTGATCTGTATTAATTTTTTATATTCAAGTAGTATTTTACAAAGTCTCTACGTATACGAATGAGTTGGATTCTAAGATTACCAAAAAGTAAATGAAATCTTTATTTAATTAACACTAGCTTATACAGGTTTTTATCATTTTTGAATATCTATTATCAGAATTGTGACAGAAGCAATCATAAAATCCATCATCTGAAATATTTCATTAAAATGGGCAAAGTTAATTTAAGTAAATCAAAATATGTTAGACATTTGGAAAAACTTGCCTGAAACTTAAGTTTCAACATTTTATTCAATTTACTTATTTTTTATTAATTATGGTTATATCAGGAGGACATATACCCATTACGAATTACACGTGAGGTCAAAAAATGTTTCCCTTAAAGACGTCATCAAATGAAATATTATTCAAATGTAATGTAATATCAATTCGTTGTAGAGCGCATATTAAATAGGTATTAATTGTTTTTAGGTTATAAGCGAGTACACTACTGCACATAAATTTCAAAATCATTTCTTTCCTTTTACCTTTTCTGCTTTACCAATATGTATTGTTGAGAAATCGCTAAAATTGTAAGGTATATGATGGAAAAAGTCCGGATCCTTGTGATATTCTTAATACAACGACTTTTTAAGTGTTTGTTATAATAAGAGGAAAGTTCGTAAAAAGTAATGAGCCATTCGGTGAACGCGTCCTTTAGCCACAGGATATCGAAATAAAAACAAAAAAATATGATCGCGACACTTGAGAAACAAATCACTCACTCTATTTTATCTCAATAAAAACAGATAAAAGTTAAACGCATTTGAAAAGTAGAGAATAAAAATTAAAAAGTGCCAATGTACAAACTTTTTAAGTTTACTTTTCATTCGTCGTACATTATTTTAATAAAAAATTCTATTAGTTCACATAACTGATTGAGCAAACAGGATTGTTATTTAATTTAAAAAAAAATGTTTTTTGTTTTTCTATGTTGTTAAACCAAAAAAAACCCGGATGAAAATATTGTTTAAAATATTAAAAGCATTAATACTAATTAGAGTATTAACACCGATTATTAATATATCTTTTCTAAGAGTATAATTAAACATTTGTAAATTCTTTCAGAAAGCTGCTTCCACGTTTTCCAAAATACGTCTGAACTGGAATATTTCTCGTGATTTTTTTGATCAATTCAGTATATCGACAACCTATTTGTCAATTATGATATTTTATTCACAGTTGATAAGAAACAAATTTCAACCCAACGACTGACTCTAGTGCCCTGATTGTATAAATTTGTAAACATTAATAACAAAAGTTCTACAATGTGCCTCTTAGGCAGACGCGTGTTAATGAGAAATGGATATTTTCAGCAACTGCGACGTTAGTCAGGCAAAATATTTGATAGTAATCAAACTCGTTAACAGTCACAAATTCCACAACTATCAAAATTCAGGTTCACCTGAACTTCGTCAATTGAAGAATACATGTAGTTAAATGTTACTTATAAGATTCTGAATAGCAAAACAAAAAAGTAAAAAAAAGTATATTTGTCTTAATAGGTATAAAAATTCCAAACTATTGTTCGTAATCTGTATAGTTTGATTATATTATTTCAGCCAACAGTATTAGGTTAAAAAAATTAACGAATTTATAATACAATACAATTACATCAACATGTATTTCTGTTATCTATTCCTTTCTGGTACACAAGGATTGCCGAAAAGAAGAATATGTATTGTTATTGTTGATGACGGCATAAACAATCTTAAGTTTTCATATTTGAAGATTTAAATGAACGACGTAGTGATTTTATTTTTAAGGTATATTAATAAAATAAAAGATTTACGAAATGTGCACACAATTTTTTAATGAAATTTATATTTGGCAAAACGTCAATCATTTCAGAAAAAAAATCTGATACTTTTTTAAATCCGTTATTTTCAGGCTTTTATGTATATTAAGGTATTTATATATATTTCGTAACTATATAACTATTAAAAATGATTTATTTTAAATACAGATTAAAAAATGTCAAAAATGTAAACAACATAATTAATTTGGAAACAACGCGTGATATTAAATAAATTACATTTATCATTCAGACATAAATTTCACTCTCAGCTGCCTGATTTAATTGAAGTAATATACTCAAATTAACATTGCTATATTTTATTTGAACGTGAATTATCCTGTCAAAGTTTTTTTCTTAACTTTTAAATTATTAAGTTTAGATTCTTTTGAATATTTTCAAATATATGGTGGATTTTTAACTTTAACCTGAAAAAAATTGTATGACACGAGAAATTTATTCATATGTCAGAAACTCTTCTGATTTATTTTATCAATTATTAATTTTAATTGACTAAAACTGTCACAAATTTTATGGATTAAAAATATTGTGAAAAATATTGTCATGGATACCGGCATCATATAGTGATAAATATCTCATATATTCATCGTTATATTACAGTTTTGTTTCTTTACTTTTGTGACTCGCGCAGTGAAACCGCGCAGTGTTTACCAAAAACCTTATTAAATTTTCCCATTATATCATGTGCATCTTATTTTCTTCTCTACTTCCACCTGGTTGAATGAAGCGTTACGATATTAACGCAACACAGCAACCGGTTATTTTATCCATTTTAATTTCGATTACGTATGCTTACATGTCCGCATGCGCAGTGTGTACTATTATTTGGAGCAAACATTTTCATTTCAAATTTGTCATTCGATTACTATATTGCCGATAAAGAGATATGCAGTGATTATTTAAAGTTACTGAAGACTTAATGATGTAGTTTGGAAGACTCGTTGTACTTATTGTCAATTTGGTACTGAGAGTGAAATAAATCTTGCTTACAAATTATGACATCATTCATTTGCACGAGAATGTATCATTGCAGTAAGTTGCAAACCATTAATATTTAAAATGAAGTAACTAAACGTAATATTACAATATAATGAAGCTTAACCCAAAATAAAAAATAAAACAAAAGGCCACATGTTTATTTATTATATATTTACAGAAAATTTAACTTATTTCCCATAAAACTTTCAATTGATTACTAATATAAATTAGTTAATAAAATTAAATATCCATTGCAATTATACGAGCAAATAAAATACTTACTAATACCATAGTAATGAAGGAAATATTTCACGTTTTGCATTCAATCACTAAGTTTCCATAGATATTTGCTGTACATTTTCCCTTACGGTTTTATATTTTTATCAGTAGTAGTTGCTCTAATACTGAGAAATATACGTTTTGTATGGTTTTAACTGAGATGCATTTAGAAAATAATTGATTAATTAATAATACATCTACTAAAATTTTAAAACTGTATGTGATTTAATTATATTCAGAGATCATCACAATAATTTTTCCAACCACGATTCCTCTTTTCTTTCTCATTTCTAAAGAAGAACGAAGGAAAGAATCACAAGGAAATTAATAGGTGAATGTGTCTCGTTCTTTAATTCTCATAAACGTAGAATATTTCTCAAATTAAAAATAAACGGTAAATTGAAAATGACATTTGTTCGGCATCTTTGTCCAAGCCAACGAGTTTCCAATTTTAAATTTCTAGTTATCCTTTTTTTGACAACTTACTTTTTTTCTAAACTTTGAACAATCTTTAGGGTCAGAGTTCCATAAAAAGTAGCTAGACGATAATTAGACAAATGTGTTTCTAATATAAAGTTTGTAACTAATTTCAATAAAGCAATTTTGTGATTAACTTTTATTATTGATAAAGATAATTGACAAAGCCTTTTATACAAATTAGGTTTATATATTAAACACGTTTTGATCGTGATCTGTGCCAAACGTATCACACGTCATACGGAATTGTGTGACCGCTCTAAACATTGTTGTATAAAATGGCGCAGCGAGAACAATTACAGATTCCCGACATCGAAGACAGTTTTAAGGCGTTGAAAGTTGTTCAGTCCATATTGGGATTGTGCAGATTTGATACTAAAACTTTGAAACGTTCACCTGTAACTCGAATTCGACAATGCTACAGCGTGGCGACTGCAATATACGCTCTCGTTGCGGGATATTTTTACACGGGCCAATTCACTCTTTATGGTGAAAATTCGACTCATAAATTTTTTCACCAAATTTACATGATTTTATTTTTGATGCTTTTGTGTTATGTCGTATTAATTGACATCTTCTGGTCTAAAAATAGTCACGTGGAGTTGATGACGTTGCTCAATAATATTGAAAAGTATTTTCACGTGGAATACAGAAAATCCTTATATTATAAATCCAAACGTATGAGCATATTTTTTTTATCATATATAATTATAACGCAGTTCAGTTCTTTCGTTGTTGACAGCTTCTTTTTTAACTTCTCCACTATGATTCAATTTTATTTTTTCTATTCGTCATATGCCATGTTTCATTTGGAAACACTTTATTTAACTTTAATATTATTTAACATCTCCAAGAGATTACAAATTATAAATAAATATTTGAAAGTCGTTTTGAGACAAACTGAAAAGCATCCAAATCATTTTTATATACCATGTCTACGTGAATTGGAGCAAAGATACGTATATTCTCAGATGGAATTTGTTGAAGCAAGTACTTTCCAACTCACTCATTTCTATTTGAAAATGTCTCGTTTGTGTAATTTCGTCAGTCGCGCTTTTGGAAAACAGGTAAGATCAATAAAAAAACTCTGTCTATATCGTTTTTGGTAAAACATAAAATATGTGCATCTCTTAAATAAGTGTAGTTAGAAGTATTCACTTTTCTATATTCCATTTGAATTTACACCATTTTTTTGGATATCATTAAGCAGAACTTGCACTAGAGATATTTCGTTCGTTTTTATTATTAAATAATTTTAATTTTAATTTTGTTCGTTTTTATTATTAATTACCTAACAACATTTAGACGCTCGAATTAGTTAGGTTAGATTAGGAATTTAATATTTTAATTTAATATCAGAATGTTTACAAATATGTTTCAGATATTTTTAGCGCTGTCGATATGTTTTTTTACGCCGTTCATATCTATAAGCGGTGCAATAATAACACGGAATAATACGGTAAGTAACAATTCATATTAATTGAACTTGATTTTCTGTTTGAACAAAATGCGTAAATCAATTTAACGATGGAAAGAACTTGAATCAAATAATAGTTTCATTTTTTTATATCTATTTCACTCGGTGTTCTTTATTAAGAATTCCATACCTTTTTATATTAAAAATAGCACGCATAGTGAACACAGACAATCTTTAATTATAATTTTAGTAGGAGTTCAGTTTAGCTAAAATACGAATTTCACTCTGAAAAGAATTTATTAAAAATATTGATCAAAATTAATACTTCCATTTTTTTATTGACAATATGTTCAATATATTTTGCCGTATTTTTGTTATGAAATTACATGTAATTTTTCTGACTTCAGGCGTTTTGATTACTACTACTAAATGACATTAATTTGTTACGGTTGACTGTATAAGAATACTTCCATATTAAATCCATTATTTACTTGTGTATTTATTTATATACTATTTACTTTTTCTATTCTACTTTTCTAGAATAGTTACGCAATATATTTAAGATGACAATTGCACGTAATCTTTTAAACAATTCAGTTTCTTGGTTAAATTACTTTTTTTTATGTTTCAGATGGGACAAGATAAACTGATATATTTGGTTATATGGTCGCTGCAGTTTGCAGTTCCTATATTACTGATTTGTTGTTTTTGTGAAAAAATAAAAAAATCAGTACAGATTTCTAAACTGATACTTACGAAAATTGAAATAATTTCACGTGAAGGTAAGTCTAGAAATAATTGGAATTTTCACCACAAACAATATCTATATGAATGAAAGCTCTTCCTTTAAATCAAATGTTTTCATTACATTATATAGTTAAATTCAAATATTTTTGATATAAATTTCGCCACCTAACCTAATTATAGTAAATATATTTTTACATATACACTTTACATCATTTAACTGTACAGTTTTATTTTATAAAATAATGAGTCAACCGACTACGGTTTTTAATTGATAATGGTTTGTTTATTGATAGCATTCCTTTATTTCGCTTTGCTCGTCTATTAGGAATAGACCCTTACTTCCTTTTTTGAATAGACAATTAAAAAAAATTGTTTCCCTGAACACTGACCATTTTATTTTAATCATAACTCATGCGAAAAATGCCTCTTTCTTAAGTTTTTAGACATAATTAAAAATCTCAACTTTTTTATCTTTTCTTATTTGATGAACGAGAGCTAAATTGTACCTATAATTAATAAAAATGAATAAATTCCATATCATATAACTTATCTTGACGACAACTCTCTGTGACATATACAAATGATTATTTTCTTCTATTAGTCTTTTTAATAGGGAATTGTACATCTACAGCATGATCTATCTCATTATCTTTCAACAAAATAGCATCCTTTGATGTATGTGAATATTCTAATTCTGATACATAGTTATCACTTTTAGAATATTTCGCGGATGACAGCAACGATGTCCTATTTTTCTAAATGTAAAACTCAGCATCTCCTGTGATTTGAGTTATTCTCAAAATAATATTGATTGGAATCACTTGTTTTTGGAATACATAATAATACTAACATGCTAAATATTTTAACATGCATAATCAAGTCTTTGATTAGTATTTCATTTATAATTTTAGATTAAGTTCTCAAGATTCGCTTAGAGAACTATCTAAAGTAACTAATATACTCACTTTAACTTCACAAAATATTTTATATACGGGGAAAAAAAAATTTACTTGAAATAGTGTGATTGTCACAATCACAATACTAGAAATAAAAATAAACTGGTTACTCCCAATTTCAGACTTACATAGATTGGCAGTTCATTTGTAGGGTAGAGTATACGCTTCTCTAATAAAATACCAGAAGATGTATTGAAATTGTCATAAAAAATTTTTAAACAAATTGTTAAGATTCATTTGTTCAAAAAAGCGTATTATAAAATTGATGATTATATAAACGACAAAAATGACTGGAGTCATCACTCCTATTTATCAAACTAGTATACATAAATATAATTAACATAATTTCAATATTCTATGATTCATTTGATATTTGTATGTTCGTTTTTGTTTTTTTTTGTTTTATATCCTTTTGACGTTCAAAAAGGGAATATAATGTTAGCATGTTGAATAAAAATAAAATTGAATTGAAATGAATTGACTAAAATGATTGATGGGTAAGTATTATCTACTTCTTCTGTAAATCATGTGGCATTTTGTTTCAAATGTATATGAACTTCAATCGGCTCCTAGCTATTATTATATGTTCTATGAACCGTTACACAAGGTTGTTACTTGAGTGAACAAGATTCTTGGTACTTTTTTCTTATGATTATTTATATATCATTCAAACTTTTTCTCTCGGTTTTGAAATGGTACAACTTTATCTTTGACAAAGTCGTATAAAATTCGCAAGTTTATTATTAATTTGTTTATATAGAGGTAATTTAATTGGTGATTTCATATAGCTATTAAAAAATTTAACATTAAAAAAATATAATGCTAAAAATCGTAGCTAAGAATGGGTTTTTATTTCTTTCATAATACCTTAATAGATATTTTTTGTTATTTTGAAGGCCATCTTAGCTCAACATATTTATTTCGAAAAATTAGGAATAGATGTTAAATATTTTAGAACCAAAATGTTTCAATCCTCTGAACCAATTAAAAGACATTTTTATATCGTTTTAAAAGAAAAAATACTCATTTGATATATTTGATATTTGCAGATGTGTCAGTATTTAATAAACTAATTTAAAATATTTCAATCGCAATAAGTCAGCCCCAACATTCTCACTAATACATCGCTTATAATCAATCTGTCTATTGGGTTAGCTGACCTGTATATCATACATTGGAAATCATCCATCATCTTTTTTATATCTTTACTCGTGCTTGGTAAAAATAGTTTTTTCTCTTCAAAAGCTTTTTCTTCCATTAATACCTAAATTACTAGTAAATATGCTAACCTTTACTTCCATGGTAAGCTTGTGTTAATAGGTAAATGATTACCATAGTGATAATAGTACAATTAAAGTTGTGTTTATGAACACAATGTCATCGACAACGTCAATATCAGCTATGTAATTCAAAAATTATTAGACTGATATAACTTTTTTTTCATTTGACCAATCCCCATAATTAATACACTTTACTAAAGTTGGCAGCATTTTATTACTAGCAAGTTAGCAACATATTTATATATACAACTGATTCTTTACCTAGCACACATTCTTTTTCTGATGGTGAAACCAACTTCTGTAAATAACTTCTTCTGAATGTAAATATCTTCTTTATTTTACAATGGCAAAGTAAACATCATTCCTTTTACATTTACTTGCCTTTAAGAGTGATTCTATAAAATAATAACTAAACGTTTATAGTCAGTCTTGTGTATGTCTTCATATTAAGTTTAAGACCATAAATATATTTCCCTATTGGAGCAAATTTTTATTGACAAGCTCTTAAAATGTTTAGTGCATAAGAGATTCTTTACCCTGATTGTCACACGATTGCACTTAATTCTGAATGTGTGAAATCAATATTTACAATAAATGCTTTTGTGTTGTCATGGTGTTTCTACAATTTGTAAAACCTTATGTCGCATGATCAAAATAATACTGACGAATAACTTGAAAATAAGTTGTTCTTGTTAATCGTATTATCTGCTTACACCTGTCCATAATAATATAACTGGTTATGATGTGTTTAAAAAAAGAACAAATATCTATTCACAGATCAACGTGAGACGATTATTGAGCTCTGTGACCTGATTCAAACAAATCGAATTGGGGAATTTACACTCTGCAGCGTGATAAGATTGAGGGCATCTTTAATTCTCACTTTTATGGGATTGATCGCTACATACGTCATAGTTTTAACACAGTTTTCTCACCTCATGAGAATTTAATTATTTTAAGAAAGTATTTGTCACGTTTTTGTTTGCCCGGTTTGTTGGTGTAGTCACTAAACAAGGAAATGAAATAAATATTAAACAAAAGAAATATAAAATTGAAAAAGACAATTGATTGTACTAATCTTAAGTTGAGGTTCTTCAATCTTTTATAATTTTCTATAATAAATCTGTTATGATGTACGCGAAACTTATATTTGTTGCTAGTTTGTAACTTACCCGTAAGTTGAAATAATTCATTATTTTGTTTAAAAACATTGTTGCTCGTCACTGATTTGTGCATGAAACTTAATGAAATAAATATATCGCAGTATCCATGTAGTACATAGGTCTGTAGTTTGACTACCATGAAATTATTAAGATACTTTAGGAATTCGTAATAGAAATCACACCTAAAACAGAATATATGTGTATATACTGTTTAGGGTGTGGTCAGATGTTATTCTGTTGTATTATATTTGTATTTCTGTAAAGCATTATTGGTCAATTTGCTCTTTTGTAATCATTACTGTGTATTACAAGTAAGGGATAAATAAATCCAATTTAAAATAACTTTTGTCAGGTTTTTCATTAGTTTCAACTTTTGTTATTTTAAATAATATTTATTAACATACAGGATAAAGTAATTATACGTACATTTAACAAAATTTGATAATTTTTTTGAGAAGGTGGTTTGCCATGAATTCAAATGTTTATGCAGCAGAAACACATATTTTCACTCGAATTTACAAGTGGCATGATGTTACTATTCATAAAAACAAATAATTATCTTAAGGGTTTGGGCCTATTTTTAATTTATCCATAGTCAATTTCACACGATATACTATAGAATATCAAAGTGGGCCTTGGTCACATGTCACCTGCATAATTTACCGCACACAAAAATCATGTCCCGTTTTAAGGCAATTTTGCTGGAGATATTATTTTACTTAATTCAATTTTGAATCTACTTCAATAGTCGATTTAAAATTTTGTGATCGAGGTGATTGGGAAATTTAAATACTGATGATATGAACGTATTTAAGAAAATGGTATAAATATTACCCATGAAAACTATATGCACAAATAATCAACTAAGCCATAAAATTATAAAATATGTTCTATGTTCAATAAAGGATATAAAATTTTATGAATGACATGTCAAACACACACATATAGGTGCACATGCATCGATGCGTACATATTCATACGAGTAATGAAACTATAGTAATGACGCCCATGTAAAATAGCTTTCGTCTCCAAGTACGATGAGTATGGAGAGGTACACAAACAATGGATTATTTTTATTTTTGCTTTTCTGTTAAATTAAACTACATTGTCTTGTAACATTACATTGTGAAGCTGTCATATGGAAACAAGTGGACAGACAGACCGACATAAGTAATTATGAAGTGTCGTTATTCCACATATAAAATTGAGGCAACTTCTGCTTTTATGACTTCTGTATTCTGTTTTTATGTAATCCTTTTTAAGGGAATCGTGTTTTTTATGGGAATCTTGGTATGCAACATTATTTAGTTATTGAATATATTTGGCGTTAATTTTGTAGAAATTCATTATTCACAATTAAATGAAACTACGTGATGTAGTATTATTTCTACTATATTTAATTTCTTTACCACGACCTAGGTTTCGTTGTATTACAACATCTTCAGGTGGGATATTAGCCAAGATTCAATCTTTGCTAATATCCCACCTGAAGATGTTGTAACACAACGAAACCTAGGTCGTGGTAAAGAAATTAAATATAGTAGAAATAATACTACATCACGTAGTTTCATTTAATTGTGGGTTATTTAGTTATTCAATAACAAAATTTAAAAACAATTAAGTGACACCACCTAAGTATCGAGTATAACAACACCATGCAAAAACCAGAATAAAAACTTACATAATTGGAACTTAACCCTTAGTCATCTAACGTGTATTCTAGTAACACATCCACCTAACGTCGGTCATAGTTGCATATAAGTACTATTATGAAGGTTAAAAAATAATAAATTGGCAAAAATGTAAACTACATCGTTTTCTTCAGTTGTTTTTATTTTAATTTGTTTTAATAAACTCTTCAAATTAACACTTCTTACTTCTTACTACTATTAATAAAAGTTGACTTACAAATATTTTAACAAATTATAGGTTTTCTAATTAAGGTGAGATCTAAGCAATAACAATCAATGAGACTACTTATTTTTAATTATTTTTAGTAAGTTAAATATATAACCTCTTATATAAAACTATTATTGGCACAATTAAATCACAATCATTACAAAATTACAGCACCCTAACATTTACAATTTCTCGCGGCAGCCAACACACATTTTTAGAGAACATTCAACGCACTTTTGCACTGAAAACACAAATGAAATGTTTTACGCTTTTTTTTGGGTCACACATTGAGCAAGTTTTATGTGTTTCTAATTTGTTAGAGCTGTCTGCCGAAGATGTTCTGGGTTCTTCTTCTATTTTCAGAACCCGGCGAATAGCGTTCTGAAGTTCCCTTTGCAATACAAACTGGTTCGCTCGACGTCTTAAATGGGGTTTGATAAGATCTTCAGCCAGTTATTTCATGAAATTCAGTCTGGGCACCTTTCTCTGAGATTGGTACTTACTGCTGATGATGTATGCATTTGCTGCAGATACATCCAGCATTCTGTAGAAGACAACCATTGGCCAGCGCTGTGTGCGTCGTGAAGCATTTTTAGCACATTTCTGATGTAATGTATCGACGCCACCATTGGTGCTATTATAAAAAGTTATAATTTCTGACTTTTGCTTTCGTAGATCGATGGTTGGTGAGTGATGCATGCTGGAGAGAACAAGCACGGATTTGTTTTGCTTTGGCACAAAAGATAACAATGTTTCATCTGACGTGAATCCAAAAATTGAAGAGCCAACGTCCCGATTACGGCCAGGCAGAAATTGAGGAGGTACTTCCCGTTTATTTTTTAAGGGTACCCACAAGTGTCAGCTGTTTTTGCTTAAGGATGTTCATTAGCTCCACAGAAGTAAACCAGTTATCAGTCGTAACATTTCTGTGCGTTCCTTCAATCGACGCTACCAATCTCAAAACTGCTTGCGTGGGTTTGTTCAGGCTTTGGTATTCAACGGGCAAGCCTTGGCCATCTGAGTATTTTCCCAAGTATAGGTAGCCATCCACAAGGTATCCGTTTTTGGCGTCAGTCATGCACATAACTTTTAACCCATATTTGTTGGGTTTTTTCGGCATGTACATTTTGAAGCTGCACCTCTCACGGAAAGCCACCAACATCTCGTCAATACAAGCTTAACTGCCTACTGAACAAACTTCTTTGCAGCTTTGTATGAGCTTATCAAATAGCTGAGATATAGGTGCAGCTTTATCAGTGCTACGGCGTTCATCTCTGGTACTTGCATCATCAAAACGAAGACAATTCAGCAATGTTTCGAACCTGTTCTTGATCATTATACAACGATAAATCTCTCTTCTTGTGCCATCTGTGCTGTACCAACATGTGTAATGTGTGTGGTTCTCTTTGAAAATTGCGGTATAGTACAACATACCGATAAAAGCCTTTAGCTCCATTACGTCGAGGTCTTGAACACGTGCCTGGGTTTGATAGTTAGGTCTTATCTTTCTAATTTTTTCGTTAGTATGCTTCACGATTTCTTCTAACATATCAGCAGTAAAAAATAACTGGCATTAATCGGATGGTGTTGTATTTCTGTTAAAAAATCTCTGAAATTCCTTTTCGATCCTGGAGATTTTTGAAAGATGTTGTGTTCCAAAGTCCTTGATCGCGAAACCGGAGGTTGAGATGACCAACGGACCCGATTTTTTCCGAATTACTTCCGGTACACACTCTTCTAACCATATACTGATATTTTGATCACATTCAGACATGATAAACCTAAAAAACAACAAAAAAATGTTAACACTGAAAGTAACGTAACAACCTAACGTCGGTCACCATGACCGCATGCGAAATATATTTACCTGTATTTATTACTGCACGCACGTGTCGCTTGGTCGAGCGCAGGGCGCAAACTGGAGAGGGAGGGGAATAAGTACATAAAGTCACAGGCGCGTGGCCCGCGTAATAACGGAAATATTTGAAAAAATATATTGTCTGAAGTCACTGTGACCGACGCTAGGTGGTTAAGGCTTAAGTTGGTTGGTGTGGACAAAAAGTGTAATTAAGCACAGCACTGCAATTTGGTATAATGGGAGGTTTTCTAGAAGTAAAAAATAAAAAATAGAAAATTTTTAATTCTGTATAAAATTATGCACTAAAATTTAAAATATGCGCCTCCGAAAGTAATAGCAAAGCAACATATTTACATTCTAGGAAATGTAATTTTGGTTTATTAAAGGTGTTGGGAAGTCCCGTAGTGCGAGTTCCGCTCGTGCTTGATATGTGTTTACATACACACACATACACACATATAGTAGTTTTTTTTAAATGACATTAAGATTTTAATTATCGTTTTCATTTCAAGCTCCTTTTACGAAACATCGTACTTCAAACTATCGTATACTCTGAGACATATTTGACACCTTTTTCTCTAATATTTCAACCAACTGGAGCAAAATATGAAAACATTTATACATTAGCATTTGATTAGAATAGAGTAGAAGTTTCAATCTGTGCACATATAATATTGAAAATGTAACACATATAATATTGAAAATGTAACAGCATCCAATAATTCTAAATATTACACACATAAATATAAATAAATTTAGTGAAATTAAATTTCTTGTAAACAAGCACAAAAGTAAATTTAGCGCTGCCTAATAATTATTACTTTACCGAACGTTGCTCGTAAAAAAGTAAGGAGAATAATTATTTATCCAGATGACGCAAATTTTTATGTAAGCTACATTTTATTGCGTGTTATAAATAAGGTATTAAAGTAGCTATGCACAGGTATAAATAAAGAATTAACTGAGAAAGTATTTATTTAAATTTGTCACTTCTATCGCGAATAACATAACGGTGTTATGTGCCAATGGCGTGTTGAGTTTACCTGACGCTGAACTAGTCAAGAGCGTATGCCATTAAGGATGTATTTACGAAATTGGCAACCAAGAATAGATATTTACTAATCATAAAATCATGACGGCGATGGAGCTTTTGACCTGCAACACATTCATAACCTTTTTGCGTTATATTGGTAACGCGTATAGGCTATAAATTTGTTGCAATTATAACTAAAATTAATACATGTATTTTATATATTATGCATTTAGTAAGTTGTTTCATTTAAGTTGTAACATTAAAATTATATCGACGCAATAATAATAACATTACTTTTATCCTAGTTTTAATTCTAGGCCAGCTAACCGGAAACCTATGTATAATGATTTTATCTTCCACGTGCCGTTTTATAAAGGCAGCGGTAACTAATGACGGCGTTGATAATTGTCAACCAATAACAACATAAAATACAAAGAAATGGATTAACCGCAGGGGAAATATTTTTAGATTAATTAAACGTATGAGCCCTAAGGAAGCATACGAGCGTTTCTATGTACCCTAAGACTGGTAAGGACTGAGATCTGCTTTCTCATAACCCCGTGAAAACAGAACTTAATTAAATGTGAAGCAAATTAAAAAGGGAAAAATCGTTATATGTATGCTTGAAAAAAATAAGATTACTAAGTAATAAAAATCACGAAACATAATAACTACGAAAGGTACTTACCACATTTCCTCGTAACGCTTTTCCTTTCACACCATCACCTGTGCGATGTCGTGTTCAACTTCCAAACGAGTTGCAGGAATTCCCCACAATGACTTGCCTGATGAGGTGCAAAAGTCTTCAACTAAAATAAAATTTATTGCCAGCTTTACATAAAATATATTTAATTAATCAATTGTACTTCATATTCCTATATTTTTTACACTTTGGCAAATCAAGAGGCTATTAATCACTTCCGCCTACGCTCTAATTAAAGTGAACTAGCACTTTGTTGAACTGTATTGCGCTCTAGGTCACGTTGCTAATCAGGATTCAATATCAATTTTCAATAACTATTTTTTGCTTCACGCAATGTTTCACGGACGAATCTGCACCCCAGCTCAATGTCAAGTAATTGACCTTGATAAGTTTCGTGTTCTCAGTGAATTTACTCTCTTGGGTGGAATTGCCGATAGTGACATTTTTATAACGCCAAGAATTCGTTGTAGTATAAGTACTCGAGTTTCCACCAAAAATCGATTGTAAAAAATGATAGCATTGACTGGAAGAAAATTTTAAATCCACTCAATAAAATGGTTTGGTGGTATGGCTCGATAAAAATAGCAGCCCCCATTTTAGTGAAAGGAGTGATATAATTTTTAAACATGTTTATAATGGAGGCTTAATGCTTTGTTGGACGACAGATATGCAAACGTCTGCTGCTTGTTCCTATTATTTGCAAATGGTAGGTGTTATACAGTCTTACAGACATAGATGGAATATCAACTTGATATAAAACTCTATCTAAGTGATTAAAACCACTACCAAAATACATTATATCAGCAACAGCTTCTTGGCTTACGTTCATTTTCGTCAGACTTTTTAAATCAAAGTAATCACCGCACGTATCGCAAATAAGAGTAAAATATAAATTTTCATTTCTCTTTATTTAAAAACCGTATAATGGTAATCACGCATGAGGTAGCATTTTTGGCAACATACTATTACGTAACTGTTGCAACAATATCTATAAAATTTAACAAATTTCCACAATTCAATACTAAAATGGAAAATCTGGATCATCTGGGTATTTGCATTATGATTTCGAGAGATCTTTTATAAAAAATTATTAAGGGAAATCGCTCAAATTTTTATAAGAAATTACATTATTCCCGTATGGTATAAAAACATAATTCCTCCATTTTGTATTATGTTTTATCATTCGCTACATTTTTTTAATCCTTACGATATCCTGTTTTTCTCTTTATATTTTTATCACTGATGTTTCGAAAAAATCGGACACGGAAATTCGAAACTTTCTGCTCCATTTGGTATTGTTTAATATGGTAGTTTGCATAATTCTAACACTGTCGCGACAATTGTAATGGACAATGTCAGTGTATATTTTAATATAATTGTCAAATTGTGTATGGAAGTTGTGATGCTGTTATTTTTTATACGAAGCCTTTTACACAGATAAGATGCGAGTGTCATTTGCTTTATTTTTAATTTCCCTGTTTTTATGCGTTGTTTAATAAAATGTAAACTCGTTACATGAACAGTCGTAAAATGAATATTTATTAATATACGTTTTCAACTATAATATTCGCGTACGTACTTTTAACTATTTCATACATATTTCTCTACATCAAAGAAAACGATTAGCTCGCTTTGCATTTATACGTGTAATACGATGCATCCAAATATCATGCAATACTTTTGTTTGACCTAAATAACTTATTTACAGATATAAGATAATTTCCTAAACATGTTTATTACTAAAGAGTTTATTGTTTGCCGATCTAAAGTTTAGTGAAAATTGTCCATCGTTCCAGAATTTATTTTGTCGTCATATTGTCGGAAAATTTTTACATACAAATGTTTTTTATACTTTAAACTATATTTGTTTGGAGCTTATGAGATTATGTGGTTGACATGTTCATTAATTAGATCATCTAACACGTGCGCTACAAGGACATAAATTATTTGAATATGCGGAAACCGGAAACTTATAAAGTTTCCGGTTTAAATATAGGTCGCTCAATAATAAATTATCGCTATTTTAACCGTCAGTTATATTATTAACTGAAGGCTGCAATGTCTCTCTTTATTTTCAGTATTTAATTTATTCCTGTCTCAATTTCTTTGCTTACGCCTGAACGAACCCTTCGGAACTTCAAGGTGTTTTATTTATTTTCTATTTTAAAAGTAACTCCGCACAGATAGCATATTGTTTAAATTAAATATAAAGATTAAATGCTACAAACAAACACACGATGCGATGATGTTATTAGTTAACTGCTTTCTTTCTAGAAATTTTATTAGCCAAATGAATCCAGTGAGCGGATGGAAACGGAAGTTAATAATAACGAATTGAAAAAAGTATCTACACCGTTTTATTCTTAAGTTATAACTGGGCCAATAACGTATTTCTAACCTCAGTATCGAAAGAATATTGAATCAATTTCTTCAAATTGAAAAACTGGTTACCTCGTGAGTTAACAAAATATTCGTGACGGGTGCATCATTTAGTCATAGCGTAGATAGTAAAGTCGTTGCCTTGAATATTTTTATTCAATTAAGAATAGGGAATTATGTTTTCTTTGATTCCAAATACTAAATTTTAATTCGAGCGTTGCTTATGTAGTAAAATATTAGTAGAGGTTTTTCTATATTTTTACGTAGAAGCCCCATTAAAGTAAAATTCTTTCCTGGTTATAAAAAGTCTAGTACCGACGGTCAGATATTTTGTATCAGTGACTTAATAAATAAGTAAACTTCACTATTTACTTGAAAAGCACTTATGACAACCAAAAAAAGGATAGTAACTATGGATACGATTATATTTTAAAACAATAATAATACATAATTTTTCCTTCAAAATGAAATTACATAAAATACACTCGTGCCATTTTTAAATAAAATGTATACGTAGTGTAATGCCTCTTCAAAAAGACAGA
The DNA here is from genome assembly GCA_039881145.1 of Druceiella hillmani. Taxonomy (NCBI): domain Eukaryota; kingdom Metazoa; phylum Arthropoda; class Insecta; order Lepidoptera; family Hepialidae; genus Druceiella; species Druceiella hillmani. The sequence goes on along the minus strand of JAYKKI010000072.1, from coordinate 10,745,484 downwards.
AAAACCGTGATTTAAAAGCTTCTTTTTTCGCCAGTAAATGGGGAAACTAGGGGACAAATTATCTTTCATTTTAATGAACAAAATATATTAAGTTCTAATACCAAAATTTTTTGATTTTCAGTGGGTTTATAATTTTCCCATTTATTGCAGTGAGCAAATAAAATATACATTCGTTCTCTTTTCCAAACGGGGAAATTTTATATGTAGAAAAGATTGAAAGACAGATAATGAAACGATGTTTTAAATTAATTTTAATTAGGGATTATTTGAAATTTTAGTATTTTCTCTTAACTTGGTATGAAAATAAAATAATTAAAAGTTTTTTACATGATCCATAGCTTCGTTAACAATAAAAAAAAGTCAATGAACACTTTTATTTCTCAAGTAAATGCATATTTCCGAAAATAATTTTTTTCCTATAAATTTTACTTTCGAAGGCTTTATTGATATCATTAGTAAAATATTGAAGACGCTCCTTGAAATATATTAAACAAGAATTTTGACTTATTCAAATATCGTTCATAAACGCTTAGACCAATGCAACAGTTCATTTGAAATTGGAGCACGATTTGGAAAAAAATAAAATTTTAATTTCAGCTTGTTCTCTCCTTCGCCATAACGTTTTTGAATACGGTGATACACGTCTACGTCTACCTCCAACATTTAAAACATAATGTGGGTTTGTTTGTTTGTATGTTTAAAAATGTGTATACGATTGAATCTAATGCGTTACTGAAATGTGTTTGATATTGATCTTAATGGAATTTAACAAAAATATGTCATTAAAGATATTTAGATATCCCTTCTTATAAAGTAAATTTTCATTATTTTTACCAACATTTTATGTAGGAAAATAGTACATAATAATGTAATACCGTTATTTTAGACCACATTTTATGTGAATGTAATTTTTTTTTAAATTATACATTTATTTGTCTCGGGTAAAATTTTGCAAGTGACAACTTCATACATTTTCATACTAGACTTGGATGATGCAAATAGAATATTTAAGTTGACCTCCCTTTGATTAATGATGAACCTCCGCTTACCTCTTAGAGGATATAATTTTTTAAGAGTGTTATTTCGTAGAACATCGCTTAGTTTTGTTGGCAATTATCCCGTTGCTGTATCTTTTCAATGACTTCAATAGTATATCATTCATTGCATTTATTCCTTTTAAAAACTTTTACTAATTAATACAAAAATACATATTATAATTATATAATATAAAGGTATTATATATATATATATATATATATATATATATATATATTGTTAATTGAAGTACCGTTACGGAGTTTATCGTATCTGAACAAGTTGTTCAGATAAAGGATACCAAATTGTTCATCTATTTCGTTAATTCGACGTGTTAAATTTTCATACATATTTTAGTTCCACAAAATATTTGAACCCATCATGTACACTCCATAAACAGTCATCACGCACTCGTATAGAAATGATAAATACAAATGATGAACATATATTATATGATAGATAGATGCGATAGTCAACATAATGAAAATTCTGATATAGCAGAGTACTTTCAGTGAAATTTTGTTACTTCTTCCAGCTCCGAGCAAGTATTTGCAAAGTAAAATATTCAGGAACCTACATTTCAAGTTAACATTATTTGTTTCAATATCAGCTAGTTTAGTAGACGGCATAGATGATTATTTCAATTGTATTCAATGGTCTGAAAGCGTACATGTCCAAGCAGCAAATGACTGGTTTATGTAAAATCGATACATATATATATATATATATATATATATACATATATATATATATATATATGTACATATATATATATATATATATATATATGTATATATATATATATATATATATATATTTCAATTTCAATATTATATATTATAACATTTTAGTTTGGGTTTATTTACCTTATCTTGACGAGTTTTTTAGTTGTTACTGGTGACCAGGGTTCCGTGAGAGAGTCGGAAACTGGTAATGGGAATTTCTCAAAAAATCAACAAAAAGAAAATCAACAAGTTTGTATTCATTTGATCTGTGTTGATGTAAACGTGAATTCGGGATATGGTGACAGAAGTTCTCAATAGCGAGAAGTAGCTTCATCAACTTTGAATTGTCGAATAATTCTTTCTTTGGTCACAAGTCATCGTCAGCATGTGATGGAGTATCGAGTTTGTATTCGTTTCTTAGTTTGTCTTATCGTGAGCAAGAAAGTAAACACGAAATAAGTAGCCCAATATATGGAGGTGCATAGAGAGTCATGGAGAAATGAAGATATTAGTAGAAATATAAAAATGTACAGAGTATAGAGACGCATGAAGCAACTAGGACTTAGTATATAGACAAATATATTCAGGTATATACAAATGCATTTAGCGACTAAGGGATGAGTAGATAGATAGGCATGTACAGGTACATACAATGACATCCAGCGTCTAGGATGATATTATCTAAGTATGTTAGTGTGAACAGGTACATAGAAAGTTACGAATTAACTAGAATATCAACTAACGCTGACTATAGGTTCGTCAAATTGGTTATAAAATATATATGTATATATATACATATATATATATATATATATATATATATATATATATATATATATATATATACATATTCATGTCCATACAATGTCTCACATTAGCAGTATTTTGCAAATTTATTTACGATATTGTACAACGAAAATTCTCACTAACCCATCCATAAATTAAAGTTTACTTTTGGGTATGTTTTTATTTCAGCATTTACTTAGAGTTAATTAACTATGTTGTTAAAAAAGTTATTTATATTTTTTTACTAGCAACAATTATTGTTTGTTTAAAATTGTACATTTTAATTTACATATTTTTTTCTGTAATAAAAAGAAATATTTTGGTTCAAAGGTCTTTGATATTTAAACATTTTTTTGAAAATCAATATCATTGATTACACAGACATTACTAGTTCTCAGTAACGTGAAATTTGCAACATTTTATAAGATGGAATATTCGCTGTTTTATCGCCCAGTCGAAACGGAATTTGACATTTTGTGCGACTTACAAGTCGATTCTCTCTTGGTAGGAACTACAATACTCGACACTGTTTGAAAGGGGTCAATAATTTTATAACAAAGAAGACTTACCTATATTTGATTATATCTCATATAGTGGAATGATAGAGATTTTACATTTTGAATTATGTTAACTGTGATGAACGATAATGAAATTACTCTTCTTTTTATTTGAATACTTTAGACCGCTGAGGTGAAGCTCAGCTTCAATTTATGCTATCTGTCTTGGTATTCAGCAGTTTCTATTCACAGTATTCAGCAGTTTCTATGCATTGTTGTTGGTGTAACGATTCCAATGTTGGTACCTGTGGTCTTCTTTGTGGCTTTTTTCTATCCCTGTGGTCTCTATTTTACTATTTTAAGTTTTGTTTGCTGGTAACATAATCAAGGACCCGGACCCGGAGTCGGTTGATTATGTCACCAACTACCAAAGCAAACCATTTTAATTTTGTTTTGTGACATCAATGACCTTGCTGTGTTCCCGTAACTAATCACTTCTTGTATGGTTTCTAAATGTAACGCCAAATAGTTTTCACTCGATTTTTCTTTGAGCCACTTGGAGATTGTGAAGGATCTTATCGATCTACACTGGTAGGTCACATTGGTCGTATATGCGAGTCTTTGCAGCATTGATTTTTTTTATTTTGAGGGCAAAGTCGAAATTCAAGTCGCTAGTCTTACGCGCCTGTAGTTTCATTTACCTAAATGTCCTTAACCACTATCGTATCATGATTATTACACACATACTTTTCCACTCTCGTGAGAGTGAGAGTGGTATTTACCCTGATTACCATTTGTGCTATTAGTCGTGATCTTCGTTTTGTCAAGGTTCATATCCAAACCAGACTGTTCAGAGGTATGGCCAAGTTCTCGTATCATGGTTTTGAGAGCTCTCGTGTTGTCTGAAAATAGTACGATATTATCGGCAAAATGAAGGTTGCTAAAATTTTTTCTTTCTTTGTTAATACCCTGTTTCTCCAAATATAACGTCTTAAAAAACGTCCTCCAGAACGATAGTGTTTAACTTTGGAGAAAGCGTGCTACCCTTTGTTATCTTTCTTCAGATCTCAGCTCGTCGAGTTTCTTGGGGTTTATTTTCAATATTCATTTTGATAGATATGTTAGATCAGATTAGTGTACCGACGACCAATATGGATTTTTAAAGAGATAGAATTATTCTTCAGGATTCAATACTGCCAAAGACCTTTTATAATTCATAAATGCGAACCAAAGTAGCAGTCATCATTATTTTTTTTCTATAAATTTTCTCATAGTTAACATATGATTCAGTGTACCGAATTTGCTTTTGAATCCGGTTTGTTCGACTGGTTGGTAGAAGTTGAATTTTCTGGTCAAACGAAGGATGAAATTTTCGTAAAGAGTTCCCATAAATGTAATAATAGGCTGATTAGGCGGTAGTTGTTAAGCTCGACTTATTCCTCTTTTTGTACACTAGGGTTACAGTGTACAGGTTACAATGTAGGAAAGCGTCCTACGTTTACAGGTATTTGGCTTTTTTCCAGACACTTGTCAAATATTTTAATGAAAAGTTGTAAGGTCACATCTCAACCCTCTTTGAACATTTTGCTGTGTTTTTTGCCTTTTGATATTCTGGAGAAAGCGGTACATATCTGAGGTGTTGTTATCTCCGCTTCATCTCTGGATCCAAAATTCGTTATTTTGGAAACCGTACATTTGCAAGGAATATTCACCTACGACTCTTAGGAATTGCTTCCATTCTGTAACCAGATTTTCTACATTTTCAAAAAGCTTTGCTATTTTTTGAGTATAAGGTTTCAAAGCTTTCGTAAATACCTTTGAATCTTTGCATTTGTCAATGCCCTTTTTAACCGTCTATGAAGTTTACGACCACAATATTCATCTCGACTTGTTCCTGTGCCTCTTCACAGACTGTCTTGAATGAGTGTTTGTGGCTTTCCATTGTTTAATAAAGACTATTCTTTCCTACATTAAATTATTTTTCTTGCCCTGTAATTTGTACGTACGACTGGTGTGAACTATCCAGATAGTCGAGAAGTTCATTCATATTAGATATATCGGTATCAATGGATTATAATTGGTCTTTCACTTCCTTTTTATCGATCTGTTGATCATTAAGAACTCAAAATCTATTTTATTCTGTTTTCTTTTAATTGGTATATACCTTTCTAGTCTTATGTTGATCTGTATAACTTTCCGGATAAAACGATGGTCATTCCTTGACTAAAAACTATTCAAGACCGCAATATCTATAACCCACTATTCACTAAGCAATTACCATCATGACAGTCGCTTTCGGGTAAAAATACTATATTATTTAAAGGGCCGATTTATAGAAGTTGGGATATATATAATTTTTTAGTAACCTTTTTTATTTCTAATGTTATACTTAAAAAATAATACGAAAAGTATATGTCTAATAATTACTTATTTCTATTTAGCGCACTATTTTGAAAATCAACACTGTTCGTATAATTTTAACTAAAATCAACATTACGTAAAAAACGCAATCGATAAAATTCAAAATTGAGGTGTAAATAATGAAATGATACAATTAACTTACAAAATGATACAAAAAAAGAAATCTTATTTAACAATTTCTTAGTAAAATATGTTTGGGAATAGACGACAAAGTTACCAAAATAACCATGTTATGAATATGAATATAATTACTAATTTAATTTTATTGTATTACTTTTTATTATTTTTTTTTGTTAAAAATCGTTACAAATATGAATAGAATGCTCTGGATATATTTTTTAAACATATTTTACAAGCATCTTTGGTTTTTCAATTTTTTTTCCAATCACAAAGTGTGTAACGCGAATTTGACATGTTGAGTAGAGATCTGGATGAAATTGTTTAGTTTTTATCATTCAGGGAAAATTTATGACAGATGCTCTTTTTTCAATGAGAGGCATAATAAGACTCATGGCAATGCATAACTAATCCTTGGTATTCCTTATTTGATTTTACAGTAATGTTGCCATTGATGCCGTCTATGTTTAGTAGACCATAAAATAAAACCATTAGCCATCTTAGCCTTTTATTTTGCGAGACACTGAGTAAGTTCCATATAACCCACCGAAGACATCAACACCGTATTTATTTTTATTGTAAAACAATGATCATTTGTGACTTTTCTTCTACACTAGTATCTTTCTTGGCATGGTCGAAGCTAAAATTAAAATTTTATTTATTTTGCTCCATACGAAACAAACGACACGTCTCTTATAAAAAAGGAGACTGCAGAGTTGGCGTTCCTTGCTTAATAATAAAAATAAACGGAATCTCTGTCTTATTCTTTCGCAGAGTGCCCAGTGCTGTGAATTCATAATCTCTAAGCAATTCACGATAAAGTGGGATACTAGTTAATTAATTGTTGACAAACGTTTTATCACATCAATTGCATTGATGTAATCAGTACATTGATGTGATCATATGGCCTATAATTTTTGCCTATATAAATTCCCATATTATTCTTGTAGAAAGTTCGAGCATCCGCAAATACAAATATCTTCATTCCACACTTTTGTGGCTTGCTGGGTATATATTGTCTAAATAAACCTACAACCACGGGTTTTCTTTAGGTTTTCATCATTAGTAACGCTTTGACCTAAGGAATAATATTTCTTTTTGTTTACATTTAAGTATTCAAATACCTCTGGAATAGGAACCGATTTGTCATATTGTCTGCTTTCAGCATGTGTGTGAATATCGTCAAAGTGTAACTTTAATGTGAAATGGAATTCAATCCGAGACACAGAAGCCACACATACATCATAGTCACTTCCATCTGTTTCCCAAAGATTTTTGGTATTGAGATGTTCACTTCCTAGGCGACCACAGAAACAGAGTAAGCCAAAAATAGCTTTTAATTCATATATGTCTGTATACGTACAATTACCATCTCTTTTATATTTGCCTTTAAAATTTTCCATATAAATATTGTTATAGTTAAGATTTGTTTGTAAATATTCGTCTGGAAATATCAAATCCCATGCTTTCCAATAATTGGTACGATCTGCCTTCGTTAACTGATGCTGAAGAACTATTAACAACATTATGTGATTGTGCACATAATGTTTTTAACTCTTCCTATAAATTTTCGATAACTTAGATAATTCGAAGATAGATTTTCTAGGTAATGTTCTATTTCCTGTACGGCCAAGGCTAAATTCCTCTTTAAATATACTTCCAAATTCAAAATCCAAAGCATCATTTGTTTGATCTCCTTCCTGCTCCATATTAATTTCCCGATTGCTGTAATTTCTAAAATCTTTATTTTCCCGATATAATTTCGTCTTCATTGTTATCTTCTTTCAGTATATATTCTAGTTATATGTCCTAAAGTATTCTAAATGTCATTATGAAGTGAAGTGAATAAAACAATAATGTGCACAAAAAAACGTGTAACATGAAATGTCGCTACGGGCTAAAATATATCCATACTCACTTTATACGTCTAAATGCACCCGTCAATTGGTTGCCATTCGGGATGCGAGCCCATAAATTATCTGTTAGAAGGTACTTAGAAGAACAAGTCATTAGACAGCACGAAAAGAAAGATACGTTCAATTTTGAGGACTTTGTGGTATTTTTTACCCGGTAGCGATGACCGCCGAGTTAACTATACAATTTTAACTATTATTATATGTTTAATATTTATGCTAAGCGTATAGTATATCTACTGTATATCATAAATTAATAGGAATGGAAAATGCTTGTGAATGAACGTTGTGAATTTCGTGATATATTGAAAGTTAACGATAACTTTTATTTTTATTTAAATATTTACTGTATTTCTTTATTAAATAATGAAATTTAAGATAAGGTTAAATCGAATTCTTATTGTAAAATAAAAGTTAGATTGCATATCGAATAGCTTTTGTACACCTTTACTAGAATGGTAAGATTTTTGCGAGTAAATTCTGAGACTTTTTTGCTTCATACTTTTATTAGATAGCTTTGGTTATGCATCGCAGAGAATACCTAAAAACATCCCAAGCGCTTCTTTATAAATAGTAATCTCTATGAGGGAGATTGTACTACACATCTGTTATGAAGATCGGATTTGATACCGGTGATAAATGTAACAAAATTTACATATTTAGAAATTGAATTTACTGGTCCATTGTAGTAGCAATCTTGCTATACATCACATATTCGAATTGTTTTCATGGCTTGATAATATTTATTTTTCGATGATTTTAATATCAAAGATCATTATTTATGAACCTACATTCGTCTCTTTTTTCTTGCAAGTACTACTAATTAAAAATAACTTTTGACGCTTGTTTGATATTGTTTTTAGAGTGTTCAAATATATCTAATTTTGTATAGCGTTTCTCAATTAAAACTTATGAAAATTAAGATAAAACCATTAAGTGATACTGCATCTCAGTCATTAAGTTAAAATTAAACTCGAGCTAGAATTAAATTATTAAGCTAGTAATAAATATTGAAACAATAATTACATTTAATACTATACGTTTTAGTTTTGAAACTTAGTTATGCACTTCACCTAAAAGACTTTGATTTACATTTATGAAAAGGGGTCAGAAGCTAAATACATTGCTAATACCTGCGTCACTACCCTTTCTAGTGGCATTAAGGCTAATTAGGCGTAATAATCAGAAAAATATCCACAAGTTTTCTTTTTAAATAGAGAACAAAATTATTTTCGTTTTATTTATATGTGTGAAAAAATAATTAATACAGTGGAATGTATCACCACATAACAATATTTCAAATAAAAATCAATGATACTGGCAAAACACTTTGACGATTTGTAATATTATTTGGCCTTACTTTTAGGTCCAAATTTAACAAGTGCTTGGAACGCTTCGTATACTTTTCTATAGACGAGTTTCATGTAGAAAATGACAATCGTTTTATATTTCAACTCTTTTTTCAATTCCATGATATCACTAAAGAAAGTTTGTTTCATTTTTAGTGTTCCGTAATTCATCTTCTATTCTAGTATCATCCAAGACTCATTTTTTAAGTTATTACTTGTTTATGTCAACGATACTTTCTTTGATATATTTTAGTTTCTCTGTACATACAAAGGAATCCCGTTTATTTGGTCAGTCATTAGCACTCCTCGTTTCACATCATCTTCTCTCTAAATATGACTCGGTAATAAAGTCACCAAATATAAAAATTCATTCTCTTGCTCCACAACCATCAAAGTTTTCAATTACACTTTGTTTTAAAATTAAAAATCTATAGAGCAACCAATACTTTATAGTCATCAACGTTCACATGTGTCTCTTTCTCTGGATATAAATAAGATACATATAAGTACTTCGTATACAAGATTCATCATCCGCTAATTTCGCTCAATTTTCTCTCATCAAAATATTGTCATTATATAAATTGCAGTTTCATATTACACGTTCAGCTCCTCGACTACTGTAATATTTTTTTTATATGTTAAAGTCGATAACTACTTGAAAAGTACATTCTGCTAAAATATTAACAAAATCATGTTAATACAACCCACACAATTTTAATTTCCCAAAATGCTAGTATGTTATAAATCAAAATTTAAAATATTTCATTAACTGTAATTGTTCAACACAAGGTCCAATAAACATTTTAATTAAACTCATATATAATTTTAATTATGTTTCATTTTTAAATCTATCATGTTTTTGATAAAATATAAATACCTAATCAAATCAAATGTTCTCATGTATTGATTTAAAATGCGCAATTCTATGTTGTTATTTACTATGCAAGTGTTTCTGATAATTTTTCTATATTATATAAATACTAACAAATTACAGAGATATACCTGTATATATAAACAAAAGTGATACCACGACAATTGTATACTTTGTTAATACACTAAACATATCATGGCCATTTAACTATTGGAGTATATATATATGAACTATCTGTAAGTGCCTTCTGTAAGCAGACATAATCATATTGATACAATGTCGTATATACATATGCGTATTTGCGTATCTCTTTAGTATATTTTTACGTAACAACGTAGTCGAGTACTCTTAGAAACAAGCAGAAACTTTGGATATACTCATTTTTTAAAATTAATTAATAGTTTTCCGGGTTAACCTATTTATGGAGTTAATTCTTCTGTAATATCTAACTAAATTAATTACTTTAATGAAGGTGTAAACAATCCATACATTATTTTGGTAAAACGGTCAGACACAAGACGTTTTAACTTCGTATATTAATCAGTTGGGAAATGGTTTAATATAAATAATAAGAAAATATACTGCAATTTAATTTCAGATCAATTCGGGTTATCGGTTTGCTAGCAAATTATAAATTTACTTAGGACGATTTAATTGTTAAAACGGACGAACGCAGCTAAAATATATTAACTGTATGTTTTCTTTTTGTCCCAGTTCCAATAAAATATCCTACAGTAGTTTAACCATACCCCGATTAATGATAAAACTTTTCTTCTTACTCTTTCTCACTCTTTCTTCTTAGATCGCAAACATCTAGATATGGATTTGTGATCTGATAACTTTCTTGCTGTAACTATCTTATTAATATTAAATGTTTGTAAAAGGTATAAAACCTAATTATTGTTAGAAGTTGTAACTGAAAATGCTGTAGGCCATTTACAAATTGTAAAATAATTCTATAATTTTTTTTTTGTTAAATTAAATAGTTTTATTATATGGCAGTTACCCTCGTATGTTTAATGCCAACTCCCTTCTTGACCTAAAAGCATAGCCTAATTAATTTATATTTTTGCTGTGACTGTGATAAAAATTTCTCTCTGTTTAATGTATTTAAATTAATTATAGTCATTTTACGTTAATGCAATGAAAAAGTCCTTTTCAATTGCGAAATATCAGTTGCAAGCAATTATGTTATTAACTATGTAAACACTCATTTATTGATGTTACACTATCATGAAATCCGCAGCGTAACTTAAAAAATAATATCCACTCGATCAGCGCCACATAACTCAAGTTTTATTAACTCCGATACGTCACTGAATGCAACATTTGTTACTTTCCGGCTTGCCAAAAAAAATGGCGTTGAATTTCTAGAACTATACAATTCCAAGTAATGTTCCTCTACGACTTTTAGGAGTTGCTTCTGTTCTGTATCTACATTTTTCTCCATATAAGAAAGCTTTGTAATTTGTTGACAACTAGGTTTTAGAGCTTTTGTCGATACCTTCATATCTTTGCGTTTCTCAATGACGTCTTTAATTGTCTTTTCATGACACACATATTAATATTCCTTTTGATTTGTTCCATGTCATTTTACAAGTTGTCTTGAATGCGGATTTTTAGCTTCCTCCTTGTTTAATTAAAACCCTTCTTTCCTCCAGCACTTCCTTTGCCTTGCCCTATGATTTGTGCATTCGGCTTGTATTTATTGATACGACCTCTTCAGCTGTTTAAAAGTGATGATCAGGATGTCGATGAATATAATTGGTCCTTTACTTCCTTTTAGCATATTTTCCCTTTAGCCACTCAGCACTCTGAGTCGGTCTTAGTATTTTTATCTTTAATTGACGTGTCACTTTCTGGTCTTATTTTAATCTGTACTACTGCATTGATGAGACTATTTAGAATTGTAATATACGTAAATAATATATATATAAATACATTTGTGACTGCTAATCATATAGTCTTTCCCGTATATATCCGAAATTGGTAGGAATAAAAAATAGGTATTAATGAACGTTGTGTACATCGTAATAAATTGAAAAAATCTAATGAAAATTTTTTCATTTATGTTTACAAACATTTAAAATATGTTTTTCCTTAATTAAGGATGATATTTCAGATAATGTGAATTTAAATTAGAAAACTAAAATTATGTTACTTATTGAACGGTTATTTTATGCCTAATTTTTATGCGAGTAGTTTTTTAACTTTTTTTTTGGTTCTCTTTAATATTACACAACTTTGTTTTGTGTATCGTAGACAACACTTAAAATAAACCAAGTGTTTCTTTATAAATAGTTATTGAGGTGATCGAAACGGTAATATATACATATGATGGAGGTTGTATTTGATACAAGGGATAAATTTAACAAAATTTGCAGATTTAAAAATTTATTATATTTATCCATTGCTTTAGCTATTTTGGTATACATTACCGATTCGGGTTATTTTTATATCTTGATAGCTTTTACTATAGGATAACTTTAATCCATCAATTCCCAAGAATCAAAAAAGACAATAAATGATTGAAGGTTCGTGCAAATTAATTTTAAGAGCTTTAATCATACTGTACACGATCTTTTCATTTTGAATTTTTCCTTCTGTTAAGACATATTAAGTTAAGTTATATTTAGTTAAGTTGTATTTTTTCATGACGCTTCAATATTTCAATTGACTTCCATAAATAATACCCTAATTAAATTTATTACATTGTCCTCCTTTTGTATGTGTTCGTAAGTATACTTATACAAATATATGTAAACATAAACATAACAACGTTGAACAAATCGTTCAATGGAAAATTACTCTACCATCAAGGCCTGCGTTAGCCATCGGCTATAGAATATTCCATTAACTAAAAGCCTCCAAAGAATAATCTCAAAAGTAATATAAAAATAATAATCTCAAAAGAATATTCCATTAACTTAATCTTTACTGAAAAAAAATTCTGTAATACGAACCTACATATAACGATATGTAGGTTGGTATTACAGACATTTTTTTCAGTAAAGTTTAATATGAACTTCGAAAAAGACCAAAGAAAAAGACATTCGAATATTTCGACATTTTTTTAGGAATTTTTCAGAATACTTAGGGTATCCTCTAAAATAATTCGTCTTCATTATCTCCGGAACTAGCTTCAAAAACTTACGGTTCAGCTTTTATTAGTTTTTTTTTCTTTTTACTTGAACTTCAATATAACGAAGGAAAATAGGGAATGTGTTATATTATGTCTACAGGTGTCGGTAATAATAATTTACGTTTAAGTCAATAATTTGCTTAAATACCTCATTTTTTAACATTTTGTGGAAACTTTCTTTATATCCGTTATTAGAAACATATCGTTAGATATCATGTCAGTACATACACAAAATTACACATTATCGCGTGGAAGCTAATTGGTTCTGACACTTTCCGAATCCAGAAATATACATGGATTTTTTTTTTAATTATTAAGAATTTTGAGATCATACCTTGTGAAAATATTGGCATTCCTTATAAATTTACCGGAGCCTTCCTGAGCATCAAGAGATCGCAACTAAATGTTGTAGCACGCATGTGGTGTCAAACAATGCATTTTTCACCCAAAAAAATTAAATACAACTATCGTTTAAGATTTTTATCGATCGCCTAAATAATGTTCAATATATAAATTATAAAATCATCTTGAAATAGGGCTCATTCTATATTCAAATTATATCTTGTATGTGTGAAAATACATTTCTCGCACATTAATGTAATAAATATTTAAAATTTTCATAAGTTTTTATTTTTTTTGCTTAGCTTTCTTTAACTCTACATTTTTACTTCTAATTGCTCCTCTCGAATAGTTTTCTTTTTACCACGGAGTAAATCCAAATTTTCTAAACCTTTTCCAATTAATCGATGATGAATTTTAATTGGTGATAATAAACAAGATAAATATTTAATTCAACGTATTTAAGTTACTCTGTTTGATTCATTTATTTTATATTATGAAACATTATGCTTTCTTTTTGTGGTTTTCAAGCAAATATTTGATGATTTTATAACTAAAGTAATATCAGAAACGGAAGAATGAGTCTATTTACATATTGGTTTTTCTTTTCACTGGAATATCTGAACTACCTAACGGTTTACATCAAATTTTACGTAAGTGTAGTCTGTCACGTGGAAATAAATACTGTTGATCCTGGAATTGGTTTTCTTGATTACTATTTGTAAATTACCTCGTTAGGGATGTATAATTTGATAAGACTTTCTTCTTTTCAATTCATTTCTTCGAGTCTGTGCTTCTCAAACTATTCAGTCGCTTTACGCCAATATTATGTTTAAATTACACCACCACTTTTTCTTTTTTTCGCCTGGGAAAAACTAGTATAATATGTACGATAGTTTTCTCGTCCTTGCTATTGTCTTTATCACACAGGTTTTTCATCTGAGGTTATATTCTATAATACTATCTTGCTGCTCATTTCTGGCATTCTAAATACATTTACGTTTGGTGTACAGGTAACTGGAGTCACAAAGATCTTCAGTTGTTTTATTATAACTTGTTTTCCATCTCTTTTTTACAGACAGGAAACAAGTAAATAGAGGAAACTTTTCTCTCTTTGTAAGGTACAACTATCGAGAAACAACGAAAAATAATGATTTTTATCTCTTTAATGATAAAAATGTTCGTTTTAATGATAAAAACGACACTGATGGTAGATAACAACGCAAAGCGCGACCAGCAATATATATTTTAATCTGTAAAAGAAAATTAAATTTACAAGACAATAGAATTAAACTCTTAGTCTTTACGTAACGACTAGAACGTTCCTCTCCTCAAGGGAAACTAAAGAAAGAAGTGCAAACTCTTCGTATTAAATTCGATTAAATTGATCATGGGTAGCCAGTTCAGATGGAGATCACTTTCGTCAATGGGAATCTTCTTCATATTCAAAATAGTTCTGAATTTTTAATATATATAAAATATTTTGCGACGTCACAATTTTTTGAGGCAATAAAAATTTTGAAATTTACCTAATGTACATTATTAAATATTTTTATCCAACACTGCCTCGGCATATTTATTTTGAACAAAATATGCACAAAACAATATCTAAAGGAAAAACCTTCCGTTATGCTTCATTGACATGCGTGTGTGCAGATAGTTCCGTGACCACTTATAAAATATCAAGAATTATTTTTGCATTATTTTAATTTAGCCTTGTATCACTTTATTTAGTTAACTTACGACACATGATTCTCTAAATTATTTTAATTTATCAAAAAGTAACGTATTTTCTATTAACTTCCACAATCATTACAAACTTAAACGACTTGTGTAACTAATAATTTAAAATAAAATACCTATTTTTAGGATTCTGTATATTAAAAGGAAAAACGGTACCGTTATGAAATCATTTATTTGTCTATCACAGTCGCTTTTCATAAGAAATTAGCATAGTAATGAAGCATATTAACAAGCGCTTATCACAATAGCTAAAAACTAGCAAATGTTAATTTAGTGATTTTTGGGATTATAAATTGAGTACTCGAAAAAATACCTAAAATAATGACATACTTAAAATGTATACTATCTTTCTAAAATTATGAAAATATCTTTTTTTCATAATTTTTGGTATATATCGAAAAATACTCTAAAAATTATGTTCTTCCCCTTTTATATCCATAACTACTCGACCTAAAGTGAATATTTGCGAGAGTTTCCAAATTGTTTAAATATTATGTACGTTCCTACGACTACGAAAGACATTAATTAGTAGGCAATTCATTTACATTTTTCTGTTTTAAATACAGATTTTTTCACAAATCATGTTAAAAAGACATATAAGATTTGGCATAGTAAATAAATCGGTTTATTTTAGATTAAATTATAATTTATATATATTTATATAAAGTCGATATCGTCAGAACCATGGTACGTAGAAACTTAAAAGTTGGCATAATAATACAATTAACTCACTTTTAAATCACATGATTTTAACTTAAATTATATTTTGCACATATTTTGTATTACCAACTTTTTAAAATGTCTTTATTACAATTAAATAGGAGGTAAATAAATAACCTAATTTTTTTTACTTTTTAAATATCGCGTAGAATTTTGTTGGAAAATCTCGTTTTGAAGAATGCAGAATTTTTCGATATTTTTAAATAGTATATTTAAAAATATATTAAAAATATAGTATTCCGCCCATTATTTCCGAAAGTAATAAACCAAAAATGAAAAGAAAACAGGGTAGGTAAAATCTGAGTAGGAGATTACGGAAAAACGAGAACGATTATCCTAGAACTCATAATTTTTAAATACGCATTATGTTTTTGTGCCTGTAAATGATACGTTATATAATAAGTTGTAATTTATTTACGTTGCGAAAAAATAATGTTTGCATATAGTATATGCACGCTTAAATGTTTATAAGAATTCTATTCGTGCTTGACTGGTTTTTGAAAGAATCAATTGCAAATTCAATTCCAAGAAGTACTTAATTTGTTTTAATATTTATAGATGTTTATATGTTACGAGTGGTTATGCTGTAGCATTTGACCCCTGTTATTGCATATTATTTGAAGAATTTACAAGGAAATTGTAGATGCTATACCCTTAAGGTGACTTTCCACCGGCAAGACGAGGTATTAACATTTTATTGGAAAATTTCAATTCCCACTTAGCGCGCCAACGCGAATTAGGTTAGCTAGCTATACTCTAAGAAGGATGAATATTATTTGAAATGTTTCTATGGGTGCTGCCAGTTCTGCTCATATTACAATTGCATGCAAAAGACCTATCTCGGTTATCTAAGTCTTATTCAATGCTCTTTAAAGTGTAATTAATCTAGAATAATGTAAATAGTTTAGTACGTAATAGGTAATTAAATCCATTAAGAGTTTATGTTTTTATATGGGGGCAAAAACACATTCCATGAACTTGTATATTTTAAACACAGTGGAAAAATATTGCAGTATCCTACAGTTTTATTTTTTGTGGAATACCATCACGTTATAAAAGCGCACAAGCAACTCAAATTGCGACGAAAGGCCGGGAGGTGGATGCTACTTAGTCGGTTGACATTTCCAAATCTATCCGTATACTGTCATTCGTCATCCGTGTCACTTGTCACACAAAGAATTTAATTATACTAAGAATTTGATCGGCGTGTCACTTAAGTGCGTGAGTTGAAAAAGTGGAATGCAGTAAACTCGTCAATTTCACTTTCTTCCAGCAGTTCGCACATGTCCGTTAAATTGTTACGCTGAAAACATTAGTTGTTCGAATTCAATTATTGAAGGATAATTTTGTATAACCAGAAATGTTAGTTTAACACTGAAGATAAAATCACGATTGAGTATGTATATATACACATAAAGGTTATAAAATATAATCAGTTAGTGAGACGAAATTTGTGTTATTCCAATGTCTTACCGATATTTATATTGATAGGTTTTTATTGAATTTCTCAGAAATATGCGTAATGGAAAGATTCCAACTTTTCCATTTTGAGATTATATTGTGACATTTTTATCGACCACGGTCTCCAGAGACGACGGCCAATGCCATCTTGAAATGAACAAGAGTGGTACAATATTATCTAAATGTCGCTATTTATATTTAACCATAAAATGATGTAAAGAAATACTTCATTATTTACGCGTCATCATAACGTTAATTTTTGATTGTTGAATTGAAACATCGAATGGCTATCTGTTATTACTGCCCTGGTTTTCTGAAAAAGCTGTGCCCTTATCTAGTGTTCGTAATTGATATTGTGGGCCTAACATAGACCGTTAGGATGGATTGCCATAACATTCCATTCATTAAATTTTTCTCTTTCGTTTGGGTATATTATTTTGTAATATGGGAAAACATGACGTTTATCGGTGGGTACTTGATATAAAAACTAATTATGACTCTCACAAAATATTATTTTACTATAGTATCGCCACATAATTCCTTATTAAAGTCCAATTGTTGTGTAATTTTTAGTTCAGTATTTGTTTACTTATAGCCAGGAAAAATTATCCTCCGTTAACCGGGGAATGACGGAAATATGATCCAGTTGGAGAGTCGATACAAGATTAAACGAAATATTTAAAAAGAACTATTTGCAAAATCAGTTAACATTTCTTCACCTTCCCCATTGCAAATCACTTTTTCATTCATTTGGTTAAAAAATAGCTCATCACTTTATTTACAAAAACTATGCCCAACTGTTTATCACATGGCAATTTCAAACGGTAATACTGTTATTTAGCGTGATGGTGGCTGTCGATGCTTTCTATCAGAATATACCATTTAATTTATATACCTATAGTTTTAATAACGTTATGTATCGTTATATCATGACCGTTATGTGGAAACTTTGATATAGCGGTTGGTCGACGTAAATAGAACTCTTCCTGTTTTAATTATTTTCATATCCGGTAATATCTAATTTTGGATATGGTTCAAATATTCGTTACTTATTGAAATATGCATTCAAGAATAATGTTAATAACGTTACTTCAAATTCATAACAGCTAATGCACTATTTGCAAGTGCAAAAAATAAAAAACGATGGACCACACAAAGTAGTATACATTTAAAAAAATGTTTACTTGCTAAAATTAATAAAACTAAAATGAACAAAAAGAGTAGCGTTACAATTTTAATGCAGCTTTAGATAAACATTTTGGAATATTGGCGTAAACAAGTGGACTGTAAAATAATTAACACGCCATGAGTGCCCTAGTTTCCGAAGCGAACAGCAAGTCTTCCTTTGCATATAGATAAAATGAAAAAAAAAACCTAATTAATTCTTTAATTAATTTCCAATTCTACTAACATTGTACCTGATATATCCGACGGACTGAGATGGATGCAGTTACGAATATAAAGCGAATAAAACAAAGTTTAAAGTCGTTGTTTTTGAAAAGTTTAATATAGTAAGGAGATTTTTGACGAATTGAAATTGAGATATATTTTGCGATAACATTTTATAAGCGGAATGAAAACCTATTTTTAATATGTTATCTTTTCCACAATTGTCTATACCATCATAATAGATTTATTGTGTTGACTTCCCAACTTTTCTTCACCCGAATCCATTACGGTCCAAGTATCAGAGTAAACCAAGGTGTTTTTGCGGGTCGCTCGCAAGTGTTGCATATGCAGAATAATTTCAGAGACAAATGTAATGTAAACATTTTACATTTATAATATATTCAGAAGTAACAAATATGCTTCCTCAGAAGTCACAATAACCACACACACGTATACATATATATGTGTATATATATATGTATATGTGTGTGGGTATATATATATATATATATATATATATATATATATATATATATATACGTATGTGTATAAATATATACGTGTAGCACTCTAGCACTTTTACAGGAATTAACGACATTTTTATGCCTGCGATATATAAAATATATTTGCTTGAAAATTAATAATAAAACATTTAAAATTAGTATAATGTAACATTATACACATTTCAGTACTCTATGGGTTACGTGAGTGCTGTACGCAACCTTCGTAGTGCGAGTTTCTTTTCTCGTCCTTATTGAGTTAGATAATTTCTCTTTATAAATAACTATGAAAATTGTTTAAATTAAATCGTGATAGCTATAATTAAGGGCTAGCAAAAGTTCCAGAAGCAAGACTGTCGAATCATGTGATAACCTTCAATTAAGTGACGTTCAATACTTACTCTGCAATATTTTTGAAATGTATAATAATTGAAAATGAACAGAAATTGTTAATAATTATACAGAATTGTTAAGATATTGTTAGTAATAAGAGAAAAAATAGCTAAACATTTCTTCTATTATGTAGACTACAATTATAAAATAACGAGGATTTAGAATCTAACAACAAAATTCTTCCATTCACTTTAAGCACCTCTTGACAATGAGACTAATATTAAAGAAGCACTATTTTTTCAATATCTTAAAATGTCTCATAATGAATTTCAAATTTCTATACAATTTTTTTCTACATGAGCAAATACTTATCAATAAACCCAAATCCGAGTTATGATTTAAAATTTTGATAATGCATTTATCAACACAGTGGAACTAAATTAAATTTAAACAAAATATTATTCTTCATTTAAATTTATTGTATTTTCCATTAATGTGAAAATAATTTTCTTCAGGTAAATATTACTAGTGCATTGCAGGAAGCTTTAATGTAAATTGAGTATGCTCGAAATACCCCTAATTTTATTAAACTTTTACAAGACGAAGAAACAATTTAAAACTATGCTAATATAAATATAATTAAAATTAAAACAATGGGATTTTTTATTTGAGAATTTGTAGATAAGATAGGCCATCAGTTCCAATAAATCAAAATTCTGAAAATATATCTGCAGCTTGGAAATGTGAAGGTAAATAACCTGTGTTCTGCAACATTTTTTTATTGATGTTTTGGACTTACAAAGTTTGATATTTAATGTAAGGCATTTTTTTGTCTTCCTTCTCAATCTTTCAGGATATTCTTAATAGAATTTGACGTCTTAGTATAATTAACACACAATATTTTTTGCGTACATTATACCGAACTACTAACACCAACACTCAAGCTTTAATCAAGACAAAGGAGAACATAAAATGCCGTTTGGAAATTAATTCCGAGTCAATATTATTCATAATAAAAAGAAAGAAAATTTCATTATCTCAGTTTTTCACTCATAATACTTTTTTTAGATTTTTGTTAATTTTGTAAGTCTCGAAAATACTTTCTTCATTTAACATATTCGTAACAAAACCATAAGATTTCTGTCCTTTTGTATTTTCGGGATATGTTTTAAAAAGATTATTATATAACGTTTATCAATTTATATGTAAGTTTAAAAGTGCAATATAAAAACGCATCGTGAAATTTCAATTGACATACGCATCATCATATTGTTTGATTTAAACGGTGTATTAAAACAATTCAGAAAACTGAACTACGACAATAACATAATTAGCGAGTACACCAACGAAGCTCAGCATTAGCGAAACGCGCAGCACATGCACATTGCACAATTTAAATTCACCAATTCCACTTAGCTGAAGATATTTGTAAATGTTCACAACATTGCAAGTTTCTGTAAAAAGTAAGTGATTAGCATAATGAATTTACAACTGGATGATTTAATTGACTTAAAATAATAATTGTTTTTGATATATATCTTAAACCGTAGATACAAACCATTGCGACTTTGAATTTCTTTCGCTAGTATTACTTTTGTTTCTAGAATTCCATCACTAATTTTCTCACAAATAACACATATCAATATCAGAGGAATCATGTAATGTAACATCCGCACTATGGTGAAATACTCGTATAGTCCCATATGTACCTGGAATAACAAAAATATTGACAGTATAATAATTCTGGCACATATCATGTGGCTTATCGATTCTATCATTTGCAAAATAATGTTAGGCATTTTTTTATAATGTACTGTTTTTATATCAGAAAGTCCTATTACAACTGTAACGCTTCTTTACTTGTACAGCAATATATTTATGGTGATTAGCTTAAACATTGCAATACATTGCTCGAAATTTCTCGAAATTATAGACAAATTCGTAATATTATATGAATTATTGTGTAATAATTTACCTTATTTGCTTCACTCAACATCATGTTAATGCACGTCAAAAGAGAGAGGAAGCAGTACACGAAGGCGAGGAAAATCTGTAAAGTGCGAGACGTGAATGAAGTAAGTAAATTTGGTAATTAATACTGTTACATATACACGCACACACACACAGATATATATATATATATATATATATATATATATATATATATATATATATATATATATCATTACCTGCACACCAAATGATCTTCTAATTAAAGTGCACGCTTGCGTCACTTGTTTATAAACCTTCATTACAGCGGAATAACTAAAGGTTACATTCTTCTGCTTTTTCGATGTTGTGTATAAAAATTTGTTTTCGGTAACTGTATTATTTAAATGTTGCTTTATTTGTTGAAGCCTTTTGTAGAGATTGTATAATACTATTGCTAAGTGACATGGTTCCAGGTCTAACAAAAAATGACCAACGTAAGTCAAAATATATTTTAAAGTCAGGGCTATACCGCCATGGTACATATCTATTAAAATATGCACGACATTAATGAAAGAAACGACAACTACTATTACATTACTAAATACTTCAAATGCCAACCGCAAATTCATCCTAATATCAGTTCTAAAATTACTGTCAATTTCGTTTAAAGTTATCAGTAAGTCCAAATAAGCATTTTTATTCCATAAAATGCCTATTAGTACTGTATAGCACAAGTATAAAACAAATAATATGATGTAAAATTGGCATATAAAATATGAAAAAATATTAAGACCATTAAGGCCAAAATCATGATTAACAAATTGCGACATATATATAAAATATATAACAAATAATATCCGGTTGCACTTTCTTAACCACGTAACTAATAACGATTCTTTCTTCCTCAATCTTAATCGTTGAATGCCCAATACCGATTCAAGTTTTAATATCAACTCGAGAGACTCCTCCATATTTATTAATATTATATTATTATTTCTTTCTACATCCATAAAAACTGTTAAAGGTTGTAAATGTTGATAAGAAGTGAGAGTTTTTTAATAAACTAATATGGAATTTAGGTCACAAATGTTAGAAAAAGCTGTTGTTGTACTTAATATAATTAAAATGTAATGTTATTCTATAAATGGATTCAACTCATCTACTAATGAAATATTGTTGATCTTAACTTATTATTATTATATAGTTATACTAAATTATTGAAAAAACAAATTATAGATTATATATTATTAATTAACCACCATTATGGGATACCTATTTACTGCATTGTTAATAGCCGGCTTTGAATAGCAATTAATTTAATCCGAGTATGCGTTTATACAGGAAGAATTTTTTTACGCTAAAAGTGCACCACTCCTTCAAAGAATGTATCGTCTGAGTTCAACGTGACTGCTCTTGTGTACAAATCGTGATAAGTAAATACACATGTTTTGCTTTAAGCCTACATTATTAACCCTTCATAGCTTATCAGCAAATAAGTAGAATTTGAGACGATTTGTATTGAAGAAACGGGTTCAATATATACCTCTGGACTTATTGCATTACGCAATTATGTAATATATGAAAGAACATTGTTTATTTTTTCATGTCAGAAATATTTGTAATTACCATACTATTTTGACTTAGAACAACCTCTTTCCCGTCATTACACGAATTTACTTTGAGGTAATATGCAATGAAATTATATCACTTAAAATATACCCACATATTTTACACCGCCAACTTTTTAAAAATATTCCTATGAGATTAAAAATGAGGCAAATATGGGTTTTCAAGAACATTACTTTCTCATTTTGTATATCACGTTTAGTAACATTTGTAAAGGCTTGGGTTAAGGAATGCAAAATTATTTGTTACA
The DNA here is from genome assembly GCA_039881145.1 of Druceiella hillmani. Classification (NCBI taxonomy): domain Eukaryota; kingdom Metazoa; phylum Arthropoda; class Insecta; order Lepidoptera; family Hepialidae; genus Druceiella; species Druceiella hillmani. Next base: position 10,722,335 of record JAYKKI010000072.1, on the reverse strand, counting down.
AAATTTTTAATTGCTTATTGGTAAAGATCTTCTAAAACACATGCAAAAAATAGCATATAGTCCCTTTTCTTTCCAAAAGTATTATCATGAAAGCGTTATTAAAGTCTGATTAAATGATTATAGGAAAACTATAGCTTCGATCTGTTAGTTTTTGAAATAAGCATTTTGTGTCATAATTTATATAATATTCAAAAGATATTTCAATGTCACCAAAACTTGTCAATACATAATTAAAGGACTCTTGATCATTTCATTTTTTGCTCAGTTTTAATGATGCATTGAAAATAAAAAGTAAACAGAGAGAAACTTATTTTAAGATTTAGTGAAATTAATACAGCGTATCATACACTCTACGTGTGGGTTATTAAAGTATTGTACGTTGTTACGTTTTTAAAGGCTAGTATTTCTTAAGCTTCAAAATATCAGATCGAGGGTCCACGATTGACAAAATTCTGGACATGGATTTTGTAAACGTTCTGATATATTACATTCTTAACATCAATATGTATATTTTTTATTAAAAATTTTTTAAATTTGTTTTATATTTAACGTAACGTATACTTAGCAACTTACAGCTTCAATGTCAATTTTATCCAGTTAACCCTAGTGAAAGAATTTCTACAGTGCTTTGCTAGCTTTAACTTTTTTTTCATTTAAATTTTTTCTAAAATCAAACTAGTAATAATATTTAACCTTAACGCAAACCTAGCACTGGTTTCAAACATCGGTAAGAAACTGAAATAAAGATGAATCCCGAAGGAAGAGAATTGAAGAGCAAAGGTTTAACGAATTAATTGGATTTTGAAGATGCTAATTTTTTAAATGATTTTTATAAGCGTTTTTTATGTATGTACTTTATCTAAAAAAATGCCAAAAAAATTAATACTGTTTGGGTATTGGGGTATATCCACATTTTTTAAATATATTATCAGGTAGATAAGAACTTAAATCTGGTGGAGGTGTGAACGGGACCATGTGAATTGGCTGTAATTATCCTGTAATATCATTTTAGAAAAAAAACAAGGCTTTTAGTTTAATAAATGATCTCCACATTATAATTTATTTTAGTGTTCTTACATTAAATCTTCGGTCGAATATTTTTCTTTATGATAGAAATACTGTAACACTGTTTACAAAATGGAAGTAGGGTAAGATACCCATTTATTGACACTTTAAGAGTCGCCACTTATAATAATTTAAAATTACGACTATCCGAAGTTACCAGCGAAGACATGTTATTGGTATGTAACATTAGATTCTTGCGAATCTTATTACCTTACTTAAATAATCCTCGAATATCACTGTACACTATATTCCATCAGATTAAAAATAATACATGATTATTCCAATTATTGACATTATTTTTCCTATCATTACCACACTGGACACTATTTATTGACATTCCATCCGAATCACTTTCCTAACAAGATAATTTGGTAATTAAAACGTACATAATTGAAAGAAATTATTATAAATCACGTCTGTTATCTCCCTTATTTATAAAAATTTAGCAATATTTAATAATATATGGCACTTAGACACTTAACAGAAACATTGAAATTTAAAAATAAATCATTACTCGCTTATTAGATAATACCTAACCTAATTTAAAAATAAATCATTACTCGCTTATTAGATATTACCTAACCCAACTTGGACTTGGACAAATCTGTAAATAGGTAACTTTAAATACTTATTTAGATAGACGTTAGTGTCTACTTTCAGTCTTCAAACTCAGCCAAAAAGTGTTCAATATCTTTTATTCTGCACTTCTTGCTTTCGTCTTGCTCATCGACATCATCGACGTTCTCTTCATTTTCTTTTTCTGTCTCAATCTGCTCACCATTACATCTAACAAAATTTGGCTTCATGTTTATATCTATATTATAAAAATTATCAGATAACAAACACTTTTTCAAATCTTCATCTTTCTTTTGAGCTATATCTTTCGTTTTAGATTTTTTTACCGTAGTTTTTTTCTTTGACCCCGTAGTTTTTTCTAGAAGTTTTTTGGCCATTCTTCTTTTCTTAATTCCTTTTTCCTTTTATTTTTTAATCCTGATATCTTCATCTTCTTATGCCTTCCATTGGGCAGAAGTTAATACAAAACAAGATCTTTTTATACTTTTAGAGCCTTTTCTTTGTGGTATCTTTGGTAAAACAAGAATGTCTTGTAACTTGACAGAAGTAAGCTAGGAAATATAGTTTTTTTGAAATCGGACGTACAGTAAAGTTCATTTCGTCCTCGAATAATTCTATTTCGTCATAATCATGTTGTGTAGCAATCTTAATTGTTTTTGTACGTATTGTTTTAGTATGTTTAGATGTCCTTTGTTTTTCCGTGTTTTAATATACTTGTGCTTCATAGGTTGCACGTACGGCTTGAATATATTGTGCATTAGCAGCACGGGATCAGCACTTTTGTTAGGCATCTCCTCTTATATAGTGTCATAAATATTGTTTAACGTAGTTTCTTGTACCACAATTTCTTGTAACACAAGTAGGAAATCAGAAACAGTTTCTTGAGACCGAATAGAGGTACTAGTTTTGATGACTCTCTTATCTGTAATGCCCGTAGTGTATTATATTATGATCTTGCGTGTTACTGGTATAAAATCGCCGTTACGTAACTTATTCGTCAATAGTGTTTCATTTTTTTGAAAAAAATCCAAAATTATTTTGAGATAGATATTTTCAGATTTGGATGACTCTTGTTCAATTTCTGCTAATTTTTCTTTACCTATAATATTTGTATGGACACAATCTTGATGCTCTAAACCCATTTAAAACTATTGAATGTGAAACCCATTCTCGGATTGTTTTTTCCAAGATTGGTACAAAAAAAACTTTGGTCAAAACCTCTGAAGGATGCGTTCGTCGCTATTTCAGTACTGATTTTTGCCAACCATACTTTAGTGGCTTAAAAGCTGAGACGTTTGCATGGTGAAGTAGGCTTGTACAGTTTGGATAAAGAGAATTTAGTATAATATTTTATTTTTGTGCATAATTCACACACCATAAAAGTTATAGAGATAAGGATATAAAACACTCTCTATATAATCGTGAAAAATTTCTGAATTCATACACCCATTATCACCAAACCCTATACCCCACTCTGGAGGAAGTGTCGGTGTTATATTTGCTGACAGTCTTTTATTTGGAAAAATTACTTTAGGTGGAGTAGTGCTTCCATCACCGCCAAACATGAGCATAACGGTTAGTGCTGTTTTAACCCGAACGTTGTCTATTTCATAAACATTTTATTCTCCTTTTGGAACTAATACTACACCTGATTTAGGATAAAAAAGAAAGTCTGTTTCGTCTCTGTTGTATACACGTGAAGGATCGGAAAGTTAATGAAATAAATTGTTTTCTTGGAGGTAATTCTCAATTTGCCTAAAGCAACTTCTGATGTCTTTTTCGGAAATCGCTGCACTGGTAGATGGAACTGCTTATGGTGTAAGAAAAGAAATATTAAGATGACGGTTTAAGAACAATTTAAACCCAAGAACAATTTAAACCATTTCTCACTGTTTTTAAAGGTACTAACTCAATTCTTCTTCTTTAAAAAATCAGCAACGCTACTATTTAAGTCTTCTTTTCTTTTTGGAAAACCCTTTTTGCAGCAGGCATTAATCCAATTCTCTAAGTTATTTTGTTCTTTTGTAGTTAATATAGTAGAAAGTCCTGGAAGCAAATCATGACCAGGATTTATAATTTAATAAATTAATGGTGTTCGTGGCACCTGGTATGCTTTAGCTGGAAGTTTTTGGCTCATACAAATCATACATTGCATGTAACGCCTTTTTTTGAGAATTTTTCTCTGAATAATTTTTTGATTTTTTACAGGCTTCTTTGGTCTTTGCCGCTTCGGTTTCATTCTTGAAATCAGATTAGGCACCTACGAACAATGCCATTAATTCGTATATACCATTAATAGACATAATGGACACCATTTACTGACACCTATGTTAATAATTCTTAATTTCTAATTTTTCACCGGTGTCAATATTTGGAAACACAATATGCGCAAGCTCTATTTGGAAACCGATTATTGACATATATGTCAATTAAATAGAATTTCATACTTTACGCATACCAATTACTAACAACGTATTAATTATATTAAAATGTTTCATAACTAAATATATAATTGTGATAATCTATTTTACACTTCATGATCTTCAACATAAAATCAAACTCAAAACAACATGAGCTGAAAACTGTTAAAGAAACGGACATAACAACGACACTTACTTTTTTTGTTAGTTTTGTTATCGCATCGTGGTCACAACAGCTTGTTTTCTCGCCATATTGATTTTTTGACAGCTTTATATTGACAATAGTAAGACAAGTAGTAGACTTAGTAAGACAACATTGAGTATTGTTCTTATGTATACGAAAAAATGATGCCGTGTCAATAAATTGAAGGGGTGTCAACAATTAGTACCCTTACCATAATTTTCGAAAAATTAAAATTCACGTTTTTAAGGTCAACATATATCCCATTATTTTCTAAGCGTTAATTTTATTAAAATGAATCTTGTTTTTCCAACATGTTTTTACTCAGTCTAATTTTAATTTCACCCAATCGACGAAGTAAAATAATCTTCATCGCTCGAGATGACTTCTTTACTTACTTAGTTACTTCAGAATAGGCCATCCGATACACGCTAAAATTTGTAATCTTTGAACTCCAGTATTTTATTAAAATTATTCTAAATATGTAAAGCTTCAAGCTCCTTCAAGTTCAGACTGGCACGATTATATTACTGGAGTTGATATGGAGGTATTAATTTGTTCTAATTTTAATAAATTGTTTCTAATCTGCTCTAAACTTATTAAAATTATGGAAATACAATGTTTAATACTTTTATTACGCCCAAGATATTGCAAATAAAAGTTATCAGTTTGGTGATTTTATAGGTTAGGTCACACACTTTTACGTGAAAACATTTTATTTATTTCTTATCCTATTTATGAAATACAGTTTGGAAAATTAGAAATAACAAATTTAATAAAGCGGCAACTACAAAGCCGCTTTTAATTTATTCCAAGTATTTACTACTTAATTCTATATAGAACTTATTATCATTTTATATATATAGAGGCAAGTGTTACATAAAACATATTTTCAGTTTTGATTAGGGAATAAAAAGGTGTAAAAAGCATTTGTTTACTTTATGCTAGAGATATTTTCTTTTTATTTGCAACAATCAATTTTTAAAGTTGAAATTCAAGCATATGTAACTCAACGCAGCTAACTCTAAGCCTAATGCTATCGATCTAATTATTCAAACAATGTTCAGAATGATAAAAGCCCATTCAAAATTTAATATCTTGTAGAAAATGAGATGACATTATAGTATTTATTTATAAACTGACCTCGTTTATCAACAAAATTTATATTGACTAGAAAGTTGAAGGTCTTAGACTAGATTAAGGTTAAACGGCGAACTAAACGAAGTGGGTAAACTTAAATTTATGTTTGCTCTGCTCTACTCGAGGAGAAGTTAGGCAGACCGACTCTGATAGAAAATTTATAACATCATTACTGCAGGATATATATATCATATGGTGCCTTTTCCTTTTTTAAATTCTAACTTGCTGAACCCCGATACTGACGGATTTGTGAAATTAAACACTATTTTGTAACATAAGGTGAATTGGAAATGTAAAATTTTCTTATTCAAACAAAATATTGATAAATAATTACATTGCAAAAGAGGAATAATTGATCAATGATGGTTGGAGCGATAATAAATACAAATTATTGAAGCAATTTAATTGACGTGTTTTTTTTTTAAATTCTTTCTCTTTAATACATTCGTCAACGATAAAATTCCTATTCAACATCCTCCCAAACTTTAGTTCTCCTTCTGTATTAATGATTTTAAATTGTATGTATGTATGTATGTACGCGGACTTCAATTATTCTTTTTAATATATTGACGATCGATCATAAGTAAACTAGTTATTGGCTGTCTATATTTGTACGCTTTCAGGCAGTATTCAAGAATTTACTTGTGTCCACTATCGCATTCAAATTCTCACAAAACTTATTTTGAAAATAGGGACTTAAAAATATTATAAGATTTTTTGGATATTGGCTATGGAATTTATTTAATAGTAAGGTTATTAAGCAAACTCCCGGTACACTGTAGTAGAACAACATATACATTAAGTTACCAAGTGAAACGAAGGAAAGTTGAACAGCTGAAATATTTTATCTAAGTAACTTATTCGGATATTAAGCGAAGCGTTATTTTTTTATTTTGACCATTTTTACCTATCTTTTTGCTTTTTTTTACACTTGTGGGTTTGTCATAATATTACATTATATTGTTCATAATATTACGTGTTTTGATTTAGAGATAGTATTATTTCTCACACTTTTTTATAACTTGATTCCGGTAGATTAAATCATTTTTTGATGTCCTGAATTCTCAATCTGACCACGAGGCTATAAATCGATGTTGAGTAAATTCTAATTCTGGAGGGGATTATTCAAATGACCAAATTTTATTCTTTCTATTAGAAAAAAAGTGTTCTCAATTTACTGTATTTAAATTAAGTAATAACAAAATTATATAATTAACTAATTACAACGTACATTTTTGAATTGCATATTTAAGGTTCAGGTAAATCATTTGTTTCTTAATTGTTATTTTACGTCCATTTTTTTCAGTTGTTTTCAAATTATATGCTGAATTTACTGTATTTAAATGAAGTAATAATAAAATTATATAATTAACTAATTACAACGTACGGTTTTGAATTACATATTTAAAGTTCCGGTAAATCATTTGTTTTTTAATTGTTATTTTACGTCCATTTTTTTTCAGTTGTTTTCAAATTATATGCTGAATTTACTGTATTTAAATTAAGTAATAATGAAATTATGTATTTAACTAATTACAACGTACGTTTTTGAATTACATATTTAAGGTTCAGGTAAATCATTTGTTTTTTAATTGTTATTTTACGTTCATTTTTTTCAGTTGTTTTGAATATTAGGCATTGAAATGATTCTAGAAGTGGGGGTTTCTGGTAGTTCCGGTGGGATGATGGTTTCCCAAGGTTCTTGATTTTACGGCCATTGTAAGAAGACACATTACATTTTGGAGACGCCCCAAATTTACTTAGTTCAAAATAATATGTAGCGTTTCTGGGTTTTTTTAATTTTTTCATCGTTTTTTTTAATTGCATTTTGTTTAGGCGCTAAATTTCCTAGTACAGATGGAGTCAAAATTTATTATGTTCATTAGGACTTATTTCCGCTGATTTGATTCATGTGGTTAAAATAGTATAAGTATAATAACCCCCAGTAAATATTAATAATTATGCAAAAATTGTTAAACGTGACGTAATATACCTTTTGTTCATTACATTGACCGATAACTATTAATATTTTTCGGTAGCGTTTGGTTGCTCTAATATAAAAGTTAGTTTTTTATTTATTGGTTTCTTTAAATAATCTTCTGACTTATAGGAATGAATAGAAATAGTAATTGTTTATATGGTGTACCAGATTAACATTTTGTACGATAATTAATCATTAAAAGTTTTCAACAAATTGTTTTAAGTTTACTTCATATAAAGTAAGAATTCCCTCTGTGAATGTATAAACATTGAAATTAAAATTATCCTCCATCTCCCACAAACGTGTAGTACTAAAAACTTGTGATGTCACTCCATTAAAAATTTTATTGTATTTTACCATTTATATGGTAATCGCCAATTAAACAAATTTTGTATTTTGTTCATCGATTTTATATCAATTTCCTCTAATATATAGATCGATATATATGTAAACTCATCTGAAATTTACGTTTGTTCAAATTAATCTTCGTTGCGTGCTAGGTAACGTTGTATACATCTAAACCTGGTAAACATTATCTTATCAAAATCGGTTTTTTGATTTTTGTCATAGAGAAAAATTGTAAAATCATATGAAGCGAACTTCGGGTTATTTAGAAGACGCCCCAATAGTTGGACTTTTAATTCTTTATTTATGGAATACTTTATATACTTCCCACAGTCTTTGGACGAATTTGGGCGTCTATTTTTTAATACTTTGTGAGTTGAAGGAGACTCTACTCAGTGTACCAAGCAGCTATGATAATATTTTGTTAGACGAGAACAGTAATAGATAAAATACCTGTTGTAGTAATAAAGTTACCATCATTATTTTTTTGTCTGAATGCTATTTTTAGAACTGAAGTTAGACGATCTCCATTTTGGAACATCCGCACCTTGCTCTGTGACTTAAGTGAAACGTCTTGTAATAAATATGATGATTATTTACAGATAATTGTTCAGAGATTTGATTATTAACCGATGTCATTATTAATATAGCTTCATTAGCCATTGATATATTTTTTAAATATTTAGTCTTCCTCTTCCCACTTCAAAAAAGAGTTTTATGATACTTCAAACAACACGTTATCAATGTCTTTAGTGTCCATTTTTTGGAACACTTGATTAATTTTAACATGGTATACAAATATTAAATAAATAAAGACCAATTCTAAAGTTACATCTTATGTTTGAACTTACTTCTAATAAAGTAGCTGGAAGTTAGTATTTTTGTTAATTATTAGCTTCTTTATTAGGCGTCTTTTCACTATTTTAATATTTTCAGTACGTTTTAGTTACGTTTTGGTACTCCTTTAGTTCTCTCATTATTTTAAATGGTTTTAAATTAAAACATTAATTCATTGAAATAATTGGTTAATGGTAAATGACACAATTACCAGTAATCAATGGGAATTTGTCACTTTAACCAAATAATTTGATTCTGCTATAATTAACCAATTAATTACATTGACCGGAATACTCACAAGCACACTAGGTAACGATTTAAATAAAAACATTTTGTTTCTAAATGCACAGACTTACTTTAGAATCAGAAAAAGTTTATTAAGAATTGACAATAAAAATCAAGAGGTCACAAATTTATGTTACCCAAAATTCTATTTAATATCGAATAAATATTTAAACACGCACATATATGTATGTGAATATATATATATATATATATATATATATATATATATATATATATATATATATGTACATATATATATATATATATATTAATATATATATATATATATATATATATATATTTATATGCATCTATAGCGTAGTGTTTTAGTTACGATTTTGACAGCTTTGCAATATTAATAAAAGAAGAAAAAAATGTTTCCTCATTTACATTTCACTTCTATTTTTTAATAATTAGGTATCTAGTAAAGAATTTTCTAAAAGACATTTGAAGTATACATTACTGCTTAATATAATATCTATATAATTTGACTAAAATCACCTCTCAGTATGACATTTCCTGAATGTCTCTAACTGGTCTTTGCTTAGAAATTATTGTTAGAATCTATGACAAAGGTATATCATCTTATTTAGTAATAGTATTATAGTGGCTACCACTGGTTAAAGTTTGAATTATAATGAAAAGAAAACTCGTCAAGTTTTGTTATCAAAATACCTCGAATTTTTCTATTCACATCACTTTTTTAAACAGTATTGTCAATAAAATGTTTCCTTCCCTTTTTCCATAAAAAATAAAAAATATAATCCAAGTATATATATATATGTATATATATATATATATATATATATATATATATATGTATATATGTATATATATATATATATATATATATATATATATATATATATATATATATATATATATATACGTATGTAGAATTTTAATAACGCATTTTTCTGAAATATGGAAAGAAGTAAAAACTTTGATTCCGAGTCGGATTGTTTAAATGAAACTCATTAAAAATAATCAGTAATATTTTTCTATTCGATATAAATAATATGAGACTAGCGTTTATTGTGTTTATTCAAAGCCCAATAACATAGAAAATGACGGTTGTCATTTTTAATTTGCGGGGATAAAATTAAAAAGTACATTATTAAAATATTAATATATCCTATCCATTTCATTCTCTAATTGTTTGTTCTACTGCTTGAATATTTTTTTTAAATAAAACATTTGAGGGAACACAACGTCATCTGCGAAATGAGTTAATCGCGTCCGTTCATTATCGTTCTACTAATATAGAGTAAAATGTACGTAAATGTAAAACTTTATCGAATAATTATAAGTGTAGGAAATTTACTATTCCTGATAAAATCGTGTTGCTTAAAAGGTAAAAATGAAATAAAATTAGAAAAAACAAAGTTAAATAATTTTTTTATAATGAAAACAAAGTTATCAGAACAATATTTAATTTTTATATCTGGATAATATTTTCTTGAGTATTCAATACAAAAATATAACCCAACACAACACAGTCCAACATAACCCTATCCAAAATACACCGACTTTATGTAAAACATATCATTCCAAGTCTTTAATGTATGTGTAGATGTAGCGATGATGGATTAATTCTTCCTCAAATAATTTATCCTTTTTTGGCAGGCTTTTATCTATTATGCAAATTGTTTACTGGAATCCTTTTCATATTTTATATGAAAACACTTGGGCAGCAGACCTTCTAAAGTTCAAAAAGAACTTCCTATAAATAATTAATAAATACAATTTATTTAAAAACGTAAAATAATACAAAATAGAATGACTATCGTTTAACTCATTAGTTATCCGATTTTACTTGCCTGCTTGTTATCATCTAAAATGCTGTCTTCTGTAAATTACTACAGAATGGAAACAATTAAATTATTTTCCAAAACAACATACCGATCACTGAAGCACTTTATAAAAATATATTTCAATATTGCAAAATGGCTTATTTATATCAAATCCACAGTTTTCATTATTTGTAATAAATACTTTGAATACGATAACTATGCATTTGTTATGATTGATGTTAAACAAAATATAAATGCCACATTATCTCAAGCTAATGTCTCTCAAATTCCTTGAACACGTTATAACGTGGCACTAAACTGAATAGATACACAAATACACACACAAAAGGTGAGATTGTATCGATTTTTGTTATATCTTAAAGAATGTTCTTACGATTAGTCCAGATTTAGTCTAAGTCAAATAACCGTGAAATATTGATTTATTTTCATTACTATCATATGAAAGATAGAAGTATTAATAATTATGTAATACTTGTATTTTACAAATAAGCTAAATATTTATTTAATGCCACCACCCCTAAATTAGAAGACCACATGTGCTATTATAAAAGTGTGAAACGTTATACGTAACGGAACGTTAAAATGGTGACGTGAATATAACGAATACAATGCTAATATTTTAAGTACACATATATATTAGAGGGAATTTTCCCAAGTTCTTCAAAGGCACAGTATCAACAATATAACAACAAGCAAATAAACCAAACAATTTAAAATAAGTTCAATCTCCTGACCAATTCGAATCGAAATTTACAAAATAATTCGTATCTGAATATGGTAATTCAAGTAGGAAATATTAACTTTCATGACTCTGAACAGGGATACGCAAAAAGATTTACTAGCTTCGTCTTTAAGTTCAACTGTTTAAGAAGCCAGGTTAGTTTCCAAAAATATCGCAATGGGAGCAAGAATATTACTAAATAATAATCAGTAATTCGCAAAAAAAATTACTATACTCATTATCAAAACAAAAGAAGATATTTTTCTAGAAATATTTCAAGGCATAAGTTTTTGAATAGTTATTTATATTTTACCTCAAAAAAATAAGAGCGTTTCGGTTTTTATTTTCCGAAGAAAAAACTTGTTTGCCTACTTCCTATGTAAAGTTTTCAATGATGGCATTATTAAACAAATCTTGCTTTTGTTAATGAATCTGGTAAAATCGATTAATCATTAAAAAAACTTTCAATTCACATGAAATTTGATGAGTCACGGTTATGGCAAGACGACAAACATTCTTAGTAGGACTAATGGTTTATAAAAAGGAATCAATTTGAATCCGAGAAATGTCTTATTACGTTATTACAATCGTAGCCTTAACATAATGGATACCGATGCCGCAAAATCGAATACTTTGCGCAATCCCTTTCATTTTAGTTCTAGGAAACGTTTAGTTTTTCCATATTTTACTAATTTAAAGTTTTAATAACAGTTAAATTTGTAGCATTGAATCAATTTTAGGGTTGCATATGACAAACTGAAAAGAGGATACTTGTAACATCACTGGGTTCATCTGTCATGTAATTTAGTATAGTAATGCATCCTAGTAACCCATTTGTTCAGCATTTTAACAACAATCATACAAGAACTAAAGTGGGAATAAATACAGCACTCAATCTTTTTTTTTTAAATTATTTACATCATGTGGGACATTATTTCAGAGGGCTTCTTAAGAAGAATGTGAACAAATTCATGATTTTAAAGAGGGTATTTAAAAATACGTTCTAAAAATATAAGAGAGTAAGGCACCTCCACCCCTCGCCCACTAATTGCCTTAACTACTGAACCAAATATCACGAAAAATAGGGTTTAGAATTGTTAAAACCTAAACAGGAAGTTTAAAAAAATAGATCGATTACTTTTGTCTTTATGATTTTGAAAATAAGCAACATCACTTTACGTATGTGAAAGGTATAGTAGACAATATACTTACATTGTTTTTAAATTTATATTTGTATATACTTTACTAGACGTATTATGTACCCTTCAATGTATAAGTACGTAAGTAAGTTACTATAAGTACGTAAAGATTCAAGAAACCCTCGTAGTGCGAGTTCTACTACCTCTTGAACGCTTTCTTTTTTAAATTTACTCTTACAATAAAATTTTTTGATGGGGTACTCGATTGTTTGGTAACATTAAAGCAAACCTCCCTTTAAGGTAAATAAGGAGAGGTTTAGAATCAATAAGTAAGATAGGCACATTTTGAAAATAATAGAAAAATTTTACCTGGACTGCGAAATTTCGAGTTTACTTTTAGGCTTATTGTTTTAAATAAGGTTGTTAGCTTTTGCAAAATTAAAAACAAAAGTTTGTTATTACTCATAATTATACCCAATTAAATAATTTGAAAATGTTTTTTTTTTAATTTATGACCTCTATCAAAGTTTTGAAGATTTAATGATTGACGTTTAAAAAGGCTAGTTTCAAATATACAGGAGGACATACATTTCTGTAGATATTTTCAATAATATCTTTATTACTATGTTACATAATAATTGGAAAAATAGTTTCAAAACTTACTTTTTCCATTGATATTTCACAAGAAACGTGAAATTAAAAAAAATCGCGGTCACAATTTTTCACCTCTAAAATTTTCGACCCGAGTTTCGATTATTTACTAATGATAGATATGTGACTTATCAGGCTTCATTACTAACGGTAACGGAAACGGAAATACGGCAATTTTAGAAAATGCTTACTTGTTCTTGACTAAAACTTCGTAGTTGATATATACTCAGATACCACATCGTCGTATGAATCTAAGACCTATTTGTGTCAGCTCCGTTTCTGAGTGCAAAAATATGTTTGAATTAAATTCTAATACCCTTCTTTTTTCACTTTAGTCTAGTCAAATGGAGTATCGAGTCATCAAAGGCTAACTTATGACACGCGACGTCAATTCACACTAAATCTATGAGTACTTACTTCTTATATGTAGAAACTTATTTATCATAAATAGAATTAATGAGATTTTAATTTCCCATCTCATATTTCCTTAAAATTGTTTAAAGTTCCACAATTACCTCACTTATATGGATTAACTGTGTTCTTCTTATTACAATTCCATAAGATGATTTTGGATAAAATATTTGTTAATATAGTGAGTATATAGTACCCTGGTTTGTATCGGTGTATAGTATTTAACCAATCTAGAGTCTCAGTGTGCAGTTCAACAAATGCATCGATATCGATAGACTCATACCAACCTAGCTACAAATATACATTTTAGAAGTAAGCGGTTATGCCTAACACTCTTTTGAAATAAGAAAAATATTTTTAAGGTATTTAGAAATATGTTTAATTATGCAGAAACACACACTATTTACTTATTTATTTGAAAAGGGGTGAAAAAATATTAAAAAACATGAAATTTTATAATTTTTGCCAAATTGAAAAAAATGTAAATATTTATTTATTTCGTCAAAGTTATTTTAACATTATGTTGACACACAATATCACACCAATATCACTTGACATCAACTTTTTAAATAAACAAACAACATTCAGGCAAAATCAGCATACTGAATCAGAACAATAGCATACGTCGCTGTTACCCCAAAAAAGCCAAATAAAAGTGACAAGCGTACATTATACATATCGAATACAGTGAATTCACCGGATTTACCCAACCGAAGGAGATCTTGTACTGTTTCCAGTTGTCGCTTACTTTCGGCGGCCGCAAAAATATAAAAGCGTTTAATATATATAAAAGCGTTACATGTTTGCAAATAATTAATGTCGAAATAACGAATCATTTGAATTAATCTTACAATTTTAAATTCTTTTTTTTTTAATTTATAAAATACGTTACATCTTCATGCATAAGAAACGTATGATATTAAACAAATTACATGTTTATTGTGCAAGACATATAATTATACAAGAACAATTTGTAGAAATACATACGAAGATCGTCACCAATTATATACCCTGAAATACGTGATTTGGTTTTCATCACTTGTGCGTATAGCTTCTCGCAAACGACGCATATCCCAATCGTTAAGACCCCATCGTGAATGAACCACATTAGTCCAATGGTAACTATATTTTCATAGTTCTGCAAAATAATTTATTTTTCCCTTCTCACATTATATGTATGGAAAAATAATTTTAGTACAAAATGTATGGTTATTGAAATATTTCAAAGTCTTGCCATAGCAAGAGTTACGATATATATTAATTGTACACTCATTCACCAAATAAAATGAATAAAAAGTCATTGTTAAAATGCATGATTTATTAACATTTTATTTCAGAAAAAAATACTCACTTTAAATTTTACACACTCCAGAATCCACTGAGTGCTCAATAATGTGTTCAGAAGAATCAAAAGAAAGCGTAAAAACAACTGAAATAAAATTTTAATTTTAATACATTATAAACTGAGCAAGACATAAAAAATGTGAAAAAAGTAACATTAGTGTAACTTAACCTTACTTGAAACACAAACGTGCGATTCAATGTTTGCCATAAATTCATAAATTTGAGCAATATTTGTGATAAATTAAAAATAGTTTTATCTTTAAGAGGCAAAACAAAAATTTGACCATTTGAATCGTATCCTTCAGAGTTCGAATTTATACAAAACCGATTCAACACCCGGAAGTTGTATTGAGAATTCGCGTGGTCAAAAAATGTATTAATTAAATTTATGCGTCTTTCTGTACTATAAACAAATGTAAAAAATAATAATAATCCTAAATCAAAATACACCAAACTATCTCTTAGTTTATTCTTCTCATTTTGTTATTTATCTCTTAGTATTAATATGAAGATTATATAAAATGAAAATTACGTCCCCGCAGCCGGTATCGTAATAAAAAATACAAGAAAATGCAAATTCATAAACAAAAATTGAAATAAGTAAAATTATGTTTCGGAATTTATCATATTTGAACAAATTATTCAGATAAGTTGTTTCAAACAGATCATCTATTTCGTTAATTTTTTGCATTAAATTTTCATCAAAATTTTTCTGCCAAAAAACCATTGAGCCCATATAATACACTCCGTGCACAATCGTAGAGATCTCGACTAACAATCCTGCTGGCCAATGTTCAAAATATGTTATATGGTAGATCGACGCGATAATTAACATAACGAAAACTCTGACGTAGCAGAATATTCTGAATAAAATTTCACTACTTCCTCCTACACCGAGTAAATATTTACAAAAGAAAATAGGAGAGAGGCTGTCTTTGAATTTAAAATTAATTGTTTCTATGTCAACTGCGTTAGTAGAAGGCATAGCTGATTTTGTTATTTGAAATGTGAGAATTAATTCGAAATTGCACAAGTCTACAAGAGCTAACTCCTTTCCGTAAGCTCGACAAGCAAAGAACAACTAAGACTTTATAAAGGTCGCAACCATCATAAGACAACCAGCCTTAGTTCATATGTATTGAAGAACGTTTGTATTTTTAAATGGTACTTTCTAGAAATCGTTAATATTGTCGAAGATGTGAAAGAGAAGGCTTTATAAAATCGATTTAAATAAAGTCCATTAACGCAAATGACATGTATGAAGGCCATAGACATAAAAAATCAATAAAGTATAATAGGTGTGCACCAATATATACTTTGTTTAAATAATAAAACCTTATATTTTAACTTCATTGTACAAATTAGTAAATTTCCTAAAATGACCAATTTTGGAGATGTACAAATCAGGTCTTCGAGAAGATGTTGCGACATAATCTATGACTAAATATCTGTTTTCTTGAGCCACTTCGGTCCAAGCCCTCCACCAACCCCTAACCCACATCCTTCCCCTTTAATTTGAAAAAACGGACGCATTTTACTATTTCGTTTACCGTTTTCTCAACCACATGTAGTGAGATTTGTGAAAAGTTATAAGCGTTATCATTATACTTTTCATTTATATTATAGCCAGCTTCTAAGTTGACTTTTATGTTACAAAATCGCATCGTTTCATGGCTTTGAAAAGATTGGCAGGACTTATTACATTTATAATAAAATAGGTAATTTATTGGATGGAATATATATATTTATATATATATATATATATATATATATATATATATATATATATATGTTTGTGTGTATACATATATGCATTTGTATGTATATATGTTACATAATGTTTTGCGAACGCGTGAATGCAAATACTTCTGCAACCAATCAAATGTAATCCGGCATAATGTGTTTATCATTTACACCCGTAATTCATCTAATTCATAAAGTAATTAAAGTCGTCATAGAAATGTACAATAAAAACATAGTGTAAGTTAATAGTTTACTCTGCGTAGAATGAATAATTTGCTAAAATATTACATTAGTAACTAGTAATAAATTAACAAAGTAAACCAAGAAACGGCTTGAGCTTCATTCGACAAATTTCCTTCCTTGCTCTAACTCATTGGTTGTTTAACCATTATTTAAGTTTACACATATTTTGTTTTGAGCAACCATGTTTGCATTGGAATATTTAACGGCTGTCAAAACAAATTAGTTTACTGAATAAACTATTTTCAATTTATTAATCTTGACAAAAAATTAAACATAATAATTGTAACCGATAACCTAAATATGACATACCATTGGAATATAATTTCGATGTGATAAACGTTTATAAATTTTCTAATGCCGGGGTATCCAATTGAATAATAATTAAAAAAAATTTTTTATCGGCGTGAAAAAAATTAATAAAATGACCGCAAAAATGTGCATGTACGATGAATGCCAATAATTATATAGCTTCAGATCTACCAGCAAGTTGCTGGCTTTGATTAAAAATATTAAGTTTATTATAAAGATAAATATTGTTATTACAGAATTCTGAACAATATGCCGGGCCGCTTACCAGTATCCAAATTTAGTATTTATTTGTACTGTTACAGATGTACTGTTAAGAAGTATTCACCCATATCGACATTCGCGGCAGTTATTTTCCACAATCATTTCGGAAATTATTTATAAAGAAGGGGTATGGTGACTTCAAATCCCTTTAAAATAGAAACTAAAAAAGATAAGATGCCAAGTAAGCCACTGAATTTATTATATCAGTACTAATTTAGCCCGCGGCTTCGCTCGATGTTAATAAAAACACACGAATAGAAGATATATATATATATATATATATATATATATATATATACACATATATATATGTATATATATATATATATATACATATATATATATGTGTGTGTGTGTGTGTGTGTGTGTGTAATTTTAGTAGCCTGGAAAATGCAGCATGCAATGAATCGTGGGAGTAATTCACTATATCAAAAGCCCACCCACAGAAAAACAAGCTGGAAGTGGTATCTTTGGGGAACTGTATGAAAATACATTTCGTTAGTTGAAAAAAAGAATTTGAAACGCGCCAATTACACGACAGAGCACGTCCACAGCTCCACCCAAAATTATCAAACTCTTTCGCGTTTGCGCACGCTCTAGTTGCATATTATTCCGCTCGCAAAAATAATTCCGTAGGTTTAAAATCGTTCTAAAATGTTAGTGTTGTTACACGTTTGTCCACCGCTTCTCACGATATTCAGATATCGTAATAGTACAAATGAGCCGATTAATTGTTTCTAATTAAATTTCTAAAAAAATTCTACGATACTGTTATATCTACGTACGTATTAAAATATTTATTAATTCACTACAAGAAACTGACTAATGAAAAAATACGAGTCCGCTGATAAGATTTCATCGGTTACGTAGCAATATAATAAAAATTCGCTCTTTTATTGAAAAAAATGTTTGCGCTCTCCATTAATTTCCGACGTTCAATAATATGAAAATAATATTGCATTTATTTTTTTAATGAAATTGAAACCATAAATACGCGATGCTCCTGGTAAGTAATGAAGGCATTCAGTTATGAAATGAGAGGGATACTTTCCCTGTGACCTAATGACTGAAAACAGCAACAAGGACAGAAATAAATAAAATAACAGTTTAATAATATAATTTATAAATATCTAAATTAAAAAAAAACTACATTATGATAAGTTGAACGTCTAAAGTCTCAACCAAAATAAACTTTATTACGATCATTTTAATTTACTGTAACTTGTCAAAAACGACATTAAGAAATAAGTTTTATACGAATATCTTTTTGGAGATGCTAGGATACATTGAAATATTGTCGTTATTCTTGGATCTTTCCCTAAATTATGGTTAGAAATATGTATATGTAAAATTTCTCATTGTTTGTAACCATTGCGTATTAATGATAGATACACGTACAAATATTAATGTATAATTTTAATAAATGAACGCCTTTGTAGACATTCAAAAGTTTTCTATTTAATTTTGTCGGTAATACTTGCTTAATTTAAATTATTCATTCAGAACATAAAAACTGTACAAAATATACTTTAAAAAACAATGTTTTTCTCTTCCTTGTCGTATGAATAATCCAAAAGTCGTATATTTGTCTATAAAAAATGACATAGAAAGGACTAGCTTACGAAAATGTATGCGAACAAATGTCACCAATTTCAAACACGAATCTTTTGAAGTACTAATCGCATTGCAGTGCATAATTCCACAGGTAAACTATAAAATCCGATAAACTATATTCAAGTTAACTTGTCGATTATAGATAATCATCTAATTGATTGAATTGTTTGCTAACTTTTATTTTTGAATGGAAATATGGCACAAAAGTACATTTTTGAGCAATAATGAATAATGAACACGAAGCTCTATCACTTATTGCATTCGATCTACGACTAAAGTAAACTTCACCGTGCAGATACAAATATATGATACGTGGATCATAATAATAGCGCTCGTACCGCGCCTATTTATCATCTTTAATTATATTACATGTTCTGTGCCAAAAGTAAATAAAATCAAATATAATTTATAATTCGGTTTTTTCCTCCATGAAAAGGAAGACATTTTAGTATCCTTTCTTTAATTAATATGTGGCTCACGTAATACACGATTGGTTGTGTATCTTAAAATGAAATACGCAGCAGTTTTGAAAATTGTTAGTACGATTAATTACATTTATTTGAATTACGATTAATAATTACTTTTTCTTTATTTCCCAATTCAATGTCAGTTTAAGGTGCGAGTTCTTATTTTTCCACTATTATGATCGAACGTGAAGATAATAGTAGTTTTTTTTAAATTTATTTATGAGTTTTAGTGAGAAGATTGAATGCAAAACTCAGTTTATAACTTGCTTTATAATTCACACATACATTTCTTAGAAAAATATTTATAAGATAAAAGTTTTATTAGTATGTTCGAATATGTCCTGCAAAATGTTAATCATTTGAACTTTTTTCAACGACCGAGAGATTTCTTTAATAAAATTATAAATGCAATATTTGCTAAAGGTCATAAAAATATATAACAATACATGAGATATTTTTAAAATAAGTTTCTGAAAATGGAAACTACTTTAAGCATTAAAATATATTTATTTTCTTTTCCAAACTTTCCAAAAAATAGAGTATTGGATATAGTAATAGTAAATCAAACTAATATTGCGATGTACTGTCATCATCGGTCGCTCTTAATGATATAATGTCTTCTATTGTATAAAATGTAATTAAATTTTACAGATTGGTGACTAAAAGTTAATATTTATTTGTCAATTCAGAGACAAAAATATTTTATCAAGGAATTATCATTTGAGAAGGCGCCTAGAAAATTTTACAACTTAAAATTCAAAGACCATTTTAGATGATATGTAAATATCTTCATTCACGCTGAAATATTTTATTTCGTGCGTTATAATACTACTTCTTTTATTAGAGCATGGTATCGGTAGAGCGAGAGCAAGGTAGCGACAGGATAGCAATTATATAAAGTTTTGAAAATATCAGAATAAAGAAGGAATACTTAATAAATGTATTTTAGTATTTTGTTATATCTTTTAAATTATTTATATTCTATCTTTTAAATGATTTATCTTAATATTATTTATATTCCTAAATTTTGCAGTCACATTCTACCAGTATCATAATTTGTATGTAAAAATATCATTTTCACACATTTTAAACTGAAAAAGACATCGGATAAACCCATTGAGCAAATTAATTCTATTCCTTGCTAGAAAACGTTTCGCCTTAGAATTTTATCTTGAATTGAAGTAGTTAGTAGAAAATCGGGGGATACTCTGTCTCTCATACTAGATGTATTGACATATCGTTGCGTACAGGTAATATCACATCCACCGTATGTTAGTAATATAATACTGCTTACTTTATGGGAAAATTTATTACTTTATGGGAAAGATAGAAAGACAGCTGAAGAATGGCATCATTTCTAGTGGTTATATTACCGTCAATTAACATTACCGTTTTATTCCGATTATACAAATAGTTGGATGGCGATGCTTATCAAGTCTCAAACACAATTGTCAATTTACTATCTTCAATTCTTTTTTAATTTCAAATTTTTTTTAAGAAATACAATTCATGTGCTGTCGAAAGTGTAAAAAAATGGTATTACATTGAAAAGCATTACGTGATGTAGATGTGTTTTTAAGCAGATTACGAAAGCGCAGAATATTGTTAAAATTGATACATGTGACGGACTTATTGCTACAAGAGCAATCTCTTACAGCCAACCAGAACACCAGTCCAGGCCCGTTCGACGAGTATCGAACCCGGGTCACCGCAATACGCTTCGCAGTAAAAGGCCGTATGATTTGTGATCAACCCAACACACCACGGTGACCACATAGTCCATTGAGATTTGGGAAATATTCCGTTCCATTTTTATTCCACGTTCTTCCTGAATCCTACAAAGTTTTGATGTTTCTAAAATGTTTCACTGCGTCTCTGTCTAAAATGTTTTTTTATAACGTTTTCTAGTTTTAAGTTAAATTAAAATTTTTGGTTTATATAAAATAATTTTTTAAAATAAAATTTTTGGTTTATTAATGTTTTATATGAATGATATATATATATATATATATATCGAAACGTTATAAATAAGTAATTTTAATAAAGACTACTTTATTTGATACCTATTTAATTGATGAAAGTTATGAATTTAGTACTGAAATTTATGTTGAAACTAAATGTTGAATATATTTGGCGTTAATTTTGTAGAAATTCATTATTCACAATTAAATGAAAATACGTGATGTAGTATTATGACTACTTTCTTTAAGTTCTTTACCACGACCAAGTTTTCGTTGTATTACAGCATCACCTGAAGATGTTGTAATACAACGAAACTAGGTCGTGGTAAAGAACAAAGAAAGTTGAAATAATACTACATCACGTAACTAAATACTAAGCTAAACACAATTATACGTGTTTCTGTTTCCAGTTTATATGTGTAAACTCTCGTAAAATAAAAAATGATATTGTGGGGATTATTCTAATGTGATACAGTTTTGTTCGTGCGTGTACGAGTGCGTGACCGTGTTCGGATGCCTGGGTTGAAAAAACTGTCACCGTTTTGTGAAAATCACTGTCAATTTCAACGAAAAAAAAAACTTAACGTTTTTTTCTTCAAACAATGAACAAAAATATTCACTGCTAACTCAGTCATAATTATAGAGCGGTTTTTACCCGTATTTCCTTGCACTCACACGACACTTCTTTATTTAAACATACAAGAAATAATGCGGATGAATAAAAATGGATTGCGTTTTTAATTACAGTAAATGGTTTTTAAACAAAATCCGAACAATAATTAATTAATGAATGGTAATTTCAAAGCAAATTAAATTAATCGTCAAATTAAGGATAATGTGTAAGAATATCGTGACATACAAAGTGTCTAGTAGGAAAACGTATTTTGTATACGTTACAATTGTTATCCCAGCAGTCTACGCAAATGAAGTAGCTGTGTATGTTTATCAGAGGTGGTGCATAAGAAAAGCCATCCGATAAATAAATATGACTACAATATCAATACGATCGCTATCAATATATATACAGATCAACTTAAAGAAACCGTAAAGATAAGATAAATATTTTTTATTTTGATAATAAAAATGATATAAAATGGTTATTTTAACATTTTTCTGTATACACTATACTATATACAATTTAAGATACTATATACAATTTAAGAATGCAACGAAAATCCGTGAAAAAGTAGGTTCGATTATGCACATCGCATAAAGTTATTAATATTTTTATGAATTTCTCAATAAATATAAAAATATATAACTTGATAATATAGAAATAAACTGTATCTCACTTGTAAGTAGAAGACTTCATATCAGGGAAATCTTAGGTCAAAAATCTTTAAGTATAGTCGGATTATTTAATCAAAATATGGATTTAAATCGATCTCTGCGATTGTAATTTGACCACATCATTGAGCAATGTACAGAAAGGAAAAGGACATGTTCGACATCGCTGTTCCAAAATATAACGAAGTTAACATAAATACTTGCTTAAAATTGTGTTCAGAACTTATAAAATCTATGAGAGCCTTGGATGAGAAAGTTAAAGTTACTTTATTTTAACGGTCAATGTACTGGGATTGCACAAACATTGGTCATTGAATATATTTTTATTTTTGTGTATTACTTTTGATCTTTTTATTTGTTGTATTTTTCCTTAATACGCTTTTATATTTAAACTGTATGACTTGAATATATGAAATACTTAATGCATTTTTCTAGGACAGGCAAAGACATAATAATATAAATACTGTAGCTTATAAATAAATAAATTATATTATTAACTACCCATGTAATAATAAAACAAGAATAACTTAATTATCACATTCTATCATAAAAATTATTGATTTTATGCTAAAAGAGACTTTAAAGATAGGAAGAGTAAACAATTTAAATTACAAATTATTTCATTGGTAAAATACTAACAGATTGGCCCCGACTCATAATAACCCATAACGCTTGTGTGCCGTTCGAAACATCATTTTATCTTGATTGGAGTGTTATATAATTATTTTATTGTATTGCATTTTATATAAAGTAATAATGTATAATTATAAAACTTTCTTTTTTCACTTTTCTTTAAGTGAAAAACAAGCCTTTTCTTTTTGGAGTATTTCCAGAACGTCAAGATATAACTTTTTGCTCCACTCTCAATTCACATGAAAGTAATTGCACTACTTTCTAGCAATGCGTTTGGTTACAGTGACCTCTGCCGTTTTTTACTTTCAAATGTCGTATTTTGTTAAAGGGTTTAATGGCTTACCAAAAAGTTGGAAAGTAAGACTTTTTAACTTATCAACCAATTTTGGTGATCGCCAATGTCTGAATTGTTTGCATTTGAGAAATGAAATCACCCATACGATGAACGATTTTTAGCCTATAAGATATTTATTGATCATTTTTAATACTGAAGTCCTTTCTAGTGTACTTGTTAAGCATTTAGGTATATGATGTAGATTATAACGTGAAACCTAAGAGTTTCCAATCAACTAAATTAAAATATTCTAAATTATAAATTATTTAGCTTTATATGGAATAGAAAATAACAGAAATTTATAAAAATTTTAGTTGATATTGTCACCTGTAATATTTGTTTATACCTTGAAACTAGCATCGAACTGACAATATGCTATCACCGTCAGTCATTTAATGTGAACTGTTACGCCATAGATCAATACGGTTGAAGTGTTTTCGTCGTTAAATAATGTCTTTTTTTTATCCTAATTTACAACTGATTAAACTTGGTAAATAGTAATAAAATATGTAATAAAAACCTCACAAGCAACAATATAACTTGTTCTACTAGGGTTTTGAATAGCTTTTCTGTAATCTTTCAGTCAGACTTAAACAACCCAGTTTGTCTCATTATTTTTGGCTCAGCGTTTTCGGAAATTGTAAAAATGTAGTTTCGTGTGGCATTTTATATTTTCGCACATTTTTTAGATGGTGATTTTAATACGCAATTTAAAATTGTGAAAAAATTATAATATTCTTCAAAATTAACCTTTTCATATAAAACCCCAAATAATATATATAATTTAAAAAAAAACAATTTTGAGTCCTTTAATAATATTCTCTTTATATGAGTATTTTATAAAAATAGCCAACTTATGTCAACTATCAAATTTCTACGGTCTTTAAGAAAATCGATTTCGAAGAAAATCGACTCTGAAAATATAAAAATATAAATGTATTGCCTGCTATACGTTTCGTAGCGTAAAAATATGGGAAATATTTAAATAATTGGGAATGATCGCTACAGTTTTCCTGCGACTTTTGCGTGGACTTAAACCATATTATTTTCTTCATTTCAGGTCGAGTACTTTCAAAAATAAACGGGTGGGGGGGGGGGGGTATGCGTATTTTTTGCGTAATGCCCAGGATATTTCTGAAAAGATAATAACTAAATATATGAGAAATATTCTTGATATCCCCCCCCCTACCATATACGGAATTAAGAAAAAATCGAGTACCTGTTTGCCCCCGCCCTAAATTTGCAAATTAATATTTTTATTGCAATTTTTTTTATTATTGCGCAAATTTTAAATTTCTATTTCAAGTAGATTCTGAGAAAAACAGTTGTGACCGACGTACAGACAACCACACATTTTGGTAAAAATGTAATTTTAATTTATTTTAAACAATATTTGTGGATGTTATTCAATGTAATGTTCCAAAAGATAAAAAATTTAAATTCTGCTAAGACGAGCTGTAAATATTTTAACACAATTCAATAAATATTAGTCTGTGTTTCTGTATGCAGCAACTATTTGTTAATTGTCATGATAATAGATAGTAAATATGTGAATGTTATATAGATGGATGGTTGATTTAAAGCTGTAGGAAATATGAGATCGTGACAGAGGGACAGCCGAATGCAAATAACAAAATTTTAAACGGAATAAAAATTGTCTTTTTCACGAGGAAACCATAAAAACGAGAGAAAAATTCAAGGACTAGTTGTTACTAAAATAATCTGAATAACTAAAGTACAGTCAGTACACCGTAGTGGGGTTGCTTTCGGTGGTAAAGCGTACTCTTGTGTAAAAAAAACCTCTACTAAAAGAATCACAAATATTTATTAAAATTTAGCAAGACGCGATGCTTAAAAGCTAAAGAAACTTTTAAATAGTGGATCATGAGGTGGTTTAACTTTGGGTTTTCAATTTTGGGGATTATGGAGTTGCAAATAAAAAAGACTGAAGGACGATCGTTTGACTTATGGCACAGTTTAGAAAGTTATAAAATTTCCAAGAAATTACCACAATATCTTGCGTTTATATTTTACTCTCTCCTTTTTAGGGTTCTGTAACAAATTGACAAAAATGTAATCCTCATAGTTTCGACATGCCCATCTATCTGTCTGCCCGTTTGTGTGTCCGTATGTCACAACCATTTAACTCGAAAACTGTTGATACTATACATACGAAATTTGTATGATAAATGTTTTCTATGAACGGCTATAAAATTAAAGAGTGGAATTATGAAAACAGAACATCTGGGGCGCCACTCTATATTAGTAACTGAAAGACGAAAGAATAATCCAGTGTCTCTAGACATATATAATATCATTAGATACGTCTTAAAAATGATATAGAGATTCCAAAATAACATTTTTTGATTGTCAATAATTGATCCCTCTAATTTTTTCACTATACCGTGTAATATTCTGAAAAAAATAAGATGGTAGGGCTTAAGATAAAATTTCAACGAAAACTTGTTTGAATAAGATACGTTATGTACTTTTTGAAATATAGAATTTTTAGGTACCAACCACAGTAATAACTTTGTTTTTACAGTGTTTTTGAGAAACACAAAGTTATAAGTTTAATATTGTTTGGTGCTACGGAACACTCTGTGCGCGAGTCCAACTTTTACTTGATAGGTTTTATTTTCTTTACCTCATAACGTATATTAGTCAATCATATTACAAAACTAACAAATTGCAGCAAAATTTGGTGTTCCATCATCCGTTTAAAGAAACCACCAGTTTTTTAAATTCAAAATTACATATTTTTAACGAGTAAAATTTTGACAATATTTCTGTTTCCTCATTTCTGTATCTTAAAGAACAGAGAAAGTAACTTCATGTAAGCTTTAGCACTTGCGAGAGAAAAACGGTCCAACCGTTATATAAAAATGTGTTAAGTCCAATGGACCGAAGGATTACGTAAAACATATACATTATCTACCATGAAAACTTTAGCTTCTTTCTCGCATAGTCGACTTAAACACAAACTAGTATTCTATTGAGCTACGAACTGATTAGCCTAGTTGTCTAGTTGTGGATATTTCAATAAGAGTTTTAATTAGTTTATTAATTATGCATCACATTTCTTTTAAATGTGTTTTAAATACGTCAGCTAAGTAAAGTTTTTCTATTATTACGTCACATATATTGCATTATAGGTTTGTTTATTTGGTCTACTAGATCTATCTTTACCACCAATACCTTGCGTTGTTTAAGTTAAATTTAAATCAACAATAAGCGATTTCATTAATACTAAAATGTCGTAGAATACTAAGTTTGTATGATCTGTAATTGCCGTACAATACTAATATTTGAAGGTAAATGTCACACTAAAAATATAGACAACCAATTTGTTGGTTGGCAAAGAGGCGAAATGTTAGAATAAATTATACCTTTTCCTAGCTCTTTACAAAAACAATGAAACTTTTTCTGAGTTAATGAGTTTAAAATATATACATGTAAGGTTATCTTTACAATTTCCAAACTCATCAATATTTACATTGTTACTGTATTGTTGCGAGAATGAGAAACGGATAAATTTCTGCCAATTTATGTTAATTTACAACGATGACGCAACTGGTAACTTTACTAAATGGATTAGAACGACAGTGTTTGCAAGTCACCACGACTTGCAAATTTTTAATTAAAATGAGTAATCGATTTACCCGTTAATTGAAAGCAGGTACTGATTTATTAATTTATTCTCGCAATATTGATTATAAACATTAATTTAAAAAGTTGCAGCAGCAAAGAGATTGACTGGAGTAAAAAACAACAAAAGATGCATATTTTTGTTTCGAACTAAAATGTTCTGCAGTGATCCGGTTGCTACCACTGGTTACTGGTTTTTTATAAAATGAAATTCTATTGATAAAATGGTGATTTTCGTTCACATTACTGCTGTTGCTTACAATTTCATACTGCGTCAATTTTGAACTGTTAAATTTTTAGAACTTAAATCTGGTATGTGCTTGTTGCTATATAACTTCATAAAAGTGTTAAATCAATATATTGCTTCGAGCTATTGGTGATTTCAAGTAGAGAAAAAATCTCAAGTGTGTGTTTATAACGACATAAATAAAGTGAAAACTTTAAATTTTAAAATATACGTATAATTACATTTATGCTGTATGATAGATATCGGTTCGGTGAATCGGGGCAATTCGTGAATATTTTTTAAATTTCAGTAACATTGGTGTATTATATTACACTACTAAAATATTATTTGCGTATTATATTAACATATTAATTAAAACCGTAGCGCAAGTTTCGATACAACATCTTCAGGTGTATTTGCTAATAGCCCACCTGTAGATGTTGTGATACAACGAAACCTAAATCGTGGTAAAGAACTTAAATAAAGTAGAAATAATACTACATCACGTAGTTTCATTTAATTGTGTATTATTTTTAAATTATTACATTCATGGCTGATTATATTTTTGCTCTGACCTTGAATTAAAAAACGATTATTTAATTATGTTATTGTGTTTTTAAATAGATTTTATCTTATGTCTTAAAAGTTTTCAAGACATATTAATATTTTTTTGCTCTTGGCGGAAATATCAGGAGACAATATAGAGTATAATTTAATATTTATAGGATAGTTCAAGTAGCTTGTATTTTTTACTTAATTAAAAAAAAATAAAATAAAAAATTTACTAACACACGCGTATTCATGATTAAAGTACACTAAAATAAAATATTATTCAACAATAAAGCGTAATTCTTAAAACGATGCAGTTTCTATTACAGTGAATTCGCTTGACCGATGCCAAAAGGAGCAGAGTTTGCTCCACTCAGCCTCACCAATCCTCAGCTTCGTTCACTACTCAGAAGAAATAGGCACAATGAACCTGAAGAAGTTTCTACTCCAAAAATAATTTTAAAATTGACCAGAAATACAGCGAAACCACACAGTAAACTATTTTTGCTTTCCCTTTTCTACCTTTTTGACGATGTTGCTTTAATCAATTTATTTCAGGTTATCACAATTCTCGTATTATAATTGTTGCACTTCTAAACCTTTAAAAATAATTTGAAAAAAGTAATAAATATTATTCTCATACGAATTTATTTTATACATATTACAACACCGGCATTCAAGCACATGCTTGAGTTCTTTTACCAATGAAAGCAGCCCCGATATACATAGGTTTTGTCCATGTTGTTTATAAAGTCAGATCTGATAATATAAATTCTATTTTCGGAACTGTAAGACTTCTTTGCAAGAAAAATATTATATATATATATATATATATATATATATAACAACATGAAATGCCCTATAATAACCTGAAATAACCTAATCCATTCACTATCCATTCGTTACTATGAAAACATGAATAATTTTTGTTGGACGTCCCATTTAATTTTCACGAGATCCCGATACACACAATGGTACAGGGGCGATGGTATTCAACCATCTTTTTGGTAAAATGAAGGAAGACGACGTCATCAGACAAAAGAGCGCCTTTCAAACTTTAAAAATAGATCAGATGAAACTGGCAAAATAGTTGAAACAAAATCTTTTAGTTACATTATCAAAACTTTCCGGAAGTATTACACAAAGTTAATATCAACCAGCAAAATTTTAAAGCAAAACTTTAAGTGAACCTTAAGTTTGATAAATCTAATGTATGTATCCAATGAAATATTATTTACATTCGAAGTCATGAAACTGTTAAGTATGTTAGAGAATTGGGAATTTACTTACAATATCGGTTGATATGGAAGATATAATAAATGCTTTAACGCTTAGTGAAAATAATTCATCCATGATCTCAAGAAGACAAATTTACTCAACTAGTAGAAAACTATAGATTTATATTTAATTTTAAGACATCACCTATATCCTTATATTTTATATCCTTATTACCCTGATTAACATCCTATTCACATTTTAATTAATATAATTAAGATGTTAAGTTTTCATTTTAATAATAAAATTGTGTTCATTTCAAAGTGAGCAAATATCTCGATATCACCATATTAAGAGTTACAAATGTAGACTAGATCGTTTAAAAATTGTGAAACTATTGACAATCAGCTCTATTTATGTGATATGAACAATATTTATTCTACCTCAGCTAATAAAACTGTGAAGCACTGTGAAACTAGATACCTTTTCGGAAATATGAACATATGTTGACAATTAAAAGAATAGTTAATGAATTTTCATTTTTTCTAAAAAATTAAAAATTTCGAATGTCTACGAAATAATCGGAGTATACATACTTAATATACTTTCCTAATGTATTGGCTATCACAAGCAAATTGAATTATTTCCCAAATTTAGCATTGAAATCAAGATAAATCCTGTCATAACCAAGGGTAATATTTTAGGGCTCTCTCTTTCAAGACTCTAATATTTTGCAATATAAAGACTTGAAATTTTTGAAAGTTATTGCAGAATTGAATAATACTTATGTAGATTTTCTTAAGAATAATGATGGAATATTCAAGAAGATCAGTTACAATATTGACTCAATCACAAGAAAACCTCATATCTTAGAATACAGTCACCTTTATTCATATAGTACTTATCTCTATAGTATTAAGCATTAAGTTCTGGATATGTTATAAAATTTATAAATTTACTAATATCGTACTTCACAATTAAATGAAACTACGTGATGTAGTATTATTTCTACTTTCTTTAATTTCTTTACCACAACCTAGGTTTCGTTGTATTACATCTTAGGAACAACCAACAGTATTTATATGTTTCAAACACAATAGCGGAAGCCTGGTTTGTGCGGATTTTTCCATTGTTTATGTTAGTGAGTTTATTGCAGGGGCGCAGTGTAGGTTTTATTACATAACCGAGAGTTATACAATATCCCAGTATTTTAGTGAGGGTAATAAATTCAATTTTTGTTATTATGTGAGGTTATACAATGCAAACTTTACGGTGTATGTAATAAAATTAAATGGAAGTTATTATCGGTAATATATTTATACAAAAGCAAGGGTATTTGAAAGTAAGGCCAAGGTAATACACTAATTCTACATATCTTATTATCGGTAATATATTTATACAAGAGCAAGGGTATTTAAAAGTAAGGACAAGGTAATACACTAATTCTACATATCTCCGGTTTTGTGTATTCATATATTTATTTATTTATTTCTTTTAATTTTTTTGTTTTTATTATATATACTTATATTTATATGTGTATTAGTGCTGAAATAATTTCCAGGATACTGTAGTATCAATGTTGTATATTTATATTATATCTAGAAGATATTAAGAATGGGTGATGATTATATTTAGTTGTTCATTTAATATATTGACCTTGATATCTTTTTTATGTCTGTTTGTCATATTCAGTTTTTTACCTTTTGTATTTATTTGTTGTATATATAGGGGGCATTATCATTATGAGGGTGATGGTTATTATTATTTAGTACGACCGGGTATAACAATATTTACTATAAATCTATCCCATACATAGGCAATATATCACTCAAATTAGGAAAACTCTTAACTAATAATAAAAATATACATAATATAACATATTCGTATAGTACCTTAAATAACTTAGGTAAAACCCTTATTAATAATAAAGAAAAAATAAATAAACATAAAAAGAGTGGTATCTATAAACTTAAATGTAACGACTGTAATAGTGTATACATAGGTCAAACAGAAAGAAATTTTAATACAATATATAAAGAACACATCGCCAGCTGGCGAAATAATAAACCAGACACATCTCACTTTGATAAATATCTCATTGAAAATAACCATCACCCTCATACTGATAATGCCCCCTATATATTACAAATAAATACAAAAGGTAATAAACTGAATATCCTAGAAACATTAGAAATAAACAGACATAAAAAAGATATCAAGGTCAATATATTAAATGAACAACTAAATATAATATCATCACACATTCTTAATATCTTCTAGATATAATATAAATATACAACATTGATACTACAGTACCCTGGAACTTGTTTCAGCACTAATACACATATAAATATAAGTATATATTATAAAAACAAAAAAATTAAAAGAAATAAATAAATATACTAATACACAAAACCGGAGATATGTAGAATTAGTGTATTACCATGTCCTTACTTTCAAATACCCTTGCTTTGTATAAATATATTACCGATAATAAGATATGTAGAATTAGTTTTTTACCTTGGCCTTACTTTCAAATACCCTTACTTTTGTATAAATATATTACCTATAATAACTTCCATTTAATTTTATTACATACACCGTAAAGTTTGCATTGTATAACCTCACATAATAACAACAATTGAATTTATTACCCTCACTAAAATACTGGTATATTGTATAACTCTCGGTAATGTAATAAAACCTGCACTTCGCCCCTGCAATAAACTCACTAACATAAACAATGGAAAAATCCGCACAAACCAGGCTTCCGCTATTGTGTTTGAAACATATAAATACTGTTGGTTGTTCCTAAGATTTAATCTTTGCTAATATCCCACCTGAAGATGTTGTAATACAACGAAACCTAGGTCTTGGTAAAGAAATTTAAAAAAGTAGAAATAATACTACATCACGTAGTTTAATTTAATTGTGAATAATGAATTTCTACAAACTTAAGGCCAAATATATTCAATATCGTACTTCTTAAATATAAAAACCGTATATAGTTAAAACTTCCTCAATTTCAGAAGCTAGGATTAGGATTTCTATGGCTTAAACTTATATAAGGGATCGAATTTAATTTTGAATTATCCACTTACATTCTTGTATGTTGTGCTTGTATAGAACCATTCCCTGGCACGTTATAATAACGTGATGACACCGCTGACTTCCCAGGCCTCAACTTTCCACACTGAAGCTCAATTCACCGACGCCTCTGCAAATTACACTCCCAGATTTATCCGGATTTGTAATCTTTATAAATGCTAAAAACAAGCCTAGCCTGATATAGAAGTTTGTAAGTTCGGAGCCACAGTTTACCTCAGTCGTCATCCATTTCTAGTGTTTAAGTTCATTTCCGTAATATTAATTTTGATTCGATGACTTTACTACTTAAGGAATGAGTATAGGTATCAAATTAAATTAAAAACAAACACTTAGGTCTATAGGTTCATAGACATGTAAGCAAATATTTTTCTAATTCATTGCCTTAAAAGCCATTCAAACATCACCTATTCAGATCATTTTCGGCCTCAGTCCACAAATTATCTTACGGGACAATTCCCGTCAACCCAGAATTCGTCACCAAGAAAGATTACGGAAAATCATTAAGTTCTAATGACATGTGGAATTATAACATGGTAAACTTAATTCTTTGGTTTTTAATTTTTTTTATATCAGTAAAGTATTTACTTGCTAAGTGTCACTATTATCTGGTATATCGATATGTAACCTTCAGGGCATAACATTTGCTTGCAATCGACCGGTTTTTTGATTCCCGTTGCTAAATGGAAGAAGAGAAAACAATATAGGTCTGTTACATGCATTTCATTGTTTATACATCAGGAAATGAAAGTAAAGAAGTTTTTTTTTCATGGATTCCACCGAGTGGTGTATCCTTAAAGAGCTCTTTAAAAGGCAACCTGTAGTAATAATGTAATATTGAAAATAATATTTTTTTTAAACGACATCTCCTTCGTAATACATAAACAACCGAAACTCTTTTGCAGTATGTTACCCGTTAATTTTTTCACCATACATGTAAAAATAAAAAAAGCATGGCTCCCTATCTAGACACAACCTATTTGAAAAACGATGAAGTTATATTATTCTTGCGTACCAATTGTGCATCCTTGCGGGACTAATTAGCATTATGTGTAGGTCTTTCATCAGTGAGCACTTACTTTTTATAAGAGCAATCTACGCGACATGAAAAATTACTTGCCGATCGTGCGATTTATATAACTTATCACTGAAAGTAACAATGTGTTCTTCCAATTTATTATAATGGGTGTTGTATAGTTGTTTTACCATTTTACCTTTAATGAGTATAAAAATAAACACCACGTTTAATACCAAGTAACTACTTTTGCTTATATATCTTACAATTATAATGACTTGGACCAAAATGGATGGAAATGTCGTGAGTATAGACACTTTCCTTTATTAAAATTGATAGTCCGATAGTAAGTCGTCGGTAGCAGTTATATTCTGTCAATCAAATGGGTAAGAGGCATCAAGAACTCTTAAAGGTCTTAAAGTAATATTACAATAACCCTTGACACGAATATTACCCAGTAGTTGTTATTGCTGATTTGGAATTTTATTGCATTTAAAATTATTGTGTTAAAATCGATTTGATCTTTGTAACAAAAAAAATGAGTGACGAAAGAGAATACTTTCTGAAAGATGCCTTACGGCCTTTTACTATTATCCAAGCCCTCCTTGGCATGAAAAGAAAATCGCTAATAAGTCTTAAAAATTATGAAATTTCATACAAGTTATATTGTTTATTCTTAATGGCAATTTGCTTTTTCATCTTAATTTATGAATATCTTGATTAATTTTGTGCTCAACGGTCCACAAGAGCAGTCTTATTTCAAAAACCGCTCCTTTATATTTTCATACTATATATTTTAATCCAAATAATGAATGTCACTTTTCTCAATCAGAACATGTTTACAAGGCTGTACGAGAAACTGCGTAAAATTGATTTAACATTGCAAATTGATCACAAACGAGAAACATATGTTAAAACGTACTTTGTCAGTTTATTCGTTTGTACCCTTCTAATAATATATTCTTTTGTCCAATCCATTCTAACGTATAAATACTTAAACACCGAATGTTGTCTTTGGGATCTATTTTTTGAAGTTGTTGGAAGGTTTATAATCTATGCAGATATTTATGTATACACACAACTTGTTCACACAATAAATCAACATTATGCACTGGTTCGGAGTAATCTACATCTTCCTAGTGTTAATGAGGCATCTCTTCTGAAGAGTATTAATATGGAAATTATTGAATATTTTCATGTTTGTTATAAATTGGGAACTACTAGCACAATTCTAAATTCACTATTCGGTGTACAGGTAAATATACAATTCTTTTAAATAATTATTTTAATTTGAAAATTGAAATTGAATAAGCTTTTAATGAATGTAATTTTTGTATTTTTATTTTATATGTAGTGTTTGGTATTTTAATTTGCCGCTTGCGTTTTGTTTTCTTATTTCATCAGTGCAAATTTAACCATCATGCAAATGTAAATATTTTTTATCCATTCATGGATTGCTAAGATCGAGTCATAAATATGTTACTTACTACATCAATATATCCTATGTTCTTTGAAATCTGATATAGTTCTATAGAGAACCCCCCTTTTTATGATATTGGTTAGATCCCTGCTTGATCACGTAGCATTATTTCTGAAGAAAATTCTTTAATTTTTTGCATATACACATAGTCACTCATGTCGTATCTCCATAATTACCAAAGTGGACACTTAAAAATTATAACCATTTATTCATACAGTTACACCGAGTTAACATTTTATTCAATCATTCTTTTCAGCCCTCAATTATATTTATAATGTTGATTTGCGCAGTCGAATTTCCACAGCTTTTAAACTTCATTTTAGTGGAATGATTGAAAATGGTATTTTGTCGAATTACTTAGCTTCATTGGAATATAAATACTATGTTATTCGTTCTATTATCATCATCCTACTTTTTTCTATGTGACTGCAATTTTTTGTTTAGTTATATCATTTGTTTTGATAAAACTTTTATAGATTAATACTGATTCGATTAGTAGTAAAACTGAAGATTAGAAAATGGCTATTTAAAATACAAAAGCCAATTCAACATGAAGGTATTTAGACGAAAAAAATACAATATTAATAAATATGGTTTTTATTATATTGACTTTATTTTTACTCAAAATAATGTACAATTTTATAGTGTATATTATAAAATTAATTCCTTTATTTCACTTTAATAAAACTTTAATTACTAGACTTTTTTAAAACAGAACTTTAATTAACCTGCTGGTTGATATAAACGATATAAACTAATGTAAACATAGTTTAGAATTAAGAAAAAGGAATGAATTCGATAAAATCTGTACAACATTGATTACATGTATAAGATAATAAAACGTTATTAAATATTTATACAACCCATTAACACTAATATGTTCTTCATTGTTTAAATTTTAAAAAATATTCCAGTATACGAATATATACGATGTCAAGAAATAGATTATAATTTATTTTAACGACAATCAACTATTACTCAGTTAAGGAATGACGTCTTTCTTTATCCGACGCTTATTCCCAGACACCGTGTATAATACTTGCACTTGGGTAGAGGATTACAAAAAACGAATTCTCATGGTTGGTGTTATGGTGAGTTCGGAACGATGAAATAAACGCTTATAAAAATGGATTATTAGAAATGGTGATTTATGATAAGCAATGGAGTGACACATGTACTTCCAGATATTTAAATCATATTCCCTATTTAGAATTTAGAGTAGTCAGTACTTCATGATTATATATGCCTATATATATTACTTGTTTACTTTATATTGGTTGCTAGTTGCTTCATGCCAATTGCATATAACTGTAAGTATATATTTACCTAGCCACTAACATCCCAGTTATTTTATGTGTCCGTATGTACCTCTATATACTTACTCACCTACATATTTACTTGGATGCTCGCTT
Organism: Druceiella hillmani; assembly: GCA_039881145.1. NCBI lineage: Eukaryota > Metazoa > Arthropoda > Insecta > Lepidoptera > Hepialidae > Druceiella > Druceiella hillmani. The sequence continues at coordinate 10,685,923 of JAYKKI010000072.1, read as the reverse complement.
GGTCACGACTAGACAAGTAACACGAGTCCTAATTCGATGAGTTTACTCCTCATAACTGAAGAGTTCTGTCATCAACTTCTAGCTCCATTATTAGAATCCAATTTTGCTAAAGGGTAGATTTATACTACCCTAAGCCGTATCAAAATTGAAAGAATTTTATTATTGAATTAAAATTAGATCTACATCATTTCGGTTACGGTACTGGAGTACTTCAATGATGAGGTATGCTATAATAGGTATATTTTCAATCCCATGGTTAAAATAGACTTATCAAAAATAGAAAAGAAAACTTACAAATTGGTTGATAAATGCTGGCGATCTGGAGTAACACAAAATAAAAAAAATAAGTCGAATTGTAAACTTCCTTCGTTCCTTATATCCGTTAAACACCGTCCTTAAATCAGTCAAAGCATGAGTTACAGCTGAATATGCATAAAAAATGCATACGTTTGAATTGAGAACCACTTCCTTTTTTCTTCTCCTTTTTCAGTTAACGATGTTCAGTTACCTCAGTGATCAACAGCATCTCGAAACGTGATTAATGCTCTGCAATGGGTGACGATATCCATCACATATAGTAAACACTGAAACACACATTTTTATACGCACTTAAATGGGCAATCGGGCGGGCGGGAATTATACATTTCCTTATTTTTGAATATTTTTAATAATTATTTATAATTTTTTAATAATTCTAGCTACTGGCTTACATGGTGATGTCGTTTACTAGCACCTTAACATTGATAAACACTACAATAGAACACGTTTTGGGTCAGGTAAGAGATATGACTGTATCAGTGGTATACTACTTTGTCCATAAATATTTATTGAATATATTTGGCGTTCATTTTGCAGAAATTCATTATTAACAAAAAAATGAAACTGTGATCTATTATTATTTCTACTTTCTTTAGGTTCTTTACCACGACCTATGTTTCGTTGTGTTACAACATCTTCAGGTGGACTAATAGCAAATTAACCCACATGAAGATGTTGTAACACACCGAAATCTAGGTCATGGTAAAGAACTTAAAGAAAGTAGAAATAATACTACATCACCTAGTTTTACTTAACTGTGCATAACTATTTAATTAGAACCGAGATAATAATCAGCGTCGTAAAGCTTGTAGAAGTATAACAATTAACATAAAACAATGATCAATTGTCCAGGTATGTAGGTATTTGTAGAAAACGGTACGGTAAGTACAATCAGTTAAGAATCATACCTCAAGGCCAGTAGTTTTAGTGTACTAAACGCACTGTGCTGTATCCACAGATTATTTTGGTTATAAGTTTGTCGACTTGTATAAGGGTGTAAATAATCATTGTGTTTAAATATTAATTAGATGTTTATCAAATTCACAAAACTTGAAAATTCGTAGGAATTATTTTTTTTAAGACAATTACAAATTAATTCAAATCATATTTCATAATTCAAAAATAAGCCTTCAATATATGTTCCCACTCTAATCCTCCAATGCAATTTCGTTTACAAAGGAATTAACTCCTTCTTTAACGTATGAAGCTTTAAGTTTTCAAATTGTATGTCACCACTGGGACTGGGACCTACATTATTTATCGCTCAAAAGTTGAATTTGATTCGATATAAGACGTTTAATATGTATTTTCATGAAAATATCGCTTAATATTTGTGAATTCACCTACTAAAAATATTTGAATTCATTATAATTTCACTTATAACACGATTATCTATTGTGTTATTTAATATTTTTCTTTCATATCAACAGGAAATCGCTGCAGTTTATTCCTATATGGCATTAACTGATGTCTTATACAATTTCATAATAATCTGCATAATGTGTAATTATTGTGGCAACACGCGATACGAAAGTTCACAAATTCGTACAGTTACTAACCGCCTTCTTACGTTGGAAAAATACGGTCAGTATAATAACTTGATAACTTTTCATATGAAATTTAAACATTTTCCATTTGCATTGCAACAATTGTACAAACATTATTTTTATAATGACAGAATTTGTTCTTGGAGTAAGTTCTAACCTTATGTTAGTTAATTTTATGTTGAGGGTCGACGCTCACGCTCTCTTACAAAGAAATTACTATATTCACTTACTCAGAATTCGTTACATCTTTTGAAACTTAGTTTTTCTACCCTTTCTTATTTTATTTGGTCGAATACTTTTAGTATCCCTTGCAGGAAAGGCGCGAAAAGAACCTTATAATTGAGAGAATATATCGGTCGCTCTAGCGTCCGCCCGATCGTCCTGTTTGTCGTCCAGAGACTGAATTTCTAACGAAATAAGATAGGAACTTGAACTGTAGCTATAAGGTCTATTTCCTTGCTTCAAATGAATTCTATATAAAATGACTTCAACATATATTTCGGGGAAGTACGCGAATATGGAAATGGGGCTCATTTCTTTTTTTCTTCGTAGCCACGCTAAGTTTCGTTGAAGCAAGATTTTTTAATAAAGCACTCATCAAATTTTTAATGATAAGTACAATTTGGTGACTCATGAAAGTTTTAGATCCAATTTGTTACCAGGTCATATCAAAAATGTCACTTAGGAGACTATAATTCGATAGAAACATTATTTACAGCCAGTATTTAAACAATTACTAAATATAAGATAGAAAACATTTATAAGTAACAAAATCATATATTTGAGGAATCACAACAACGTCACAGCCGTAGTAAACATACTGGGCATTACATTTTTACAGAATTAATATAAGAAACATTTGAAAACCGTTTAAAAAAGCACTATTTATTCATAAAAGTTTAAATTTGTACATGTACCTAAATGTTTAGAGAATCCTCTTAACATAATTCTATTCGTTTTCAACAGGATTATTTCTTCGGTCACTTGAAGAATATTTATCACATTAGACTTAAATATGTTCTGTGCCGGAATACCATAAATTTCATTTATTATTTATCAATTTTATTATTTGCTTTTCGGAGTTTAATTTATTACTTTATATTAATGCATGTAATATTTAGTGTAACTACCGATACACCCATCAAGTCCTAAAATAATTTTTTATTCTTTTTCAGACGCAAATGATCGACATGTGTTGCGGAAATTGATTCATTTACTCGACATTCAGCCAAATTTTACTGTGTGCGGGTTATTTACTTTGGACTGCAAGTTAATACTTAGTTACCTAAGTTTATCTTGCACTTATATCATAGTCATTTTTCAATTTCATGGCATTCAAATAAACTAGTTGAACAGGTGATCAAATGCTTGTGTATTATTATCTTCGTATATTATCAAATAAAAATTATGTTATTTATATTTTCCCATTATTCGTAAAATATGTCGCGGAATAAATTGGTATTAAGTATAAACTAATACGTAAAAATAGTTATTGCACTCTTTGATTAAATTTCTGTGACGTGATGTATTTATGTTGCATATAAATATTAGATTGAAACAAAGTAACCAATTCTATCTTTATAATATGCTGTAAAATGTAAAATTAATTTATTTGTAAGACCTTCAAATGTTACATTTGTTAAAGGATTTCAAAACGTCCAAAGTGAATTTCACCATTCAATTGAATCTTTGTTCAATATTACAAAATGGAGACCATAGAACAATTGAGTACCACTTGACCCTATCATATTAGAAAGAAAGATATATTCTCTATACACTTTAGTTTTTAAATATACATAAATTATTTAGATAATTTATATTTAATTAGGAAAGCGTTTCTTGGTATTGTTTTTCCTAGTTGAATAAGGAAATTTTATAATTTCGTCATATACATCCAACTTCGATCCGTCTTTCTATCTTGCCTCACAGTCTATAGTTTGAAAGCTGATACGCATGTTTGTTAGTTAGTATTAATAGACTTATCGACAATTGAAAAATGGAAGTGAAAATTGTTTTATTTTAGAGCGCATTATCAAATGAGATGTTACTAAATAGGTTATTTTATTTTAAATCAAGGTTTCGTTTCCTATTTGTCATGCTATAGGTTGATTTTTAAAATGTCAGATGGTTACAGCGTATCCAAAAAACTGAAATATCCTCAGTATGAGTACTTGCAGTAACAGAAGGTGAAATCTGTTACAAGCGTGTTCCAAAAAATACTTACTCTTTTCTTTTTACGCACAACGTCAATGTAGATCAAGGAGAAAGTTTTCTATTTAAAACACATTTAATGATAATGGTGCTAATGATTTGATGTATTTTGAAAAAATTAGGTAAAACACACGTGTAGTTTTTTCATTCGCTGCTTTTAAGGTTCAAACAAATTTAGGTCATATTACCTACTTCGCCTATCTGAAAGTTATTTATAGTCGTAGTTATTTATAGTGTAGGCCTAATGCAATAAAGTAGAACATATGAACGTGTATACATTCGATCAATTAACTTCAAAAAATTATGACAAATTTCTCTACATTCATTCTATTATAAGTTAGTCATTAAATAGTTAAAAAAATAGTGAGCTTTTTAAAACATATTGAATATTGTCAATAAAGAGATACACAGAATTGTGGCTTTTATTGAATTACTAGTGACCAGGTTCGAATTCGTGCGGGTGCTGTTGAATTATTTATTAAGGTTTTGTTACATATTATGACACTAATCTAGTCTTGTACTTTATTTCATTTCAACATAAATATAATGATGTACAGCGACATGCTGTACAAGTGCATCACGTCCCGGTAAATTTCTATACGAAGTGTGCTACTTTTCCCTCTCATTTTCGCGCTCGTGAATACATCTTATCGAACGCCATAAAATGCAATCGAAAACCTTTTGATTCAAATACGTTTTAATTTCTTTTAAACTGCTGACCAAGATTATAAAGTATACAGGATAAATGTTAAATATAACGAACCATATACTTGTTATTCCAATGAGATGTGAAATTATGGAAAGCATTTTAACAACGGTATTTTTTTTAAATGTTAAATTCCAATTTAATATCATCCTGACTTAATTTCTAATTAAATTTTTTTTTTTAATTATATGTTTTCTATTTTTTGTATAACGGCATATACTCTTATTTTAAAATCTTACGAAATTGCACATATATACTGTTATCAAAAAAAATAATTACACACAAGATTTTAATTTAATGCGAGGGCAGATGTTGATGATTATGAAAATCACTAATGCCTTTAATACTATCAACTTTACACAATAGTGAATATGATATATTTGGCTTCATTACCGAAGAGCCAATGGATCGTTCGGCCATACAATTAACTTTTTTTTAATGAAAATCTTATTTATAAACTAAGGCAACTTATTGAATAGACCTTATAGATATTAAACCAAGAATGGTAGCCATCTCCCTTTCCATTCTAAACAGTAAGCTTTCCCATTAAGTTCATCCGCTTCGTAAAAGTAAGTTTCCTGGGCTTGCATCTCCATTACGAGGATTTAAATGTTACCGTGTGCTTATGTATTTATTGCACTGCCTTAGGGCATATAATCGTAATGCTTACCGTATATTTCTCGTGTGGTTGTAGTTGTAGTATGTAAATATAATTGAAGACATTTGACGCGTTTTATTTGTTTCGAAGATATTTATTATTATGCGCCGCTTCTGTAACTATTCTACTTTCAAACCAATTCGCTTCATTGTGTCGGCTATCGGTTAACCACTGTAAATATAATTGCAATAGTGTTATATTTTTCGTGTTTCCGATTGAAATTATAACTTGTTCCAAATTTAAGATTTATAAAACTAAAAGTGATCTTTGAAACAAAAATCTACTTCAGCAACTAATTTCAATTTCTTCATTCTTTCTTTAGGATAATCTTGTTGCCAATGGTCACATGTAGTGCAGGCTAATTATTTAAGTTGCAGACCACTACAAACGTATATCAACCGAAACATTCTTTTCAATACTATTATAAAAGTGTCTTCATTGGAAGTGTGCAAATTTTATAAAACGCTTACCAGTTTTTGGCTAAAGGTTTCGCAGGTGATGTATACAATTTTTGATGTGATATTTCCTCAAAATTATTTTTAACAATTACTTCACTTATGTAGAAATCTGATTACCTGTGCTCCTTTTCCTTAGACTTGAAGTAAAGATTTCGGATAACATGTTGGCTAATATCGAGCTGTGATTTGTATTGATACATCAACTTTAAATCAATCTAAAGTCTCCGTCGTTGCTGTACAACGACTGCATCGATATGAATATATGCGTTATAGTCTAGCTACAAATTTACATTTTAGAATTAAACGGTTGTGGCTAATAAAAAGGGAAGGGTTTTAAGGAAATTTGAGAAATCTATTCAACATTTCCATAATGTACATTAATTATTTATTTAAAAAGAAACAAGTGTTACAAAATATTAAGACGATTATATTACAAAATATTAAGTATAATAAAACTAAACATTTATTAAACATGTATAGAACATTTTAAGTCTATGTTAGGTAAGATAAAATATTTTTAAGTTTGTTAATATGAAATATTTTTAAGTGAGAAGACAACATTCAAGCGAAATCAGCCTACTGAATCAGAATAATAGCCTATGTCGCCTGTAAGCCAAAAACGCTTAGTAGAAGAGACGGGTGTATATTGTATATATCGAATACAGTGAATTTACCGGTTTTATCCCACTGAAGGAGATCTTGTACTGTTTTCAGTTGTTGCTTATTTTTGGTTAAAAAATAAAGAGCGTTTATACATGTATAATGATGAAAAAATGACTTGGTCTTAACAATATTTTTTAATCTATTTGAATTTAGCAAAAAAAGTATGTCTTCATGCATAAGAAACGCATGATATTGTAAACATAGTATACATATTATGCAAGACGTGTAAATATGAAGAAACGCTCGTAGTGCATACGTACAAAAATCACCACCTTTTAACCAATTATAAACTATAAAATACTAAATTTAGATTTTTACTAATTGTGCATATATCTTCTCGCAAATCACGCATATTCCAGTCGCCAACAATGCATTATGAATAGTCCACATCAATTCAAAAGTAACAAAATTATTATAGTCCTGTAAAAAATTGTGTTCTTTTATTCCTACATTGTATAAATTTAAAAGAAATTTCAGTAAAAAATAGCTCCTTATTATACTTATCTCTGCTAAAATACATTATCTATTAACACCTCATTTCAGAAAAAACACCTGAAATATTATACGGTAAAATTCCACTGAATGTTCAGTAATATAATAAAAAATGTCAAAAGAAAATATAAAAGTAACTGAAATAAAATTAAGCTTTGAACAATATCAACTAAATAATCGTTTATATGCCACGAGAAAAACTAAACATTACTATAACTGTGCCTTACCTCAACCACAAACACGCCATTCAAAATTTGGCATAATTTCATAAATATTCTTGACAAATTAAAAATAGTTTTCTCTTTAAGAGGAAGAACTAAAAATTGATCATTTGGAGCATTTTCTTTAAGCAGATTAAAAATTGTATGAAGCCGACTCAATACCGCAAAATCAGAGTGGAAATTCACGCGGCCAAAAAAAGAATTAATAAAATTTATACGTCTTTCCGTACTATGAACAAATGTTAAAAATAATGTCCGTAAATCAAATTATTTAACACTAAGAGCAATATGAAAAATTTATGAAATAAAAGTATCATTCCCGCGGCCGGTATTATAATAAAAAAATCAAGGTATAAAAAAAATCATTGTGAAATCATAAATAAAAATCGCAAAAAGTAAAATTATATTGCGGAACTTTTCATGCCCGAACAGCTTGTCCAGATAAAGAGATTCAATTAATAAAGAGATTCAAATCTCGTCAATTTGACGTGTTAAATTTTCATGCATATTTTTCTTCCATAAACAATCCTGTTCGTTAATACTCGAAATATGGTAGTTCGACACGATAGTTAACAAGAGAGATATGGCTCAAAATATGGTAGTTCGACACGATAGTTAACAGAGAGAGTTTCGAGACAATCTTGAAGTAACAGAGTATTCTCAAAGAAATTGTACTACTTCCTCCTGCACCGAGTAAATATTTGCAAAACGAAATAGGAGAGAGACTGTCTCTGAAGTTAACATTACTTGTTTCTATATCAACTGCGATAGTAAAAGCGATAGCTGACTTTTGTTACCTACCACGTGAGAATTAGTCCGAAAAGCTGCAAATCTAGACAGAAGACAACTGAGTCTTTCCCGTAAAATCGATAGTCAAGAAAAAATAATAATAAGAATTCATGAAAGTCAGCACCGTCACAAGTCATCATACTTAGTTCATATATATTGAAAAACGGCTGTATCTTTAAATAGTGCTTACTAAAAATAGTTAATATTGTCGAAGATGTGAAAGAGAAGGCTCGTATAAAATGGATTTTCATAAAGTCAATTATTCGCAATTATATTTAATAGGGCCAAAAATACCATTCATTAATGACGAATGTTTAATGGGTACATACCCATATTTTTTTTAATTAAATTTTATATATCTAACTTAATTATGTAAATAAGTACATTTCGCAAATCGCTCAATTGCGGAGATATATAATCGGAGATATAGCGACATAATCTATGATTAAATAACTATGTTTTTCTTGCTAAACGTTGGTCAAAATCATCCTCCAACCCCTCACCCACATCATTCCCCTCACTACATCATTTAACATGTATAAACAGACGTATTTCAGCTATTTCGTTGAGCGTTTACTCTGTCCAATTTTAATAAAATTTGTGGAACATTTATAATAATTTTTATTATCGATCTATCACTAAATTGATTTTGATAGCAAATAAAGTTTAATATTAAGTAAATGTTTTGATTACAGATCACTAAAGGGTTTACCGGGCCCCTTACTGATATCGGAATTTGCTATTTACTTGTATTATGTAATCTTATAAAGTATCCAACAATATCGATAATCACAACCGCTTTAAATTATTTCTCACAATTATTTTATAAATTAGTTAATTATGAACAAATGGTAGTTCGAAGACCTTTAAAATCAAGACTAAAAACATTAATTAACGGTTTTAGCTACTATTATAATCACATAAATAATCCACATCTAGTGTGAATTATTTTGACATTTAGTGCAGAATTTGCAAAATACAAATAAATTTTGTTTTTTTGGGAAAGATATTACGAAATAAAATTGATCCGGAATGATATACATGGATCACATGAAGAAATATGTACGAGTTGCTGAAATAAGCAGCCATGGAGACATGCAGGTAAGCGTAAGTGTATTCGAGAAAAAGTAAGTCGATAGGTGTAGAAAAGCAAATATTTAAAACCGAGGTTAGGAAAAAATTATAAACAGAAGTCATCATTTATCTAAAGCATGTTAAAAGGAAAAAATAAATTCGCGTATTTGTGTTGCTTTTTTCACCTAATATAAGGAAGATTAAGTAACAGACGATTGTCAAAATACCATTTTAAGGGATCGAAATAAATATGTACTTTGAATGAATGTAATGACAAAAGTTTTATTTGAGTTATCGTTTAATTATACTTAAATATTTAACTTGATTTGTTTATATAATTATCAGATATGTTATAATAAACCTTTAAGTATTTGTCAGCAAATATAGAATGCTTCCTTTAATTAAAAAAATAACAACTTGATTGTGAAACCAAAAATTAAACATCCACAAATGTTGAGGATCGTTAGGAACATTATCTTTATTTCAAATATGACTAATGATTACTTTCTCTCCATTTTTTCACTCTTATGACTGAATGAGTATATAACAATTTTTATTTTTTTTTAATTTTGTTCTCGAAATTAGGTGGTGTTTGATATCCAAAGTTCAGGTATTACCTGTTTTCGAATTTATAAGTACATTTGCTTAAAATAAAATTAACTTCATTACTAAATATAAAAATTAAAAGAAAAACTCAAAGGTTTTAATTTTATTGTTACCTGTGACTTTACTCTAATATAAAAAAGTCTGTTTGAATATCTTATATGAATTCATTCGATTTTCGTACATAGTGTCATCAAGTTTTAGAGAAATTAATTTATATTTGTCACAATTCATGGGGTAGTTTTAAAATTATACCAAGAAAAGCAAATGAGTGTCTGAAAATTTAAACTAGTTTAAACACTAAACTTTGTTTACTTTAAATTCTAAACTTATTCTTTTCAAACGATACAGTTTTTGGCGAGTAATCACACTTCAGAATCATATTTCGATGTAATACCTTCAACGATCGACATTTGTTATTTGATATTTCCTATTCTATAAAATCAAATGATGGTCTATGAAAAAAAGGTTTACAGAGGTGTGGTCAAATGAATGCTCAAATTGACGACAGCATATCGACAACAAGTTGGCGACTACTATAAATATAAACAGTGCCCTCTGGTGATAGCTACATGTTGGCTTTGCAAACTGCTGTCATATAAACATAGACGTAAACCATACAAACTATGTGTCACAGAGCAACCTATCATATACTAAACACTAAGTCTATTAATTTACTACATAGAAAATAATTTTGTTACTCAAAATATTTTCACGTCTTTAATATATAAGGTGTCGTGAGTTACTTATTTATAACAAGGTTAAATTGGGAATATTACGACTAAAGGAAACTAGTAGTTAATGAATGCTGAGCTTTCTATTTCGCTTCAATCTCAGAAAAATGTTCTAACCATAGAGTATACTTGATTATATATTCTCTTAGCTCTTGATAACTTACAAACTTAAAAAGCAAGGTGCCTTTAAACTGCGTTTCATGAATATAAATAAACGACAAATAAATTCGTGTGTTCAAAAAATTCCTGAATCTATCCACATGTGACTAATGCCTTTAAACTTGAATACTTAAGATAGTCAAGACCTAAATCCTACAAACCTAACTTTATCTATAGTATCTAATGCAACGTTAGATGACGTAATGGAAGTTAACCTAACGTAACTTTGTCAAATATAGGCGAGCCGATACAAAAATATTTAAATACCACTACGCAATTTATTTCCCGCCTTTTTAAATATTTTAAAGTAATAACAGACACAGACACACATACACGCACGCATTTACAGAATAAAAATGTTTTGGAATTATCGGAATAAATAAATACATTTGAACAGTTATCTGACTGATTAGTTAGTTATTATTGAAAATACATGAAAAGCAATGAAATGAAAAGCCACTTACAAATTTTTCTGGGAAAAAGAGGTAGAATAAACATACTTTCTAGTCTATCAAAACGTTCTAGCAATACTGCTAATTTTTTGTGTTATACATTGAGCGTTGATTTGAAAACAATTTATTTAACGCATCCGATTATAGCGTTATCGGCTCGCAAAGATTTTTGGCTCACACCGATCGTTCTTTTGAGAGTAGAACGTTAAACGAAATCGTATATCTACAAATAAGAAAAGGAATTATGTTATTTCCCTTTGTAGTTACTATTATTTTTCAATTATTTGTGAGAGATCACTGGGACCGACAGTTGCAATGCTGAGACGTTAGTGGAATGGATTTAATCACGATCGTGGGCATTATCATTGTAGGCAGCTAGTGGAACCTGGCTAAAGTGAAGTGTAGGTTTACCGGAAAAAGTTTCAAACACATTTGTCTTAAACCATCACTTCACCAAAGACGAGATTTAAGTCTTAAAAACACTTCATTTACTACGAGCTCTTCTTTATATCTTGTGGTCAAGCTTATATTGCTATTTCATTAGTGATACATTTGAGTGGAGTACATTTAATACTTAACTTAAAAAAAAACTTAAAAACTTAGATCTTAGCTAGATCCAATATAAAAAATGTGCTAGAATAGAGGACAATAGACTCATATTGTTTTATAGGTCAGATTTACAAAAAACATCTTTTGAAAAGAACAGGCCCAGAAGATTTCCACTGAAAACATTATTTTCAAAAGCAGGCAGATTAAAATTTTACAGTATTATAATTTTATAGTTTACCACATTATAAGTTCATTATATGGGGAAGTGCTTTTCAATTCAGCATTGCTTCAGATTTCAGCCATTTTGTTACTCCAAGAATTTATTATTCCCCAAAGAGTACCAGTTTTTTACCTACCTAGAGAGACTTTTATTAAAATTGCACAATAGCATTTTTGTATGGACTGAAAATAAAATTTCTATGAGGATGAAAATGTTTAGAAAAACGTTTATATTCTGTATCTGTAGTTAATTGAAATAACTTGGTACTGAAACATACTTTAGGAATTGTTTACTAAAATTCAAGTGTTGTTCCAATTTTTATTGTCATCAAATGTCAATATCAATAACTAAAGACATACTACTTCTACAGATATTCTGAATATAAAAGATCTTTAGTCATTTTAGAAAATGTATATGACTGATGACGTTGGACCATAATAGTTTCATTTTATCATTTTTGTTTTAAATATACCTTTAAGCACCATAAGTTAAACTATTTGTATGGGCTATAAAACAATTCAAGTTGAAACATTTTGATCACAAACTAAATAACAATAATTTGTGGACAGTATCTTTCCACGTTAATAGTGTCACAAAATCTTTATTTTCCGTACAACTAATATTTTGGAAACTTCATCACATTGTGTTGTTCATGCATGTGTGTTTACTTATAAAGATATTTGGTTAATGCGATGCATACAATTTTAGTACTGGTGAGGAACAAAAATAAATCTGTTTTTCTTTCAAAATTTTCCTTGCCCAATTTTTTGTAATATTAATATTTCCTTTCATATTTTAACTGTTAACTTTAAGCCTTGACAGTACATTTACTAACCAGTGCTATCAACTTAGCTTCCCGTGCTGAGAATGAACGGGTTTTTGTCTTGGTATGAGGATTAAATATCGAAGCAACGAATATTGTTCCGTTACGCATAAAATTCATAATTTTTTTTTGGTTTGTTACTGTCCTATTTCCAGGAAGTTCTTAAAAAATTTTCACGGTTGCCAATATTGAGACTGATTTTGTCATTTGTAATTTCTCTCTGTGTTTCTGCATTATGTCTGTGTTTTGTGCTTTATGATATTGTGTGGATAACTTACAAATAACATCTCTATATATACACCTTATTACAACATCTCGGCTATATCTCTTGATATGTATATATGTGAATTTTAACTTTAGGAATATTTATTAAACTTTAAGTGAGCATTTTTAAATAAAGTTGAGTGGTATTTAATCAGGCAAGCATTCGTGATGAACAAAGTTTAAAAAGAGAATATATTTGTTGACTATATCTTTTGGTGAAACGACTCATCAACCTCAAGAATTATATATTGAAAAGTTTGATATGTTCAGAAAGTCAAGATAATGTAATTAATTTTTATCGATATTTGTTATACACAAATACTCCACAATGATACTCAACGAGTTTCAAAAAGTGTAGTTTGCAAAATTATGAAACTATTTAAGGGATGTAATATTTTGTTTGGCACCTATACCATTCCGAATTATAAAATAATCTGTCACTCTAATCTTTTTGGCAAAAGTGGTTCGAATATAATTTACCACTTGATTCAGACATTTTAAAACTAATGTTTGTGAGTACTGCCAATCATTTTTGACGAGTATTGTGGGTATAATAAAAAGTGTGTGATCTTATATTTTTTTACTTCACTGATTTATTTCACAACTTATAATTGATACAAGCCAATGGAACATGAGTATAATAAATAGTCAAACATGTTTGTTTTGTATCGTGAACTACATAGCGAGTTTGTACGTTAACAATATTTATGCAAAAACATTAATTAATGCACACAACAAAGTACACAATTATAAAATAGTTAGTACAAGTTAAAAGCAAATGAGAATGAAGATGACACTAGATAATTGGAGAACTAGTATCCCTATGATTGTCAGCAACTGTTTATAGTTTTTCTAAGAAATATTGGCAGCTATACAAATATACGCTTTAAGGTTATGTAATACATGCTTTATAGCTGCAGTTAACTAAAATTATCACGTACAGAAGCAGTTGTTGTTGTAACGTAAATTATTCACGTTAATTAAAACTATTTATTTACTTAATATTGCTAATTTTCAATTATGATATACTTAATGTGCAATGGAGACAACAATATTGGAGAAATTAGCACATATGATATTTAATACTCTAACATACACGTACAGAAATTAAGCCTAACAAAATATTGGGACCAACTCTGGCTAAGACTCGCCAATCCAAAATAGAGACCGAACGAGCGAATGAGCGAACATGTGCTAACGGAGACTACACATATTTAGCAAGCGGTGTTTGCATCACGATTTTGGCGGCAGGTTGGTGAAAGTAGGCAGTTGTTTGTTGCCAACTCACTACTTACTAAAGTTGGTCGTCTGTGTTACACCTTACTCTGTTTAACAAATTGATTTATTGAGTATAGGTATACCTTGATTCTTTAAATTAACAAATGCTTTGAGGATATAAACATTTTTAACCACTGGCTTGTAACTAGCCAGGCCAGTAGAGAATTTTCTTTTGCTCAAGAAAATCCACATATTTCAAATTTGAATCATTATCATATTAACTTACCAAGATAAATTTTAAAACACTTGTGGTTTTTGCTCATTTACATTCAGATTATAAAAGTTATGGTGAGATTAACGTGCAAATAGAGAGTAAATTAATTATTAAAACCCCTGGTGACATGACAAAGGTAGAGCCATCAGTTAAGTTTTTATAAACATAATAATTTGTCAAATTTCTGTAGCAAAAATTAGAGAGAAAAGCAATTTCAATGTGGTTTACATATTTCTCCTTGACCGTCTCGACCACATTGGTCATCCATTTTGCAAATACCCTCCAATAGGTATTATCAGCAGCTTATTGTATGCACATATTAAATATAGATTGCTTTTGACACGTGATAGTTTGTTCCTAATTTGTATACATCACAAAGAATATTTTGCCCATTTTCTCACTTTGTCAATCCCAATGTTGACAAAGTGAGAAAATTGCTCAAAAGAAATTTTTTTTTCAGAAAATAAATCACGATAATACGATACTTCAACTTGCATACCTGCCACATGTATAATATATTCGTATTTCCCATTTCTATGAAGTAGTTTTTAGAAAAATGAGCTTCAAGTTTTCATATTATTTCAATAAAGAATTTTTTAACAGTTTTAAAGGTATTTTCACTTGCCAGTGTTCATTTGACAAAATATTCTGTAACGAAAATCTTTTTTTTTAAATATATCATTAGACATGACTTATGCATTATAATTTTTACAACAGTTCCTTGTAAGCATAAAAGTGGTAGTGTACAATTAGTGTTGTAAAATTATCAGCAAAGCTTAAAAAATTCAGAAATTTGACAAGGAATCTAATTATAATTTTCAAATTAAAATAGATTATCTACATTAAGAAATTGTATCAGAGCAACAGTGTAATTTGTGAGCAAGCCCAGAAGTTGGAGCAGCAACGAAGCTTGCAAGTTGAACGAGTGGAAACTTGTAAAGTGGCCCAGTTTTACAGATTCTATCATATTTTTAATAAGCTTGATATGACGTCAGACAATGGATGCTGAAAAAAAAACAAATAAAGTATACTTATAGCAAGGTACTGTAATAAATTTAAGAAACAGGTAACCGAGTTTCATTTAGAAAATTATGTTTGCAAGAGCGGAAAGTACAAGATGTTTATAAGAGGAAAAGTGGTAAATATCTACATAATGATAACCAAGCTTTTACATAAATGTACTTACTGTAGGTATATATACATACATGTGACATATACCTATAATAAGTACATTTATGCATATGTAAATAAATATAACAATAAATGATTTGCTTATGTGATAATATTGTATTTCCTGCTGCATACCATGTTTTTTACTATCTGGTGTAACTGGCCAGTCGAAGTTTGATGAACGTAATCAATACACGGTATAAATATTGCATGCCGCATCTGTCTCTCTCTCTGTGCCCACTAATCTCAAAAACTACTGAACAGATTTAATTCTGATTTTTAACGATTGATAAACTAATGCCCGGGAATTGTTAAGATATAAAAACATAATGTTTCTAAATTAGCTGACTTAGGGCAATTTTTCTCCATAAAATAAAAATTACAATAAAATCAACCGTTGGAGCGTTTTCTTGATTTACACTGGCAAACCATTGGAGATATGATAATATTGTTTGCCTCAAGTAGCTTTACAAAAGAATTTATGACGGTATCTATGTGTGCTCCACAATAACAAAATTTATTTATTTATTTATCACCTTTTAGTACATATTGTAGACTTATTACTATATAAGCAATCTCTTTTCGTCAATCATAACAATTGGTGTTGAAATATAGTAGGAAAATTTTAAGAGATTTTACAACGAAAATTCTTTATAGTACATTACACAGAAAAAAAAAATTTAAATCGGTAAGACAAGTAAGGACGAAAAATTTTACAGTTCATCAAAGTAATAATAATCACTATCGCACTTTCAATGCATTTTTGAGCAATTAATTGTGAATCGTCATCCATTTCTAATATTTGTGTCATTTTTGGTAATCTATAAAGAATATAAATGTTGTTCTTAATGCCGATTCATTTGAACCATTAGTTCATGTGGAGAAAATATATATCACTACATACAAAGTTCCCCATTGCAATTGGCTGTCTGTTTGTGATGTAATTTCAATTCAATTCTGAGGAATATTTTTTATAAATTAAACAAACTATGATAATGAAGTACCAAAAAAATTATCCACATGAGAGGTTTCTTGGCATGCGCGTTGTAAAAGGTTAGATATATGTGAAATACATGCATGATAAAGTTTTCCATCTCAAATAGCTTTATGGAAAAGTTTGTGACAATATATGTTTATCTATTAAAGTTAACCTACACTGTCGAAAAAAGGGGTTAAGATGAAAAATTTTCAATAGTCATTTAAAAATTGTGAATGTTTCGTTGAAGAACAAAATTAGTGTTTTTTTTTGTATAAATTTCCTCTATCACAGGAGGAAGTTATGAGTTGATCCACTTGTATCCTCTCCGACAATGATTACCTCGTATTTAGATTAACAAAATGTCATTAATCTGAATAAAATATATCTAATAATACCTTAACCACAACGAGGGAATACATAAGTTGTTTATTTTAATAGTAGTTTGTGAATTTATTGTCTATGGTTGTGTATATTTGGGGTGAATATTTTGATTTTTATGTACATTTAAAGCGCAAAAACAATTAAAATTGTTATTTTCACATGTATAATTTGTTTTTATATTAAATGTCAGTGTTTCAAATATCCGACTATTTGTTTATTCTAAAGGAGAAAGCAACTATCTGATAAAATTACTATCTACTGCACTATACATAATTTATAAACAGTTTTTTCTAAAATTTCATTGAACAAAACCATTTAAAATATATATACAAACTACTTCATAAACATAATATATTTTTTTAAATAATTATGTTTACGAAGCAGTTTATGGGTAGATTTAAAATGGGTATAATAAGGAAAAGCACTCCAAATTGTTCCCAAATTAAAACTGCAAAAATTATGAGCTAAAGGGTTACTTGACATGGTTACAAAAATCATTAGCTGGAACTGTGTTACGATATGTGGTTGAAGGAGATGAATCCTGTAGAAAAGAAAAGAAAGAATGGAGCAAAATGAACAAAGAAAAGAAAATCAAGATTAAATAGAAGAAAAGAGAAACCAAAAGTAGATTCTAGTTTTGTAGCATGCTTTCATATAATTCAATATTTCTACAAACTGGTCTATGTCCCTGATTAAATTATAAACAGCATAAAATCAGCATGCATTGTAATGAAACATTCACGTGAGAATTTCTTTCCATGGAATTTCTAATTGCATGGAAAAACAGGGTGAACATGTCATATGAGTTTTCATAGTCTGTGATCAATTCAATCTCCAGCGCTAATGAAAACCAGAAATTAATGGTTTCCTCATATCTTCTTCATTTACAAGGAGGTGTCCACAAAAGTAGTAAGTTCATTTACCAGAGGCAAATATATCTTCCACTCCCATATAAGTTTTTTCCATCCGACAAAGTTAAGTAAAATCATAATTTGTTTTTTTTCAAATTACACAAAAAACAAGACTAGAAAATAATCAAAATTTCTTGTGATAAGGTAATGGGAGTAGTGTAACTAGGATCATTTTTAATACCAATCTAAATAGCCGATGTCATCAAATGATAGGTTTTGGGACTTTAAGAACCTTTTTTAGCTTTATTTTTTATATTGGAATACACTCAATTGACATGTCAATGAACATTCTACAACAGTTGATAAAGTTTGAATCGAATGTTAAATTTAACAGAGTTCTGGGTTTCGATTAATATCAAGTAAATATAGTGGGGTTCAGCAGAAAATCTACATAATCCTTAATTCTTAACACTCTATGCATGTTTTTCTACATATTTTACTTTAAATTTTTGCAAGATACATTCATTTATATCCCTTTATTCAAATATAACTTGTCGTTTCAAAAAAAGGTTATTTCTCTCATGTTTAATGGGAAAATGGCAGATGTTCATGCGCTTTAAATGAAGTGTTATAAGTTCATGATGAGCCTCAATATTGTGTTTTCTTATATACCCCAGTTTTCTCAGGTGATTATGAACGCTTGAATGATGATGGTTAACGTTTCTGCATTTTCTTGTAATATGTAACATGGGTCTGACTTAATTAATGCTTTGATTTTGTCATTTATTAACTTCAGTGTGTTGGGTTTATTAGACAGATTAGAATAACCAGCTTGGAAATTGTAGAGCACATTTACCATAACTTTTATGCGATTTTCTACTAATTTGACGCATCTCCCACACTTTATTGTAAGTAAAATATGACAAAAATACACTGTTTTCATCTTTATCTTAACCCTAACTCAAGTGAATCACTCAATTGTTTTTTTTGTATGGAACTATAAATCTCAGTTGACAATTGACAGCTACAACATAAATGTGAAAGACTCCAGCATCTTAAAAACGACCTAGCGCGGGCTGATGCTAAAATGCGTAATCGTGATTTTTCCGACTACCCAATATTTTCTAATTCAAAAAAGCACCTAGTATTAGAAACCATTTCAGTCCTGAAAACTGCTTCTATGCATTTTTACTTAACAAGTGGTAGGGGTAGATACAAGAATGATAGCCTAATTGATTTTTGGCGCTCTCCTTCAATGTGCTGAATTATTTAGCTAATGAATTCTGTGACGTATAGTGAAAAGTTTTAACATAACTTGTGTTGCATTACGTCAACAGTCTTATTTTTTTAATGCATTTTAGATTTTCTAATAATTGTACTGATGAATTAAATGTGAAATGAAACGTTGCTTATACACTATAAAGTGCCAGATAAATCTTTCATATATGAAAAGAAAAATATTAAACAAATTTTTATAGGTTACTGGAGAAAGATGAAGCCTTGACCAACCCTAGAAAGTGAGGCATTGGTATTTTTTATTACTTTGGAGAGGTTATGACATTCAGTACTATATGCCTAGCAAGTATACATCTATATATTATAATAATATAAAATTTTCAAAAAGTCAAATAAATTTAAAGATTAGTTTTTATAATGTAATCTACGTAAACTGATAATAATAATTACTTATCTCTGGATTCTGCTGTTGCATTATTGTCAATGGTAATGTTATTAATTACATATTTAGCAAATATGTTTCAGGCAACTTTTTAATATCTATGTATGTTATTACTTTTTCTTCACTCTAAGTATAGGATAATAGTTCTTTTTAAGGTGACACAAACAACTGTAAAACTTGAAATTTTTTCAGATAATCTTAATGATATGATATTTTTAAATCCTACCAACTTTTTTAAAATGCTACCGATAATTTTCAAGTTTTTTAAAATGTCATCGAAGTCAAGGAAAAACCACACCTTATGCCCAGCAGTGATTTAGGTAATTTATAAATGTTACATTTATCAAATAAATGTAAAAATTTCTTGGTTTCCCTCGAAGTTATTATTAGTTATATAAAAGTTACTTTTCCTTTTACTAAATATTTAAAAACATGTTTCTACATTTATTGATTAAACTACATGGAAAAATTTAATCAAAACAAAGGAAAATCACCAAACCAATAAATACAGGTTTGTATATTGTGTTTGAGATTTGTTTAATTAGTTTAGAGTCGTGTTTTAATTTGGGTCAATTAATTATTTTTTATATCAATAACATATTTAGTTGCTATTGTACACACTCAATACAGCTTACATTAGAACAGGCACAATCAAGAATGTCACCAAAAATAAATAATGTACTAAACATTAGTGTTTAGTACAGTGAGTTTGGTAACATTTATTATCCTTTGCGTATGAATAAAATATAATGTAGCACATATTGTATTGTACTTGTTTTTATTTTAAAAACATTGACGTGCAGTACTTTGCAGGTAGGGCAAGTTACTAAGGGAGACACTTCTCATAAAAGTTCTTACCAATCTAATTCATGATTGAGATCTTACCAATCCAAATCTTATGCTTCTTGATTCACTTTCTTACAAATTCAACATTTTCAAAGACCAAAAACTATATTCATATATATTATTGCAAATGGTGTTATATTATAAACCAAACAAACACATTGAAGACCCCGATATATCTACATATCCTGCCATAATGTTTTTGATCATAATTTGTCAAATTACTTAGGTCAGGCCAAATGCAGTTTAACACCAGTGAACATTTCACTATCTATTAGTTATTAAATGAAAGAACATACATTATAAATTATGTATTTTATAAAAATAATTTTTGCTTACAAATATGAATTGTGTTCAAATGCTTAATAATTTTTTTTCATAACGAAAAATTTATTTGAAAAATATTTCTCAAGCACATAGCGTTTTTGCAAATCACCTATTATAATTTTCTTAGTGTGATTGCCATTCTTAGTGACACTAAACACTGAATATTAATACTAACGCTAATTTATGCAAAAAATAGACAGTGATTCCAAAATTTGAAAACGCCGGAATGATTATATATCCTTTTTAATTTCGTAGTTTAGCATACTGAAAGCATCTTGTCGTGGTGCTGGCATCCAAGTTGTACTAGGTTCTAGTTTCTTTTTGCTAAACATTTATTGTATAGCCGAATGAGTATTTCATTGAAGATGTCATCGTAGAATTCGATGGCCAGTTCTGAATGAGCTTGTCGGATTGGTCGGATTTGGTACAGTATGTCATCACTCATACTCTCTTTGAAGGAGTCCCATAACTGTTTTGTATTCGATGGATTACATTTTGTTAGTATTATGGCAAAAAAGTCGTTTTCCAGTAGTATATCTGAAATGAGTTCGTATCAACTTTCAGTTTCTATAAGCATTTGATGAGATTCATTAAATATTATAATTGTAAAGCGAAATAAACGATTTATTTCGCTTCATTAACGATTTATAATTTTAATCAATTGTTTAAATAGTATAATCCTAAAGCGAAGTAAAGAAAATTTATGTTCTAGTAAATGTATTTAGTTTGTAAATAATGAGCTCTTAATTGTTTTTGTTTTCCTATAACACTGATTTTAAGCAAATTTGTTTTGTATTTTGCAAAAAACTTTAAACTACTTGTACATTTAAGAATGCAAGTAAAAATTGACGTAATGGTACCTTCTCCAAAACTGTCTCAAAATTATTTAACGAACTGCATTAATATTATCTTTGTTTAAATGGAAATTATATTGTACCGTTCAATAAAAAAATAAAGATAAAAATATACCTAAAGGACAAAAATATTGAAATACTCTACAAAAATAGTAACCGCTCGTTATAATTCAATTGATGGCCAATTCCAGTTACACAAAGTGAAAGTCTATTAAATAAATTAATGACGCAAAACAATATGGTCTCACTGCGTAAAAATTAATTGATATTCACATACAATGAATTTTCCTATGTGAAAATTCATTGTATGCACATTGTTACCATAACAAAATGGACGCATACGATGTGATGGAAAATTTTAATACAATTTTTCGTATATGTTCGTTGTCGCGTGTAGTAAAATTAAATAATAAATTAATTGTGAAAAATATAGCGGTTCCGGCTTTCATAACAATATTCTGCATACTTATTTTGTCCACACTTGCTCTGATTCAGCCAATAGAAATACGTTTTTTAATTGGCTTCAGTGCATCACAAGGACTTAACAATTTTCACACGATTTTGTCACGGACAATAGTTATTTTGATTATTGTTTTGGCTGCTACGGAAAATTACCAAGATGTCCAGACATATTATGATATATACAAAAAAGTAGATGAAAAGTAACGGATGACAATTCCTAACACATGGACGAAAAGAGAGCTTTGAATAAATTAATTAAGATTTTTGGCTTCATTTCAGCATTTAGAGCATTTTTTGATTTAATGTCTTGGTACACAGCTTATAATATTTAAATGGTTGTCCAGGCACTATCAAATGTGATAGTTCAATTTGTATTTCAAGTGCAAATTTGGAAATTCATTGTAAATTTGAAAATGTTCAGATGACGACTAAATATAATTTCAAGTGGTGTAAAAACACTATTGAAAGGATATATTTACATTCAAGATGGAAACGTAGCAGATACTCAGAGAATCGAAGAAAGAGAAGAAAATGAGATCGATGCACAAATAATAACTGACCTCAAGCAGTTAATAGCAAGCTTCGTGCTTTTGAGTGACCAATGTCGGTTGTTTAACGCTATGTACGGACTTCAAGTTAGTAATAATTCCTATATTTAAAAGTGAGTTAACATTTGTAAATCGGCTGAAATTTTATTCAATCTGATACAAAAGGTTTTAGGTGTTACCTTATTCATTTTTTCTTATCAGGTTTAATAAAAAAAACTATAAAATAAGGACGTGTTATTTAACAACGTATATTCATTAACCCACACATTTCAGAACGTTGAAAAGGTTCATGTTACAGCTGCATTGTGAAATTGGGGCGATACAAAAATAACATCAGTACCAGGAAAATGATAATGGAGGTTAAAGTAATGAGGTATTTGTAGAATAAAGAAACAAAAATAAGAAATTATTTTCATAAGACTCGGAATAAAATGAGTAAAGAAGGTATCGCAAAACAAAAATAGAATTAGCTGTATTAGATAGACCAGGTACTGCCCATTCATTTTCTACTGCGTTTCCCTAGATCACGGTTGATGTTTTTGGATCTCCTTGGTTTTTGGATCTCCTTGGTGATTTTATCGTATTTATCTTCATTTTAAAAAAATCTTTTTCATCGCCTGAAGTATTCTTCAAATTACAATTAAACATATTTGCTAAACACTGTACAGGGATTTAATTTTTAAACAAAAATCATTCGTAATACGAAACGTTAAATAGAATTTTAATGTGTTTGGAAATGTTTTTCTAATCACTTTGTTTTCAGTGTCACCAAATGTTTTTTTGTTAATTATGAAGGTTTTAAGGTTTAGACGATTTTTTTCCCAATTTTTTGGAATATTTTAAATACTCAAGCAATCATTCTCTCGAATATTAATTTACAAATAGTCTCAATACTATGTGGAGTCCCTTTACAAGAACCCTATCAATAAATTTCTCTGAGAGGAAACGGTAGACTGTACCAAAATATTATATACAGAATAAAAACCATACAGTTAATGTAGATATGTAAGTCTCTTCCAAACATTTCTGTGTCGGATATATCTTCACCCAAAACTGCCATTCTATTAGGTGTTGTGAAATCTAAATAGAAATTTCGAGTAATATGTTATAAAATTTAACACTTAATTTTATCGGTCGTCCCATTTTTTAGATTAACAATATAAAGTTAAGGACGACAGTTAATATATTAGTTATATATTTAGCAAGTGTACAACTAATTATTAATATATTGGTTAATTATTAATACATAGTTGTATTCTTGCTAAATGTGATTATCATGTGGTCCTTCCAGTGACCAGTTTAACTATAAGTAAATGAGTTACATTGTGTACCGGTTACTGCGTGAACACATCGGGCGGAAGAACTCTGATATGAATATTATAAGAGAGTGTAGTTCTCGAAAATTCAATCATCATGGAAAGATTTAGCAGAGCGGGGCGTGCTTTCGTTCTCAAAATTTTTACAAGAACTATATTCTGCAACTATCGTACGGTATATAGCTTACGTTCACCATATACACAATATAAATCATGCTACGATTATTGAACTTGTAAATACAAGACTAAAAAATTTGACTCAACATATAATTAATTGTTTTAAAAATTCACCTTCAATTCAAATAGTGAAAGAAATAACATTTTTCAATATATTTAGAGACTGAATTCATGGTGTTATCAGTGATCCTTGAAAATTTTTCCATACAATTATCAAATCCAGAAGGGAGAAAATAATGTGGCCTCTCCGTGATACTGATTCAACATTAAGAAATTTCTTGTGGAGATTTCTAAGTCAAGTCTTCAGTAACCATTTTGACTCCATTTCGATATTGAAATAAAATATCCCTCAAGAAATTGTTGCAATCAAAGAGATAGCATAACTCATTTTTATCAACAACTTTAGAATTTCAACAAAAAGAATACATTTTTAACGTCAGTATGAGGATTGCGTCCATGTGCAAATTTCAGAAATTTTTCAGATAAGCAATGTTTTAATAAGAAATATCTCAAATAGATTTCATGCATATATCGGAGAAACACATATTAAGACCAAATTTCTTGAAAAATTACTATCTAATTTCTTTATTTTTTTAAGGAGACTAGATAGTAATTTTTAACGTTACTTAACTTTATTTTGACTTGTGACATAGCGCTTTGAAGTGCTATAATTTTTTTGGTCCGTGATAACCTGGTTTGTTAGAAGCCATAATTGCTTCCAAAAAATATTTAAACTTGAGAACTGGGTTGTCAAAACTGAATATTTGTTTTTTAAAACAAAATTTAAAAACCAATTTTTTGAAAAGAGCCTAACCATGGGAGGTTTGGTTTATTGCTTAAATATATGTACATAAATGTATGTACATACACACACACATACACACACGTATCTTAACTTGAGATCCTGCATGTATAATAATCGTTAATCAGGGATAATTTCACATTTCGTACATTTGTTTTTGAAATATGTGAAATTTTTTTTTCAGCTATTTCTCTCCTTTTTCCAACAAACTATTCATTTGATATACATATGCCACCTGATCATAATGTACGCTTCTGACAAAATGGTATGTATCAAAATATGTTTATTTCTACCTAATGCGTGCTACTTTATTCGCATAATATTACTTTTAGATTGAAAAATTTTGGGTCTGTCGATTACTTGAATGTCTGTCATTTATTTTGTGTATTTTCAAATTTTGTTAGTAGCTTTACAAAATGTGATTTGGATATGGAGTTTTATAATCCGCATTAGGTGCAATAGTATTTAGGAGAAGGTGACATAAAAAATAAAGTTTAATTTCTGAAAAAAAGCAGAGTTGTCTTGAGTATGGAATTCTATTAAATTTAATTCAATATATTTGAAATTATTTTAAAATAAATCGTTTCGTTCCACTGAAATCTTTTTACGGCAATCTAGGTAATTTCTTATTTTTATGTTTATTAATATTTTTTGTATATCACCACTTAGGCAAAAAATATACAGATGAATAATTTAGCTGTTTGAGATTTAAGTAATTTTTTTTAAACAATTGGAAATGTCAATATGACCATAACGGTAATTTCAATACCAAATTTTTAGTTTATATGTCAAACACTTCCTGACAAAAACGCCTATGAAAGAACAGCTCCCGCATTAGAGGTTTGAAACCCTAAAAATACGATTTTTACCATTTCCTATTTCGGTGAAGTAATTTCCACCGTAATCAATACATTTTTGGATCGATTGGAGTTATTCAGTAATTCTTATTTAAATATCTCCTTCTCTTCTTTGTCATTTCATTATAACCATAGTCTTGTTTGGGCTAATAAAGTGAATATAACAAATTTTATTTTCTTTCGTTATCTAAATCGTGAGAAGAAGAAGTCCATTTTCCGTTAAAAAAGAATAAGAAATTATTTTTTTGCCTAGTAGAATGCTGAAGAATAATATATATATCGTGGTAAAAGTATAATATATAAATAGTGATATAATATATATATCGTGATATAATATCGTGGTAAAAGTTGCTTTCATTACTTTGTGTATTACTCACTTTCTTAAAACAGAATAGATAAACTGATGTTGGGTTAAACATTATCTTTATTCTGGATAAAAATGATGATTACCTCATCATTTTTCCTTTTACCCCATTACCTCATCATTTCATCATATTTATATAGCAAAATGTTCCCATAATTCTTTGTCTCACCTTCTTTTTCTATAATTTTTCCGAAGTATACTTTACTCTGCAAAATTTCTGTTTATTTTACGTTCAAAACCCTATATTTGCCGTTATGCTTCTGCCGCTATATAAAATTTGTTCATGAGATTTTCCTCGTTGAATGTAACAAAAAATTCAGCACTCATCTAATCGTCTTGACACTTTTATACTTTAACCATGCGATGTTCAAAATATTCTTTCTATTTAATTTGAATATCACCCGTCTTGCATTTATGTTATCTTCCAAAGCCAATATCGCGAATGTCCTTTTTACATTTTTAAAAAGATTTGAGTTGCTAAAGCAAATCAGTCTTAAATTATGAGACGATTTTGAATTTCCGACAAAATTGCACGATAAATTGTTTAGTTTAATCATTAGTATATATAGACAATGCACAAAAACAGTAATAGCCTAACCTAGCTCAAGTGAAATTAACAAATTAATATTATTAAAATTTAGATTTTGATTTAGTATATTTCCTTTAAAGTGTTTTCTATTTTAGGCCACCACTTACTTAAGAAAATAATTTAATTCAACTGTGACTAACTTCTGACTTTTTCTTTCAAATGTGAATGAATTTTTTCATGTATGATTGTGCGAAATATAAAATTTTTAACTTATTTGGAAGTCATGCAAATGTGTAGATAAAAGTCTAGATAATGTTTAATTTAGAGAATGACAAAATTAGCAAGTTTTGGCATTCTCCATTTCAAAATAATATCATATCCTAAAGTCATTAATATTGTAGTCGTGTTGCAAACATAAGCGTAATTTTTACGTTATTCATCAAATAAATCTTCATTTAGAGGCGTATCAATTCGATTCGAACATATTAGTGTACATATAGTTTTTAGTGTTTGTAATTAATTTATTAGCTAATATGGAGAATATTTGAGTAACAAAAATTTGATTTTACTGTAAGAGACTTTCATATCGAGGACAAAGTAAAATTCTGAGTTTGTACAAATTCGTATGAAGCTTTAAAACATACTTTAATTAAGTTTTTTTTCGATGTATCAGCTCGCATTAATTAACATATGCTTTTGCAGAACACGACACATAATGACTGGTGTTTAACAGCATTGTATATGATACGATTTTTACATGGAATTGTTTTAATAATTTTGGTGTTAAGAGAAGCTGTCATTATAAACAGACTTAAATCCTATTTGTCGTTGCTAATTGACAGCGCTTGTATCACTAATTCTCATGGTAAGTAGTCGATTACAAATTTTATTCTATAATTGAATCTTATATGCACCAAGAATATTTACTAAGTTTTAATTATATTATCACGTCAATCAAAATATATATGTTTTGATTTTCTTTGTGTTTTTGCAATAGCTCTATACTCAATCGACTTTATAGTCAACGTTTTCGTATAAAAACAAAAAGAAGATTATTGCAAAGATGACTTCTTTATAATGTCAAAAGAAATCCATCTTCTTTATCTTTATCTTTGATTATATACCGTTCATTCTCTCCAGAGGGAACCTTGGCCAATGTCAAGTGTGGAAAAAAGGCTATACAACACTGATTAAATCATATTTCGGATATTTGTCATTGTTGTTTGTTAACAAAAGAATAAAATATACAATAAAACAAAAACTAAATAAACAGTTGGATAAACAACATACAATAACAACATAACAAAAACTAATAGAAGTTGGATACAATTAAACAAGAAGAAGAAAATGACATTATAATATACAGAGAGTACAAAATAAGTGTATACAAATATACAAACATAAAAAAAAATAAACATGAATATAAATCACAATTAAAGGAAACTACGTGATGTAGTATTATTTCTACTTTCTTTAATTTCTTTACCACGACCTAGGTTTCGTTGTATTACAACATCTTCTGGTGAGATATTGGTAAAATCTCCCACCTGAAGATGTTGTAATACAATGAAACCTAGGTCGTGGTAAAGAAACGAAAGAAAATAGAAATAATACTACATTACGTAGTTTCATTTAATTGTGAATAATGAATTTCTAAAAAATTAACGCCAAATATATTAAATATATGAATATAAATATAATTCTATATTTTGATGTCATTCTTTCTTGTGAACCGAATGATTAATCCTAAAATGTGTTTGGTGGCAATGAATAAAAGTGATCTTATGTCGATGGGCAATTGAATTTTATATTTTAATAATTTGGAAATAAACGAAGGAAATCTATTATTCAATGGACATGAAAAAATGAGATGATTTAAATCTCCTTCTCCAAACCCACAATCACAAATTGAAGACTCTCTGACCCGCAGTCTAGCTAAACGAATAGGAGTAGAACAATGACCCAAACGCATGCGAGATACCACAGAGGATTCCTTTCCAGAGAAAGTAAATAGTTATGAGTGGCATTGATTGCTATCTTTTTAACCTAAAATCAAAGGAGGTTGAGAGCTAGGGTTCTGATTCATTGTCTATCTAATAATATTCGTTTTATTCGAATCCATAATCTAACAAATAAGAAATTTCCAAACCTTCTTAGATATAATATTAAGAAGGAACGAATCGACATATAAACCGACAATAAATTTTTCTTTTGACATAAGGGATAAAGAAAAAATCTTGTTAAAAATGTCTGGGTAGAAATTTTCAAAATAATCAAAGCAAGTTAAAAACAAAATTCAAAATAATCAAAGCAACTTACAAATAATTAAGGCATTTTACTGAAAATCTGTGTAAACGTGTAAAAATCAATTGGCCCTGATTATTGAATATAATAGAAACTTAATATTTCGTAAAACATCTATTCTAAAAGAACCTCGATTACGGCTTTTGAAAATACATTCATCTTGTTATTTGTCTCATAAATAATCTGAAAGTATAAAATATATCACTTTCAAATAAAAAGCTTTTAGTTGTATATATTAATTTATATAGCTTTAGATTTGATGGAATATTTTCGTCATAAATTTTATGCATAACATTATAAATACTATTTTAATTCATATTATTATAGCAAATATATGTATAGGAAATGGAAATAATCCGTGTCAATATTTCCACAATTCATGAAATATTCGATTTAAAATATGAGAAGTAACTGCTGTAATTTCTAATAAAAATCTCTTTATTATATAAAGTCATACCTCAAAGCAATTTTGCTAGGTAACATTTAATTGAACTTAAATTAATTATTAATTTTTTTATTCTTTTTTTTCTAAATTGGTTCAGATTTAGATACATCAGATTATACAAGTCTGTACATATTTCCTCAAAATCTTTTGCATCTTTTTTGTGATTCATCTCAAAAGGTTATTAGCATTATAATAATTTTCAATTATCTTATCTGACTTATACAGATAAGATAATTTTAATATATTTTGTGGTTTTAAATTGATAATCTTCAACCTTTTTTGAATTACAGGTTTCAATGCAACTAGCGCTCTATGCAAATTTGGGATCATAGTGCAACACCAAACTTTAACATTCACTGGACATGATTATTTCAAGTTGAATTTTGGATTGTTTTACAGTATTCTAACAGCCTTGATAGGTTACGCGGTTATGGTGATTCAACTAAATGAAGATTTGACGTAAATTAATTTTTTTTCTATGGTGTTTAATCAGTTCCAAATTAGTTTGTCTTTAAATTCAAAACGGTTTTCTTATATTTTCAATCTACTGCAGAAAGTTAAATACGATGTACATCAAATAAAAAAAAATTGTAAAGAATAAGTGAAAACCCTAAATTGTTGCCCTTATTTTTATGTACCTTATTTTCTCACATAAAGCATTCACACTGTTACATTTTTCCCCAATCATATATTTTTTATCCGTTTTGAAAAAAACATTTCAATGACTTTCGAATTCGCATTTTTGACATCGTTCAATTTTTTTTTGTATCTCAAACATAATCAAAGGTACCATTACGCTAATGTTAGTGTAACCATAGATTATACGTTTCATTCCACCCTATTTTCGATATTATTAATTGTTATTTAAAATATGTAAATTGATCTATATCTAAGTAATGTCACGAGGTGGTTTCTTCACAGGTGATGTTCAGGGAAATTTTTGTGCAATATTTTAGTAATTGCATGTTAAAGATTTGAAAAATTTAAATCGTTTTAAGTATTATTATCTATGTTTTCTTGTACAAGCTTTAAGGACATTTCTTTGTTCACTTTAGAGTGTAACGCGTTTTTTTATATTTCAATTTTTAACTTTGCGGCGTAATGAATTTTCATTACGTTTTTATTGTTCTGTTTAGGGCTTAAGGAATTTTTCGTAGCTTTCATTTTTCACTTTAGAGTGTAAAGAATTTTCATGAGGTTTATAATTTTCACTTTATAGTGTAACGAGTTATTATGAAGTTTTCAAAGCTCTCTTCACATAGTAATAAATTTTTGTTAGGTTTTCATTGTTCACTTTTGAGTATAGTCAATTTTAATCAAATCTTTATTTTTCACTTACAGTGTAACAAATTTTCTGAGGTTCTATTTTCTATTTCGGAACAAAGCAAATTTTGACAGTGTTTTATTACAAACTTTAGAGTGCAACGAACTTTTGTGGAGTTTTAATTTTTTTATTTAGAGTGTAATTCATATTCATGACGTTTCGGTTTCTCTGTTCAGAGTAAAACGTTTTCATGCCATTTCAATATTTACTTTTTTCTCAAGGAGTTTCCTTGATATTTTCAATATTCTTCTTATAGTATATATATATATATATATATATATATATATATATATATATTTTCATTAAGCTTTCATTGTTTTTTTTAGAATGGATCAAATTTTCGTGGAGTTTTAGTTTTTCATTTAATGAATGAATGAATTTTAATATTGTTTTTCTTGTTCTCTTTGGAGTGTAACTGATTTTCATGATGTTCTCAAGGTTTACTTAAAGGTGTAACGAATTATCATGAAATTCTCTTTTTTTCTTCATAGTGTAATGGATTTTAATGTGGTTTCTTTTGTTTACTTAGAGTGTAATGAATTTTTATGAAATTTTAATTGTTTGCTTTAGAGTGCAATTATTTTTTTAAAGCTTTTAATTGTATACATTAGAATAACGGAACTTTTAAATAGTTTTTATTTTTCATGTTATAAACTTACGGATTTATATGAAGTTCATGAATTTCACTTTACAGTGTAATGGATTTTCATGAGATTTTCATTGTTCACTTTAAACCGTAATGGTTATTGATGAAGTTTTCATTATTCATTTTAGAGTGTAAGGAATTTTACAAAAAGTTTCCACAGTTTATTATAGAGTGTAGAAGATTTTTAAAACATTTTCATTGTTTACTTTAGAGTACCGGTTGTTGGTGGGTTTTTATTGTTCATATTACAGATTTCTATGAAAATTGCAGTTTGAGAAGTATATTTCCCACAGTATAGGAAGAGGGTGAAATTAGTGAAATATTTCAGGACCTTGAGGAACGCGATTTGTGTCTGGCTGTGAACATGGAGAAAACTGCAGAGAAAATAATAAAAGTAAATTTTAAATTTAAATCTAGTTCAATCATGTTGTCTTGCAGCGTCATGTGCCGCTTAGGTGATACGACAAGACCTAGGTGATGTGAGGATTATTAAAAATACTGGCGAATACTTGCATATGTATATTTTTTTATTTCATTATGAAAAAAATTCTTAGGTGTCAACAAGTGGTTATTAAATGTTACAAGCTAACAAAATGCGTATCCTGCGAACGTCAGGTATCGCACAGGCAACAAATTGGAGCGACGAGCTATAATTTACACACTACATATTTGTAAAGAAAACAACTACACTCGTATACTGGTGTCGTCGCTTTTCTTAAATTTAAATTTGCCGTGTTATGATCAGAATCTATAGAAGACACGGCTGACAGTTGTCATGTAAGAAACTTCACTTTATAAAATTACTAAAATTGACCTTTAAATGTTGTTTCTTTTGTTATCACAGGTGATTAAATCTTTAGTTTATAACATAATGTAATTAGTTAATTGTTGTAAAAATTTGTTGTAAAATAAAACTTTTGTTTTCACAGAGAAAACCAATTACGTCGTTGTTTCAATATTCCCATCAAATATGAAGTAAAAAGTATCAATTACCGTTATATATTCATAGACCGAGGTTATTTGTGTGTCGATTGACTACTCGATCGTTTCATTTATTATTAACTATTTTAACATTTGTCTTATAAACAAGAATACATAATTTGTTTTATGGAACGACAATAGTTCACTCGATTTCTGTAGGTTGAATTCATACATTTTTAGGTACGCCAATAAAAGAGGGTAATATTCATTTCCAAAGTAATTTTAATTAAAATATAACATATCCTCAGTGGGAAATACATTTTTCTAGAATCGTTATATTATTTATTTTATGATAAGAAAATAAAATATTATGTTCCTTACCGAAAACTGGAAGATATTTTACGCTTCCATTATTTAATTGTTGTCGAGTTTGTGACAGTTTATCATGTTTGCAATAATTAATTTATTTTATGTTTTTGCAATAAATATGATGTTATTGTACGTGTTAATAATTATAAATATATTGTTAATTTTTTGACATTAGCATAAAGCAAGTTGAAGTCTTAAAAAGCCAAAAAAATATTTTCTGCATCGAATTAAGGAACGTTTGTTCGCGAGTATATTTCATAATATGGAAAATAACATATTTTAATAAAAATGAGATATATTTTTATAAGTGTCCGTCTTCAAAGTTTCATTTGACATATAATATCCTATATCTGGTTTGTAAGTGTACACAAAACTAATATATATCAAACGCCGAGTATTACATTTTGTTTTCTAAACAAACAGCGCGCAGTTGATATAATAATATATAACATAAACTAATGTGTTTTAAAAGGCATTAGAAGTTAGTTTTACGAGTGCTATTTTATTTAATAATACTTTTTGGTAAGAACCATTGTGTTATCTATCTTTGTCATCGAAGTGATGTGTTTACTATCATTGTCATCGAAGTGCTTCACACAGCTGCGCGACTGATTGTAAACAACCTCATTTAATAATTATATAAAGCAACGGATGTGTCAACAAAGGCAGTAGAAGTATTTTCACCAAATGAATATTTATTGGTAAAAATCATTGTGCGTATCTTATATCGACACCCGAGTTTTCAAACAGCTGCGCGATTTTTCAAAAAGCAGCGTCTATTATTTCTTATACAAGAACGGATCGGTGTTTACAGTTAGTATTATTTAAATTATACCAAATAAGATACTTCATTCTCATAAATAATTTTTGCTTCCTGTGGAATCTTTTAACTTTTAACCGCCATTCGCTAAACTAATTAAAAATTCGTGATACTTTTAAAAATGTGGCTTTTCATATCCTTTATAAGCTATCAAAAATGTAACATATTCATTAGAAGTCTCCTTATTTTAACCTGGGATATAAAATTATTTTTCACGATTGATCCTCCAAAGAAGTCAGATGATACAAATTCGAATGATTCGTTGTTAAATTTGAAAACATCAGCAATAATAATAAGAAAAGCCCGATAAGAATCGAGTATTATTTTATGTATAGCACATACATTTACAGTGAATGAGTATATGCTGTGTTGTACGATCAAAGATTAATTAAAGCCGTTCCGCAGTGTATTTATTCGATTAAGAGCATTCCTCCAGATGGGAAATGATAAATATTTAATTTACCAAAATGATCGCTTGTTTCTAGTGGAGTTTTTATTCATAAAACTTTATTGTTTATAAACGAATTTATCTAATATTATCGCTATTTTCGTTATTAGTAGAAGTTAGATACAACATTTTTATTTTAAAACTACATCATGACCATAACTATTTTAACATAAAATTTAAATATAACAAAATATGAAGAAATTAGATATTTTTAAAGTCTGCTGGGGTACAATTAACCGGAATGCCCTATTAAAAATCTATATTTTTAGTCAAAAATAAAAATATCGTACTTTTTATTTATCACCTTCAGAGAAACTGATACATTTGACCATGACAGCAGGAAATTATTTTCTAGTACCGAAAATAATTTTCATAATCATAATGTAATAATGATTTCATTATGGTTCAAAGTAACTCACAGACTTAAATAAAGATGTGTGTACGAATTGTCGCTGTTAAAAAGTAAAAATACACATTTATTTACGAAAAATGTCTATAGGATCGTAGAACAAGTATATAGGTAACTTTGTTTACTTGAAAATAAGAATAAATGAAAAAAAAAATTAAATTATAAAGTAAATAAGAGGATGGAACGAAAAACACGTGGATGAATAAAGGCTAGGAATGTTTAAATGACAGCAATGTAAACAATTAGAAGAAAGTATATTAAAGTATTTAGGAGAAAGAGCGAAGTGAAAGAACTGCGTAAAGTACGACGTTCCATTATCGCTGCTTACTCTCCTGGGTGGGAAATGCCGCAAATTTACGAAATGGTTGACATAAAAATGTTCAAGTGTGTGTGCCCAAAGTTCGGTCTGATCGACATATTGAGGAGGTAATAAAACATAGCAACACAAATAGTACAACATGTTATGTGAATAACATAACATAAATATAAAACATAAATATAAAGTTTGGTACATAAATTTAATTTTAATTAGAGATTTTCGAACTTCATCAGGCTACGTTTGAGAGTTGAACATGATATCGCACAAGCGATGGTATGGAAGAAAAATCGTTACGAGGAAACGTGGTAGGTATCCTTCGTAATTAATGTTTTGTGATGTTTAATACTCAGTAATTTCATGTTTTTTTCAACCTTTCTTATAATGATTTTCCTTTTTTAAATGTGAAGGCAGGTTTCAGTCGTTCGTGGTTTCCTTAGGGTTTATTGTATGGAATATTTCAAAGGATTTATAGATATTTCCACTTAGGTTATTATGTTATTTTGCCTTTTATGTTGTTCGTGATGAAAAACTATCAAAGTCGTCACTAGCTACTGTTGCTTCGACAAAACCACATGTGGAAGATAAAATCATTGTGCACAGCCTTGCTGGCCATATCAATGAATGATATCCGAATTAAATCTGGAATAATATTAATGTTATTGTTACTGCTTTGACATAATTTTAATAATAAAAAATAAATGAAACTACTTATAGAAAACATAATATATAAAATACGTGTACTCATTTCAGTTATAAATGTAATAAATTTATAGCTTATGCGCCGTATCAAGATAACGAATATAAGACATAAATTTGTTGGACACCACAAACGCCCTCGCTACACGTATATTAGTGATTTTGAGACTAGTAAATATCCATTCTCGAGCAGCGTGGTTTTGTGAATATGTCCTTAATGGCATACATTTTGGAATGACTCAGCGCCAGTTAAGCTCAACGTGACATTGGCACATAATGGCAATGCCATGATATTAACAGTAGATATGGCATATTTACCTTAATATTATCTCAGTTAATTATTTAGTTATATTTGTGCATCGCTAATAACACGCAATAACATGTAGCTTGGAGGAAAAGTCGTCTGGATTAAGAAATATTCCCCTTACTTTTTTAAAAGTAACTTTCGGTGAAGTAATGAGATAACCCTAAAATTACGTTCGTGCTTGTTTACACAAATTCTAATATATATATATATATATACATATATATATATATATATATATATATACATATATATATATATATATATATATATATATATATATATATTCATACTTGTGTGTAATATATAGACCTATTGGACACTGTTATGTATCTTATAAAACAAAACATTTCATTGTCAAAATGCTATACACAAAATTACTGAATCTTCTACTCCTTTCTAATCGAATGTCATGTTTAAATTATTTCACATTTTGCAAGAGGTGGTTGAAATGTTAGAGGGAAAGGTGTCATATATTTCTCAGAGTATACGAGAATTTGAAAGTGTGGTGTTCAGTAAACGGAGCTTCAAATGAAAATGTTAAATTAAACCTTAATGTCATTGAAAAAAGACTACCAACGGTATCCTACTCAATGGGATATCAAAAAAATTCCATTCCAGTTTACAGATTTAGTAGGAAGTATATTAGAAAATAATTTCTTTTAAAAGTTCACTGTAATTCATTGAGATTTCCATATTAAACAAGGGTTTGAAAAAATCCATACAAATGGATCTAGAATGACAGAAACTGCAAGGTTGTGACCGATAGGGACGGACAGATGAACGGATATGAAGTAAGCTATCGCGGAATTTATAGGTTTTTTTTTTGTTATTTGGTAACACGACATAATTTTCATGCAAAATATTTTATAGTCTGAACACAAAAGTATGTTATTGCGTCAATTATATTAGTATATTATATTTTAGTTTCTTTCATTATTATAAATGAGTAATTATATATTACGATATACTACAGTATTAGTGCAATATCAGTTTATAATTAGAAATAATTTTTTTTAAATCTATCTACATATGTATAGGTTATCTTCCCTCCCCCTTTTGCAGCAAATCTAATTCCAAATTTCCTTTGGATTAAAAGCTATATGCAACTGCCCTCTCTAAATTCGAACAATTAAACATCTTGAAAAAATAATGGCAGTTGATTGATACATTAGTTATCTAATAGGGTAAATTTATTTGTTTAAATTTTAAGGTTGTAACTTTACCTCGTATTAAAGTTAGTACAGATCCAAATCCGTTGCATTAATTGCCAAACGACATATAAAAAAATATTTTAATAGTATGAAATAACATAGGTCAATGACGAAATCCATAATTAGAATTAAGAAAAAAGAAATTAGTCCAATGTTCGTATTAATCTCCTAGAGTCTTCGAACACGCCACTACGTGGCAATAGTTACGTGTGTCGATCTGTATTGTGTCTCTGTGTGAGATGATACTTGCGATTGGCTTACGTATTATATTTGTCAAATGGCTATGAGGTTATCTTCCTTTACCAAGACAAGTTAAGTTACTTATACATTTTATCAGTGCACGCATCATTTTCGATCAAACTTATAACAAAACAGGTTTGGAATTTTACTTTGCTTCATAGCTAATCATAACTTAGGAATACTCACGTCTGATCAAAATATAAACAAATGTGAAATGCGTTTTTTGTATTATTGGCATAAAATTATTTGTTATACTTTTTACTTAAGTAATTACTTGTTTGTTTTAGATTAACTGATAATCTTTTAATTAATTTTACTACTTTACTTTAATTACGTAAATTTTGATTCACGTGTCATTTCCCTTATAAGGTAATACTTGATTTTAACACAAAATTTATCGACTTCTAAAGGTTCCTATTACATAACTAGGAAAATCAATGTAAATCAATATTTAGAGTTACACATAATTTGAAACTTCAAATAATTACGAAAGCAATTTTAGTAAATTACGTGAACATTTTAAAGACTATTAACAATTATATTGTTTTAAGCGTTAATATACTTTCTTTATCTTAACAATAATATATATATATATATATATATATATATATATATATATATACATATATATATATATATATATATACATATAAATATATATATATATATATATATATATATGTATATATATATATATATATATATATTTATTTATTTATGTACCCAAAAGACATGTTAAGCACTAGGAGAACTCGCACTACGGGGCTTCCGTACACATTTAGATTTTTGTAAATTTGTACTGTTAGTACAAGTACATAATATTCGTATTGAACTGTTTACAAAAATTTCATTTTGTGGAACTTAAGTATATTGCATACTATATCTTTCATAGGCGCTTTTTTTTTTAAATGTCAGTGTACAATTTTACCTAGAATCCAGCTGTAAGATCTCCCATTATGCCGAATTTCAAGACTGTAGGAAGTGCCTTGTAAGTTATGACGAGGTAACAAATAATACAAAATACGTTTAAGCTAATACGTTTAATAATACAATAAGCCATATATTTTTGTTGCCTGAAACAAAACATTTGAAATGTTCACATTGATAGTATACGATATTAATTTTATCAATTTGATATCTCAAGCCAATTATGAGAAAAGGGCTTCAGCCGAGAGACATAAGTGTAATTATAAAGTTAATAAATATATTAAAAATGTTCGATATTATTGAATAAATAGCAAGTACATTAAAATTAATTACGGCTGGAAAAATTTACATGCAAATTGAAGGTAAAGTATAGCAGCCATAATGTCCACTTTACTTATTTATACATTTTTAGTAATAACAGTAGCAAACATTATTTTTGTCATAAAATACTAATTTAGTTTATTGAATTCATTCAATTTCGATTAGCACATGGATTTGAGCAGTTCGTATATGTGAGTATTTTATATCATTGACATTGTTAGAAAAATGTTACAAATTTAAGGTGCATATTTAACGTCCACCAAAAAGCCATTTGATTCGTTTTGAACTTTATGTTAGAGTTATAACTTTTACAATAACGAGTATAAATCTATTATGCTTAATGCCCTAGGTATATCTTTAATTACCTTAATCTTAATTTAATGACATTTATTCTAATCGGTTTCATTCAAAATTTTTAGATTGATTGCTTTTGTTTGTCACAACAGGACTTAAAAAAAGTGACACAACATGATTTAAAATAATTTCAAGTACTTTAGATTTTCATCTACATCGCTTAGGATAAACAGCGCAATTCTGCTTAACCTATATTGCGTAATCATTTTCATTTTTCTAACATCTTTTTAGAAAAATGTAATATGAATAAAACAATTAAAGAAACACGCTTTCCTCGGTTACACTTTTTTTAACAAAAAATCAAAAAAATTATGGAAAAGAAAAATCACAACATTACCAATAATTTAAAGGCATAGGCAAAACGCATCCACATATAGGTGGACCATATAAAGATCAATCATACGAAAGGTTTATCGCATTACGGCGAGCTGCAATTCACTGTAATATCTACATTTTTGCGTACATCATAGCTATAGACGGTATATGTTTCCTTATCGTAATTTTCATCAGGTACAAATTTAGACGCGTTTGAAAGGAAGAAGAATTGTAATAAAAAAGGAAGTGCCAATTGGAATATTATAGGTAGCATTTAGCCATATATATTCTCCAATTGTTGAAGTTCAGTTGGACCTGAATTTCAGCAGTCGGGGAATATGAGTTGTTAAGCATTAACAAAACGAGTTAACTTTTAACAAGTTTCGTGTATGATAAACATTCCGTGGTAATAAGCTGGTCAAATAAATAAATTCATCGACTTGCTCAATCTCAAGCTCGCCAATAACATGTAAGACAATGCTCGCCAATAACAAGTGAGACATAAAATGGATTAACGAAATTATCGAAGAATATGTTATCAAACATGAGAAACCACTTCGAGATCATATCAAAGTAGAAGCAATTCGAATATTGAGTATTACCCACGAATTGTGAATGTTAGAACGTATTGAACGTCATGAATTAACGTCATGAACGAACTTAATATATTTGGGAGCTGAACGTTGATAGAGTAAACCCATACACGATATTTTTGAAAGTAGTTACGGAAGTAGTAAGTACATTTCATCGATGCTAATTATTGAATTATCTATTAAGTTTTTATCATGTATATTTGATAAAGAATGTTTAAAAAAGAAAATTGTGTTCTGTAATTCATCTTTCTCTTTTTATGATTTTAGACATATTTCCGCACGTGATTACTCGTATTAAAATATTGTCGTCGATACTATCTCATATATTTTAATTTCTCTGTACGTATAAAGGAACTCCATTTAATGTTTCAGTTCTATGTATTCGTCGTCCCACACATCTTATGCATCCATGTTCCTCGGTAATAAGCTGCCAAATAAATAAATTCATCGACTTGCTCTACGACCTACAAATTTTTTAAATTACATTTCGTTTTGAAATTTTAAATCTATATAACAACCAATATTTTACAGTCATCAACGTTCATACGTACCACTTACTCTGGTTATACACGAGATGCACAAAAATACTTCCCACCTGTATGCAATATTTACCATTCGCCAATTGCATTCAATTTCCTGGCCGGCGTAAGGTCTGCAAATCAACATATTGCCAACAAACTGTTTGCGATATCATACTACTCTTTCAGCTTCCCGGCTACTATAATAAGGTCGTTAAATTCGATAACTTTTGAAATTAGACTTATTGTAAAAATATTAATAGTGATATTAATATTATCTACATTTCCCATAATGCGAGTATGTTAGAAATACAAAAATTATAAGAGTACATAAGCCATTAATTAACATTAGTCCAAGTAAGGATTTAAATTAATCGCACAAATAATTAAGATTCAGTTTCGTTTTCAAATCCACTAGGTTTTTGATAAAAGTTAAATATCCACGCGAATCAAATGTACTCGTCCATTGTTTTGAAATGTAAATCTCTGGTTTGCAATTTACTACGGATCAAAGTGTTTACCATAATTTTATTATATATTATACTTTATTATTTCAATACAGAAATATATTTTTGCACAATTATATATAAAGTTTATACCATGGTCTCTTCGCTATAGGAGTACGTAAATAAACTAATGACATTCTGTAGGCGGATATAATCAGATCAATACAATGTCAACTGTTCATTTGTGTAAACGTGTATCTCTTCGGTATATTTCCACGTAGCAACGAACTCGAATGAAAGCTTGATTGATGCCCATTTTTTTGTATATTAATGATTTGCCTGGTTAACTTATAACGGAGTAAGTCCTTTTGTAAAATAAAAATAAATTAATGTAATGAAAGTATTAGCAATCCATATACTATTTTTATCTCCCTTCATACATTAAGGGCTTGGAAAATGACTATAGAACTAATATGTTTACCAACTTCAATTTTTTTCTGGATCAATTCGTTTCGTTGTCTTTTTAACGGCTAATAACGAAAATTTGCAGGACGGTTAATTGTTAAAATTTAGGCATGCATCTAAAATGTATTAATTTCATATGGTTTTGCCTCCCTTGCCTCCCATTGAATATCATACTGTAGGTTAACCGTTAATAAGAAGAGTATTGCCTTTCTGCTTAGAATATATTACTTATAGAAATGGACGTGTTCTCTAATGGTTTCCGGTCTAAATATATTAAAAGAGCGTTAACATTATGTAAATGTTTGAGACCTGTTAATTATTTTCTCATTATAAACATGTAGAACACGCACAGTTTATTGTAGATTATCCATTATATATTAAATTATGTCCGATAAAAATATGCGTCATGTGTGTCAAACGTGGCATTCCGCGAAAATAAATTTATTGTAAATCGAAGTTTATTTCCGTATAAATTGTTTTGCTGTGTCTTGTTGCTCTAATTGAGCGCAAGCATTTATATACTTTTATTGAAACTTTTTATCGTTATAGCCATTGTGCTAAATTCTGTCAATATTATAGATATTTTGCTCTTTTGTTACAAATCAGATTTTTTGTAAATTCAAGTGATCAAATCAGGCAAATAAGGTTTGGTATTCTCGATAACAGAATAGAAAGATGTGGCATTTAAACAAAAAAAAATATTGGCGGTTAAAAGGAAATCTCAGGTTCATGACAAAATTTGTACATATAAATTTGTTGACGTCATTTACATGCGATATGGCGTAATTTTTCGACGTTCGTCAAGAATCGATAATAAACAGAGCGTGTGAACAGAACGAGATGAAAGTTTTATTGTGCATCCGTATTAACAGAATGTAAAGCAAATTTTTAATTCCGTGCACCCGGCGTTAGCTAGATTTAATCTGTAATTAATTCACATAGCTAGTAATACCTTCGAAAAGATGTTTCCTTAATTTTAATTGTGATGCTGCTAGGACAATTCATTCCTTCCGTAACCTTAATAAGTTTATGAAAACAGTTAATTGTCCATCATTTTCACGACATTAAGGGCGTATTTGTTTATTTTTTTTTTCAGTTTTCTCCTTAAGAATAAGAGTAAAATCAGAAATTTAGAGTGTACGAAGTTCAGAGCGTTAAAAAATTTTGAACGCAAGATGGCCTCTTTGCATAAAATATTTGCGCTTCTTTAGAGTGAGATGCCAATCTGTTTATTTGGCATTTTCTTATTGCATAATTACAGTGACAGAGTTTGACACACATAGATAGATAAAACATAAAACTAGAATAATATGAATTATCGTTCACAATTAAATGAAACTATGTGATGTAGTATTATTTCTACTTTCTTTCATTTCTTTACCACGACCTAGGTTTCTTTATATTAGAACATCTTCAGGTGGGCTATTAGCAAAGATTAACTCTTAGGAGCATCCAACAGCATTTATATGTTTCAAAAGCAAGAGGGGAAGCCAAGTTTGTGTGGGTTTTCTCACTGCTTGTGTTAGTGAGTTTATTGTACGGCAGCGGTAATAGGTTTAATTTCTATTTTCCAGTAAAATCTCGAAAAATATATCACAAAATTATTTTGTAAAGTGAAATTAAAAAAAAACAAAGTTTTTAAATTAAAAACCTATGTAATAGTTTTGTGGTATCCACTAAGGATATGGTACCTTTCTCAAAAAGGACTTTGTAGATTAAATTATTTTTTCACCCAATAAGAGTTCGAACAAGACTATATAAATAAGTAAAAGAAATATTTACTCAATTAGGGTTACATTTTTGTTTAATATTTGTATTATTATATAAACTCTTGTTTTTAGGTTGCAACCTATAGGTATGTACATTAAGTTTTATTGTTATTTATAATATATTTTAATTGCGATCGCAATTCTATTTTTAACACTTAAAATTTTAGTTTTGACAAACAAATTTTATTGGCATAAAATCAAAACATAGATAGTATATAGGATTTGGTCTCAAACATATAAAAAACTTTGATTCCATAGGTCGGTATTATGTCTTTAAAAAAGCAGTCAGTTCATTTATAGTGCTATTAAAATAGATATGTATTATAAAATATACTTATATACTACAGAATATTTTGTGATAGAAAAAATTTAATTGTAAACGTCTTCGTTGGTTGATTGTGTATCTGTAAGATAATTCAAATGTCTGATAGTGAAATCGACTTTATATATTCATATATTTTTATTTTTTGTACGAAAATACCAAGTGCACTTCTGCAGTGAGATCAAACCTTGTACAACATGTTGGAAAATTGACTGCAATGTAAAGTGAGATCAAACCTTGTACAACTAGATTGTTGGAGAGAGCTTCAAATTTACAATAAATTATCTTAACTCTACACTCGCGTCATGCTCCAGTTATTTATTTAGGGGGCAGTGTGTTATATAACAAAACATTTATGAATTCTGTAAATATTTAAGTCTTGTAGTTCTTTAAGCCATTATAAATTTGTTTTAGAACTGAAGTTA
The DNA here is from genome assembly GCA_039881145.1 of Druceiella hillmani. Classification (NCBI taxonomy): domain Eukaryota; kingdom Metazoa; phylum Arthropoda; class Insecta; order Lepidoptera; family Hepialidae; genus Druceiella; species Druceiella hillmani. The sequence goes on along the minus strand of JAYKKI010000072.1, from coordinate 10,642,438 downwards.
TCTATTATTAAAAGGAAGGAAATTAGAACCAACTTACATGTACAACAGAAGTAAATAAATTTAGCAATCAACTTTATTATCACACGTTTAAATTGAATAATTGCTTTCTAGTAATTACCAGATTTACTGGGAATAATGGTTAGGAATTACGTACATAATATGTAAGTAAACGTGTACTTTCATTAAAATATGTCCAATGAAATTGATAACTTTTAAAATTTTTAATTCACATTAATTTTCAAAGTTTACACCAACAATCTAAATTGATTCTCATGCTCATGCTTTAACAATAAATGCGTTGCGATATTCGAATTGTCAGCAAATGTTGCGAGTCACATGTGGCTGGGCCTAACGATGGTATCTAATTTATATAGTGCTTTGTATAAATTTTGTAACGCCATATTACTTTTGAATTCGAGGGAATGTATGTGTTTCAGTTTAATGAGCCTTTTTGTTCATGACTAACAATTTTTTTAATGAACTATGGTCATTTTCAATTTCCTCACCAAAGCTTTGTATTATTTTTATTATTTCTTGTTCCCCTAAATGTCAAATATTAAAACGTGTAAAAAAAATTTAAGAAGTTATTTTAAATATATTTATTTCTTCCTTACTCGGATATATAATTGCTGTGATAATAATACTACATGAACATATTGATACATCATACTTTACAGAAAAACAAATCAAATTCAGTAGAATAATATTTGAATGCAACCTCAGTAACCAAATTCATTCAAACCTTTTTTGTTCTGTAGGCTTTACTATGTAAAACAAAGACGATATAACGAAGTGCAAATGCAGTTACATTGCAGTCAATTTTCCCATAATATTTTTACACGAATACTTCAATAGACTGGTTTTTACAACTTTAGATGCAATAATTGGTAACATATGACAATATCGGTAATCAGAATAATGCATTTTATCAGTTCGCTGGCAAGTTATAAGTACAAGGACACATGCAAGTTTTTCGTAGATGATAAGACCTGATTTATAATTTAATAAAAGATTGAACAAATTTAGTTTCAGATATGAAACTTAGAACTCTACATAGAGAGTGAAATTTTTATAAAATTTCAAACAGAATCAGATTCTCTGCTCTCCGAATGTTGACAAACGTAACAAGAAGGAAATTGAGTAATATATAATTCATAAAACACCAAACAGTAGTAAGAGATGACAAATGCTTTCTAAAGATATTTACATTTTCATTAGATGAGAAAACTGTGTTAAAACTATTACGTACGTGGCGACTAGACTTACAAAACTAATTAATAAGGAATTTCTTAATTTTATGAAATTGCAGAGTTTAAATTCCCCCATTTGACTCATTTGAATAAATTTATGGATATCACCAATGGTCCGACGTTGATCTGTAAAAAGATATTTAATAATATGAAATTAATAGTAGTATTTTTTTTAAATACTGTAATTATAAACAACGTCATTATTTCTTTTTGAACGATCTACATAGCACGAATGTAAATTATAACCTTATAATCACAAATTCTACATTAGAACAAATTCCACATTTGTCGTGAATCATCCAATCTAATTTCAATATTTCATATGGACAACTCATCTTTCAGAAAAAAAGAGTAAATGCAGCAAAATAAACTATTTACTTTAGATAAATACAAACTTCTGCTTCGTTACTCTTTTAACTTTCAATTTAAATATTTATTTCTTTTTTTGTATAAATTAAATTCGTGAAGACAAATGTGAATCTTACTTTTGTGTTTGCGAGAACCTAGAAACTTAAATTACTTCTCAACTTACCTTCACGAGCCACGACCTTAATTTTAATGAGCGTTAATTTAGAATTCTGTACTTCGTTTATAATTTTCTGACAATTAATACAAATAATTCAAATAGGAATGACCAAATGCAACGCCCATGCCATTAAATAGTTCATTTTTGCGTGTTGGGTCTGAAACAAAAGTATTTTGTGGCATTTACTCAAAAAACTCTTGATAAGGTTTATTAATTCAAAAAATTTTCGATTAACACATATAAATATACAAACAAGTACAGAGAGTAGTTATTATGAAAGTTTTTAGCTTCTTATCAAAACGAATCGCACGGAGAAACAAATACTAGAGATGACCTTGAAAAATTAATGAAAATTACAATCGAAAATAGGAAAAATCAGGAAAGATAAAAGTAATGTACAATAACTTCTGAAACTTGCTATAAACACCTCGCTTCCTATATTTAAAGTAGATGAAAATTCTAAATATTTCAAGAAGTTCAATTTTATGTAACTGTTTTTGATCAGATATTGATGCTGGTGGTATTATTCAATTTGTTCCAAAGCATTATAGGATACAAATTTCCAGAAATATACAACAATTTTTTTAAATATATCAATCAGCGTGCGGAAAAAATTGCAACTGCTTCGGGTTAACTCGCAGATCGAATTCAATAAAGAGTATCGGAACATCAATAAATTGCATCACATTTAAAGGAATGTCTATTTGTACAAAAACCAAATGACACTTTTCACGAAATCTCCGGAAATGAAAAGCCTATAAACTAAAAATATAGCACGTATATTCGTTTTGGATGCCAGGTACTTTTTCCGGAATTCAATACGTAAACAGCTAAAAATTCCGTTGGAAAATTGGTTGAGAATTTCAAAATATTTAATGTTGGAGAATTTACAATTTAAATTTTTATTCTTAAATAGAAATAGAAAACACCCTATTAATCTTTTTTTTAAACGCTAAAAATATTTCTTTTATTAAAAACGAAGCAAAAAATGTACTCATAGTATTTTTATTGCCCGGTATAATCCGTAACGGGTAGCTAGTTCATAATTAATGACTGTTACTGAAACGGTGTTTAACGTATGACATCTCTTAATGAATTGGTGTACACTTTCTTAAAATGTTTTAAAAATTACTAAAATTCGGAATTTCCTTATAAGAATTTTAGGAATCAATTTGATGAATATCGTTTCCATGATTTGAAGATTAGATAATATTTAATATCGGATTCACCGTTAATTATTCACGAAAACTGACGATTGAAATGCAGATGTTATGTGAAGTTTTCAAGTTAACATTTTCCGTGATTACCAAAGAAACTAAGTAGAAGAGATTGGTAGACTATAAATAAATTGATAATGTTAACCAAGGAATAATTTCAAAAATCCACAAAGTTTATTGCATATGAATGGGTTGCACTATATAATTATGTATACTAGGTTTAAATACTCATTAACGATAATGAAAATTTCACTATTTATGGTTTTTTAAATGAAATAATACATTAAAATAACCAAAGTAAAAGCAGCACACGATTTATGTTAGTAAAGTAATTATATTAAATGAATTCACGTTTTATTGTTTTTAACTGCCGCGGATCACTTGTTGGATAAAACATACCATTAATTCTCTTGAACTTTTGTCAATAGGCACTATCACATAAGTACAATGCAAATTAGTACAAATGCATACTTAAATTACATTTGCATAATAATGGGAATATTATTCTTTTGCAAATTACGTTCATATTAATAACTAGTTCCGCCGGTGTCTTCGTTCACATGTGGACCTATATAAAATATATTAAGTTAAATTTAATATTAATACACGTAAACAATCTATTATGATATTTATTTAAATAAACTTTTTTCAAGTGAGGATACCTTTTATTGAAACGGCAATTTTCAATTTTTTCTTTTTTAATGGCCAAGTAATGGCGATAAGACAAAAGAAACCCAACAAAAAAAGCCAACAGTAAAAACTTTAGTGAAATCCTTTTATATGCTGTTACAAGATGAACTAATAACGGGGTCACACGCCAACAGACAAACATTCCAAAATCCATATTTATGTTTTTTGTGCTTTTTCGAAAATAATTAATTTACATGTATTCTGATTGGGGGAATTTATTCCAATTAAATAAAAACTAAACGTTACTTCAAGTTAATCCGTATATCTACCAAAAAAATTCCATCTTAATCGAGTAAGCATTTTTTTACATGATGCCTGTTTGAAGATATACAAAAGAGAAGAAAACATTCATTTTGTGTTCTATTATTTTTATAGTTAAATTTTTAAGGATACGTTGTATTATTACCAAATATTTCACAAATAATAATATTATTTATCGCTATGTAAATATATAGCTTAATATTTATTTCGCAGGCGCATTTAGTCCGCAGTCAACAACTGAAGAATGTGGCTTTTAGTCGATAATTTTTAATTTAAATTCTACGATCCATAATTTTTTTCGTAACTCTATCTTTAATATTTTTACGGATGCGGGGTGATTAGGTTTTTGTCAATATTTCCAATTTATATTACACATATGTTATGTTATGCAACAATAAAAGTACGTAAACAAAATTCAATGAAATTAGTTTCGGAATCCTTAAAACTGATCGTATAATTGATACTTTCTTGAGCCAAAAGTAAAAAAGATTCGGTAACAAAATTATTTCCTAAAAAATTTAAAAAAAATTATTTATTCCGTTCTTGCTACTTCAGATTTTGTAGGTTAATACGCTCTATAACAACGCAAAGATTTTACATAGAACTATTTCTAAAGAAAACGATTGTAACTGACAGATGAACGGACTGACTTCTAAGTGAACTTATAAAGTTCTGTTTCTGTGGTTAACCCATATTTAAGTAAACAAAAGGTAACTTAAATAAACAGTTTTAATTTCGATATAACCTGGCAGTGTACCATAATTCATTGAGGTGGAAAATGTAACTAACACGATTATCAAGAAAAGGGATTCAAATAAATATATACATAGTCTAAAATATAAATCGGCATATTAAAGGTAACATAAATTAATGTCAAATTGTCCAAAATTAATAAAAACCTAAACGATTATCGATAATTTGTATTAAAATTTATTGAAACCTATGGAAAGGTTTTTGGTTTCATAATTTTACGTTATGAGTATATATGATATTAAATCTTTAAAAACTAATGCAGTGTTTATTTTAAGTACTAGTTATTTAACGAAATTATATTAATTGCGCAATTAAAGTTATAGACCAATGTAACTAAATAAATTTGCTTTCATCATCTGCAGCAGATTCAAAATAATTTGTTAAGGTAGATGATAATAAAGATTAAATATTCTCGAGAAGTTTAATACTCATTCTTATTTTTCACTACAGAAACGAATTATATTTTTTTCAAATTCACATATCTTGAAAACATCAATCAGTAATAAGTATGAAAAAGTGATTACATCATAGAGGAAAATTATCGAGTCGATAAATAATACCGAATGAAATATGTCTGAGAAAACGGAAGATTCTTATTTCATACAAGTTTCTACCGATCTAGAAATTTATTAACAAAAAAGTATAACTTTCCATAAAACAAACCTGTACTTACTTCATCGGTCCGTGTGAATATTGCACCGCTTATCGACATGAACTGTACTAGAATGCAGATTACTAATGCCAGAAATATCTGCAAACAATTTTTCATAATTTAAAAACATCATAATTTAAATACACTAATCATAATTTAAACACATTGAAATAAACAATATCAAAATCAAAATATCACAATATTTCAGTTTAATTGTAAAGCTGAATAAAATCGTTAATATGTTTACCGGGTCCATGAAATTTCGAAGTAAATGCTTTACTCATTTCGAAAATTAATTTCTTTTGAAGATAACAACAAATGTGTGTTTCATAAAATCTAACTGATATTTTATGTATGTTCATGTATAATTGATTGTAGTACCAATTAAAATACTTTAATCTTACCTGCTTGTCGAAGCAACGATTCAGAAGAGTACACAAACGAGACATCTTGATATAAAAATCCGTAAGCAGAAATAAGCCTTCCTCGTTGTTTTGGTTACTGTCCAGGTTTCTTAAATAAGTTATGTTATACTGTTTTGGATACCTCTCACATTGTTGCAAAACTAACTTTAAACTCTTATTTATAATTTGAAATCTCTTAATGATGTAAAACAATATCGAACCAAAATAAAAGAGTTCCAAATGAAACATTGCTACAGATGAATATAAAATAGAAAATTTAATCATTGTGTAGAAGCCGACATAGAAGAAATCATTGATAAAAATGTATAGCTGCGTTATAATTAGAAATACAACAGAAAATTGGCTTATGAGTTTAGATTTGCGGTACAGGTATTTTCTGCATTCAATGTCAAAATATTTTTCAATTTCATTGAGTAAAGTCATCAAATTTACATGAATATTTCTACACCATAGGATGTCAATTAAGAGGACATAACACAAATGTGTTAAAAATAGAAACATGTAAATGTGATGAAAAAACCTATAAGTTGAATGTTCACTGTAAACGCTAAAATACGCTGAGTAAAAATAACCCGCAGCGATAGCGCATATTACAGTCGCCACGCTGTAGCATTGGCGCATTCGAGTTACAATTGAACAGTTTAGAGTTTTGGATCCGAATCTACACAGACCTAACACGGATTCATAAATGTTCAACGCTTTAAAACTTTCTTCGATATCAGGAAATTCTAATTCTTGTTGCGCTGCCATTTTAAGCACCGACGTTTAGAATGTATTTGAACACCGGTGTTGCGTCTGAACTTGTCTACAATAAAGACGTCCTTGAAGACGAAACTAACTTATATAAAAACCTTTGTCAATTATCTTAAACGAATATAATAATTCACCTTGGATTTTTTTGGAGGTTGCCAAGGGTACACTTGCTAAACAAACAAAAAAGATGTCAATTAGCAAATTGAAATAAAAGAAAGAAATATTTAAGTAGAATGAGGTAACTTAAACAAGTTTTGTAAAAATATGTGTGGAATTAATTTGTGGAATTTATCCCAAAAATGGACAGATCGAATAATATATATATATATGTATATATATATATATATATATATATATATATATATATATATATATATCTTTTACTGTTAGCGGAAGGAATTTCACTATATGGTCCTGAATATAAAACATTGAATATGAATTTTGGTGGTACAACTTTTAATTACCAATACAAATAATTTTAATTTGCATAATTCGACAAGTTCTTCGTAACAGAACTAGACAAGAATCAACACCAAAGAATTTCAAACGAAAAGAAAAAATCTCAGCACTTTCATGATGAAAGACATTGTTTCAATTCCTATCCTAGCATGCAGCTTATTTGTACAGGGTTTTTTTTTTTAATTGAAATTTTAAACAAATATGTAAAAAGATCCTGTTTCCGGCAATACTTCCAGATTTATAGCTATTTAAACTAAGAGTCATAGCGAGTCTATAACATTTAGCTAAATTATGCACAATGTTCCATTATAAACTTCGGCTATGTTTTTTAATAAATAATTCTTAATTTTGCCATTACAATATGCAGTCATGTTTAGATCACTATATAAATTTCATCGTGTTAATTACGCGGCACCTTATGGTCATGCACAAAATGCATATCTCATTATAATCTTTGAGAAGGGTGAACTGACTGTAAAATGTAAACAGAATGTTTATGTAAGTATGAAAGACTACAGTGATTACTTATTCTGTATATGAAATTGTTCCACAGTTGGTAGGTCGCTGTTGCCATTCGGCCAGTGTAAATCACTGAGTAAACACATTTATTGAAATCTGTAATGAGGAATTCTTATTAAAATTTCTTCTATTGAATAGTTTCGTTGATGGCTTGTGTTCTATTTGACATGACGGTGATTGAAGGGAAAATTAGTGTATACATTAGATCTCATTGTAAACCTCCTCACTACACATCATTATAAAAATAAAAATTCTGGATATGAAGCCATACATGAAGACTGAACTGGCAAAGCCCGTCAACCTAAACTTTTTCATCTGAATTCTAATCCACTAAAAGTGTGCTCTCTGAATAACTTTTAAGGACAATTACGATAACGGAATTTTACTTTCATGGATATTTTACTTTTGTAAGCACTTTTCAGAAATAATGTAACTTTAAATAATATTTATCTATGAATGCTTATATATTTGTAGTGGTCTAGTATTACATAGATTTTAACTGCGATTCAAGTGTACAATTTAAATTTCTCTCAAATTCTTTGTCAAAAGTTTTATTACAGAACTTTTCACTTTTATAATAAAGCTAAAATTTTTAACCATTTCTGGCTAAAATATCATGGCATCATTTTTCAGAAAGAAAGTCATTGCATCGAATATCGAATGAAATTTAACTTTTTAAAAACACACTTTTAATTATTGGACAATTTTTGGATGGAAGTGTTTCGTATTGTAAATATTTTGTTCATAGAAATAACATGGTTATTGAAATAACATTCACCTTATCATTCTGATGCAACTACTTTGATTTAAATACATTTTAAGTAACATATTTTTTTCCTTCAAAGTGTATACCAGTTTTATATTGGTTGCATCGTGTCATGTTTTACAGACATAGCGTCCGCATAAAAGTTTTCATGTAACATTCTTCCTACTAATATTCTCCGTGTCATCGATATTGAATATCGGGTCTTAAACTTTTATAGGACAAGCATCTTATGTCGCAAGTAACTTTCCAGCCTGTTTTGAACATGACTAATCGTAAGTATAATATGTATTTATGTATATATATATATATATATATATATATACATATACATATATATATATATATATACATATATATATATACATATATATATATATATATATATATATATATATATATATATATACCGATAAAGTTTGATTTTGATTTGACAAATAACTTTTGCTATGTGGGCATTATCGATCAAATCAAAGCTAGTAAAGTTTTGCGGTGACTTTTCGAAATTGTTCACAATAAAACTTACCTGTAATTATATTGTTAGCTTGAAAGAATTTCTAATAAATAACTCCTTTATACCCGACCATACACTCAAAAGTATCTTGTGCCCAATATTATATTTGGCTAGAGGTACACCTTTTTCTCCAGCTCCTAGCCACTGGCATTTACAGTGAAAATTAAAATAAGCCACCCATTTTTCATATCCGGTAATCCGATACTTTAGCATTTCTTTGGTACGACGGGAACTTTGTAGCTCCAAGCAGACATTAGCTCTCCTCTGAAGTTGAAGGGTGTTAGCTCAAAAAGAGTCACAAGTTTAATCCATTTATTAATAGTCTTAAGTTACAAAACTGTTAATACCGTTATCTCGACAAACGTTTTATATCCTACTATTGTAAAATTTAAAAAATAATCCCAAAAAATGAATCTAACCTCATGCTCGCCTAATTCATAATTTTTCAATTATTTATATTTTCCGACCTCTTAAATTAAAAAAAATTATTTGATTCATTAGGAAAAGCCTTTTATTTTCTGTGACCGTTTTCAACCCCACTGGAGGTTACGATCACACCCTTAAGAAAAAGGTATCGGGACATTATCGATCGGTAAAGTAATGTACTTTTGTTCTATCAGCATAAAAATATAGTAACGTGGCTCTGTTCAGGTGACGTGTCAATTGTACTTAAATATGTGTGAGACTGATTAATGTTATGAGTTGACAACTTATTATTGAGCACTCAATTTATTAAATAAGCCATTTATCAGGTGTAAACAATGACAACATTCGTACGACATGGACTACTTTTAATTTTATCACTGACGTCTGAATTATTATTTAAAATACCTATGTGTTTTACATTTCCAAATATAAACCATCTAACAAATTTTTTTCCAGCGATTACCCGATATACTCGTATAGTAGTAATCGGCGGCCCGTTACATTTTTTTAACTCATGATAGTTGAGGTCTTTTACATTCAAATTGTAAAAGACCTCAACTTATTTAAAGAGATTAATTTAATTTAATTAAAAAATTAGATGGAATTTCTCAATTTTATTTACATATTATTAATTATAAAAACTTTTCTAATTATTTTAGTTTTTATCAAAATTAAAAATTGATATTAAACTTAAAAATTAAAATTTGAAAAATTTTAATTGAATCGAAATGAATTTAAGGTTTCACTTCTAACATGTGCGAATTGCACACATGATTTTTTTTTATTTCTTTTTAATACGATTTGATAACCGTAATAACGATTTGATTTTGAAAAAAAACACTGGTTTCGTAAAGGGGATTTGTTTTGCCAAATCTGTGATTTGGATTGAAAAAAAAAAAGTAGGTTTTGTTAAACGGTATTTTATATTAAATAATCTGTAATTTTCATATTACGAAAATAATTTTGTTTTGATAAAAATATGTCTATTTATTTAAGTAGTTTAATATTTACAATTGAAACAAATGGCAGACTTATTGCTATGAAAGCAATCTCTTATAGCCAACCAAACACCAGTCACCCTTTCGATGAGCGGCCGGAAATTAAACCCGGGACCTCGCGATGCGCTGAGCTGTCAAAGACCATACATACGCCGGTATCGCGAACCGTATCAGGGATATAGACTTCAGTAAAGCAAAGTAATTATTTGGTATAAAGGTTGCTCTTAGCCTGTTACTGCTCCGAATTTTTACCTTCCTCTGGAAGTGTACTCACATCCAGCGGTGCCCCCGTGGGATTCTTGTGACGAACTTCTGTCAAAAGATGTCCCACAGGTTTTTTTGGAGACCATATTTAGTTATCTGATAAGACATCCTGCAGGGATGACGATCTGAGGTAATTAGGTTGCTTATTTAATTGTTTGGCAAGTCCCGCAGGTATAGTGTACATGCTTTGGAAATCTTCACCTTCACCTTCTTAAGATCTGGAGTTTCAACGAGGATGCAGCAAGAATCATTAGATTTATTGATTCTTACAACGACATTTTACTAAGTGCCACTGTCTCTCGCCACCATGCCGCCAAATAAGTAAAATCTCTAATACGTGTGCCTCCTGGCACTATCGCACCTTTTTCAACCAAAAAAACAAAACCAATGTAGGTCTGCAGGCTCGGTTGATGTACATTGTTTTGTTTTTAGTCAAACTTTGCAATCCAATTCATAATGGCATTCAATATCCTACGTTATATTTGTACGACAGTAGATGTTTCACGCCAGATTAAGTGCGGAAGGGCTTATTGAGTCGATTGTATTGGTTTTGTTTGCAGTATAATTTCCCGTATATTTTCATGATGAGGCTTACAAATTTTTCAGGAAATTAAACTATTTCAGGATGCTCCACTTACCATAGTTTTGGATCTGATTGAAGAACTTGGCCAAGTTGTCAATTTTGTCCTTAATGCAGCTGAGAATGTCTCGTGAGCAAACTTTGAGGACAACTGAGAGATTGTCGTACACTGGCAGTTACGCGTTACGTCTACTTTCTTTGAGATCTTAATCAGAACTCTACACTTCCTATCTCTATCATTGCTTTCCCAATATGTCATCTATCCAAGATACTTGTCTTTAATTTATATTTTTCAAGGCTTTCACGATATTCGTTTTGCTTGCCAATTGCAAGCTTTTCGTTGGGGTTGGCCCTTTCATTTAATATCGTCGTCCTCTTTTAGTCTTCCTGGGCCTTCAGGAATTCAAGTAGGTTTTCTTTCTATATCTTTAATGGTTCCTTCTTCCAACCAGAAGTTTACCTAGCTTATTTCTTACCGTATTTTACTAGTACGGTCCTTGGGAATTTCATTATCTTATATAAAGCTTTTTTTAAATTTCATTCTAAATTGTTTCCTCAGCAAAATGCCAAAGTTTTAACAACTTTTATTCTCCCCTCTCTGTCTTTCTCCTTCTCTCTCTCTCTTTCTGAAGTTCCTTTGCATGATGACTGACAATTTTGTAAACCTAAAGATTATGGAAGTGAGTAAACCTAAAGATTTACAGAGTTTTGTTTTATAATCCCTGAATTATTCCTTTCTTTTGGATTAACTACATCTCGGGAGGTGTTCACCTCGTCATAAAAATATGATGTTATACCCTTTATTCTATATATTTGGAACCTTCGATCACAAAGTTTTCTTTACGTTAATCTTTTGTCCTTTTGTAAATATTTTTAAGCGATCTTCCATCACATAGAGAGTCATACTAATCTAGTTTGACTAGTCTAACTGTATTAAAGAGTAAAATGGAATAATTATAAATCAATATTTTAATATCCAGTCCGCTTAAAAATCTAACTCATTTTAAAATTGATCCACAGATGTACTTGCAAGGACTATGGAATTATTTTAATATGACGTTTTTTATACGCATAAATAATAATAACAAAATATTGGAAAGCACAATTTCATCTATAAATATATTATTACATTGCATTGAACATAATCTACTCGCTAAGTGTGACCTTTAATTAAGCAAGGTCATCTATTTTTTTAAAATGCGGTTAATTAAAACGTTTCCTAAAAACATCGGAACATAACCATTTAAATTGGATAGTAGTACCCGACAACCTTGGGAAACTTGTGCTTCATGAAGGGAATATAATTATACACAATAATACATATATCAGCAAGACAATTACGTTAGTGGTAGTTTGTATTGAAAACAGATATACAATAGGATTGTTTTTTGCCCAAATTAGTATTGGTGGAAAAAATTGCTCAATTTTTTTTTCAAACTACCCATCTTTTCATATTTTAATGTCTGCAGAAATATTTTTTGTTCGCATCGTTAATAGAAAAATTGCAATGTCTATCTGTCTATGCAATTACTTTTAGCAACTACGTGAATTAAGTGGAAACAATTAGTCGTCTAGGCGCTTACCATTAATTGAAAGAAATTTAATATACACTTTTCTTTTACGCTCACAAGGTTAGAATGATTGTGTATTAGAATAGTTAAATATGCTTTGATGAGATTAGGCAACTCGCTATATTTAACTAGTATTACTGAGCTATAAAAAACTTGAAAATTTTAAATGTATAATTAATATACCATCTACTTTATTTAACGTAAATTAAATTGACTAAATATTAATCAAAATAACAATTTTGTGACTTATATATTCATTTCACATAATTAAAGCCTTAAAATAATTGTCTAAAAAAACCTTTAATATCTGATTTAGTCTTAAAGTATTTATTATTCAGGTAAATTCATTAAAATAATGTGATTAGTGTTACTATTTTGTAACATTTTATTTTATATGCAGACTAGTATTAATATCGTATCACAAAGTGCTCATTGTTACTTTTAGAAAAAAATTACTGTAATATGCTCACAAGAAGCGAGAAATTATGCTAAAAGGAAAAATAACTTGAAATGATACAACAAAAGAAGAATATAATATGTGGAATTATCTTTGTAATGTGGAAGTCACAAAAAGGATGATTCCAAAATTCCTCTCTTAGAGGGGGACATTTTAAAAATTTTGTCGAATAAAATATTACTAGACGATGTTATTAATGTTAAATAATTTAAAAGATAAGTAATGAAAGACATGATTTCCGTAAATTCACTCTCGACTTGAGTGTCCTTGTATTTGAAGGATTCGTGTTATTTCGGTTTAATTATGCTATTTATTGACTTCATTTGGTTTACAATACTGGACTTTTCATTTTCTTATCGACTTTTATTTTTACGTTTATTTATTTTGATTTAGCTTAAATTATTGGTCTATTTGACATGCATTTTGATTGTGGAGTCATTTTTGTTTACATTGATATTTTATTATTTTAACAAATTGCTGCTGAAATAACAAATATTGGCAAGAAAATGAGACAAATCGACGTATCTGTTGTTGAGAATGGACCTTGCCGATTTCATGCTTTTATTATAATCGGCACAAAACAAATGGCAATAGACATGCGAAATTAATCACTTTTGAAATACATTATTGAAATAAATTTTCAATCATGTCACGCGATACACAATGCAAGCGCTATGTCAGTAGATATGAATTCTGTTCATCCTTAACATACGGTGTATTGTATGATCGTAGCAGAAAAATATATAATTTTTTTTCTGAATTTTCCGTAACGGTCATCTTTATATTAAAAAAGAAACCGTATTAAAGTTGTGAGTTAGATTGGCTCCGCTTTGCAAATAATCTATTCAAAGGTCATTTTTGTGCTTACTTGTTTTATAAGGAATTTTAATTTGATATAAAAAAAGAGCCGCCTCACTGAATGATAAGTCAGTGCCCACCCACGACCATAGGTCCTAGGACTAAGAAATCTTTAGAAAATTGTTTGTGCATAACGTAGGTAAACTTATTATTATTAGTTTACATTGTATAAGCAAATTTGTACAATAGTAACTGTAGGCAACAGCTAGTGATGTTTTAAAATTAAAAATGATGATCAAACTTGTCATGTCAATGTCACCATATATTTACGAGTATTTATAGGTATATATGAGTATACTCATGAGACGTTCGCGTAAATAGACTCATTCTACACGCGACTAATATATAACAATTTCACATAATTTTTTTATCCTCCAACTCGTCGATGTTTAATTTGCACAATGCTGCAACTCATGCCTGCCTGCTTTTTGTACTGCTCTTTTAGTTATCCGATGACTCTGATTTATTTTTTAAATTTAAATATTAATAAACCATCAAAATGACTACTCTTTCTAGTTGTTTCCTAATATTTATTAAAATTTTTCCAGATATTTGTAAATGAAAGTGATACTAAGGTCAGTTAGTTAATGGAATGAGTAGATTAATCGCAAGTGTATTCTACGCATTGGATAAAATACTGGTCGATAAAATGTCATCTGCTCGTTTGAGTAATTTTATATCCTTCATAACATATTAGAAGTAATTTTAGTATAACATAGTGACGTGTTCAAGGACTCAAAGGGACAAATAAAAACATTGCCTCGAGTTGTTTTTGTTTTACTAATTTGAATAAGGGTTTTTACGGTCACCCCAGAGATAAGAAACCGTTTTGTAATATTAACATAAATTCAATTAATAGCTATTATGTTAATTGGTAATGCGCCATTCAATATATTATTTTGAGGATTAATGCAATTTTTTTAGGGTTTTGTATCTCAAAAGAAAAAAAAAATCATTCTGATGTGGTCGATGTGTCGTTCTGTCGCAGGTATTTTCCTTATAAACCATCTGACGTATTAACTTGAAGTTTGGCATAGCGATAATGCAAACTAACTGGCATATATCTAAATTGATTCACATCGTTTCTTAATTCTGACTTTTATATGATACAAAAAAGTAATCAAATATATTTCTTTTCCATTATTAGTATAATTTTATGAGTAATAGTCGGAGGGATTTTGTTAAAAATTCCCACAAAATGTATCTGCAATATCTTCCAAACTGGTAAAGTCAAAATGAAAAATAAATTCAGGGTTATTATCAGTTTAAATAAAGTTCGCCGTAAAAACTAAAATGATGATTCTAAGTCAAGTTAGTTTTTTGACGTGTTCACGATAATTCTACGCCCGTAAAATAAGCACCAGGCTTTATATGTTTCACAGCTTTCAGTACATGACAAGTAGGTAAACTGTGTTCGATAACAAACGTTTCGATCAACTACCGTTACGTTGATTTTTAATTAGTGTTTTCATTATAACTTTCGGAAACGGTTAATTATTAAAATTTTTATTTATTTAATTTGATATACATTAAGCGAATTTGGATAATCATTTACCACGGATGAAAGCCTTTTAAAAAACGTAGAGGTTTTTTAATTTCCAGAATTAACTTGTTAAATCTATAGAATTAGCATCCCTTCATTAATCAACGAGTCAAGAGAATACTTTACTTGCAAATAAATTAGAATATTGAGGATTAGTGTTACGGAAATTCGGTGAAAACATATGTTTAACCTAACATATTAATACATTTGCGACATGTACAAGATACTTACATAAAGAAAACCAAAAAAAATATTTTCAATATGACATTAAATACAACATTATGGAAATATAGTTATTGATGAACATAATAAGTCTTAACTCCCAAATTTTATTGAGAAAACAATTTTATTCAATTTTACATATTATTTCTTTATCTTCGAAAGTAAAGTTTTAGTAAAGCATCAAAGGTAAAGTTTTGCAAAGAAATATTTTGATTTATTTATATTAGTGGCTGGAATTATGATTATAATTTTGTAATTTATGATTAGTTAAAAAACAGGATTTTACTACGTACCCATGGAACATTAATGAATGAACTTTAATTATAAACTCAATTTTAATGCAGTAAGTTTTGAGATATATATCGAGTGTTGTGGAAAGTATATATAATATATATTTTCTAGGACATTTAGATAATTTTTAAACATTATGAACCATCTTCCTTATATCGTTACATGTATCTAAAACACGAAGTAAATATGTATATGCTCTCTACAATCACTTATAATTTTCATCCATCACCAGCAATTTTTTATGATTTACTCTATTTCTTCAAACATAACTATAGCTGTGGCTACACCCATCCCATATCTTTACCTTCGTCCAAAGTTGTTATTACCATATAAAACACATTTAACTCGCATTTTCTGCACTTTTTGAATTTCTTCAGAATAATAACGTTAACAGTAAATAATAATCATTAACTGTAATAACTTATTACTTGCAGTTACAACTACTGTGTGATCGACCACTGTCACTCCATTCCAGGAAAAGTATGTCGATATACGAAGTATGTCGAGATGCACAACAAATTACTTGCGATAACACAAGGTTTGAAAAGTAAGGAAATCGTGGAGGGCCTCTGTTCCTCATTCTCGCGATTACAAAAACATCAATGCGACCGAAACTGTTTTTAAAAATTGAAAATCTAAAATATTTATATATAATCCCCACTAAATGGTTAAAATATAGTAAGGTTAAGACCATCGTAACCAACCAATACCCAGGAGGTGGGAAGTGATGAAATTTGGTTAAATTCGATTACTTTACTCATCCAATTTGATAAAAACTTTCGTTTTTTTTACTAACAACTGCGAGCGTTAGAGATAGTTTTATATTGCCTTCTTGATAATACAATAATAAATTAATATTAATGTATGTTGATATCGCTGCTATTTAATCTCGCATACAAAATTCGGGAAAAAATATATTAAAAGTATGGGTGGCGACCCATGCCCACCCATTTCCACTCACAGAGAGCAAACTCCCTTACGCACACGGGAAGACCAAGGGGCATCTGCCACGAAAACTTCGATTGGGTGGCAGTAGGTTGTCATGGTGAAAGTCTGTCTTTACATACATACAGTCTCCTTTTATATATATATATATATATATATATATATATATATATATATATATATATATATATGTGTATATATACATATATATATACATATATATATATATATATATATTGATTATACAGGTTATATATTATAGTTCTGAGAACTTTAACTAAGTGATATGAAATCCCACCAATAATTTTTAGTTTCACAATTCTGAAGGAAAAATGGAACCCGGATTACTCTAACTTTATTTCTATTATTATTTTGTGGTTCTGCACTTCCATAGCATATATATTAATACTATAAAAATAAAGGGCGAGTGTACCCTTTATTTGTTTTTACATAGGAAGAAAACTCAGAAATTACTAGATAAATACTTAAACATTTCTTTCACTGTTACAAAAAGGCATTATTTGAAATGACCATAAGCCATAGCTTATTCTCAAAACTAGAGTGTAAAGAAGTGTAGAACAGTATAGAGTTCCTAAAGACATGATAATATTCGACATTCAAAGCGAAGAAAACGACCACTTTAATTGCTTTCTTGACTTAAGGTGAGTAGATGGCTGAGATGTAGTAAAATAATGGAATAACGAATTATGTATCTTCACGAGACATCCAAGAAAGTTCTAAATACTCTAGGTCTACCTTGTATGGAAAGTCCATAAAAAAAATTAACTTGGAAGTTTAAGTTAACAAAACTTCTCGTCATTTCAAAATCGGTCTTTAAAAAAGTAAAATAAATACAAACCATTAGTGTTTAAATTTACTGTATATAATTTAATAAGTAATAAAATATATAGCGGTGTCTTTGAATGTGCGGAAATAAATTGCTGTGTAAGGAGCGGGGTGGTGGCGTCGGCAGCGCTCGGTCATGCGTTAAAGTGGATGTGGCCACAACAACTCAGAATATTACGTTGAAAATATTCTGTGCCGAATGAGGCAGATGGAAGTACGGCAAAAATGTATTATGATGCACGGCGCATCGGTTTCTTGAATGACAAATATGAGATATGGCTCTCATAGGAATAAATTTATCAAACAAACGAATAAAAAAAAATTATCATTAGAAGAGTTAAGACGCAAAAAATAAATTGTGCAAATATGAATTATTTTATATAGGGAAATTCGAATTGTAGACAAATTCGACAATATAAAATATAATGGTAAACTGCAATATCAAGATCAACTCGTATTAGTATAACTCAATCGTATTTAACACTCCTGAATACGTAGGAAAATTATTTGCTATGACAACAATGTCAGTTAAAAATGACTTGTTATTTGATTATTTATATTGAAAATATATTTATCAAAACTTTATAACTTTATATTCCATTAAAAGGTTTTAGACCCGGTATTCAATATTGATGACATGGTAAATATAAATAGAAAGGATGTTAACATAGAGACTTTTATTCGGACGCTCCGTCTTTAAAGTGTCACAGGATATTGTAGCCAAAGTAAAATCAAAACAGACCAGGAGGATAAATCTTAAATAACTACGTTATTTCTAAGAATATAATATTCACAATACTAAAACAATTCCATCGACTAATCGTTTAGTAATTCAAAGCGCGTTTTTAAAATATTAAATTTAAAAAAGACTAGGTAACGATCTTTTTCTTATTAAATTCTGTTGTAAATTTTTATTTTAGACAATGCTCCACAGTTCACTTGAAATGGGAATAAAATTCTCTCATTGAGTATTTAAATTTGAATTTGAGAGAAATGTAAGTTCTACACCTGGGACAAAATCATTTTAATAATCATACCAATATAATCCATTGTAGACAAAATAATTTTAATACTAGATTACATCCAATATATAAACATTCATAAAACATAATACTTATAGTCACATTACTTTAGAGACGCAGTCACTTAGGAGATATTCTACGAAATATCCATAAAGATGAAATTCCACTTTCTTAGTTTCCGTTAACAGTTATTCAGCGAACGCATTGTGGTGAAATAGTTTGTGTTGACAGTCTTTTGCATCTCAGTCATCTCGTGTGATTCCAAATTCAAGATGAAATCTTCTTCATAAATAATGAGCGCGTGTACATTAAATTTCCACTTAACCACTGTCATGTCAGGCGGATCACTCGTCATCAAAGGAATAATTTAAGATAACTCTTAATAAAAATCACTTTTAGGCATTTCATTACATGCGTTTACATAACGATTGACTGTTGGTAGCAAACCAACGGCGACCTACCGGCAGTTGATAATTTTGTATACAGAATGTTGTAGATTTTTATATTTATATTTGACAAATATTCTTTTGTTTACATTTTAGTATCAGTTTACCCTTATAAAATATCATAAAGAATGAGGTATGCATTTTGCTTACCACTATATGGTGCCGCATAATTAATGTGGTGGAGTTTACATAGTGAGACTACCATGTCTGCGTGTTGCAGTGGCGCAGTTAAATACTAATAGTCC
Organism: Druceiella hillmani; assembly: GCA_039881145.1. Taxonomy (NCBI): domain Eukaryota; kingdom Metazoa; phylum Arthropoda; class Insecta; order Lepidoptera; family Hepialidae; genus Druceiella; species Druceiella hillmani. Next base: position 10,622,942 of record JAYKKI010000072.1, on the reverse strand, counting down.
ATGTTATAAAAGAATATTGTACATAACTTAGGTAAATGTTGTAGATTTGTTACGACTGTAATTTTATGTAAATAACTATAAATCGAGAAGTATCAACGTAAACCCAATAATTATCAACATTTGTTCATATAATTGGCGTGCATTCATAATAGCGAAGGCATTCGAACTATTACAAATTTCTTACATTACAAAATCAATTCGTGCGATGGTATCCTCACGATAGGAATAGATATAGTGCCTTGTTACGGGAAATTACTGATATTTTCTTTTGTCGATTATTAATACGTTTCTACTTTTGTTACGAAGCACCTGTCTGGTTATGTATATTTAACTGATTGGTATTAGTGATTAGAAAGTATTACCGCCAATATTCGATACTAATACATTAATATTCGATACACTGCTTTATCTTGCGTCTTATTTTCGGGACAGTCTAATGATATTCCATCCTCAAACAATAAAAGACACGAGGCATAATTGATACTTACTTCTAAAAGATACGGCTTTTTCATTTCACTCGCAATATAGATCTGATGATAATTATTCGATCGATCAGTTTTTAAAACAAATTTCACACGTAAATTATTTTTGTAAAACTACTCCTTTATCTACCTCATTCAATAAAAAGGTTTCATTTTGACATTTAAATTTATTAATTTGCACCCGTTTTAGTGTAACAAGGATGTTTCCATGGTAATATTCCTTTAAGAATAAGTCGTTTAAGGTAATTAATAAAACTCTTTATTCAAATTAGTGTAGTCTTCATGAACGTTTTTATTGCATACAACGTCGAACGCCATACCGGTCTTTGAGTACGTTCTAAATTTTGGTGTTTAAAATGGCGCCACAACAAGAATTACTACTTCCCGAAATTGAAGAAAATTTTAAATCATTGAACATTTTTGAATCGGTTTTAGGTTTGTGTATATTCGGGTCTAAAGATTTAAAATATTTAGATCTAACTCGAATGCCACAATATTAGAGCGTGCCGATGCTGATATACGCTGTTGCTGCGGCCTATTTCTATTCGGGACACTTCCGCGTTTATAGGAACACTCATCGCATTTGCATGTTTCTTATCGACATCTTATGGTGTAGAAATGTTCATACAAAATTGATGACGTTACTGAATGAAATTGAAAAATATTTTGATGTGGAATTCATTATGAGCATTTATTATATTATTATATGAGCAATTATTCTGCATTGTATGTAATTACAACGCAGTTAATGGTTTTTGTCACTGACACCTCCTACGTTCGCTTTTCGACAATGATTTAGTTTTGTATTTTCTACTCATCATTAGCGATGTTTCATTTAGAAATGTTTTATTTTGAATTGATATTATTTAACATCTTTAAGATGTTTCAAACTGTAAATAAGCATTTAGAAGTAGTTTTGCAACAATGTGAAAAGTATCCAAAACAATATCACGTAAGGTATTTAAGAAAATCACACAATAACCTTATCAACAATGAAGGAACCTTTCAGCTTACGGATTTCTATATCAATATGTCTCGTCTGTGTACTCTTGTTAGTCATTCCTTCGGCAAGCAGGTAAGACTAAAACATTGTATTTCGCATTACATATGTACACACAAATTATTATATAGATTTTATGAGATACATATTTCTTATTATCTTTAGCACCAATTATTTTTAGATGCGCTGTGGCTTGAATAGAAAGCATATTAACGATTTTTTAGTCACTTTTGCATCCGAAAATATCATAGAAATATTTCCATTTCTGATTTTGCGAAATTTTAATATATTTGATATTTTAAATTACAAATTGTTTATAAAAATCATTTGCAGGTATGTCTGGCATTCATAACATGCGTTTTAATCTAGTTCATATCGATAAACGGTGTAATATTCAATTGGACGGATGAAGTATGTAAAAATTTCTTTTAGGTAATGTTTTCGCATTAATGTTGAATAGAAATATTCAATATAAAGATAGGGGAAAATTTGTATGAAATAAAGATCTTCTGTTTTATAAGATATATTTTATTCGGTATTATTTATTATTCAACTCGATAACGTATCTCTCTAATATAATTAATTTGCAAAACTTATTACAAATTGACAGTTACAAGATACATCAGAAATAACATAATTATTCTATTCTCGAATATTCTATTCTTAGAAATAACGGAATAACATGTATTTAATTTTCGATAGTTAAAAATAAAATGTGTATTAAACTTCCTGAAAATCTTGATTCTTTATTTTTCGTAGGCATCTACATTAACGAATAATTATAAATCTTCTACAGAAGCCAAAAATAAATTAAAGGAAGAACACTGCTGTATAATTTTGTTCGTACAGTTGCAAGTAATTTTATTAAAAAGAACTACTTTTAGGTTCATGTGAAGTAACAAATTTATTAATTTTTTTTCTTAACAAATGATGCTTGGGAAAATTAAAAATGTGGATACTATAAAGTTGTTTAAGTACGTTTATGTTATAATTAAAACCATTTTACGTATAGTAAAAATTGTATGCTGAAAGTCGCTCATATAAAAAATTAAAATTGCTAAAAGTTAAAAGTTGTTGCCTATTCCAAAAACTTGAAGTTATGAAATACTGTTTATTTATATCTAAAAAAGTTATTATTTCTTTACCGTCTATAATATATTGTTTTTTTAATATTTTACCTACCCTAAGCTTTATACTTATCGATTTTTCGACATCATTTAGCGTTTTTCAATCTTTAATGTTTTAAATTATTTGCGTAAATCTAGGATATAACCAGATATAGCGCAAAAATTAAAAATGTTTGCATTTTCGTATAAAATATATAATACACTGCTGGTCAAAAAATAATGAAAATTTTATAATTATATTTAGTATAACGAGAAAACGTTAGGGGCCGCTTAATTCCCCAAGTAACCTTTTAAGATTTGGAAGGTAACATTTTGTCACATACCTTTATTTTTAATTTGCAGGTTTCCTTTACTTTTGTACAATTTTTATCATTAATTTACGTTTCCTTTAATAATCCACCTTCTATATTGCATTTGAATCTATTTCTTTGTAAATCCTGATTGCTACATTACTTTCATTTCAATAAATTCACTGTCAAGTTATATCGAAATCAGGAATTTTTAATTAAATTTCAAAATACTATCACAATTTTATGGGAATCAGTATTCCAAAAAGTAAAGACAGAACATTTATAAGTTCACTTAGGTGCACGTCTGTCTCAGAGTTGTTTTCTTCAGAAACCGTCCGAAGTGTAAACCTTGCATAGTTATGAAACTTATTAGCCTGCAGGCGTCGTAATATTAAGAAACGAAGATATATTTATCTGAGAATTTTGGACCAAGCAATTTTGTTATAGAACTTTTTTGCTTTTGGTACTAGAAAAGATCCTATAAGAATTTCCGAACATTTTTTCAGGATTTTCCTTAACATATTTTCAAAGTAACAATTTAGAAAAAATATGTGTCTTAAAAATTACAATAAAATTTAGGGAATGAAACGGTAGCCTTGAAGGAAGATCATTTAGTTCTTAAAAATTTACGATAATAATACGCCTGTGAAATGAATACAAAACAATTTATTTATACAGGAAAACTCTTAATAATTATAACTAAATTTAATAGAAATACTACGTATCCTTGAATGTCTAAATATTTCTTAGCTCATAATAATAAATTTCAAGTTCTTACTTCACTGCAATAATATTCAGAATTATTAGTGAAAATCTTGATTGTAATTGAGATAATACGATATTAACAATTGCAGCAAGTGTATTTACAAGTACTTACAAATGTATCATCAGATAGTGAAAATTTTACTGTTTCATCCGTTTTTAATAAACAATGCAACAAAACAACATGTATAACCAAAATAATTATTACCCGCGCTTAAATTATAAAAAAACGATTTATAAACCATACATATATATATATATATATATATATATATATATATATATATACATACATATATATATATATGTATATATATATATATATATATATATATATATATTTATATAATAGCGATGTAATGAGAATACTGTTATCTATTATTGAGATATCGTTTTTACCTACTTCAGTCATTAAAACTGCGAATAAATAAAAAAAAACGCTGTTAAGTCCACAAAAGAGCGTTTTCATACTGGTACATTCAAAATGGCTAAAGTTTATTTTTGAATATTTTTTATTAATTTGACATAAAATTTGAAAATTTAGTAACGAGTATGGCTTCCTCTAGCTAAAATAAATGCTTAATCTCAATCGCTTAATCTGTTAGGCATGCTTTCGACGACGTTTTTTATAATTTGCTGAGAAATATGTTCCCATTCAGCGACAATCACATTTTTAAGGACCTGATTATTTTCTGAAGCTGGTTTTACGGCTCTAACGTGTCGTTTGAGATTATCCCATATGTGTTCTATTGGATTGAGGTCGGTACTTCTAGCTGGCCAATCTAACCGACGAATTCCTGCCTCCTGCATATACGCATCAATGTCTCTAGAGCGCTGGGGGCGAGCGTTGTCGCCCATAAAAATGGACTCACCTGCAACTGCTGTTAATGCGGGTTGAACATGAGGAATAAGAACCTCTGTTATGTACCTTTGCCCGGTAAGTGTGCCATTTTCTATAAAAATTAACTCGGTACGGTCATGTGAGTTAATACCAGCCCAAAACATTATAGAGCCTCCACCGTAAGGGGTGATTTCCTCAAAGCACACTTCTGCGAAGCGTTTTCCAGGTCTTCGTAATACTTGCCGACGTCGATCCTCACCGCCAATCGATATACGAGCTTCATCGGAGAATAAAACACTATTCCAGTGTTGTTGAGTCCATGACGAAAAATTTTGAGCCAAACTCAATCTGGCAACTCGATGCTCACGGAGCAATATAGGGCCCCGAGCTGGGCTATAGCTACGTATATTGACGGCCTGAAGTCTCCTTCTGACTGTTCATAGGCTTACTTGTGTATCTCTGAGGTTCTGTCGTCCCGTCCCTCGTTTACGTCCTCGAGGTTCTGTTTGAAATCCACATACGTAACTTGACAATTTCGTAGCGCTTGACTGACTATGAAGCGGTCGTCCTATGGCTCAGTGCTCAGACCGTTTTCTTCCAAAACCGAGCCTTCAACTGACGGATCCCGTTTCTTGGTATCGTTGCCAGGTCCTTTGGACGGTGGAAAGGCTCACATTATACTGTTGACACATAACATTGGCTACAGCCTTCTTCAAGCAACGCAATAATTTAACTAGCTCTTATCGTTTTTTCAACCATACTGAGAACAGCAAACAGAAGTGAACTAATGCAGCAAGTAGCAGAAATTTAATTATAATTTATTCGTTAAAATAAAAAAACGTAACAAATGAAAAAGAACTTAATAAGGGTTGGATTTCATTTACCGCCAAAAAATACGTGTTTGTCAGTGAAAGAGAATTTTCATTCAAAAAGAATAAATTTCAAATTTCGAACGTATGTTTTTATGTGCCAGAATACACGATACCTGCTAGTAATATATATATATATATATATATATATATATATATATATATATATATACATATATATATATATATATGTTATACGTTTGTTTTATGTTTAGTATCTGATAATACAATATAAATTGAAATGAGCAAAAAAACTATATATTGTTTTATATATATAATATAAAACAATATATAGTTTTTTTGCTCATTTCATTTTACATTTTATTTTCAGACACTAAACATAAAACAAACAGGTAAAGACACAGAATTGGTTTAGGATTGAAAAAAATTGAAAATTTACATTGTATTGATAACTTCACGGTAACTATTTTACTTCATATCAGCAAAAATTCATTTTTACCAAACTTTAATAAAAGTAAAAATTTAATTAACATTAAAAGAAAAATGTACGTTTTTCAAAGTGTAATAAAATTAAAAACGCGGGCGTTCAATATAAAAATGATTTAAATTTTATATATTATATTTTAATATATAAATTTGACCTGACCTAATCAATTTAACATCGCTTAAGAAAACTTAATAAAATCTAAACAAATCGAGTCACCATTAACTCATTGAACTAGAAGACTTAAATTCCTAATGAAGTAAAAGTTTGCACTGCCAATTACCTGCCTGTATTTTAAAGATATTTACGTAAAACTTATTTAAGGGTATGCGTTCAAAATAATGGAACATTAAAATATTGTCTTTGGAATTTCCATCTGTTTGTGCATATGTTGAAGTAGGCATCATGTAAAAACTACTAATTGGATGGGTCTATTTTGATGGATATGATAGTTAAATTGAAGTAAATTTTAACATGTGTTTCTTCAGTATCTGTTCTCCTAATTAGAATATATGTAAATTTAATATTTGCAAAAATTTATTTACGTGTTTATTTAATTAATACAAATAAATGCAATTGCGTAATTGCACAAATATATATTGTATATATGTACACCATTTGGATAGCGATAAGTCAATGGCCTTGCAATGTGCTCCCCCCAGCTCAGTCCTCTGTTAGCCGAATTATTATCTAGAAACTAGCTTCTTAAATAATAAATTAGCGACCAGCGCAATACATTATTATAGATACGTAGACTACCTTCTTATCTGCTGGAAAGGTACACAGCGACAGTTTGAGAATTTTGTTAATTTTGCGAACTTTCTGCACGACAATATAAATTTCACTTTGAAGTAGAATCCGACAACACGCTAAACTTTTTAGATATCTTATTAGCACCCAAAAACAATAAACATAAATTTGGTACATTCAGAAAAGACACATTTGCCGACTCCATAATTAATGGTCATTCACAACAACCTTGATCTCATAAGTTAGCAGCCTTCCATTTGATGATTCATAAAGCATTAACCATCCCACTAGACAAACATAATTTACGTAAAGAAATAAAAACTATAAAGTAAATCGCAGTAAATAATAATTATAACCCGTCAATTGTTACAAAACTGTACCAGAATAAATTATGAAAAATACTAATCCAAGAAATATACCCGGTCGTACCAAATAATAATAAAATTTGCTATAAATCCATCCCACACATAAGTAATATATCAATTAAACTAGTAAAACTCTTAACTAATAATAATAATATAAATAATATCACATGTGCATATAATACTTTAAATAACTTGGGTAAACCTTTATTAATAAAAAAGAAAAAATAGATAAATATAAAAGGAGTGGTATCTTAACTTAAATGTAACGAATGTAATAGCGTAAACATAGGTCAAACAGGAATAGATTTTACTACCAGATACAAAGAATACATTTCCAGCTGACGAAATAGCAAACCAGACACATCCCACTTTGTAAGACACCTCATCTACAATAAACAAAAAATCCAATATCTTAAAAAAAAAAAACTCAATTTCCTAGAAATATTAGAAATAAACGGACATAAAAAATATAAACGATAATATATTAAATGAACAACTAAATACAATATAATCACCCATACTTAATATCTTCTAGACATAATATAGTTAAACAACATTGATACTGCAGTGTTTCTGCCCAGCTACACATCTAAAAAAAATAAAAAATAGCAAAAAATATATAAAATGGGAGATATGTATGATTAGTAGTACAACCTTGTTCTAACCGTGAGATACCTTTGCAATTGTATAAATATTTTACTGAGAATAGTATCCACTTAAAGTTATTACATACATCGAAAAACTTGCATTGAATAACATCAATCGAATTTGTCACCCTCACTAAAATACTTGTATATTGTATATCTTTCGAAAGTATAATAAAAACTACACCGCTCCCCTACAATAAACTCATAATGTAAGCAGTGGGAAAACCCGCACAACCCCGGCTTCCGCTATTGTTCTATGTAGTATAAAAAGGATGTTAGGATATAAGAGTTAATTTTTGCTAATAGCCCTCCTGAAAATGTTGTAATTCAACGAAACCTAGGTCGTGGTAAAGAACTTAAAGAAAGTAGGAATCGTACCACATCACGTAGTGAAATTTAATCGCGACTAGTGAATTTCCACAAAATTAATACCAAGTATATTCAATATTAGATTTGTGTTATGAATTTCATGAAAACAATTACGCCATCTAAAAGGTCAAAAAAAAACCATAAAAGATAATTTACACTAATTATTACGTCAGTGATAGAAAAATATTTGTTAATGGGTAAATTTCAAAAAGTTGAAAACCTTATCTTTAAAATAACTAAGAAAAAAAAATAAAAGCTATGCTCGATAGAAAATCATCCACTGATAATTAGTTTGCTAAAATAATCAATTGGTCAACACAATTTCATTCAAAAAATAATCAATTTATGATTACCGCAGAGAGTATATTTCGGGCCCATTAATGGTATCAGGGTAGTAATACCTTTAATGGACCCGTGTAATATTAAACGTGATAGTGTTTTGAGTGAGTGCATTGACTTCACACTCCAGTTATAAACTGAAGGCTGTAGGAATATTTCTTTTATTAAGCATGCTAATACTAAACAATGCAATATATATAAACTTTGCATTCATTGCGATATAGATAAAAATGTTGGCATTAGAGGCTATTATTTAGCAAGTTATTGAATTGTTTGTAATCGTTGGTATTTGTGTCGCATCAATAGACCTGAAAATAATCTCATATTCAATTTTATGATTTCTCGATGCAAGGGAATTTTTCAATTTAATTCTGCTAATATATATTATTAAGACGTTCACAGTACTTTTCATGAATTATACTGAGTGCAACTTTTATTATTTTATAAAAGATAGAAAAAAATTTTATAAAAGATATAAAAGATAGAAAAAAAAGCGCTTGCATTCACATATGACTTATTGCAATACTAACCCTCTAACTATTGAGAAATGTTCTCATATTCATAATGGCCAGTTTTAAGACTAGGTGTAATAGGTATAATACAAGACAGCACTTCCTAAATAAAAGTACCGATCTTCAAAATGTACCGATCTCTTCTGATAGCTGTTTTTACATTATTAATTTCATAACGAAATTAGTGCTGCATCGAGTGCTATCGATTTTTACATGCTGTATTCTGTGAATAACGCGAAATAACGATTCTGTGATAATCTTTGCTACTATTTCTAAATTGCGCAGAAAAAACGGTTCTATCGATTCTGTGGTAATATATGCCATATTCAGTAAATAACGCAAAATAACGCTTCTAACGATTATGCGATAATCAGTGCTGTGTTCAATGAATAACTCAAAATAGCACTTTCATTATCATATATGACGATAAATGCTGAACGCAAACTACAAAAGACTAAATGGTTATTCATATCACAAGAAAATCTACGCTGGTCTCTAACCACTTGATGAGTATCTGTCAATATTAAAACAGTAGTTAGATGGACTACCGAATGATCGAAAATCTCTTTTTGGACCAACTCCAACGTGGACTACACGGACCAACTCATATGGGTAGAAATAAATAAGCTTTTCTGAGAGAAATCGAGAGCTCAAGATTTTTACTGTGAATGCAAAGAAGATCGACCTAAGATATGGACAACACTGCATCCGGAGAATATTTAAAATGTCTCTTTAAATGAACAGATAATAATAAATGGGATGAATTTGAAATAATGTAATTATTCGAAGTTATATATATATATATATATATATATATATATATATATATATATATACATATATATATATTTATGTATGTATATATATATATATATATATTGAATATTATTATTTTTTAAAATGACGGTCACCACTTTTTTATGACTTTTATTCCTGAAATGGGAAACTTCAGTAATATTCAAATATTGAAATTAGGCAATAAATTCAATAAATTTAAAATCAATAAAATAAATTAAAATCAATAAAGTTATTTTATGTAAAGCTGAAGTGAATGCTTATGATAATAACTTTGGGGGAATTAATCAATTGGAGGAATAATAAGAATTTGACTCCTACTACTTACGGTTACGATACGAGTAATTTTGATTATAATTACAACTATGTTTATAACCACTAAAATATTCATATAAATTTTTCAATAATAAACGAATATTTGAACATTTTCTTAATCTGATTTCACTATACTTACCGTAATATTAGGAATAATTTTTTTGCAAGTTAGACGCTCCGGCGAAAGTTAATATTTCTTCCAGATTATTTTTAACGTTGTCTAATATTTAGTTAAATGTATTGACTGATATTCTAGTACATTAAAACAATATTTGGGGTTGCTTTCGTAATTTTTCATAAATGGTATAATATTCTCTTTCACTTTCTCTGGTTGCATTAATTTTGATCATTACATTTTTCATTCCTAGCATTTGCCATTTCAGGTATGAATTCAAGAATTCAATTCAAGTACAAATAAATCCTATTTGTTTATAGTTTTACATCTACTTTATAAGTACGAGCACGCCCAAGCGAAGTTCGCGCTGTGACTGCGGACATGTCGCGCGCTGTTTGGCCTGTGGAAATTTCAAAAATTAATTTGACGGATTCATGAATTTTAAACCGGAATACGGTTCAGCAATACTTCAATTTAAAATAAGAACACAGTGTTTGCCGCAAGTCATAAAGACGCGAGGGGACCTATGCAAAAAGGCAAACGTACCAAAATAGGCCAAGAAGCTGCTTCAGTAGGATCGAGTAACTGGTTGAAAAATCAATTATGTAGGTAAGAACTTACTATCTAACTATATCATCCGCAGCTGCTATTCGTAGATGCGTGAACGAGTTCCGTAATAACGAACTCGTTATCGAGAAAGAAGACAAAATAGACTTGATCAAAATAATCGAAAACAAAAGAGACAAGAATGAGTTCAATAATTTCATCAAAGATGTAAAAAAGGATAGATTTTAGGTTTTTTATAATTCCGATTTGCAATTTCATGCTTATAAAAGATATCATCATTTGAAGGTAATAAAAAAAAACAAATAACTATAACACTGGCAACATGTGCAAAAAAAAATTTGGATACGATTATGGTCGTACCAACGGTCATATATTCTTATATGCAAGACTGATTAATTTTGATCATTGTCCATTGACCTGTTCATCAACTACTCATAGACAATCAAAGTACAACATTATTAGAAATTGGACGGGGATGGTTGCTGCGAAACCGGATCAATTCGCACTACATTAGGTCCTAATTAATTCCCTTTTATTGACATTCAATGAGAAACATGTCAAAATATATATTGTAACACTTTTTTACCATGATTCACCAAATAAAATGTGTTCACGAATTGCGATGATTTCAGATTCTTCTATTCCTTCAGCAACAATTTACAATGCAAGGTGAAATTATATATTTCGCATCGCATTGTTAATTGATTATTATAATATAAAAGAATATGAAATCATTTTCAAAAATATTTTTGTAGTTTTTAACAAGGAATATGAAGATTCAGTTTTAAGAAATGCAAAGAACGTTATTCGAGTACGGAGGAATTGGAGTTACTGATTAGTAATCGTGCATACAACGCAAACAATTATGAAAAACAACAATATGTGAAACAGCAAAAAAATCGTCCATAATATTAGAAAGGATGCAGAAGCTAGCTCTGTCCTTCAAAAACAGATAAATAATATTAAAGTTTGAAAAATTGAGGAAATAGAAGAAAGAGGCACAGGGTCAAATGATGATTTCAATAGACGTTTTATAAAAGATTTTGTGAAATAAATTGCACCTGAATTTCTACTATGGTCTGCAGCATATTTGCCCGGAAAAGTCAAACATGCTGCAAAATATTATGTGGAAAGCTATTTTAACGACAAGAACTATCGTGTGTTAGTAGATTATTAAAATCCGATTGATGTAAAAAATTTTTTAAAATATAGTATAAAGATCTCCAAAGTGGATCTGCACTGTTGAACTTTAATGTATTGAAAGATTTTCAGAATACAGAACGAAACTCAAACAGGAAAAAACTAGGACCTTATTTTCAAGATCAACCTACCATTTCGTTTATTAATGACAACGCAGGACCGAAAATAATATTAAAAATAAGTTTTCTCAAAAATAGAAATTCACTTCGACTCGTATTAATTAGTAGTTTTTTTTTAACTAAAAAAATTAATTTTACTAATTTGCACAAATTTTATCGACCACAGCTCGTATTATAATTGGCTGAGCAAACGTCATAAAATTCATTATTCATTTCATTAAGACAATTTAAATGGATTTAATACTTAAAGAAAAAGCAACATTATTAGTCAACAAATTCTCAGAAATAATAATCAAGGATTCAGCAGAAGGTAAATCATTGTTATTTCCACGGTTAGTGATTATGTTTTCTACGTCAGCTGAATTTTGACCAAAATGTTTTCACGACGTTCCGAGTATATTTGATAACTATTATTGTAATCATTGTTGCCATTACATTAACGTTTGCACTGTATGGTTAAGGTAAACACATTGTGAAGAATGATATTGAGCCCTTGAAAAATATTTGCAGCAAATATTAACAATATGTCAATCAATATGTTACCGCTGTGAGAGAATTTGCAATGTCAACCGTATCTAGAATCATTAAATTTGCGTTGAACTTGAATTAGGAAAAAAAATTAGTAGCTCATTGACTACCAGCAAGTCGTCAGTCTTCCAGGAAAGCATTGATTTTTTCGCAAATGCCAATTAGATAATTATACAATTTCTTCAACTTATATTGTCATATACACTTTTATCATAATTTTTACATGCATGTCCAATACAAAGAGGATTAGCTGAATGTACCCCAGTGCATTCTATGGCTTAGTGCAAAAAGAGTAAAAACCAATGGGACCTTCATAATGATCATAATGATAATACGAGGCTAATATACTAATGCATATGTTATCCTTGATGTGTTCACATAATCGTAATTCCTTCACATTATGAGCCCTACAATTGGGGCGGATATAATAATTAATTTCTTATTTGCAAGAAGATGAGGCTCGAACATTTTATAATCACCTTAGCGCTTAGCCAGGCTACAATCACGAGTTCGAGTTTTAATCGCGTTTGTCGCAAAGTTGTTCCGAATTGAATGTTAAAGAATAAATATCTAATGCTCTATAATATATATATATATATATATATATATATATATATATATATATGTGTGTGTGTGTGTGTGTGTGTGTGTGTATATATATATATATATATATATACACACAACTTCAATTACAAGAATCGTTTTTAGCATCTGCTACAGCTTGCAAAACTGTAGAATAAAGCTTTTTCTTAAATAGATCCAGGTTGCTTAGAGAATTTCACTGGGCATTTTCTCTCATCCATACAGTCGATTCACTTCAAAAAATGCTACATGTTTTTATAATCTTACATGTCCCAATTTTAGTTGTTACTCTATATGTTAAGGCAGGTCAAACGTATCCTCAAAAGTGTACCTATAGCAAAGCAAATCACATAATCCATTTCAATGATGATACTTTTCCCATTCGAACACAAAATGCATTTAAATCAAATATCAGTCATAGGAAATCTGAAACAGTTAGTATTATATAAAGTACCTTTTTTCTAGATAAAGTATTTGTATTACTTTCAGGGCTACAAATAAAAAAGAAGTGGAAGAATATCGAAGACCATTATCAAATATTGATAAAAGAGTCTACTATATCTAGAATGGTAGGTGAGATTTTATTATCCACCAGGCAATTTCACGAATTAATGATGTTCTTAAAAGATGATATAATACCAGAACAAGCAGGACGAAATTTAGACAGTAATAACAATGACATCATGTAATGAAACATGATTGATATGTTAAAGCAAAGCAAGCATCCCTACAACAACGTCCTCATTCAAGCGTAGAAATAAAATAGTTACAGAAGTCAGACTTGAATTTCTTGAATTGAAAAATGAAATATTCGATTTTTTCTAATCAAAATATGAAAATGAAAAAATAATGCTAAACTTGAAAATGAAGATTCTCTCTTTTATGAGTTTTATTCCTAAATGAAAATCCTCAGTAATATTGAAATATTGAAAAAAGGCAATAAATTCAATAAAGTTGTTTTAGGTAAGCTGAAATTAATACTCATGATAAATATGTTTGTGAGTAGTTATTCGAGGTATTTAACTCCTAATACTTATGGTTACGATACAGGTGATTTTGATTCCAATCACAACTAAGTTTATTACTATTAAAATATTTATATAAGTTCATTACTAACAAACTTATATTTAAAGTTTTCTTAACCTGATTATATTCTACTTACCGTATGTTTGGAACAATTTTTCTACAATTTGGATGCTCTGGGGAAAGTTAGTATTTTTTCGAAGACTGTTTTTAACGTTGTCTAATATATAGTAAAACGTATGGACTGATATTCTAGTATACTAAAAAAATATTTAGGGTTGCTTTTGCAATTTTTCATAAATGGTATAATATTATCTTTCTCTTTTTCTGGTTGCAATAATTTCTATAATTACATTTTTCACTCCCATTTAAGGTAAGAATTTTTCAGTACAAATAAATTATCTTTGTTTATAGATTTACACCTACTTGATAACCATTGGGCATGTTCCAGCGAAGTTTGCGCTCTAACTGCGGACATATCGCGCACTATCTGGCCAGCATTGCAACCGCGATACCTGTGTGGCCAGACAATAAGAAATAAATAAGGAGGTATGTAGGTGTGATGCACAGAAGACATGTTAGTCAAAATTAGAAAGTCTTGTAGGAATTTCGAATATACGCTTATATACACAGGGAAAGATTTTCCAGACATATTTTTGTACTATAATGAGGTACGAACAAATTTTTTCTATTTCTATAAAAAAAATAAAAGTTTAATAAATCTTAAACGATATGCAAGAAATTTCATGAATTTTTAAAATATTTGAATATTTACTTTATACTGAATTAAAAAGCAAAAACGATTAATTTATATATATATATATATATATATATATATATATATATATATATATATACATATATATATATATATATATATATATATTATACCTCTTAATTCAGAAATAGGACATCTCGAAAACGAATTCAACTCATACAACTAGATGTTAGTCATGGTAATTTATTAAAAAACTAGTATTTATCTCCAAATAAAAAAAAACCCGTAATCAAATCAGAAAATCACGGCTTGAAAAAAATTCGTAAACATTTCAGGGTATATTCAAGAAAATATTAACCATGTTTTATCTGAAATCTGAAAAATGATATATTAATATTTTATCGTAAAAGAAAACGTAGAGCTGCTTATTGTCAATCTTTATATTCATTTTATATTTTAACCAAACAATAAATATTTTAAAGTTAGTTAGATGCATTAGTAAGCTTTATAAAAGGAATTTTGTAAGTTAATTTTTGTTACTTCAGCCAATTATGAGAATCAGAGAACAATGATCGTAGAACCAATATAATTTCCAGACCATTAGCTAAGTTGCTTTCTTTTGTTCGAGATAATGTAATCATGTATTTATATATAGATTAAAAACAAAAGGGTGGGTGATCTATAATCCAATCGCCATCCTTTTTTCAATTTACTAACGCTCCGGACGAGCAATTTGTGAGAAGGTGATCTTCGGCATGAGCTAAAAATCCTTCAAGTTTCCCGAGAAATCTTATCCTTGGGTATCCTTTCTGTTATGTTAACTTTTGTTTATGACCTAATATCGAAGTATTTCTATCTAATTTATATAATCGTTTTTTTTCATTTGAGACTCAATCCAAGGTACCGAGTTAAAATACCGAGTTATAATTAGTTGTCTGTCAAAGCAAAATAAAAATCTGAATTATTGAATGAACGTTTTTGAGAAACATACAGCGTATAGGAAATATCAGAACGTAGAAAGCCGAAAATATAGTGTTTTTAACAATAAAAAATTATTTAAAACTAATTTTCGGATAAAAGTAATTAGGTTGATACCAGGACGCGAAAATATATGAGAAGAACGGGAACACGTCAGATTGATCCTTAGACCGCTCTAATGATATAACATACTTATCTACCCTATCTGCGGGATAGTCGTAGATACGTGTACAAAAATAATAATTTGGAAGAATTTTAAATTTTGTACAGTTCCTCTGATTAATAATGTAGGACTTAAACCAATCAGAAGATAATTCTGAAAGGTTGTCCATTATTTTCGTTTCCCGCGTTATTTTACGCTAAGTGGGTTCTTAGTCCTTTTACGGTGAAAAAATATTTTTTTGCTTGTCTCCGAGTTAAATATTTCCTTCCACGTGCTATTCGTGCTTCTACATTGTGAAAAGTGCTAGTGACTAAAACAGCACCATTTATTTAAAGATTGTTTGACAAAGTTGTTGCTTTCATAATTCCATTTTTGTGCTTCTATTTTGGTGACATAGGACACAATATTTTTTCCACCGTTCAAATGGTTCAGTTTTAAGTACTAGTATTTTCTAAAAACTTTTTTTTAATAAGCAGATATAATTTTCTGTCAAACGTTTATGCAATTAAGACATGAGGGTATTTTTAAACATAATTTGTTGGAATCGACTTTTAACAATTTCATATTGCATTGCGACTCATAACTAGGAGTTTATAATAAACCACCGGATAAATTTTAATTACACATGAACATCGCATATTAAGACAGACTTTACTTCTTTTAAAAATTGTATTAATAGCAAGGCATTAATTTTTTTTTGTTTAATGACTTATGTTTAAACATTTTTGATGCTTATACCCACTAATCACCTTCTATAAACGATTCATCTTTCAAATTTGGACATACTTTATTTAGACGTAAAATGTTATGGAAATCTCTTGAGTTGTTTAGGCGCTAAAGAACAACAAATAAAAAAATAAACAAACGACGTTCATTTTACTCATATTATTAAGTACATATTGACATACTATTCTTTCAAGTGGAGACAATGTTTCTTATGTATGATAAGTGCATCAAATAAATTTCTATAATAAACATATTACAAAAATAAAATAAACTACGGGAAAATTTTAACTACATTTTTCACGAGGTTTTATTATATTATTGTATAAAAAAATAGATAATGGACATAGTTACGTATTGGTATTCGATTTAATTTATATTATTTGTGGAAAGAAGCAGTGGAAATTTGAAAATAAAAGTCAGATATATAGCAATAACGACACATAAATTACCAGCCAAATAGTCATGAGAAAATTTATGACTACTTCCTAAATATAAGATAGAAGAGATAGATAATACTAATTATAATTGTTTCAGCATTACCGAGTGTAATTACATATTATGAATTATGCTATACTGCGTGATAAACCTTTTCTACAAGAGTTTCGAATTTGAAAGATTTACTAATTCTGGAATAAATTAATATTTTGGAAGTAGAATTAATGATTGTAAAGAGTGTAGGAAAAACATAATATAAATGCCTTATATATAAAACGTACGGCGACGGAACGTGAGACGCAATCCGTATTCGATATATTTTTGGTATGTGTGTATATAAATATATATGTATATATATATATATATATATATATATATATATACATATATATATATATACTTATGTAAATATATATATATATATATATATACACATTGGTTGTGCCAAGGAACTAGGTACGAACGTAGTTTTTACAAAAGTACGTCCTTGAAGTTTTTGTACAGTAACCCTCCACGACAATAATAACGGAATCACTTTTCTAGTGAGTATATATTCTATGTTTGAAGTTTCAATTCTATTTAAATGTGATGAAGGATTATTTCAAAATATCAAATATTGATGGCATTGGGTAGTTACTCGATCTTGAGGTGGCCCCGTCTGAAAGGTGTTCATTCAATACTCTTAATAATACCTATTGCTCCATTGACCAGTTCCTTTTGTACATTCAAAATATTTCTGAGCATAACTCGGGATTTAATTCCAATTTACAGACTTGATACAATGTCACTGGTTCGATTGAGATGTCGGGCAACGAATTCAGGCTTAAGGGTTAGACCATATGTTTTGGGGTAACCAAGGACATCTCATTTGTTAAAATCACTTTAGTAGTTTAGCCTTTAATGAAGAACAAACTAACTCACGTATATATATATATATATAAATATATATATATATATATATATATATATATATGTATGTATATATATATATATATATATATATATATATATATACACATAACCTGTGAAGTTCATAACACTTCCTCGCCGTAGTCGGGTGAAAAGTCATTTACAAGCCAATTAATAATTTCAGATCGATTTTTATGAAATCATGTAATAGAAGCGTTTCAGGAAAAGCCTTGAGACTACAAAACATATATGATACAAGAATAGCAGAAAACCGCTATGGATTTCAATACTTAGATAAATAATTTTATATATTCTTTTCAAAATGAGATTACAATATACTCATTTATAATGACACAAAAGAGACATCCTCTTATTAATGATTCTGGTTCAGAAAAAATAAAATGGGTGGACCTAATCAACCTTCCGAATAATCAAATAGGTTATCTTCAATTATTTGTATGATGGTTACATACAGCAACATTCAGGAGCCATTTACTTAATGAGTATTGAGCACATTCATCGATTTTTGTTCTTTATTTCTTTTATAATTCTACTCGAGTCTCCTGGTTGAAACCATGTCTGCTGAAGGAGTTAAATATTCCTTAAAAGACAGTTTCATACCTTTATCTCTTATCCAAACTATTTTTGGTATCAAAAGAAAATGTTTAATTAATTTTGAAGGTTACGAAATCTATTACGGGCTGTATAGCATTTTTTTATTGATAATTTATAGTTCATCACCAGGTAGATTTAATTCTACGACTAGATCGAAAACAAGAAATGTACTTCAAAATGGAAACCATTAGTGGGTTGATGTGTTCCCAATTAGTAATTGTGATAGTTTTCTCTGATACCTATTATTATTATAATCTCAAAGATTTACAGTACTCTTTTATAGATCAATTGTTTCGTATTTCGACAATGTTCATTTTATGTGCGGATATTTTCATATATTTACAAATAGTTCGTACAATAAAGGAACGCTACTCGAATGTCCTTAATAATTTGCACGAGTTAAATGTTATTGAGGTATCGGAAAGTGTTATCAACATTCAAGATATTACCACTGATGAAAATGTTTTAGAAAGCGTTGTAAACGAAAATTCTGAAATAAAAATTATTGACTTGTACCGCGTTTGTTATAAATTGGTTAATATATGTGGAATTTTGAAGTCACTGTTCAGTATTCAGGTAACTATGAAAAATTTTCATTAATTTTTTTATATTTTCTCAAAATTTAGAAAGTAATACACCCATCACAATAAAAACAGAGGACTAACAGAAAAGGATTAGTATTTTTATTCGTTTTCTTTACAATAATTGTTAAGTTACGTATAATGGTAAATTATTCAAATATCTATTTTTTATAATAAGGTAGAATAGATATTCATAAAAAAAATACAACGCCTCTATGGACACAAACTTCACAAAAAAGTATAACGGGAGGATTGATTAGCAATATAATTTCAAAAATTACGTGCCTAAACGAGTCTCAGATAAGAAAACATAGGGAATAATATGAACATAATATAGCGAAAATGAGATGTTTATAACTAATTGTTGAAAAATGATACAATTAAACATTTAAATATTCAATGGGAACGCGATGAAATAAAACAAATTGAAGACACTTGGGTTACGTTGAGTATGCGAGTTGAGAAAAACTGACCGCAGATAACTAGGTATAGATTTTTAGTACATATGGGCATAATCCATTATTTATCAATGTTTGTATCTCAAAATTTCCTTTGACCGGGTTAAAATTAATTTAATTATGCCATAGTTTCGACCTTAAATTACATACTACCAGTACCAAATAAAAAAAATGTAGCCTAAACTAATATGGATTTCAAACCTTACTTCAGTGAAAGTTTTAATCAAATTAACTTGGAAGTTAATAGGCAAACAAACAAAACAGAAAGGAAAAAACACACGAACAGAAAAAAACCCTTTAGTGAAAATTCGGTCGGGGTGTTAAACAGAACAAATTTCAATCTGGACCGTAAGATGGACACAGCGAAATCATAAGATCGTCATATACGAATTAGTCCAAAAGTTTTTACTTGTGAGTTGTGTTGTGTTTTGGCTTAATTAACAAAACAGACAGAAAACATTCTAAAAAAATATTTTTGTCTATACTAGATTACAAGTACGCTACGGGCAAAAAATGTTCGAGGAATATTCAATATTAATTCAGACTTTTTAACTATAAACATGGTCACTTCTTCGTTTTGTTTGTGATAAAATTTCGGAATTTTTTTTCCCTCATGTTTTGAATTTGATTTAATATTTAATTGGTCTTTTCGCAGGTTTTCATGTTTATATATTTTTACTTATTTTTTCAGATTCTCATTTATATGATTAACTTATTTTTCACTACGTTGTTTGTAGTAAATGACTCGTTAACGTTTATTATTAATCACGTAAGTATCATATACTTTTCTTCATTTTGTTTCGTATTTAGCTTATTATTGTAGTAAATAAATAATAATTAGGACGTGTATGAACCTTTCATACATGAAAATTAACTTTTCGTAGGCATGATTTACATAAAAGTGTGTTGAAGTAGTTAAAAATGACATGAGAGTGCTTTAAATATTAATATTGATATATTATAAACGTGCACAATAATATTTACATAACGATATTGAAAAATAGATAAAAAATAAACGTACACAATTATATCTAGATAACGATATTGAAAAGTGGAAAAAAAATAAAATTAATTGTGAAAAAATCAACTTTATAATATGGGCAGAACTCGCACTCCGAGAGGTCCGTATACACTAAGTGCAAATAAAAATGTAGAAATGTAAGGGTACATAGTGTGCCTGTATCTACTAAAATATTCGCAAATATTATTTATGTTTTTTACTTTAATGATAAATTGACGTGTCTTTTCTTGCATAAAAATATCGAGTATTTCTCAAAAGTATCTTGGTACCTTTATATTATGACATATGTAGGTCCATTTAATTATATTGTTTAAAAATTGGATGTTAAAGTTGAATTACTGCTTCTCACGCAATGGAGTCTTTGAATAACTGAGACCTGGTAATGATTATGTCTACATTTTCTTACAATTATTAGATCAATATTTTACCAGGTCATCTATATAAATTAGATATGCCAAAAATGGGCCTAAAATAGCAACAGTTATGGTGTGCCAAATCACTATTTTTCCGGAAAAAAAACTAACTTAATACTCGCATGTCTGAATATGTACAAAATACGGAATCTCCCTTCTTTCTTTCTCATGCAATTAATAAACGTTTTCGTTATGCAATTTAATCAAATTAATTTTATTACCAACTTCTTTTAAAATATGTCGAATTTTTCAAACCACCGACTGAAAACTGGAAAGAAAAAACGACGACTATACCTTACAAGTTAATTTTAAGAATTAAATTTAATATTTAGCGAACGGGGCCTGAAAATGAAAATATTAAATTAATTAAATTGATTTTACAGCACGACATTTATGAGATATGGACGAACAAACAGACTGAAAGTCAAAGTTGCCACTAAAATAGTGTTCCATTCAATATATTTTTTATGGAATCAAAAACTTAATCTCCAATTGTCAATTTTATATCCCCACAATGATCTGACCCCACAAATAATTTTCACTGGAAAATTTATTTAAGTTTATTATCTCTAAGTTCGTGATCTTTATATTTATGGATTTATTATACATCGAGTAAAGACATCGAGAAAAGGCGTTTCAAAATAACTGAACATAATTACAAATTGTCGTCATATTGTAGGTACGATTTTGAATCTTGCATTTGTTTCTCACTCTTGATATCGCTCCGATAAAAATCTTTGTAGGATGAACCGTTTATATAAAATTCTGATATTATTATATATAAATATGTATATAAATCACACGCGTCCTCTAAAGGACACGAAACTTAAAATTGGTGTCGACAGAAAAACTAGAGAGAAAAATTTAACAGATTGGTTTGTCTGGTCTATAACACTCTTGTTTACGTTATTTATGTTTATTTTCAGGAAGACTCAAGCAAATTATTGGCACACACGTTGACCGCATACATATACGGTTTTGTCATGTTTGGCGTTGTGTGTTTCAATTGTGATGATGTACGCCAAAAATCTATTGAAATTCAGGCGGTCGCTAATCGTCTACTGGCACTACAGGAACATGGTAGGAGTTAATGGATTATTGTATTTTGCCAAAAAAGATTGAAAACCGCCAATTAAACTGCTGATTAATACACACACACGCGCGCACACACACACACACACACACACACATATATATATATATATATATATATATATATATATATATATAATAAAATAAATAATAGCCCCTAACTTCAGATCCACTTACCTTAATAACAATATTTTAATACAAACATAAAACTTAAAACCTTACTCTAATATTTGCTGCTTCTTTATTTCTGTAGGTCTGTTTGCCAATCGGCAAAGGCCTCCTCCAACCTTTTCTATTCTGATCTTTCTTGAACCTTTCTGTTCCATATCACTCCTGCTACTTCTCTGATATCATCATCCCACCTTTTCTGCAGTCTCCCTCTTTTCCTTTTTCCTATCCTGAGATACCATCTTGTCACTTTCTTACTTCATTTGTCATGACTTCTTATCATGTGCCTTCCCATCTCCATTTGAACCTATTCAGTGTTACATATATGGTTCTAGTTTTAAATGTAATGACACGGTTTTTCAGTTCTTCTGATCGTTTGACATTCAGTATACTCCTCTTCATAGCGTATTGGCAAGTTGCGAGTTTGCTTGTCATTTCTTGAGTTAATGTTCATGACTGGCAGCCGTACATGAGAACGTGTAGTATGCAGGTGTCAAATAGTTTACTTTTGATATTTATATGAAGTTTTTTGTCTCATAGCCTCTCAGAAGCTCCAGTATCTTCTCCAACCATTCGTAATTTTTCTCTTTATTTCCTCGCACATAGGTTCTTTTCGAGTTATGAGTCCCAGATAGATGAATTTATCAGTGTAGTTGATTTCGGTGTTTCCTAACTGTACCATGGTTTTGTTTCCATTTGTCATCACTCCAGTCTTTCTGGGTTAAGTTTTAACCCTACTTTCACACTTTTCATCGTAAGGTCTTCTATCAGTCTGTTGATAGTTTCAGATGTTTTGGCGAATAGCTCTATGTCATCAGCGAATGCGCCAGCGATGCATCGTTCACTTTTATCCCGAGATTTTCCCAATTAAGTCGCCTGAAAATTTATTACAGAACAAGCGAGAATAGTTTTGGAGATAGGAGGTCTCCGTGTCCAACACTTTTTTCTACTTTGAATGGGTGGCCCTACTTCTCTAAGTGCATTCTGACTGTGCTATGACTATATACGTACTTTATTAATCGATCATATTTATATTCAATCCCTTGTTCCATTAATGCTTCCCATATGTTTTTATATAGCAGAGAGCCGAATGTCTTGTTGTAGTCGACAAATGCAATATAGTATGTGAGCTAATATTCATTGTACTTCTCTAAAACTTGACGAACTACATGGATATAGTCAATCACCGAGTAGTCTTTACGAAATTCAGCCCACTCGATGGGTTGATATTCGTCTAGTGTTCTTTCAATCTGGTATATGTACATAATACTGATAGGGTGATAGTTTCCGATTTCGTGTTTATCTCCTTTCCTATACAACAGGAAAATGTTAGACTCCGTCTATTGCTAGGGAAGTATTTCAGTGTTTTTGATAAGGTTAAACATATCTGTGAGAACAGATATTAAGGCTTCCTTGCCTTGTCTTAGGGTTTCGTTATTTATGCCGTCTAGACGTTTTTCGTTTTAACGATCCAATCCATTGAATACTCCTATTCTTTATATTTTTTTTTGACTCCACCCGTTTTACTTATATGCTTTCCTACAATTTTCATTCTGCTCTGTTTCCTATCTTTTTCAGTGCGATTTTTAAATTCTTTACTAATTTTCGTTAAATGTTTCCTTCTGTCTTGAGTATCTTTAACACTGATTAAGTGATTTTGTGGTATTTGTTGTTATTAATTTTTTCAGTTTAATTTTGGTAGTTGCGGCGCTTGTATTTAGGTTTTTATAGTATTTTATACCCAGTTGTGTTTTTCTTGTGTTTCTAATTTTGTCGTGTTAGGTTGGAAGTCTGTGAATTTGTCAATTAGAGTTATTGTTATTTATTCTAACTGATATTTTCCAAGCTTTACATTTCTTGGGTCTTGTTAATTAATTGTAAATTAATAAAAATTAATTAGTTTTTCATTGTTGGTAAAGTTCGAGAAGTAAAGGTTTAATTTATTGATTGCGGTAAAGTTAGTGAATCAGCTGTTGATCTTAGTCATTATAAAATCAATTTGGTTTTTTTACCACCCGGCGAGATCCAGGTCCACATGTTTTTCTTATTTTTCGTGAATAGTATTTAGGATAGTCAAGTTATTTTCCAGTGCAATGTTCGTGGTTGATTATCCATTTCTACTTCTGGATTTGTTGCTGTATGTGGTTGGTACTAGTACCTTCTCTTCTCCTGGACGCCTATCCCCAATTTTGCCATTACCGTCTCCCATTATTTTAAGGTTTTTATGACCATGCTGTTGAATTACATTGTTTAGATCAAGGTAGAATATATTTATTGTTTCTATATCTGATTGTACAGCATCCAAATATATTTGTACAATATACCAAAGATTCTTATATCCAGGTAATTTCAAATTCATAATATAAACGTATATTGTTCACTTTTATATTTTCACTGTTCTCGTAGTTCTTAGACAAGTTCGACCACTGTTCACATTATATCCAATAGAACCTCATAGTTGCAGTTTTTTATCAGATTTTGAGTATTCCAAGTTAAAACAAATACCGAATTAATGTTTACATTGACGCACATGCAGTAGCGCTATTTTACAAAAATCCTCAGTGCAATATGAAATAAATATACAATAAATAAAATAGTAAATGTTTATCATCCGAGCATCGCCTACTAGGCAAGAGGCCCAGCCAAAACGTCCGATGAGGCGCTGCACAGCCCGGTTGTCTACACGTCGAATTCAGGCACCGGTAACTTGCATAGAACAGTGGCTCACCGCTATATGTGATTACCCACACCGAGTTTAATATCGAATATCATTCCAATCAGAACTAAAAAACTAAGTGATTATTATTAATGTTGTTACTTTTATTATACATAACATGTATTCTTTAATTCGTTACTTAATCTTTGGTATTATTTTTCCTTAAATATTAGTTTATTTAAAACTGGTTTATTTAAAAACTAGAAAACAACAGCGAGTCAAAACTGTATTTGTACTCATATTACTTAAGATTATTAAGATACACTTTTTGTATCAGATTAAAAACGCAACATGGGCGTTGTGCTCACCAATATCTAGGATTACATCAATACATAATATATATCTAAGTATAATATCAATACATTATTCAATAGAAAGAATCGGAAGAAACAATGCTATAATTATGTTTAAAGGAATTCATCAGTCAAAGGATACACACACACAAACACACACACACACACACACACATATATATATATATATATGTGTGTGTGTGTGTATATATATATATATATATATATATATATACATATGTAGAGTCACATATAAATACCTCATTTTACGTTCTAATAAAGGTGATTAATTAATTATTGACTGGATGGTACACATATTTCCTCATTTAGCTACAGCTTACAATACTTATGTGCGCAACATGTTATAAACACTTACCTTCCGCACATTCAAAAGTACCCAAATATTACTTATAATATTTCTATATTTTCATATTTCTGCTCGCTGTAAGTCTTCATTCGTAATGCTAATCCTATATTTGTATTAGTTATGTAATATTATACAGATTTATCCCATACTTCATTTAATTGCAATGAAAAGTTTCTAAAAAAATGTTTTGTATTTGTATATCGGTTTATAGAATCATTATGTCTGTTTCAGATGGCAATGACAAGCACTTGTTGGAGAAATTGATTCAGTTGTTGGAGAATCAGCCACATTTCACAGTTTGTGATTTCTTTATCCTAGACCAGAAGATGATCGTCAGTTATCTAAGTTTTTGTACCACCTACACCATAGTTCTAATTCAGTTTTATGACATTAAATTAAATTAATAGAATAAGTGATTTACGTGTTAATTATATATAGTTTTATTTGCGATTTTTTTTGACATGTCCATGAATTTTTGCATATGTAGTATATGTTTTAAATAAATATTTTAAATATGTACCGAATTTAGATTTGTTCACATTTTCTTCTGTAAACTAATATTGGTGATTTATAATCATGTTAAGACTTAATCAACGTAGTAAAAAAAATTATAAATAAATAATGTTAGAGAAAAATATAGGAATTTAGAAAAACGAATGAAATCAATATTATGCTAATCGACTTGTCCAAAAAACAGCAGAATAGCGATGTTAAATTAGATTCTAAACTCTTTCATCATCGCTCGATTCATTACCGTCAAGCAAAAATCATTAGCTGTAAATAAATTTAAAGAGTGGTGCGATTTCTGATGTTTAGGCACTACTTCTTTTCAAGATTAGTTCAATACTAAGGAGGCGAGAGGGCGTACAAAAATTTTGATGCGGAAAATATTAACTTCAAGTGATTGCAAGAGGGTGGGCAATTTTCTATGGCAATAACCTCACTTAGTAATGATTTTTTAAAATCCAGCAATCCTATTAACACGAAACTTCACAAATACGTGTATATACTAATAGTCAAACATGTCTTTTACCGATTTTCAAAATTTAAATAGAAAAAAAAATTATTTTCGCAACGTACGTATAATTTCTGAGGCTAGTTTTATCGGACTGAGGAAAATGGTCCACTAAACTTATAATTACCTAAATTAAAACTACATTTTGTATACAACTTAATGTCTACGCATGAACCTATATACCCCAATATATATATATATGTATATATATATATATATATATATATATATATATGTATATATATATATATATATATATATGTATATATATATACATATATATATATATATATATATATATATATATATATATATAAATATTTAAGCTTTATTTGCTTCAAACTTTGTCAGTTCTTCCACGGCTGGAGCTTTCCCGGTAGTGATATTTGAGTATTTCCGTAAGGCAAATGTGAAATGAATATAAAATAGCTGTTATTTCACTATATTCATTTTGGGCGTGTGCTTTTTAACGTTAATATCATGATCGTCGTATATATAATAACTATGCACTTAGGCGCGCTAATGTTTAATATTAATTACGTGATATCATGGACATATTCCTTACCAAAATTATCAGATTTCATCATTGTACTGTGAATAGAGCTGCCAGGGTCGTGAATACCATAATCCACTGGAATCGACTCGTGCGGGACAACACTCCATGTGACCGAGAATGTATAAATTTAATAGTTACGAGAAAGTATGAATTTTGTTATTCTATTCATATAAAAATGTTCAAAATATTTTTTTTACTTGAAAGTTGACCATAGTTTTACAACAACAGATATACTTCTATATATAACAATTATCTAAATGAATATGTAACAATGATGTAATTTTTATAATCTTAGTTTCGTTTTCTCCTTGTTTTCTTTTTAATAAATATGTAGTGCAAAAATAACAAACAAACATGACAAAAATGTGATTTCTTAACCATTTTATTTATCGTGTGCATAAATTAGACTGATAAACAACTCACTCACACATCATAAGAGCGACTAAATATTAAATACCAATAATTTTCTCTTTTCAAAATCATGAATTTAATTATCCACTTTATTTTACCGCAATTTTTAATTAATTTGTTTTCAATATAGATAGAATGTGAAGAAAAACAATACAATGATAGAAGATTTAAATGTAACATGAGGAGATATACATTTTTGGAAACACACAAGAAAGAGCAAATTGCAAACCCATCGCATTTCAAAGTGGACAAGAATGGAATCTATAAAATATTAAATGTAGTAACCATGGTAAAATTCAATCTATTTTTCATGTTTCTGTAAACGATTAGCTTGAAAAGCGTTAATTATGATTCGTGTAAAATTTATAGTTCCAGAAACATACATTTCAAACATACATGTCACGATAAAACTTGTATTCAAGTGTTCACAGAGCGTATTATCAGTCACATGTTCAATTTGTGAAGTGCAATACACTCTTTTTTCAAAAACTAAACCAATTTAGTTACGTGAGGTTAATTTTGGCAATTAATGGAACTTTAATTGGTAGGAAAAAAGAAGAAATTTATTTTCATTTCTAATATAATAAAGAAGGCCGCAGTTACTTTAAATTTTCCACATTATCGGGAATGGTACCATACATACTTATATAAAAAAAATGTTGAAAACATTATAAACTTTATGCTCAGCATTAGACAAGTTAAATAATAGAAATGAAATGCACGTATTTCCCAGGAAATTTTAGAGGAAAATTTGTTCGAATCAGCACATCTATACATATAATAAAACTGAAGAATTCGCCTATGTATGTATTGAAGATATTTACAAAAAAAATTCCGGAGTAGGTAATAAAACAAAAGAAACAGAAACATGGTTTTTGAAACATTGATTCAATTAATCAAAAATTATGCGTATTTCGTATTTTTCAAAATTTATTTGCTTTGCTGTGTATATATATATATATATATGTATGTATATACATATATATATATATATATATATATATATATATGTATATATGTATATACATATTTGTGTAATTACTAATTCCGTAAAGTTAGTATTAGGCTGTGTAAATTTATGTGTCGTCCACTTCTTTGTCTACTCATTTAATAAAAATATAGATTTAGCGTGATTGTATATTAAAGGCTTTTACAAAAACAATTATTTAAGAGAACATAACAATGATAATACAAGACAAAAATATGATCTTTGGATTATTTGGTCGTCCGCCCGTGAGTCAGTTTATTTGTACGAGCATCACTTTCGCGCAGGAAGAACTAAAAATGTTCGAAACCCTTTTTTAAGCAATATCACTAGAGGACTTTCTTCAATTTGGGGTAATAAATACCTTAGGTTTTGTTGCAATTGACCAAATAGGAAGAAAACGTGTTTATTTACAGTTCAATTCTAGGAGTACTTTTTCAAAAAAGGGTTACTTTTATTAGTATTGTGGCGGATGGTGACTGAAAGTAGTCGCGAAGGTAGTTTCTTCTCTGTAAATCACTGTGGACTATCCATTCCTGGTTACAGTGTTCTTGTGATGAAGTGTCAGAAAGAAGTATCAAATCGGTACACTTTAAGATATCGATCTGGAATATCCGTCTAAACATGTAAAAATCTGTCTATTTTTCATTTTATTTCTAAAGTTGCTATCGATTTGAATCCCTGACAGTATTATAAAATGATTTTATTCATATAAAAGCAACACTTAACAAATTTTCGTATATTAATAGAATGTGTTATGGGCTAATTTATTTTACTCCAGTTTTCTGTTCACATTTTCCCGAATTTATCCCGAAAATATCTGCTTTCAAAAAAGTACAAAAATGGAATAACACAACAAATTTGCAACGGGGCAACGGGTCGATGTGATTTTTTTAAAACTTGCGCAATTAAAGGCACACTTGACTCACTCTTTTAATCAATAAATTAGAAGGAAATATTTTCGTTTCCATTGTTATTTTTATTATTGAATCGCGAAAATTAAGAAATACAGTTTCATTTTCCTTAATCTTCCTTGATGACGCTGCATATTTTAATTTCTACCTACGTGATTGTAACCGCGTGGACGAAGCCGCGGGAAAAAACTAATATATTTATTATTCAACAAAACAAAAATCTCATAACAAACTGTCTTTTTTAAATTTTTTCTCTTTACTTCCTTCCTTTAGAGATAAAAAAAGTGAAATTTTTGTCAGTTGAAATTGTGTTATTGGGTTCAGTTACAAATACTTAATTATTTATCGTATTTCAAATGTGATTTTTTTAAGTTTCCACCTAAACTAAGTTTGCGTACGTATTTGTTAGATTAAAAAAAAAAGAATATATATATATATATATATATATATATATATTTAATATATCCTTGTTTGCAAGTTTTTCGTGTGTTACACAGACAAAAATATTTACTATCCTTCTATTTATTGGGGGATTTCTTCAGTGACAACCAAAAAAATCATGTATACGCATTAACATCTAGTCCAATACCAAGAATACGAAGACAAGTAAAGGGATTTTGTAGTTTTGGTACATACCTCAAACGCCGCATTGTCTATAGCATACCCTGAAAAAATACAGCCAAGGATGACATAAAAGCGTTTCAGAATAGTTTAATCTAATTCAGTATCGCTGGTTATTTTTTCGAGGTTTCCAAAAACTGCTCGCATTATTACTATCATTTGTTTTTCCGAAGTCTGGCTTGGTTTGTCTGCAGCAAGTCTTAAATATTATTTTAAATGCGCTTAAATTTTTTTTCAAATATCAGATAGATTTTTGCTATGAGCAGACCTAATTGCCAAATTACGAAATCTAATTGGCACGCGATATGCAAAAAATATTCAAGCATTTCAATTGGATAAACCGTATGGTGTTCGGTACTTTAAAACTCTCCAAAACATTAATTTCAGCAGGTTTGATACGACAAATTTCGCAGCACTGTATGATTTTTTCCGATTTCGCATAATACAAGAGTTTATTCTCAATTATTGCAAAAAAATCTTCACCAAACAAAAACCTGAATGGTCAGCACAATTAAGCAGAGAAAGTTGGAAATTTTACAATGTAACTTGATTTTCAGCCATCCTCAGCTATGTCACTACAAATTATAAAAAAGTAAATACACATTAGTTGTTATTAATTGTCAAAATTTTCTTTTCGGTGCTATTACCAAAACTGCCATCTTCACTCCATTATTAAATCCTTGTTACCATACTTTTTCCGGTACATTATAGCGAAAATAGTATCCTTTACCTCCAAAAAGTGGTTAAGCAATTAAAAAGCGCTGAAGACGTAAGAAACTGTTGGGGTTTATAATATACTCTGTTGTATATATTGTAACAAAAGTAAATGAAGATTAGTTTCCTGGTGTTGGAAGTATCACCGTCGATGAGCTAAGAGCTTCTGTAAAATTTAAAACTTCCCTTTATTTTACGAGAGATCCTGATACTTTCAACGCTTTGCTTTTTTTTTGTTTATCGTTAATTTTATATCAATGAAAGAATCGAAAGTCTTTCCCGTGTATATGCGTATCTAGGTCACAATCGTTTTTAACTGCTTTTATTATCAGCGGAATCTTCAAGATACATTTTTAGAATTTTTATCATATCTTCAGCTATACGATTGTAATTTATTCCTCTAGCCCTTTGTGTGGCAAACGAAAGCTCAGCGCGAGAAAAGTACTGCATCATCTCAAAAATTTTCCCCCGTTTTCTGGAATTTAAAAAGTTCCAGATGTATTTTCCGGCATTACAGGGGCAGTAAGCTGACTTTCATCAGCATAGTTGTTGTCATCACTCTGACTAAGGAAGTCTACATTTTCCTCGAACAACTATTATACGTATTCAAAAAAATTAAAAAATTATATAAGTTTAAAAGAATATGTATTGTATATATTAATTACATAGTTATAGCTATATTTTGGCTAATTTAACATTTATTTATAACTTTCTTCTTGTCCGACTGTGCGTTGATCTGTCAAGCCCCTTTTTCTTAGGAAAGCGTAGAGGTATTAAATTGAAATTAATATCAAATACTTATGTCCTCATTCTTTGAAACTATAAAACGTCAAGCTTCTAAATAAATGCAATAAAAAAGCCTAAAAACCATATAGGCCGCATATTGTAACACTCGCAAATATTAAATTAATATTATATTGTGACATTTGTGGTCCCTTAAAAATGATAAATCAAAGTGAAATATAACGTTTATAAATGAAACATTCTGTATGAAGAATATATTACGTAAAATTGATCAATAGTCAATAAATAAAAATATAGGCCATATCTGCCATCGAGGTAAATTCTTAACTACATTATAATTACAAATATCACAAAATACACACTCGGAGTTTTCGATTTATGATACAAGTATTTTCTGTAGCCCACGTAAAAGTATTTTTTGAACTTAA
This sequence comes from Druceiella hillmani, assembly GCA_039881145.1. NCBI lineage: Eukaryota > Metazoa > Arthropoda > Insecta > Lepidoptera > Hepialidae > Druceiella > Druceiella hillmani. Next base: position 10,590,859 of record JAYKKI010000072.1, on the reverse strand, counting down.
TATTTGAAAGCTTCGGCTTCGAATCTGTAGAACCCTAAAATTGACTAAAAAATGTTTAACGCCTTATAGTTTTCTTTTTATATCAGGAATTTGTAATTGCTGTAGCCGTGCCAGTTTATACAACAATGTTTAGAGTTTTTCTTCTTCAAATATACATATGGTTGTTTGTATGTTTGACCTAATCTACAAAAATATGTTCCTAATAGACGAATTTAATTTAAATAAAAGTTTTTTTTCAGTTATCTTCAAACCACAAGACTTCTTTCTCGCCAAAACTTTGAAATATTGCCTTGGAAACACTTTCGTTACGCATACAAATTGTTTGCTCATGATGGAAACGATAAATGAAAAAATGAAACTTTGTAATGGAAAAATAGTTTTATAAAATGATTTATATATACGACTGACTTCCGTTCCAAGCCTCTAAAGGAAAAAAAAGATAAAATCTTCATAAGATTACTCACGAGTCCGTCCATCTATTCGTATCGGTTACAGCCTTTTCTCAGAATGGATTTGATGTTGATTGATGAGAATTCAAATATCTACTAGCGATAATACATATTAACTCGTAAATATTTCTATAGGAACTCAAATATATTTAGTTCGAAAGTTTAAAGGGAGCAAACGAAACACCCTTATTTTGATTTTAAATTGTATATTTCGCGTTTCATAGCAGATAGTACAATACATATTGTATATACTGAACATGTACATAAAAAACTTGTTCGCCCGCCCAAATAAGTAGAACCTAATACAGTTGATAGATATGTTTTGTTGCATATTTGAATAATCATGATTTGTTTATTCTTTGGTAAGGTTCAAGAAGATGTTTTTAAAATAAAGACTGATGTTATCCGGCTTACGAATATTTGTTTTTTTAATTGAAATATCAATAATTAAAGGTTTTCAATTATTAACTTTTAATTGGTTACATAGGTTGTTAAAATCATTAATGGTATTAAAAGAAAATATGTCAAGTGTTGGGTCATAAATAATATATCGCCTTTAACAAAAGATAAATATTTCAATGTATAATGTAATGAATGAGAGGATTTTTTAACACATTGAATGGCAGAAAGAAATCATATTAATTTTTATCAGGCTGGCAAGTATAGCTTAGGTTGCCGAGACACGGCCAGTAAATTTTTATTATAATCGCACTTGACATGTTCTAAAGTTATATTCTTATTTGAATTTTGTTATAATATTTTGATATAGATATGCCCAATTACATAAATAACGTCATAGTATATGCAAAAATCAATATTTTTACTTGACTATAGTCCTGTTGTTAAAACTGGTAATTGTTGTAAACGATTGTTTTAAAACAATCAATATATTGGAAAGGCCTCCTAGGGTAAATTGTTGGGGGTGTGCAATCTTTCTAAATCGAACCTCAAACTAATATCCAGTAAATTAGTTTTATCATGATTTATTTATTTTTTATGGTCCAATTTGAAACTTTGAAATTAGTTTGACAAGTCATTTATGGTATTCCTGAATAATTATTGGTAATACAACTTCGAAATTTTTTACGTAATTCTATATTACAGGAGCTTTATTCACTTTTATATTGAAACGCATATTTAATTGCACTTTGATGTATAACGATGTGTATTAGTAATGGGTTATATTACTAATTAATTAAACCAAAAATCACTATGTACGTATTAACCTGTGCCGGAGAGTGCTACGTAAAATATAATATTGCAACCCAATAATTTCACACAGATGACACGAACGTAAAATTATGAAGTTTATTTCATGCTTACAATTATTCAAATGTAAAATGCTTGTAAGAGGTATTGAAAATATCAGATACTCGTTGTGGTATTAAATTCAAAAATTAATTTACAAACGATTTTGTGAACCAACAAAATTAAAACAGTATGGGTTTCTGAAAATTTGTCCTATAAAAAGCAATGTCCTGACAATATCAAATGTTTACGGAACAAACTAAGAAATTCGAGAAGTATGAAAATATATAAGTTTTGATACCCAAATTACGTGTAAGAGCTATATCTATCTTTTTTTTGAAAATTTATTTTACTCAGAAGCATGCTATGATTCATAAAACGTTAAAATAAACAATTTTATTGAAAAGGTTTAGCCGGATAAGCATATGAAAACTGTAGGCAGGGGTGTCCAATGAAGAGAATTTGCCTTGTGTTTCTTTATCTAAAATATATTTTAACCCAGTCTAATACTTCTAACCATGATACTCGTAGTAAAGGTAAAATGGAGATGATAACCTTTAAAGTGAATTATCTAAGAAAGTAGTTGAAATATCACACATTATTTATGTTTTTCAAATTCAAGACAATATCTTTGCAGGGGGTTTATAACTTCCGAAGTCACACCACCCAATTTTTTTTTTGTTATTTAGTTAGCTAGTACATGTATAAATTGCAGAAGTGTTAAATTGATGGAACATAGCTTGAAAAATTAAAATCAGTTATGGTGGTATATTTATACAGATTTATATATCAACACTGGGGTAAACGCCACACTCCGGGTAAGGATTGGGTGCGTTAAAAAGAGTTATGCGTAACATTTTTTCGCACTCGATTAGAAAACGGGGCGTGTTTAACATTTTATTTCAACGACAATTTACTCCTTCATAGCCAACTAATAGTCTCTTTTTCATCCGACGACTATTCCCGGATACCGTATATATCTATATGAAAGTTTGACGTATTTCAAGAAAAAACGTACTTTTGTAAAGAAACACACACATACATTTTTAAAAATGCACAAGCATCCTCAAAATAACTTGTTTAATTGTTATTAACTTATTGTAAATTTTTAGATTTCAGTGAAAACATTTGACTAATTATAAAATACACTACCTGCAATGTTAGGTTACACATTCTCCCAGTGCATATAACTACTGCAATAAATTCATAGTGAACATGTTATCTGCTCTTGTCCGCGCTAATTTTAATAAACAAGTCATTACACGTACGTTACTGAGGTAGGAAGTTAACAAAATAATTTTAGTACAGTTGGATTCAAGAAATAATTTTATTTATGAATGAAAGTTTAATTATTACAGTAAATATGTAACTGTTATTTGGTATAATCGAAGAGGACATTTTGACGTTTGTTTCATAACAATGCAAGGAGAGCAGCAAACCACAGGCAACCATAAACTTATATCACTTCGTAAATATAAGGCCAAAATAACCAAAAAACGGCACACTATGAAAGGCTCATTCTCGTGAGTAGGTTTATCCTGGAAACTGACAGAAAACGCTTAACTGCGTTGTACAAATACGTTTAATTTTCGAGAATTCTTAAGAATAATGAAGTATCTTAGCATTGGTTAATACGTTTTTAAAATACAGTTTTTGTTATTTATTAAAAAAATATTTTATTTTTAATTAATATATGAATCCCAATATTGTGATTGTGTAAGACCGTGTTTTCGTAAATTAATTTTTTTTAAAAATCACTTTTATTTATGCTTTGAAAATCTACTGAAGAGCAGTGACGAAAATTATTTCTTAAATCCAAATCTACAAAAAAGTAAACCTCACAACATCGAAAACTAAAAGACTGCTGAACCGATGGAACTAAAATTGAGAAGTTAAATATAAAACATTCATAGGTTTAAGATATTCACAGATTGGACACATACGTGCTTGCAAACAATCTGTGTTTTTTAATATTTCCGAGCAATGTTTACTATACTTGCGAAAATCATTATCTTTTTCATCAAGAAGTGTGGAATCGACTGATAAGACTAAAAAGGAATAAAAATTATTGGAAACAAAGATAGTAAAAAAAATTTATTCAACTCATTTCAAGGACGACGACTTTATAATCAGTATAAAATGTCTTTGTACACCAAAGAAAACAGCATTACTTTATCAGTTAAAACCTTAGGCACGTTGATAAATTGCAAACAATTCGACATTGCCTCATCGTTCTCTGAAACCAACTTAAAATTTATTCTGTCAAATGTTTCATTAATTTGTGAAACGTTAGAAGAGCAATTAGAAAGAGAATTGTTTTTCTAAAAGTAAGCATTTTAAAGGTAACACATGAAAACATAAGGTGATTCGAGATAATTTAATAGTATTTGTATAACCTTCGAAATATCTCTAGTTTTCTGCGAACACTCGTGCTTTTTCTCGTGTTTTTATGAAGTAAAATAGAATTTTAGTGTGACAGGATCACACTGAAATTCTATTTGGCCTCATCTCTCTCACTTATTTGGTATGTTTGTATATATCTTGCACTTTACCTATTTTGCAGTAAGGAAAGAAATAAATGTTTTAAAATAAAATGACTGCAAGACAAGGTAAAATGATTAGCAAAAAATGTCTTATATATATATATATATACATACACATATATATACATATATATATATGTATATATATATATATATATATACATATATACACATATATATATATATATATATATATATATATATATATACGTAGACGGATAGCATTAGAGTATGTATAGTTTTATAATGTCTTGTTGAAATAAATTCTCTTTTTAATCTCGACCGTTCCAAAGCCGTTGATGTACATACTGATTGTTGCACCACTGTCTTGCCGGCGTCGACAATTACAAGTACGTCATGAAAATAGTATCGACAAAATATAAAAAAAAAATATTTTATTTGCGACTTTATTTTATCGATTATCATAGATACTTATGTATTATTGTTACTGTTATATTCTAAAAAATACGTTACTGTTCTACGTTATTAATATATTTATTATTATTTCTAAATTAATCGTTCTTCCCCTAACATTAAATTATATTATATTATATATATATTAATTATATTAAATTATAGAGTAAACTTTAATTATCTGTTTGAATAAAGGTACAAAAAAATTAAGTGAGTTTTATAATTTCTGAAAACGGTTTATCACAGCATTTAATTCTCAGTATACATGGTTTTGGTGAAGAGATTATTCACAAAGCAATAAACGCGCATTATACGTGCTTTTGTGCGTCGAAATTCATAATTAAGGGCAAATATCGATAATTTTAAGTTGTAATTGTGTAATTTATAAAAATCCATTAAAAGGAAGTGAGATATATCGTTATGATGATAGTACGTATGTAACATTACTCACATAAGGAAAGGACAGATTTCACATTTATTTTTTGTTGTTTTTCTGCATAATCGTGCTTCAGCAATCAGTGCACAAAATTATCAGCGCACATTTTGCGTGCGTTTCTCTTACGACGTGAAAACAGGTACAGTTTCAGAAATTAATAAAAGTTGAAGTTGTGGTGAAGAATTTAGATTTCGCTTGTGTTTTACAGATATATGGAATTAGTCAGAATAACGTTTAAATTACAAATTGGTAATCAAATACGCTACCATCTGGTCAGATTAGTTCTAAGAGTTTGGGATTATGATTAGTTTGGGATTTTTCGTAATAAATCCGTGACCATTTATATTTAATCATTTTCTGCTAACGATTAACTATTTAACTAATAATGGTCAATTACCAAAATATTATTTTGTATTAAAGTAAGTGTGTATGGGTTACATTATGGGACCTTACTTTCTAAAAATAAATAAATAGAATTCACTAATCAAGTAATTATAATCACGTTAAGTGTACTAGTTAGGTATTCTCTAATTTAGTGGTTCACTAGTTTATTGAAAAATATTGATTATTCTCAATGCTTAGCAAACAATTATAAACTAGGACTACAGCAGTGAATTTAGAACGAAACATTCACTTTGAATTTACAAGTATGGAAGGGTCTCTCGAGTTATTGTTAAAAATTGAGTCGGTACTGGGAATTTATCGATTGAAAAAGAAACGGAGTTTATTAGTAACATCGTGTAGAAACTGCTGTTATATATCGTTTATTACATATTTGTTATATATATATCACAACATTACTAAATATTTTGACTTCCATGATCTTAGTATAGTTACAAATTGTACAAATTATATATATACCCTACTATTTATTTTATACGTGTGCTATACTTCACTGATAGGTATTTTGTGGAACATACATTCTTATTCTTCTTTATTGTCAACGCTAGATACAGCCGACAGTTTTATCAAAGCTGATGTTAGGGAAGATATCTTGTTGACGTCTAAACTATTCGGCGTAACAACAGTCATCTTCTCCTTTTTTTTTAACTTAATGAAAATTGTAACAGATCTATGTAATTACGGTATCAATGTAATTTTAAAATATTGTGTCGTTTACATTGTGGGTTTATTGCTCGACCTAGAATCCTTCCACTTGACTGTATTATTATTTAATATTTACAAAAGATTCCACGTATCGCACCAACATTTAAATTACCTAGTCATGAAAAACAATTCTGTAGGCACCATATCGTCAATGCACAAGAATGGAAAGTTTTACAGTGGACAAGATCGATGTAGTTACGTTACTCTGCTGAATTTTTACAAACAAATGAGGCACGCGTGCACACTGATCCAGCGATCGTTTCACTTGCAGGTAGCTTAAAATGACTGAAACAATCGCGAGAATATCTCCTTTCAATTTATTCTCTCAGATGACTAATTTTATGAACTTTAACCATTGCGTTGCAGGTCTTCTTTACTTTCTCGAATTGCTTTCTCTCCGCCTTGATATTTGTGAACATTTTAATATTCAACAAAGTAAATGAGGTAAGTTTCTCTCTGTCAAGTCGCATAACCTAATTATAATTTTTAAAGTAAAAGAAGCAAAAGCCGGCAAATATTCAATCCTTTTATAGGATTCAGTATCTCAAAAAGAATATCGGAACCATCATTAGATCACCTGCGTGTCTATCTGTGACAAGTTTTCTCAAAAACCGCTAACTTGGAAACTTGAAATTTGGCGTATGTATGAAAATTATTAACGGGCATATATCTTAATAGCAAATACACAAAAAAATTTATATGGATATTAAAAGAGGATAAATTTAATGCTAGATTTTTAAAATGTTTCATAGTAGGAGGTAACATTTGAAACGGCCAACTACCTACTCGTAACATTATGAAAAATATATATTGTTGTTTCCTTTTTCAGATGGAGACGAAGATATACGAGTATATCACGATGGCCTGGACGTTACATTTGATGATTCCTCTACTGTCGATTTGTGTCATTTGTGAGAAAATCAATGATGAAATTTGTGATACAAAACAGACGCTATCAAGAGAGATTAGAAGAAACAAAGGTGGGAAAATTGAACTGTATTTACGTGTCGGGAAAATTTCGTTATTGAAAACAAATGTACAAATGAAGTCGTAAATATTTAATTTTTTATTTTCATAGGAACTTGCAATGATATGGCGGCTGTTTACGAGTACCTTCATTTGACTCAGATCGGTGAATTCAAACTGTGCAACGTCATTCCGCTGCGTACTTCGTTATTTCTGAGCTTCGTCGGTCTACTCGCCAATTATATTATTATTGTTTTTCAGTTTTCAGGATTGCTTCATTAAAGCTTTAAATCGAAGCTAGCAGTTACATATATGTCAACTGAAGTAGTAAAAGCAAAATTATTTTGAAGGAATAAAACGAATAAAATCTTTATTAAGTCATAGTTTGCACTGACGTTAAATTGGGAAAGAAAATTAATATGAATCTACTAACAAGAAAATATCTAAGGAAGTTAATTAATAATGCATCGGGAATGGAAAACCAAATGTAAACTGACCAAAATTAAATAAAAAATAGTCCAAATGTGATAATAATTTGTTGTGCTGTAATTGCGAAATATTGTTTACAAGTATTGCATCTCTGTTTCCTTGAACCACTAAATATTATTCGATACACAATGCTCGACTAACCTTGACTGGCATTTTGCACACCCTACTGATTTCATCTGTATACAAAAACCTGATACCTGAATATTCGTATCTGAATTTCTCTGAATTATTACATGTTCGTAGAATTAACTGTGACTCGTGGTACGTAATTCAATGTATGACTTGGAATGACAAAATGACATGAATCTAGAGCTATATATTAAATAGGCTTAAACATGCACGCGTGTTGAACAGAAGTCAGGAATTATAAAAATACGATTTTATTCTCTTCTTAGATGAATTTAATACTGCGCCATGTAAATAAGCTACTCTTGAGGAAGTTATATATAGTCAACCATAATATTAGGGAAAAAAGCTCGTATTAATATACATTTAATTGCAATACTGGGATCGGAGTAGACTAAGTTGGGTTCTAGAAAAAAATATGAGATGTTAAACATTATATGTAAATTATCGAGAATAAAATGAATATAATAAACAGAATAATTACCGTATTTACGTAAATAATTTTTTAATAATATTTTTTCTTGAGTCGCAAGAAATATTCAACACATTTAACATGGTTTGTAGTTATTGTTTCGAAGTTTTCATGTGGAACTGCAATAGCATTGTGGAACTGATTGTCTCTCTATTGATTTACCGGCTTATAATTATTATAAAAACATACCAAAACGTCGTTACTATTTATAATAGTTCAATTACCATAATTTTTAATAATTTATCCGACTTAATTGGTTGAATTTCATTATGACAATAGTTACATTGAATACTATAAAGTGTTACTAAATCTCCATATAGTGTATAGGTATTAATCGCCTGAAGTTATATATATATATATATATATATATATATATATATATAAATTTTAATGAAGGGGTACTTTCTTTTTTTATAAAGTATTTTTCCACAGTGCTGAAAAATGTGTTAATGAAATTGTAATTCGTCACTGAAATATAAAATATAATTTATAAAATTATACACCCTCAGCAAAAACTTAATAACTTTAAGTGTTCCTACTCGGTTGCGAAGAAATTTAAGATAAATAAAATTTAACATTTTTTAACTTTAATATTTGTTAATTGCGTACATTGTTTACAATGGAAGAAAAGAACGGCAAACTAAATTGTCACATATTTTTGTACATAGACGGCTTGTCATATCTTAAATTGTAATCTCAATAATATGTTTGTCTAGCAAGAAAAGTAATAATTTCGATTATTATGTAACTTACATGTGAATAGAGACAATGGATTATGCTGTGATATTAATGTTAATTTTGTCGACTGCTGCGTGGTTTTTAAACACTTGATAGCTTTGTATTTAATTTTCACTCTAGTTTAAATAATTGGTTGTCTGAGAAAGAAATATTATTTAAGTAACTTCGTATTTTTCGAAGATGGTATTCCACATATTTTATAATAATCAATAATATTTTTGATTAGTACACAAACCATTTTATAATGATAATTTTAATTCTTAGAGACATGTAACAAACATATAAAAATGATTTTTATTAGTAGGGATATATATTAAAATGTACTGCACAAATAAAATGAATAGTAGGTATTCTTGCACGTTTTGTAAAATATATTTTGTATTAGCTTATGATATATTTTTGTTCCATAAATTAAAGTGATTTAATTTGATTCCCAATTAAAAGAAACTACGTGATATAGTATTATTTCTAATTTCTTTAAGTTCTTTACCACGATATAGGTTTTGTTGTATTACAACATCGTCTAAAAATATATCTGCTAATTGCCCACCTGAAGCAAATACGTAAAATACATATTATTAAATTTTATTCAAATAATAATTTTTTTTGGTATATAAATGTTAGATAGGTTAGATTATTGATTAAATGATTTTATAATAATTCGAAAAAGCAATACGTGTAAAAATTTTCATAAAGGTGTTGATAATACTTAAAGCCATCACTAATTTTATTGTTAACATCAACATATTTTCTCAAAATCATTGTCATCCCTGTATATGGTCATTTTCCTTAAAAATCTTTATGGCTTTCTCCAAACTTGCAAAGGTTTCTGAAAGCTCTTTTAATGAAAGCTCTCTTTCACTGCTAGCAATATATATTATACTTCTCATTACTAAGTTTTTTCAAGTGTGAGTTTAATAAATCTTCAATATCATCAGTAGGGACTTCAATATTTGGCAAATGGTAAGTCAAATCAATAATGTTGGTTATGATCTCATCCATATTTTGCTGATTTATTGTTAAAGTACATTCAGATCACTCAAAATAGTTTGGGAATAATTTTCTTCCAACTTTTCAGAATCGCTGGATTTTACCTATTCTCGTTATGCAGAAATATTTTACATGTTACAAAAACTCCTATAAAAATATTCTTCCGAGATATTAGGCTTTAAAGATGCAATGACTCCTTTCTCGATAGGTTGCAATAAAGATATATTGTATCGAGGCAGAAATATTACCTTGATTATGTGAATCAGTATTGTCATTACTCATAAAATGACCAGGAGCGTTGTCCAGGAAGAGTGAAGCTTAATAAGCCAAATTATCTACTAAAAAGTTCAGTTTAACTTCAGGTGTGAAATGTTTAATAAGTTTAATAAGCCTTTATTTAAAAAGTGCTTATGTTATCTTGAACCAGGACTTGATAATTAATTGCCTAAGTTTTTGCAATACTTATGTCATAGTTTAATTTCAGTATAATGATATAAATGTAATTAATAAACTCAGCTATTTAGCTGTCAGTTACCTAAAATTTTATTGATTTATTCTTTTGTACTTCCATTACGTTTTAGCATAACACAACATATTTATGTATCGCAATTTATTTCATTTCCATATTTTGCTAAATTGTTAAGCTAACTTTAATGTCATTTTAAGAATAACCTAATGAATGAATCACCTTAGCACACTTCACCACTTAAATATATTACATAAAATAGTGAAGAACATTATTAAAATCAAGTTAAGTCAAGGTAGCACTACCATTAATGCACTAATTAAATTGTCCGAAAACCAATAGTAAATATAATAATATCATGTTAGGTGCGTAGACGTTGTCATATTCTTAATTTTGAGAAAAGATATATTTCATTTCTAATCATGTTCCAATTTACTACAAGATTATATTTGATACATTCTTTTAAAAAATATAAAAATGAAGTTACGTTGGCAGCTAGGGTTCAACAAAACCTTTATTAAAGTTCATTCCAGTGACTGAAGAATCCTTGCCATTTGAGTGTTGATATTTATGTATTGTAAATAATGAATTTCTACAATTACCAACTAATCTGTAAACCTTTGAGTAAGATTTCAATTTGAGTGTATTGGTATAAATATTACATTTTATTACAGAGGCTACTTAAATATTATTTGGTTACAGGACTTACAGATTTTTAAAAAACTTGGTTCAAAAAATACTTTATGTATATATATATATATATATATATATATATATATATATATATATATATATACATATATATGTGTGTGTATGTATACATAGGTACGCATACATACAAACTGCATCTAAAATATTGCTTGTTTTTTAATCTACATATGGAAAAAGTACATCCTGACAATTTGTCACCGTCAAGCAGGAACCGCTTAGGTTAAAGTTATGAAAGCCACGTCAAATTAATTAAATTTGATATAATAGGATATCTCTTTCTATTGGAGAAAAAAAATTGTCCGGGCTTACTTGAAACTGCATAAATACTCTTCAATTCAGAAAATTAATAAGTGCTTTCCAAAATTTTACTAGTCAAATTGTCATTCGAAATCGGCTTTATCCTTAACACAGTATAATTAACTCATTTTATTATATATAATAAAATAATTATATATAACATATATCATATTTTTTACTAATATATATTTTTTTTTTGTTATTATATATAATTTTATAATAATTTATAATTATTAATTAACACAACATAACCATTAAGGTTGGTAGTATCCTATAGAAGGGCCATCGTTAATTCTCGTCTATGTCATTTCTTTCGTGAATTGTGATCGGCGTGAAGTGAATCGTTGATATTTTGATAATGTTTTATAAAGGAGTTGGAAATATATTTTCTAATAAAAACTAAACATTTCTTTATAAGATATCTTTTAGGTAACCAAAGTAAATAGATTTATTTAATATACTTTGTATGAAGTCTCTAAGATTACTTAGAATTATTTTTAAATTGTATATTTAAAATTATTACATTTTACTTAAAAGTAATTTTTAAATGTATTGTGCTAGAATTAAACATGTCGGCAATGTTTCGCTGTGCATCTTTCAACTCCATCACCGATGCCCTGAATGTCACTCGATGTGATAGTTTAGTGCTCATTGAAAAAGTTAAATAAGTCTCGCACAATATGTTTACTAGCGTGCATTGTGGAATTCCATATATCGAGAATATAGTTAATAGCTTTGGGAAATTAAGTTCGACATAAATAAACATATTTTTGCAAATAGATAATTCACACATTGTCCTGCTCTTCCCTTCTCGCTCCAAGTAAACGTTTACATACGCCCATGATTATTTTACATAATTCGTCCAAATTGAATGCTTAAAACATTTACAGTGTAGTAGCTGGAAACACCAATAAAATATTGAGCTTAAATTATTGTTATTGAAAAGTTTTCAAATTATTGTTCTGGAAAAGAGCTTAAATTATTTTTATGGAAAAGTCTTTCTCCAAAAAAGTGTTTCAAAACTATGTACAAAATTATATATTGTAATCTGTTGATACGAATTACTGGTTTTAGGAATAAGAGTGATTTATATACATTTATACAACAGCAGTAGTACAACACATTTCAAAATATCTCTTAAGTAAGAAAAACAATTTTAAATGAATAAAGAATTTCGAAATAACTGTAGATGATCGCGCTTTTAAAAGAATTTAAATAGCAAACTTTGAATTTTAAAACTGACGACCTTTAATAATGCATTGATTTTGTATTATTAATTGGTTTAATTTATAAGCATTTCATTAAATTTCATAATTTGTCACTATAATGTATTATTTTAAAGAAAACGCAAATAAAACAAAGAACGGACCATAAATTTTGTATTTTTGATGGGTTTAATTTTTTCGGCATCCAATAAATTAAGAAAATCTACTTCTTTATCGTATTTGCCACCATATTGGTAACGGATTTAAAACACTCTTATGAATCTGTTGACAGATTCGTAGGATTTCTTGTATGATTTATGAAATTTGTTTAAACATATTTGAGTACAAGCAGAACTCAAATTACAGAACTCACGTAAAGTGGTTAAGTAAGTCAATTAAAGTTGAAATTATATGTCACTCTGTCACTTTTAAATTCTTAGAACCAGCTTTCACCTCCATACTAAGTGCAGTGCCCGTGAATATAGCTAACAATAATCTATTTTCTAATGCAACGGCGTAAAAAGAATTCAAGAGGATATCTAACAGGAGACCTTTTCACCTGAACAGAAGTAAATCGTGCATTAACCATACGGCTGAGATTTAATAAACGTCAGTAGAACAGAGTATAATTTGTTGCAAAAATAAAATATTTTCATCTCTACGTAAGTATTTCGAATTTGGAAAGAGTACGGCGGCTTTAATTCAAAAAACATTTTAGAAAAGAAATATGGACATTTAGTAATAATTTGATTTATCTTTACGATTTGCTCTGTTAAATTATTAAAAAACATGCAATTTAAGCAAAAAACAGGTTATAGTACAAGTCTGTATTGGCATCCCTTTCACTCAACTGGATTCTTTATTGTTTAAATGAAATTTTCACTTGCCCCTTCATACATTTTGGTGATGTGTTAGTTTTATGTGTACAATGTGTGGGTACTTACCTGCTTAATTTTAAATTTTGAAACAAGGTTACAGTTACACACTTTCGCTTTATTGACACTTATAATTTTATGCGTAATATTCGAACAAACAAACATACAAAATTTGAAAAGAAAGGAATTTTGGGTTCTCAGAAGTCTAAACAGCATATGCCGCTAATAAAAAAAATTTCTTCAATATACACACAGTTTTATAATTGAGTTGCATATCTAAATTGGAAACCTATGAAACAGATTTGTAATCACGTCAGTATATATATATATATATACATATATATATATATATACATATATATATATATACACATATATATATATATATATATGTATATATATATATATATATATATATATATATATATATTTCTTTGATACTGGCCTAAACATCTAATAGTTTACCGCAGTACCAAACGTGATTTCAGAAATTTTTACTTACCATTTGGATAACGATAAAGAACCAATGAATAATATTAGCCGGCTTATAGTTCGTCATGTGAACTCACAGCAGATCAGGCACCATGTGTAAAGAGAGAGGGCTGGACAAGAAGCTCCGCAAGAAATTGCAGTTGGAACGCCTTTTGGTGAAAACCGCCGACCATCTAATCAGTTTAATAAAAAAAAAAGAAAATGAAATAATGTAATGCCGAAAAATAAACATGGGCGGCGCTGTAAATGATATCATCGACAACACCCGCTGCCAAAAAAACAACAAATAAAAATTATTTGGAACTTTTTCATATCAAACCTTCGACTGTACCTACTATACGGAAATGTAGTCGAGATGTACACATATGCATTTTTCCCATTTACCGTAGAAAGTCAAAATTTAATATATTTTTTCTATTCAACTACGAGCGTAGAAAAAGTTTATTTCCAATTGGGTGATCAGTGTGAGCGATGAGAGAGGGAGAAAATAGTTTTCTTTCTCAGCGTTTTAGTTTACAAATGAAAGTTTTTTAGGAATTCAAACATTTTGGGCTTATGCATGTGCTTGTGAGTGTTTATCTGCATATATATTTGCGTATAGTGTGCGTGTGTATATGCGTGTGCGTGTACATATGCGTGTGCATGTACATGTGTGTGTGCGTGTGCGTGTGTACTTGCCCGTGCGTGTTCATATGGATGTGTGTCTGCTTCTACCTGTTAGTGTGCGTTTACTCGCGTATGTGTGTGTGTGTCTATATGTGGGTACAAGATATTTAATTGAATTTGTAAATAATTTTCTCATTATTTACAAAATGTTTCACGGCTTACCTTGACTTGACAAAATGTATGTTAGATGAACTTATTGTTACATAAACAATATTTTCCAACTAACCAAAATCTTAGTAAACTGCGACAGAATATCTTTAAGCAATTATAAAGCTCGCCATATTTACTATGCACTTAAATTAACAAATTATTTGAGCAGTTTAACATGTGTGTTGACAGCACGCATGGGGAAGAGAAAAAGTGTAAAAATAAAAATATCAAGACGGGAGACTGTTCAAGACACTTTTTGAAAAAATATAAATGATTGATGCATTTGGAATGTTCTGGTCGAGCAACTCCACCGCGGCTTAAATTCAAATACGTTATAAATTGCCAGTTATAGTTTCTCTCTACCGGCTTCATTGGTAAGCAGTTTTCTTCGGTAACATCGATCAATGTATTCAGAATTACCCGATCCGATTCAGCTCGGCTTGATTTAGTATTTTGTCTCTCAGCTGCAAACTTTGTATGAAATATTAAATGAATGTCTTATAAACCCTTAATATGGTCGTTATAAAATTATTTGGTGTTTTTCTTGGCAATGTGCATTGTTTTCTGATGTTATTACATTGTTTTAAGGAAATTTATGTTAAAATAGCCCAGAATTTTGTTTAATTGGTTAAAGCTTAGAAATATTTTTTTAAATATATATTTAGTTATTTACCTGTTTCTAACTTATTCCAGGCTGTGTAGCAAGAGTAACATCCACAAGTGCGAAAAGAGCAAATCTTCGCCTTTTACAATTCTTATAACGATATTATGGTCTTTATATGAGATGATTGATCCTCTTTTTTTCAAATCGCTAAAGGTGAGGGTTTCTTTATATATTTGCATTCTGACCCTCTTAGAGATTACAAACGCCATTTTCAGAATAATAAGGTTTCATTGCAAACAATGAGATCTATTTTATTAAGTGTTTCCTTTTATTCAATATATAGTCACTCTCTTGGCTTTATTATGATGTGATTAATAAATTTGCTTCTATATCCCATTTCAATTTAATGTGCTCTAAACGCTCTCCTTGGATTAGCAGTGTTGGAACTATTTTGAAATATTTTCTTCTTTATAAATTTTGATTATATTCGCATTTTAATTAACATATCTTAAATTATAAGCTATTATTCCAGAAATAAAATTATACTTATTTTGAAATAAAACTATTAGTTAACGCTCAAGAATTTATCCTTTGCTAAAACTTACAATAGCGCTTAGCATGTAATGTAATAAATATGAAATCTTATGAATAATAATCCTTTCAATTGAAAATATTGGTACAACGAGAGATAAAAACTATTCTAGATATAAGAAGTATAGACGATATGTGTAGTGACAGGGAAATTTCTCGACAATTAGAGTAGAACGCATGTGGAATTTACACAGTGACTCTTTGATCATAATATGCATTCGCACTATTTCGATCGTTTATTAAAAAGTAATGATAATACTTGCAATTATAATTGAATTTAGTACATTAAAAAAGTTTATAATATTAAATAGTCTATAAATTGATTCAGTTCCGTCAATTGGCGAAATTTGCATCTTGCGATTTTGTACAATATAGAATTTCTTTTATATTCAGTTTGACGAGACTGATTGCCTCATATTTGGTGACTCTGAGACAGTTTTCTCATCTTATGAATGCATAAATGTATCATTGTTATATTTTATTGCAGTTCATTTTATTAGAGAGTGCAATGAAACTCAAAATTCTATTCAACGTATTGAACAATTTCCTTATACAATATATTCATCAACATGCAAAGAGTAGAGATATTGGTTTCCTTGCAATTTGATCTAAAAGTCATGACGAATCTGTGTAAAGTCCTTGTCGTTTTTTTTTCTGCTATTTGGTACATAGTTATTGAAAGATTTTCCTGCTTTATGATTAACCAGTTCCTGCCATATATAAAAAAATATAAGTAGCTTCATGTTTATGGCTTGCCAGAGAATTTATAAAAATCAATATTTTAATTACAAATGTCATACTTTGTCACTTATTATATAGGTAAAGGTATAAAAACAAATCTATTGCAAAGTTGATATAATGGACTGATATAAATTTTGATATCAATAAAATTAGAGAAGCATTTCACTGTTTACCTAAATACAGATTTAATTTTAATATCTATGCGAATTTGTTATTGAGGTTGCATTCGAGTTTTATTCTTTTAAATTTTATTAATATTTCTGTAAACTTAATGCGTAAACATATATAACACAATATTTTAACATGTCGTGTGGACAAGTATTGACTAAAGAAAAATACATTTTAAAAAAGTTCGATCAAGTTTTTCATCGATTTTAATGTTTGACATTTTTAAAAATAAAAAATAACGATATCGAAACATTGACATGACGCCTAAATGTTTTATAACAAACGTTACAAATGAAAATGCTCATGCAATTAGACCACATATTTCCACTCGAATCCACAGGTAATATGATGTTACAAATACACAAACAACAGGATTTAAATTTATTTCCTTATTTGTCCCTTCAACTTCACACGGTGTACGGTGCTGTATCGAATTGTTGTGTCGTTAAGCATAGCTATATATCACTTGCATAATTATTCGATATACAAAACATCATAAACCTTTCTTTAGGTAAATTTATCTGAGATATTACCTTCTTTGATTAAATTGTGGGTCAATTTTAATTGTGCATTCAAAGGTTTATTAATTGAGAAGATTACCAAATTCGTTTACTGATATAATACAGAAAATAAATTTTGTAAACTTACTTTTCAAATGTTTACCATATATGAAAAAAATACACATTTACATACATAAACTGATATAAACAAGTAAGTCAATAGACCAAAAATTATTCAAATGTTTTTCAATTTTTCTTTTGTAATATTGTGACGGATGTTTTAATCTTAACCGGTCATACTGAGAGCTTGTTTTTATATAAAATTTTACGACCAATTTTACTGAATACTTTCCAAAAACACTTCATAAAATTAAAAATAATTCCTGGCAGCAATAATAATTTCTAAATTGACCCATTCGAAAAACCGGTTTGCTCCCCTCATTTCGCTCATCAACTAAACTTTCGGGATTTACCCTGGTAACATTAAAATGGTCGTTGTCTTCTTGTCATGACGGCCAGATTAAGAAAAACATTTTCTTTTTTACTGTCGTCATCACAAAATTATTCAAAGTAAAAATGGCCGGAACAACTACAGTCAGGCTCATAAATTATTTGATAATTTTGGACCGAATATACTCATCAAGTTATGTCAGAATATAACTTCCAATTCCTATGATTTGCATTAAATTCATATATGATTGGAATTCTAGCTCCTAACATCGCAATTCACATTAAAAAGTATTAATTCGTTTCACCAAATGAGAGTATTATCCAATTAATTTTTTTATTTAAATGCGTATTTTATTTTTCAATAATAAATGCAATGACTATAATTTTTTGGTATTACATAAATATCTTTAAACACACCACAACTTATTAATTATAGAGTGAATAAACACATGAGCATTACATATAACTCCAAGTGATATTAAGCTTTTTAAAATGCTAACAAAATTCACGCAAAATTGATACACTGAATTATAATAGCATACGTCACAGTTAAGCTTCAAAAGTTAAGCAGGTGAGACATCCGTATGTTATACATGTAGAATATAGTCCATTGGTCTGTTTTGTTAAATAAAATACCTTTTAAAAAAACGACTTCGAAAAAGGTAAGCACTTGAAAGTAAAAATTAATTAACTCAAAATAGGTGCCTACTTATTTGCCATAAATAATTAAGTTACTTAATTTTGAAGTCTGTGCCAGCAATGTCGACCATTCGTTTATAATGAAAATTTAAAACTTTAACCTCTAATGTGCTTTCAATACTAAATAGATTCATAAAGGGCGTATTTATAATATAAAATTTACATTTGTTTAAGTTGATCGGCGTTGCTGACACCGACTTCAAAATAAGTAACTTAGTTATTTAAGGCAATTAAGTAGGTAATAATTTTGAGTTAATTATTTTCTATTTTTAAGTACATATCTTTTTTGAAGTTGGTTTTTTAAAAGATACTTCGTTCTAGAATTTTTAGCGATTAATATATTAATATTATTCATCGCAATCGTTTTCTTTCTTAGAATATTGAATTATAATTAAAAGTTACGGGCAAAATCTAGTATATAGACAATTTCCTCTTTGTCTAAAGTTGGTTATCAACAACACATAGAAATGAAGCGATAGTAGTGATTAGCTGTTAACCGTTGAGGAGTTCCGTATTCCATATTCGAAATCCAATATTAGGTTTTGAATAGAAAGAACTAAAGTAACAATTAACCAGTAGCATATATATTTAAACAGAACCGATTACATTATTCATCTTCAGAACTCATCATCATATTCTAACCTGGTCGAGGTGCAGTTATTTTGCAAAGTAAAAACTGCCAGTAGCAAATATCATGAATTACATATGATTTACTTCCATCCGATCAGGAATTCCATTGTCCATCTCCAGAATGCATCATCAGATTCTGAAATGGTCGATAGTGTAGTAATTTTTGCAAAATAACAAATACCAGTAGCAAATGTATTGAATCACTTTCAACTTACTACCATACATTAAGGAGTTCCATTGTCCAGAACTCATCAGACCTGGACTTGGTCGACGGTGTAATTATTTTGGAAAGTAACAACGACTAGTAGCGAATATATTTAATTACGGTTTATTTACTAATATCCATTTTTTTCAAATGACAAGCTAATTAATGAAAATTATGATAAATGAATTCACCATCTCATCAGAAAATTTCCATTGTAATGTACAACGACTAGCTTTAGCCCGCGTGAAGGACTATTAACCGCAGTTGTCAACAACAGCGTTCGATTTATAACCAGGTCACTGTAGTTATTAGGAGCATGTTTCCTTATTATTTTCGAACTTTTTAAACTGTCGTACACGTGTTGTGAATACAACGTCCCGCAGTTTAATTTTACCTTTACACCATATAACATTTTTCCTTCATATTAATTTAGTAGTGGCATCGGACGCGATGATATAACTAGAAAAATCGATGTTATATTTTATGTATCAACACTGTGTTTATCTCGTTACTTCTTCGTTTATATGATCCATATTATTGAAATCGCATTCAAATTCATTTAGTAGGTTTTATTTTATATATACACAAACAGGTAGACAGAGGACAAATTCAATTCATATCAAAGAGCTTGTTATATCATATTTATTTCTTGGAACTACGAATGTATTGCGTGTATATGTGTGTGTGTGCGGTCCACGAATACATACACATACAAAAACGCACGCACGTACGCACGTGCACGGTCGCTCGCGTTCGTATATGTATAAATATAAAATATATACCCATATACGTACGTATATATTTTATATTTATATATACTTATATAAATACGTATACATTGTTCGCCTCATTTGTGATGTGTTAAATAATACTGATAATCGTTACACATTAAATTCACATTTTCGATACGAGCTGATTATGACTTTAGATGACGTGACGTTACCATCCTCATTTCCAAATATAACTTACATTTCTCCGAACTAAAATTTGGTTAGCCTTTATTAATTTGGGTTATTTTGGTTAACAGTAGATTGATTACTCTTGTAGAATTATTCAAAATGTTTTGTTTGGTGCATACTATTTATCTTGGTTATAGAGAAGTATATTACCAGAAAAATAAATGCTTGGATATTGAAGTTGTTGTTCTCGCATCTTAGTATGTAATCATGTGCATATAAATTGGGTAAGTTAAAATTTTCTTATTCTTAAATAACTAGGTTGTAATGTTAAATAACTAAAAAATGGAGTAAATTTTCGTCTCTAACATTGATAAATATTTTTTTAGAAGCTAGAGTAAATATATAAAGGAAAAAAATCATTACGATAATAAGTTGAAAACAATTTTCCTTCTCAATAAAATATGAATTACTCGACAGCTATTTCAAGGCTAAAATGTTAACAGATTAATACTTTTAACTCCCATGCATTCAATTAACATTTGTCAAATTCAGACTACTCTAAAATTTCTATCCGAGTTTGCTATACAATGTTTGTTTTGATGAATACTAAAAATACCTCATCTATATGTTTATATTTGTAGATAAAGCCATACACGTAACCGTGTATGATTTTAATTAGGGATTGTATGTTCGCCGTCAACATTTAGTAAGGAATATTAAATCATATTCTATGCCTGCCCGTGCATGCAACACATAATATATAATACTAATTCTATAGCATACATAAAAAATGGTAAACATTTAAAAATTCTGATTATTTTACGAGCAAATGAGCTGTCCTGAGAGCTCATAGGTTAACAAATAATGTCAAAGGATACCGAAAATTTTGGACCATTACAGCCCATCCTGTAATCACGAAACCATGATGAATGTGAATTATGGAATTGCGAAATTATATTCTGTCAGCAAATAATGCTTTGCAGCTTTTTTTTAGAAAAATATATCGTGCACAGGGCACTTACGCAAATTAGCCTTACTCTTTCTTTATTATTCAATCACTTTTAGTAATTCCAATATTCAATCATAAATACATATGTGTAAGATTGATCATTAGGCTGTTAGCACTTTATGAAATCTTTTAAATGGACCCTTTATCTTTCATAGGAAATTTCCTTTCAAATTCCGCTAAAATACATGGCGTTAAGGCACAATACATTACAGCCGTCCACATAAATTTGATTAATTAAAATGTTCTAGAAACATTCACAATTATAAATCAAATTAAAAAAAACGATTAAAATGAATGTAATGGTGATTGATTGGATTGGTACATTATTTATAAAATTAGGTTTTCCTGCTTTTTAATGTTTCAAGTCTATAAAATGGCGGTTTGCTTAATTTAATATTATTCTAAACGTGTTTAGTTCATTAGATATCAAAGTAATATACTGTTTGCTAATACCGTCAACAAACTAATTTATTTAAAAGTAACAAAACAACTAGGTAAATAAATTGAATTATATACAAAAGCTAGTAATTAATTTATTAACAAAAAAAAACAATCTAGCCAATATTTATAATTGTCTGTCAGAGTATTTGAATACGTTAATTCAATTTGTGATTACGCGTCTCCAAAATCGAGAACACACATAGACAGATAATATTTATCCACATTATGTGCCGGATCTATATTTTTGTCTGATCTGTCATTGTGTCTGTATATATATGTTACTTTAATCCACGTCCTCTATTAATCAGATAATTGTGATATTACTCTAATGTACAAAAATGGACATAACTATTAGATTACTTTGTCAATATTGCGAACATCTTTGATGAAAGTCATCATAAAAAATTTTAAGGAAATTAAGTCAGTGGATTCACTTGTATGTTTTAATGAAAAAAAGGTAGAATAAAAAGTTGAGCATCACTTTAACCGTGTAGTTAATTGAAATATTCATTCAAATTAACATCGGTTTAAGACATTCCGATTGAACTAATTTTAAATATAGGATATATAAAGAGATATGAAAGAATCAAGTTTCTCCGTTATTGATGATAGGCATATGATGACGTTCATGCAAGTGTAAAACTGAATAGCGGTAGAGTGGTGATGGCTTTATAGTCTGTAAAATACATATGGACTATAAAACTATATATATATATATAACTATATAACTATTATAGTCCTGTAAAATACATATGGACTATAAAAGGCTCGAGATTAAGGAAATAATATTGAATTTACTTGTAGGTAATCAGATATTTGTTCTGGGTGCAGCCTATTTGCCATCAAATGCACCTTGCTCTAAATGCAAAACATATTCTGGTAAACTGTGCAATATGAACGGGGAACAAAGCGATTGTAAGATTTGTAACGTGGGTGGTTATAATTTATTGTCAATTGATTGGCAGCGAGAAAAAGGATAGATATAGTATATATAGATAAAGTATATCTCACATAAATCACATCAGTATAAACACAAAAAAAGAATATTTTTTCTTGAGCACGGGATAGAAGACAATATAACTGGCACAGTGATATATGATCTTAACATAATTGTTTAATAGCCATCCACCTCTTACAACAGGAATTCAAATGAAGTTGTCCATTTTTAGAAAACTCTTATGTTAATCGAGAGCGGTAACGGAATGTTATGTTATGTTCCATAAGTTTTTGTTGTCTTCAGAATATCAACCTGCTATCCAAACTTCTTAGTTTGAGAGTAAAAACTCATTTTACGATGTATTGTCCAGATGCGTATTATGATTTATTGAAGTACACATCACATTCTGGCAGGAATTTGCATATCTTGTATCCTAGAAATACCTTAGTTCGAACGATGATGACATCGTGGTTCCATGTTCTTAATCCTTCTTGAATGTAACATGGAACACAAAATATGTTAATTAGCGGCTAATGTAGATAGATCGAGTTAACGTCCAAAACTATTTCTCCTGTATATCGAACTATTATTATCTACGATACTTTATTTTACTTTATTGAATACGCAATAAGCAGTTGATTATATATACATACATATATGTATATATATATATATATATATATATATATATATATATATATATATATATATGTATGTATGTATGTGTATATTTACAAATCTGTAATAATAGCTGAGTTTATTCCCTTGACCATCTGATACACGCTTTAATAAAAAAAATATCAAAAAGCGACCAAAACCCGAAATACAAAATAGTATTGTCATAAGTTTGGATAATTTTTAACGTCTTTTAGGTTAAAAAGCTGTATATTTCAAGGTAATTGTGTTTTTTGACATTTGAAATAATATTAGATACGCGACAATAATATTAGTTATGCAAACACCACTACCCCCCCCCCCTCCCCCGCTAGATGAGCGGCCCGGATTCGAACCCGGAACCCCACAGTATCGGCGATCAATACAATACGTCATGGCGGCTACATTTACTTCTGTTACTGAGAATGGATCATTTGCATCATAAGCGAAATACATCTTCGGTTCCTAGCCAAATCCGTGTTTTCAGCTTCTCGCGAAGCAGTGATGTCGGTTTAAACGCGAGGACGATTTAAACAAAGGTATGATTTAATTTGTAATCTAAATGTATGAAATGTACATACGATATAAACAGGTATTTAAAACAACAACAACGACAATAATTTATAATTTACGTTTAACTTACGTTTTAAAGTTCGTTTAACTTACGTTGTAAACTTGATCTAACTATGATAGGAATAACAGGTATTGGATGTTGCTGTTGTTAACTATTGAATTTTATTGGAAAGAAAATTTAAATTTTTTTTTATTTTACGTAAATTTAAGGTACTTCAATACCAAACCTACAGTTTTATAGGTCGTTACTCATCAAATGCTACAGATGTTTAATTTAATTGAACAAATATTGTTTGTTGCTGAGCCTATTTTTAAGGTAATACCATTAAAGAATCTCAAATCAAGAAATTATATTTTAAATGAAAACTGATTAAGCCATATTTTTTTAAATTTGTGTCCTGCGTTTTTTTTAAAATCCTGTGCTATTCAAAGCCAGTATTGTTTAAATTAATAGTAAAAAAAGCTGAAAAGAAATGTGTAATATTTCCCATTTTTGTATTTGAACATACTCAAAAAAGAATCTTAAAAAATGCAACATAAACGGTTCATATCAGGCACGTCTGAAATTAATTCAAGTGAACTCACTGCCACTAATCCGTATGTAGGTTGTTTTCAAATCATGGAAAAAAATTAAATAATTTTTTCCGAACATGGGTGAATGTGAAGCGCTTTATATGTTTTTTTATAATATAACTTGGCGAGTTTTCAGATTAGCAAATTCAGAAATGATGAGTATATATATATATATATATATATATATATATATATATATATATATATATTAGTCTGTATAATATTAAAGAAAATATTTCTATTTTAGAACTTGTTGCATGCAGTACTACTATTTCATATGAAATTAAATTGGATCCAATATTACGGAGAGTGACCGACCAAAATAAGGTTTAGAATCGAATTCGAAACCGCTTTTCAGCTTTTATTCTAATTCCGACCAAAATTGAAACTCGTTTGTAACAAATTTGTGATCACTTTATTGTTGTAGTTTATACAATTTTGTTTATAAATTCTACTTACTTGTTTAAACAACACTCATATATTAAAAATATATTGGTTTAATGAAAATTATCTTCTTCGATATTAATTATCGTAATAAAAAGCAGTCGCACTGTACCAGTCCTCATGAAAGTAACAAAAAAGCAAAATTTATTGACCATAAAACATACGCCTCCGAGAAAAAATTATGTTATTATCTATTACTTGTGGTAAATATTGGGGGCTGTTTTCAAGTTTTTAACTAAATTGTTTTATTACTCGTGCAGCTACATACTGCATAATTAATAAAATAATTTTGGCAATAAATTAAAAATATCTTCTCAAAAATTAAATGTACACTTCTAAACCCTTATATGAAGTAAATTAATAGTTTAGAAAACTAAAATACATGCTTTTACAAGATACTGAACTAAAAAGCAAAAAAAATTATAGAACCTGTTTTCACTATCTTCTCAGTAAGGAGTTTAGCGAAAGCAATGTTTGTTATTGAGTATACTTTGAGTATAATATTTAGGTGTAAAAGCGTGTGACGCTTTGTTTTGACATCTAACTAAAATGTAAACCATTTTCATTAACTTAATAATAACTTGAGAAGCAAAGTCATTTATTTTTGGGAAGAAATCAATGATTTTGCTTCTATCTGCGACATGTTCAGAACACATGTGGGAATATAAAGCTCAGTGGAATCACCAAGAGCGATACTATTTTCAACGGATCAAAAATTTATTGAAAATCTTTTATATCGTCTTTTGATAGATAGCATTTAATGTATCGTATATATGAAAGTTAAACAAACGTTAAACGCATCACTTCCTTGTTGAATTTAGTGATTAATTTTCTAGTTTTTTTATTATCATAAGGATTTTGGTCAAAGTTCTCCCACAAATTGAACTACACCGCTAAACAATCATCATAAAGCATACGGACTTCCCCGCCTACAACGCAGAACCGCTAGTATTACTTGTATTACCAGTGGCTCCTTCAAGTATGCTTCTCGTATGCTTGACATAAGTAGGACAAACAACATACTCCTAATTCTTTAACTAAAGCGTAACACAAGTATAGAGTTAGAGTAACTTTGACAATCAACATGACGGGAGCAAAATTGAAACTCTTTCCTATAACTTGCTACTTTATGTACAATGTTTGATCTGACTATAGAAGTGTACTCATTATTTCTGTGTTCAAAATGAAAAGCGTACGAATGTACAAAATCAAATTGACTTTCAGGCATGCGGTATTGCCCTCTAGGTATACAATTAACCCTCACCAAAGTCGACACAATTCATTTCTTCCTTGGACAAAATATTTTGTAGTACAGAGTATCTTTTATAATACACATCTTCTTTTAAAGCTTTAGAATTGAACTATTCGCTTCCACAAAGACAAGAGTACGATCTACGGAACCAAAGTTTCTTATGTGTTTCAAACTAAGTAATATATAATATTATCAACGTTCTAATTACATTTTGAAATCGAATGGCTATTGCAATTAAAATATATTGCAAATCATAAGAAAAATAATATACACGCCTGTATGGTGTAACCTAAAAAAACACAGTGAGTTTTTATAAATATACAAATATTAAGCCAATCTGTAATCCTAATTTCAGAAATATGTGATTAACTTATTTTTTATTTTTGCAAACCATAACTCTTGTGCTTGCGTTATTAAAGTGTCGAAATAATTTAATTTGCAAGGCGTTTCGAGTGAATGGTACCGTGTCCAGTAGTGTGACTCAAAATTTAGTAATAGGTTTAATATTATAATTTTAAGTCTACACCATTCACTTTTGTAAATTAATGTCAAAAATAAATTTTTTAAATACATTTTCAATTGTTAAGTGGAAAAATTAAATATTTATTTATGAGATTATATGTTTATCAGGTTTTAAGGTAAGTTTAAGCATATATATATTTTTTAGCAAATATCTGCCATAGCTAAATCTACTGGCTCCAAAGTGGAATTGGAATTGCCTGTGTATTCTCCTGTATTTCATTCAGAAATATATAGGGAAACCATTTTTTCTCGAGGACATAAAATCTATTAAGTATGAATGGAACCCTCATTACAAAGGTCCTTACCTTTTTCAACATATGCAAACATTTAAGGAAATAAAGAATTTCTGTTCACAAAATAACTGTTTACAAAATAATAACAGTAATGTTATTCAGGACGTTTACATATGACCTGGTATATATTTGACGAATCAAAGATATCTCAAAAACTCTGAAATTAAAAATCATCTCCGTAGTTTTCTGATGAACTTTATGTAAAATTTAGTTACTATTTTTTTCGTAATTTTTCTCTATTAGATTTAAACCGTTTCGCATATAGATCGTGGGGTGGAATTAAATAAATTTTGGTGACATTTTTCACAATACCTTAGAAATAGAGTAGCCAGTTGTTCACGCCCACTGAGTTAATGTCGAATTATGAGAAGGACTGAGGGATTAAGGGTATTTATTATATGAAGATAACTTTCACGTTACCTATGGAGATAACTTTCACTTTTCACGATATAAGGGTAATTTTTTAGAAACATTTGAAGACCGACTTATATTGAAGAAAAAATATTAAAAATAAACTGGGCATAAAGATTGTAAACTACTCAAAAGGAGCATAACGGTAACTACTCACAAGGAGCTTAACGGTAAAAACTAACTAAGCATACTCTAGTGAAGATTCAATTAAAACCAGATTATGTAATATCAAACAATATTTTTAAAAAATGGACCCGTCTGATAAACTAATAAATATTAAATTGTTCTGAGAAAACATTGGCTGATAAACATTTTTTGCACCACGGTAGTAAATACGGAAACATAAGAAAAACATAATCCACCAAATATTTAGTGAACAAGCTAAAGAGTTGCACCGAAATTTAGAGATGATATAATTAATCCGTTGGTGTGCAAACCCAGCTTAACCAATCGCACGTTACATTTTCTACGTTATCTAAAACGAAACTAAATGAGAAAAGCTGCTGGATCATTTAGAAGGAGCCAATGAAACGGCTCACACTGCTGTTAAGTTTTCATGTTAACTAAATTGCAAAAATGTACCCGTAAAAATTAAATAACTTACAATTGATATAAATACCACCTACACCAACGTTAGAGGGAGCGAAATAAATAGAAGTGTTAAGACAAAATATAGGATGGCTTAGAGTGTAAATAGCATGAAAAAGGGTGTGGTTAAAATATACCTCTAATATTAATAAAATATATTCAGTTTATCTGATATTTTCGAAAAAAATTATCTGATCTTTTTCAGAGGAATAATACCGAATGAGCACGAGCATTTAGGTGCAATATAAAGGAAACGAACATAAATTTTCAAATGTATCCACAATTTTAAAAAGGCTACAAATTGCATATTTTGAAAAAATGGATACAAAAATATTAAACACAAAAAAAATGTAACACGTAAACGCCTAACCGAAGATACTTTTAACATTTTTATATTTCATTCATTTGATAGAATATAACAAATGTTTATAAAGAAGGGTTATGTAAAAAAGTAAAACAAAATTAGCAAATACGCCCCCTAGTTTAATTTTTGAGAAAACGGAAAATAATTTATTTCTTTCAAAACCATGTTAAGTTTAAAAAACAATTAAATTTTCTAACACCATCTGTAATAAAGCCAAAGAAAACATAATTTCAAAGGCATTAAATTTATATGACTTTAACTATGTTTAACCTCTAATTAATAGATGTTACAGATAAAAAAATTGGTATCATATTCTGTTCGGCAAATAATTTTGTGTAGGTGCATAATTTTTTTGTAAGCTTACACGTACACAAAATATTATCTTGACATTCTATCCACACGCATTAACGGCTTTTTCCAAGAAATTACGCCCCATTGCATTTCGGTACAAAAAAAAATTTGACGTACAAATTTTCTAATGAATCTGAGACGTTTAAATACCACATCTTTCTACTCTGGTATCGAGAGTATCACATCCTCTTTATCTAATTCAATCACTTAAATTTATAAATATAATTAATATGCAACTTATTAATATATCGTTAATATTGCACAGACTTTTTTCGAAAATATTTTAGTACCTTGCAGCTCAATTCATTCTAGAATAATCTGAATAAGAATATTCTCGAAAAAGAAGGACGCTATTTGTAGGCTATAGAGGAATAAATTGTAGTTGAAATGAAACGTAAAACACGTCGTTTTTTTAATTGAGTGCACAAAATATTACAAATAACTCTTTTAATACATCTAATACCGCTAACGTACGCACACAAGCCCACACAAGCTCTCACTAGCCACTACATATACTCTACATATACTACCACTAATATTATACCCCTACCTATACTCTATTACTCAATGTACTGAACAGCTGATATTTTTATTTCGCTAATACCCGCGCGATTAGGCAAATAAAATTAAATTCCATATTAGGTACGTACCTAAATATGGAAGTTAATTAATTTGTTAAATTACATGAAACATGACTATCAAAGACATAATACATTATTTACTAATACACTCACTCATATTGTAGTGTGCAGAAATCGCTTATCACATGACTTTAAATAGTTTCTAAAATATTGCAGAGAAAAAATATTTCAATTAAATTGTATTCACTTAACATATAATGAAAAATTACTTCACTTTATTGTTAAATATTAACCGTCTTATTGGAAACACAATAGCACTCTCCGATTAGTTTCTCCGATTAATCTTCGAAAATTAACTCGTTAAGTCATTGACTCGATAATCACTTTACAAATTATTTCAGCATTTCTATTAATCGTATTAAAATTTTATTAATTTTTTTGCATAAATGTTTTTCATGGGCGATCGATAGATAAAATAAAATTAAAGTCTGAACTATGAAATGAGTAAATATATTCATCTCCAATTAAGTTCTCGCCTATACGTAGTAAACTATAATATCGATAAAACAATAATTGAAATTCGTTTAAATAGTATAGGAGATGAAGTTACTAAATTTCTACATTATAGTTCGGTAGCTTACTTTACTAATTAAAAGGTCTTCGTACGTCAATTATGAGATCACACACACATGTCTTTTCAGCAATGCTCCGGCTTTGTATATATATATATATATATATATATATATATATATATATATATATATATATATATATGTTTATATATATATATATATATATGTTTATATATATATATATATATATATATACATATATCTACTTATTTTGTCAGACATTCATGTACAAAATATAAAAATAGTAATAAAAAACAAAAGTTTTTAACATATGATTTTCATACGAAAAAATGTATGAGATGAGAATAAATATACGATCAAAGAAAACCCAGTGAGACTGGAATTTGCTGCTAGTCCCATATACAATGAGTTATGTACAACTACAGAAACCGTGGTAAATGTATGGTTCTAATTAACCGTTAAAGGCTGTGGAAGGTTCCGCGCACTTCTTTTTTATTAGGCCGTTTGATACACGCTGATAAAATATGTATTAATATTTGCTATAGAATGACATGGAATAACTAATGAATTAAAATGAGTGCTCATCGATTATTTCGTCGACTATTTCATTGCTTCGTTGTGCTACTTGTACTTCTAGTCAGTGTTGTACTTCTAGTCATATATTAAACGCGTCAACATGAACAAGAAAATGAAAATTATTGAAAATTCAATTGCAACCATACTCACTGCGCAATCAATTTTAGGAATTAATAGAAACTCTATTAAAAATAATGCAAAATTAATGAAAGCAAAACTCAAAAAGATCTATAAATTGGCGCTTCTTTTTTCCACGTTTATTTTCTATTTCTGGAACGCGTCTAGAATTATGGTTTTAGCGTATGCCAGTGAAATTCGGTCGGCTCTTTTCTTTTTAAATTTCATAATCGTATTCTTCTTACTTACATTCGATACCGTTTGGCTTAAGGATATATTCTCTGAGTGGCTTATTATTTTCAATGAACTTTCGGTTTATTACAGTGACAACTTTAAAAGTCGGTGCATTGGTAAATTTAAATTAATCATAAGGATTGGAACCTTCTCTCTCATTTTTATTGTAATTTTAACAACTTTAGTGCATTATATTTTTTATGTAATCTAAATGTGGATATTATATTTTTGTTTGCTCGTTTGTCTACAACGGCTAACAGTCTTGAAATGGTATTGATGTGCATACTGAGGAAAATTCTCATAGACATGTTAAAAACATTAAACGCATATTTAAAACGAACCAGACAACAATTATTACTGAATAATATACCCGGGATCGATATACTACTCGACAATTCATTTAATGAAAATATTTATTTTGATCTCACAAATGATCCAAAATATTTAACTGTTCTACCCAATGTAATTATAATCCTTTTAAGACTATGTAGGAATTTGGACAAAATGTTTAACTTTCAGGTGAAGTATGATCAATTTAAAATTTCATGTATATTTCTCTATACTCAGATTAATTTTAAATATCGCACCTATATGTTTCAGATGATGCAATATGTGGCTACTATATTTTGTCTTTCCATATGCGGAATTCAAAGCGCCATAAATTTATCTAAACAAGGGTTAAGTGCCATCTATATATATATATAATCAATTTATATCGGATTGTGTGTGCAGTGGAAATTATAACTAACTTTACACAACTAAGAAGTGATCTAAAAAATATATTATTATTTCTTAATATGTTAAATTTACCATTAAGTCCTAGCTTAACTTTTAAGACTGAAATAAGTAATCATCCCAGTTTCATATGTGAAAACTTATTACCAATTTAGTGCAAGTTCCTATGTTGAGAAATAATTTTTAAACAAAAATGAAATTGTAAGATAATGTTTTTAAACTTACTTTACTTTAACTTGACAGTACCTTACTTTAACTTGACCTTTCGTTCCCACTTTAGGGATGGCAAATAAAATGATATGTTAAGTGAAAGCTTTGTGTATACTTTTAAATTTGATTGCAGTCTTAACCATATTTTTAGAGCTCACCCTCTTCCGTACGTGTGATTAATTAATGTTATGCGATTAATCGACTAATTAATTCATAATTATTTGGTGAAATGATGTTATAGGGGCGCAAATGACTAAACACGGTTTACTTCAAATGTAAACTATTTTATTAAAACCGGGGGCTATTTTTGTATTTTAATGGGCACTTTGAATTTTTAATTCTTACTTCCTATTCCAGACAATTTATCAGGATTGGATGGCTGGTATTACAGAGGACATTATAATTTGCCTGATTATTTTTGGTGTAGTCTGCAGAATTTGCGAAAATTTGGTCCTCGAGTTTCAGGAATTGGAAATAAACATCGTCATGCTGAAACTTGTACCTGATGTCAGTGAGTATGAATATTTTGTACGAATTGTTTATATTCTACTAATAAATATACATGATTGGTCTACTAATAAATAATAAATGATGAAACAGATCGCCATGGTCTTTGCACATTGATTCATTCCGGAAATTCTTATTTCTGCGGAAAAAATCGTAGTTGAAACTGTAAAAAAACATTAACGCAATTAGGAAGCAACGTGACGTTGGATAACCATAATTTATTGAAACGCAGCACACACGCAATATAGAAGCGCAATAGGATGACTATCTCTTTGATCCCAAGTTTAGAAGGAAATATTTCTTTATTCATTCTAATTGGTATTATAAAGTTAGAAAAATGCCATTTAAATATTTATTTTTTTTAACAATTCTAAATGGAGCTACACGTTTTAGTTCCACCCAATAACGTTTAGACTACAACCAGGCGAACGAAGTCGCGGGTGGAAGCCAGTTAGCACATAAAATAAAAAAACTTATTTAAAAGTTAGATATGTAATTTATCTGCGTGAGCTATGTAATAACTACTCGATGAACAATCATTAATTCATCGACGTAAAGGACTATTCGTTCTTTATGTCGATTTCGCCCTCAAATCACGTTGATCTCTTGCTCCGTTGCAACGTGCTACGTTACTCCATTCGCATATGTTTTTGGTTTCCAATTAATATTTTCATCATCGTTTGTATCATTTCCTTGCACGAAAACTCTCTCTGTGCCGAAATCACGTCGATAACTCCCTCTTTTATAAAGTAAAAGAAAGGCAAACAACCTTATTTTTAATTTACAATATTAGTTAATATGAGATATGAAATTTCTTAGATATTGCTTGCAAATGCTTAGAAACTTATATAATTTTGCAACTAACCATTTTTGTTCAAAAATAGCAGCGAACCGTTGTTCCCTTGCAATGTGAAAGAGGGACAAAAAACACTTTTACATTTAAAATATAAGTTATGACATGAACATCACTTTAGTAGTATTAAAATATATTCATAGCCTTGCACTCAGAAAATTAATTCAAAAATAATTTACTTTCTTATTTGCGAGCGTATTCGCGAACGATACTAACAGTGTTGTATTTAATGTGTAGTGAATAAGCACTTATTAATATCTTAATTATTGACTTGTTGTTTTTTTTTATAAAGTACTCAGTTTCATACGCTCTTAATAAATTTTTGGTGTATCAGATTGTCAGCATATTCAACATAACACCGGAATGTTTATTGCGCATGCTATCTACGAGTGAGGTTCACTGTTTGTTTTGTTTGTTTATTATTGTTTGTTATTATTGTGAAATGTCTTAATAAATTATTTTTAGATTTTAAGGTCCGGGTCTAAACGATGCAATAGATTCACTTGAGGAAATCGTTCAACAGAGCGACATGGGCACCTTCATCGTGTGGGATCTCTTCGACATTAGAATGTCATTGCTACCGACATTCGTTAGTTTGCTTATATCTTATATAATCGTTGTATCTCAACTTTCTGGATTGCGATTGAATATGTTTACACTGATGTATGCACATTTATATTTTGAAGTTTCTACGATAAATTTTCAATAAATAAAAATTATTTAATATGCATTCGCAATATGTGTCCACAGATTACCCTCTGTGAATATAAGTTACAAGATGATATAGTGTAAAGAGGAAAATGTCTGTTTTTAGCCACGTTACATGATTTGTTTATTATTTCTATGTAGGAAAAGTCGCATGAATATCCCTTTGCTTGCTGATTCAAAAGCAAGCTAGTTTATTCCAAGCCTCGTTGTTTTCTCCATATGTTTAATGATATCGATTTCATCACTGTCACTAGATACTCGTAGTTGGCACTCCTTTTCCATCACTTCTGAATCGTAACCAGCCTCGAGATGTTTCTGTAATCCATCTGATCACAGCTTTTCTCGTCGGTATCTTTGAAATAAAAGCAATAAGGCATTATTTTATTGCATGAAAGGAGAATAAAAATATATAAAATCATAACATTTTAAAAATATTTAACGAAATGTTTGCGCTTCAAATTTTCAAATTAATCTTCTCAGGCGTAAGTGCAGGCAAAGGCTTAAGTACGTACTGAATGAAGTGGAAACGCAGTGATTTGCTTTACAATTTAAACCACTTATCATGTGGGTGTAAAATAAAAACTTTTAAAAATTTTAATTGTTTTTTTAAACTTATTTTATGAAATGTGTTCTGAGAAATGCTTTATAAATGTAGACGTACGCACTTAGTATTATCTTTTGTGTTGTATTTTCTGTATTGTAATTAGTTAAAAAGTCCTTGAGTAGTTTTGATAAGTGTTTTCTGTTCATTGTTTTGAATCGTGTTATTAAATAAAATTTTGACTTAAACAGAAAAGATAATTACTATTGTTTTTTTTCAAATATTTTCTAATTGTTTAACACTGCAACTGGCTGTTGCGGAAAAGATATTGTTTCTTTAAAAAAAAATAAATTATGCGTTGATTTTGCATACCGATTGTTTCTTACTTATATTGATTAAATATGAACGAAAACAAAATAACTTATTTAATAAAATAACTTATAAATATAATCGTAAAAAAAATTATAAATTAACAAAGATGTTCGAAGCATATTTCTGCCTAGTAAAAGTATATAAATTATAATATGACATGAGGCTAGAAACTATTCGAGGGAAACTATACATCATTAGTATGCATAAATTAAAGTGAACCCATCACAAATATTTTCCATTATGTGTAATGGCATTTGACTAAATTGTTATATTTAGTAAAATATGAATAATTCTAGGTATTTGACATTAAACGATTTCAATCTTTTTATAGTATATGAGTATGTCTTATCTTTGAAATTATTTCTTGTAAGAAAAAAAATCAACACATTTCCAAAATTATTTTAGTTACAAATTTATTTGACGATAATTCATGTCTATTTAAATAATTAAACATACAATTAAACTGCTCACACATCAGCTTATTGAAAAGTACCGCGCCTTTCTGGCATAGACACGCTATCTATGCCAAAAAGGCTGTTTGGTGTTTGGTGTTTCATAAGCTGATATAATATTCTCAAAAACTAGAAATTTAAGCACGCAGTAATTTGCAGGCAATTTCTAGAAAAAATTCTAGACAGCAGTGTGTGCCACGTGATATATAGACGAAACTTTTCGAGTCTCTTTAGGTATAACTCTTCGGACGGACGGGTATAACTCTTCTGACTCAAAACCTATTCGGTGTATCAGATCAAAAGTTTGCGTACATAAGGACATAAAATAATTCATATTAAATTATAAATACCATTATCAAATTGTTTATAGTCATTGAGATTTAGATTTCATAACATCACAGATTCGGCATCGATATTATAATCAACTTAAATATTGCTCAATTTCCTGTAGACTCAGAAAGTTGAATTTGACTTGTAGCGTTTTATATATACATAACATAAAAACTGAGAAATAATTATATTATTCGACAAACTTAGCAGACAATCAAATAACATTTTGCACGATTATATTTTGATAAAAACCCTATTAAAATGTTGAGATTTGGGTTTCAAAATGTATTCCATTTAACATATTGCACAAATTGTAAGTAATAAATGCAGATCTTTTATATGCTGCACATCTAGAAAATTTTCACCATTTCTTGCGAATAAACACATTTCGTTACACTGGTAATTAAATCATGCTGCTAGCGATTTCTAAACTTTCTCAATAGAATTGCTTTTATTTTATATCACGATAATATTTATATTTTGCTTAGCATTTCGAATTTTGGCAATTATTTGCATATACAACATTTTACATTTTCGCATCACATTTTGATAATAACTAGAATAACCATTTGTGAAATCTCCGCAAAAAGTCATGAAACACTATCAAAAGTATAAACAGAAAAACGGCCCAATTTACATTCAGATTATCGTATTCGTCGAAAAAAGAATTGAAATAAAAAAAATGTAAATTTGTTAGTAGTTTCTTTATGTTGTATAAGTTTAAAAGGCGTGCACGAGCATATTTAAATACTTAACTTTTATATTTTAACTTGGCCTTTTTTTACTTTTATATTTTAATTTTTCTTCCCGCACTTTATTTTAGTTAATTATAAAAATTTAGCTACGCTAAATATAAAATATTATAAGTAAACATTCATGAGCTCTTTTTCTAAATTTAAACTGTTTTCTAACACAAACCAAAATCGGGTGATTATCATTATTGAGTCAATTTTATTATTTGAACATTCCTCATATCCAGACCAAAAACGGATTTCTCTAAAGGTTTGGAGACATATGAATGTAAGCTTTTATTGTAAATACATTTATAAATATGAATGTATACTCATTATGTAAATTGTAAGAGTATTGGTGAATTGAATGTAATATTACATCGTCTGTAAAGAAACAATCGATTAGTAAGTCGCACTAATTACCTAATTACATTGTAGATGGACGAAATTGCGATGAATCGAGTGGATAATTCCTTTTCAAGTAACAAATCTCGTGAAAGTGTAACTTCTGTAAATAATTATAGCAATAATTAACGGAAATATAATTTAAATGCCATTTTTTATTGGAATATCAAAAAATCATTGCAAATATTTTAAATATATTAATCAGAGTTAAACTTTTACAATAGTCATAGTAATTCGTAGAAATACTAAGCAATGCTTTCGAAACAAGAAGAAAGGCAGCGTTAAAAGTGAGGGAGCAAAAATCAGGTAATAGAACCATTTAATTTAATATAACTTAATTTAATGTCACATTATTTTTTTCTTTCAACAATAATAGAATAATTTTACATTTTATAAGAATGAAGAAACCATGTGAATTAATGTATTTCAGCTGTAGTCCTAAACGTGTATAACCCGGAAATTCAACGCCCGCCTGGAAATTTCAACCCAAGCCAGTTTGAATAATTTTGTAAGTTGGGCGTGGGATTTTCTAAAAATAAATTAATAATGCAAATATGGTGATAGTTTGGAATATGCTGATAATTCAGAAATTTTAAGGGCAGATTTTTTTACTAATGCTTTTAATTTTATGAAATACTTTAAATGTGAGGTAAAAGCTAAAGCTAACCAGAGGTAAAGCTCTAAATTTTTCGAATGTTATAAATTAAATAAGCCAGAAAGTGTATCATTAATTAAAAAATGTTCAATTGTGGTTCAATTAAAAATGTTGTTATTTCAGATAAAACATGTTCGATATTTTTCAAAGAAGCTTCTCGGGGAGAGTTTATTAATATGTCCGATGATATTATAAATGTATTTAATAAACCCTCGTTTGTAGGTTTTTCGTGTATTGAACCGACAAAAACGTCTACAATATTTTCTTCTGGCTTTTTGTGCTTCTTCCCACAACTGCTAATAGGCGCAATGCGATAGCGAATTGCATCAGTGGCATCACTTAAAATGTCATGCACACTTTTTGGCATCCAATACAATAGTCCACAAACACAAAAACTTTTATTTCTCTGATGTACGCTTTAAGTGCTGTATAATCTAAGCCATACTTGAAAGAAATACAGCGCAGGATTATGTAAAAACATTTCGGAAGATGTTATCTAAACCAGTAATGCCCACAAATTTGTATGGTCTTTAACCAAATTTCCTGCAGTAATGCAATCATTTACTTTTTTATGTAATATATTTAAGTGGTGACGTGTGCTAAAGTGATTATCATTCTTAAAATTACATTAAAGTTAGTTTAAATATTTAGAAAAATGGGGAAATGAAATAAATTGCGATATATATATATATATATATATATATATATATATATATATATATATATATATATATATTGTACTTATTTAAACGTTATGCTTAAAAAGTAAGGGAAGTTCAAAAGGACAAACCAATCAAATTTTAGGTAACTGACAGATAAATAACTGAGTTTATTAATTGAATCATTGTACTGAAATTAAACTATGACATAAGTATTGCAAAAACTTAGGTAACTAATTATATATTAAAACATATTTCATCACTTTTGTTTTGAAGTACAGCAAAAAACATCGAATGTTTCAGGTAAATACTATCGCATTATTGGTTTTTATATCGAGATCGAAAGTAAATTTGAACGCTGAATAATTTTGTAAGAAATTCGTGACGTTGTATAAATAAGTTACAATGCACTATTTACAAATATGACTATTAATTGAGAGCGCGGACAATATTTAATTAGCGCTAAAATTTCTTGAATTTCAAATATTGAGTTAGAAATATCTCTCGCAGTTAAGTATTTTTTACACTAACTCATTGATCCTTTTTATACTGAATTTCCATAAATTTTTTTTTATTATTATTGCAATCTGTCATTTGAGACATTCAGCAATTGGTGCGTGTGTTAGCATGTCTTGTACTGAGTTCGTCCTTTTGAACTCATTTCATTTTGCCCCTATGTAAGGTCTTGGGGAAGTTTTTTCTTAAGCCTTCTGGATGCCGTTATTGGGTTCATCAGGTTTATAGCCAGTGGATTGGGATGATTAGCGATTCGGTTTCTGTATGTCTTTATCATCTCTGAGATTTCTTCTTGGACCAATTTTATGCCAAGTTCCAAATGGAGTCTGTTGTTTGTGACATACCAGGGTGCACCAGCTATCATTCTAAGCGTTTTTGATTGAAACCTTTGTAGTATTTCAATATTTGATTTTGCCGCACAGTTGTAGGCCATAAGTCCATATAGGCTTGATCGTGCATTTATAAATTAATAGTTTATTTTCGAGCGACAATTGAGAGTTTTTGTTAAGGAGCCAGTACATGTTTCGCACTTTTTGCCCCGCTGCACATCGTTTGGTCAGGATTTGTTTGGACCATGTCAGACGTCTGTCGAGATACACGCCAAGGTATTTCGCGTAATCGGCTTGCGGTAACTGTACTCCATTTAGGTTTATTGCCGGACACGTATCTCGTTTGGTAGTAAAAGTAACTTGTATTGATTTGATTTCGTTAACTTTGATTCGCCAATCTTGCAGCCACTGTGATATTTGGTCAAGGCTTGTTT
Source organism: Druceiella hillmani (assembly GCA_039881145.1). Lineage (NCBI taxonomy): Eukaryota > Metazoa > Arthropoda > Insecta > Lepidoptera > Hepialidae > Druceiella > Druceiella hillmani. Next base: position 10,551,582 of record JAYKKI010000072.1, on the reverse strand, counting down.
GGAGTTTTTGTGAGGCTATGTCTGGTCGGTGGTCTGCTGCGAGAATTGCTGTGTCATCAGCAAAAGTGCCCGTAACAACACCTTCTGTGACTGGGAGGTCAGCTATGTAGAGCAGGTACAGTATTGGGCCCATAACTCTTCCCTGGGGAACTCCTGCTTGGATCGGATAGAGAGACGTAGTTTCAGTTCCCTGTTTAACGTAGAAGTGTCTGTTGTGTAGATATGATCTGATGAAGTTGTAGTAATTTATGGGTAGGTTCTTTTTAATTTTAAACAGCAGTCCCTCGTGCCATACCCTATCAAATGCCTGGGATATGTCCAAGAAAGATGCAGAACTAAATTGGTTTGACTCAAAGGCATTATGGATATTTTTGACCAATCGATGGACCTGCTCAATGGTTCCATGTCTCTGACGAAAGCCGAACTGGTGATCAGGCAGTAGATTATTATCATAGATATGTGGCATTAATCTTCGGAGAAATAAAATTTCCATAACCTTCGAAGTAATTGGTAGCAAGCTAATAGGTCTGTAAGATTTCACATCAACAGCATTTTTGCCAGGCTTGAGGACCATTATTATTTGGGCCACTTTCCACTGGGGAGGAATCGAACACGTACGTACGATTGCATTGTACAGGATTGTGAGGAATGAAATTCCTTCCTCTGGGAGCTCTCTTAGAATTTTGGCAGTTATTAGGTCATAGCCAGGTGCCTTGTTGATATCAAGTGTATAAATAACAGCTTTTATTTCTCTCTTAGTGAAATTCGAAATAGGGGGAACGAGTTGGTGGCATTGATAAAAAATTGAAAAGTTGACACTTCTTGCGTTTTGGGGGAATTTATTTCGGGGTTTGGTGCAAAGACGCGTTTTAAGTGTTCAGCGAATGTAACTGCTTTTTCCGCTTCACTGGCTGCCCATTCATTGTTCTCTTTGCGTAGAGGAGGTTGGTTTAAGACTGGACGTTTCATATTTTTTGTGACTTTCCACAGTGAGTAATCAGTAGCCGATGTCACATCTAGACTTTTTAAGAAGGATTGTATGCCTTCGTTCTTGTTATCGCTAAGTGCTGATTTTAGCTTAGATTGCAAGTAGTTTAGATGTTTTTTATCTGATGCATGTCGAGACTGTTGCCATTTTTTTCTAGCACTACGTTTTTCAGTCAGGAGTTCACGAATAGACAGAGGACATTCGAGTTTACGGTTTGTGTCTGTAAGTGTTGGGGTAGCAGCCCAGGCAAACTTTGTACACAATAGTTGAGGTGTTAAACAGCTTTCATTATGTTCTCTTCGGTTTTCATAGGTAGTGACTCGTCCAGGCATTGAGCCATTAATTGCCTAAAGAGATCCCAGTCAGTTTTGCGTGTGTGCAGCTTACATGGTTTTGGAGCTAATGTGATGGACCTTTTGAGTGTCATTATACAAGTGAATGATCAGAAGACAAATCTAGGCTAGTTCTACTTGTGATAAAGCTGCTAGGGAATCCTTTGGTTATGAAGAAATCTATCACATCTGGTATTTTTCTTCTATCAGTGGGCCAGTAAGTGGGTTGCCCAGGCGAGACAACACTAAGATTTAGTTTGTCAATTGACATTTTTAGTTGCCGTCCCTTTGCTGTTACTGTACGCGAGCCCCAGTAATGATGTTTCGCATTATAATCTCCACCAGCAACGAATCGGTGGCCCAGTGTGGCGAGAAACCTTACATAATCTGCTTCCTTAAGTTTATGTTTCGGTGGGCTGTAGACAGCCGATATTACAAAAGATCCTACCCAGTCTTCGATTCGCACATTTGTTGCTTGGATCTCTTCAGGACAATATTGTACTGTTTCGTAATGCTTAATATTATTTTTTATAATTATTGCACTCCCCCCATGTGCAGTTAAATCAGAGTGCATTGTGTGATAAGTCTTATAGTTTTGTATTTGGAAATAACTCTTTTTTGTAAAGTGGGTTTCAGAGACTAGCAAGATATCAATATTATGTGTCTGCAAATACGATTGAACCTCAAGGGTGTGTTGTGGCAGCCCATTGGCATTCCATAGAGCTATTTTTAAGCAATCTATTTTGAGACATTCGTCGTGAGTGCTATTATTAGGTTTGTCAATGTAGTCAATTGCTGCATCACTTGTTTCAATAAGTCCATTATTTCATGCATATCATTTGTACGTATGTCGTTTTTTTGTGGAAGTTGATGTCCTTTGGTTAATACGTCTCTATATGTTTGTCGTATGGTATTCTGAGAGTTCTCTTTATGAGCCGTTAGTGTTTCTTGTTCATGACTTTCTGTTTTATCAAACTGATTTTTATTCCTGGATCTACGATCTGGTGCTTTTGGAAATTTCAGATTTTGAAGCTCACGATAGACTCCACAGCCTTTGTAATTTGCAGGATGGTTACCATTGCAGAGTATACACTTGACTTGGTCGGACCTAGTTTTCCTTGGGCAGTCAATGGAGAGGTGGTCACCAGCGCATTTGATACACTTAGGTTGTCGGCGACAATAAGCTTTGGTATGTCCATATTGTTGACATTTCGCACACTGTGGGATTTCCCGTTTTGATCGTGGAGGTTCAAAGGATACCATACACTGCATTAGGCTTTTAACTTCACATATCCGCTTGTTGTTGTCATTCGGTAATAATTCAATAATGAACATGGGCAATGGCTTCTTTGTGGTTCTTTGTTTGATATTCCAAACGTTTATGCAGCTGTAGTCCATATCATTTAATGCTTCTTTGATGTCATCAGGGTTAGTAGATGGATGCATATTTTTAAGCACAGCTTTGAACGCTCGATCCTGTTTAGGCTTATAAGTAAAAAACTCAGTCTGTTTTTGTTCCAATTGTTTGACGATAATTCTGTATGTATCGGCAGATTTGGTCTGGATTTTGACCAAATCTGCCGATACATACTGCCGATCATTGTGGAGGACCTTCAAAGCGTACATATTTGGAGCATGTTCATTAAGCATGTTAAGTAGAGGTCGGACATTACCCACTTTATCAACAAATATTGGAGGTGGTTTTGTTGTCTTTTCTACAGTAGTGGAGTTGTCTACTTGGGTTTCTTCTTCTGCTAGTTGAGTAAAACTATTTGTTGTTGGTATCGGTTGAGTTTGAGAAAGCCAGTATGTATCCAGTTTTGTTTGTTTTTGTGTTCCAACATTTTCCGGGCTTGAGTGAGGTCTTTTCTTACCGGTGACTTCCTTCCAGTCATCTTCCTTATTTGTACTTGGTTCTTGGTCAGTACTTTGTTTTGGGTAGGTTGTGGTTGGATAGTTACCCGGAGAATTTGTTCTAGGTCGACTTTCAAATATTACATTATGGCTTATCTGCTGTGGTTGGTTTTTATTAATCCTGGTGCAGTTTTCATTTTTATTATTATTATTTTTATTATTGATTGGATCACTCATTTTTGTTCCCACGAGTATAGGACGATAATACGGTCGCTACCTAGGGTGACGCCTATTCCCGGTAGAGGACTACATAGATCGACGAGTCGCCTGTTTCGTCGAGTTTGGTCGTTAGTGACTGATCTGTCCTTTCAGCCAAAGAGTCCTGTTGGCACGTACCACACCTTAGGATTTAGGGGTTTTTTATAGAGGTGGCCTTCCTCGCGGTCCAAGTGGCGAAGCTCAGACCCCCGTTCCTGCGAGACATGACCACAGGATTACGGTCTGGGGCAGCTCGTTTGAGCTACACACAGGTTTTTAATTCAGGGTTGTCTCCCCTAGCTGTATACTAGGTTAAAGCGCCTAGGGCTCGCTTTCGCCCATCATACTTTGCTACTGCAGTCCGGCAGTAGATGGAATGTGCGGGGTCCTAAGGACTGTAGCATTGCCCAGGAGGGACGACTCACTGGTATAGTAGTGAGCCTACCCCCAGCCCGCCGCGGCGGTCTGAGGGCAGCGTGGACGTGTATGATGAACTTGTTGGTGACACATAAAACCCAACTCCGCACGCTTGGGTGTATGTTCCGGTTTTTGCTCAGCACTTGATTGTGAGTGTCTTACAGCAAGACAAGCACCACCAAGACCTACACCAACCTCCCCACCCTCCATTAATTTGAAACAGTTAAATGTTCTTAAAATGTTAAAATTTTCAAGTGGTATTATCATTTAATTTGCTATTAAGTGAGACTTAATAACTAATGATACAATTTAAAACCAAAAATGCTTTGGGCGTTAAAGCATTATCTCAATTTAAATTTTTTTTTTCAATCGACTTATTAGTGCTTGAATATTTCTTTACAAAAAAAATATAAGCTGGTGTTTTACTGAATTGAGCTGAAATTGTGTCTCATTCAAAATTTTATTGGTGACAAAATAAATGTCGATTACTTCTTTCTGCAATGAACAATTGTTTTCATAATGTCTTTATTCTTGCGTCATTTAAGTCGAAACAAACGTTTTAAACAATTTTAAAAATAATTTAAATGATTAAATTTCTGTTTTGGGTTTTCTTCTTGCAAACATTCGTACATACATTCTGTCTTCGTATATTCAAATTTATTTACACAATATTGCATAAAAATATTTTTTTTTGAGATTTATAAGTTATAAGTACTTCATTAATTTGATAAAACAGTCAACGTATCGACAGTGTTAATTTCACTGTGAAGATACGGAGTTAGTACAAGTACATTAATAATTTAATAGCGAGAAATACAATTCAATTTGAGTAAAAACATTCATTTAAAAATGTTTTCTCCCTTGTGTTAGCACACATTATGAACTAAAAAATCAATGACCATTTTTATGTTGCAACAAACAATCACAATTGACCATTTTTATGTTGCAACAAACAATCAAAATTGAAATGAGTAGTTTTTCCGCTATATTGATATGTTTAGTACATAAGATCTACTTTTGTAACTTAAAATATATAGAGTGATTTCTCTCCTATTTGAAAACAGCCACAAATTGTAATAAATATTTAAACAGACGCATATTTCGTCAATGTATGCCCGAGTGAAAAAAATTATTGGGCTGTTTAAAATATATGTAGCACCATCTATCGATGCACATAAACACACTATACATTTGTGCAATTACTACACCTCGAGTAGCCAGGCATTTCTCTGTTAGTACAACACTAATGCCATCTAAACGAATTTTTGAAAATATTAAATTTACATATATTCTGATTGGTGCGAACCGGTCCCGATGAAATGAAAACCCAATATTATATAAAGCCAACCCTTATATTTTTGAAAATGTCCCATTTAAGTTGACTCCAAAGTTTTTACGTGATGCGTGTCCAAACAAACACTCTGACAGACAAATAAGTAAGTAGACACAATATTTTTGTTTTACAGTAATTTCATCATGTTTAATGTACAGACAGGTCAATTACACAGTTTACTTCTATATAGAAGTGTTATACGAATGAAAACTATATATACATTTATCAGTTTGTCCTGTATATCTATAGGTTTTCTAATTGAAAAGTGCACTAACAATGCAACTAATATTTTTTTTATATTGAAAATGATTTTTCAACTTTTCCTTCGGAAACGAAGAAAACGACGAAATTATGTTTAAAGTATGGTTAAATTATGTTTATAGTGTGGCTCTCTGTGAGAAGGCACAAGCCCCAGTATTTCCACTCGCGTTTCAGTGTGACACTTGCCGGTGAAGGAACAAATTATCGAAATCATTATTGAAACATTTTAAAAATCTTTAAAATATTTGAAAAACTTGCACTAATATTTGGTTATTATTTTAACAAAGACGACTAATATGGGATTAAAAAAAAAAAACTAAAGATGTTTACGAACAAACCTGCTCAGACTTTCGTGAGGTGTGGCACCATAGCCTTAACGTTACTTGGCTTAGATCAGTCACGGACCCCCAAAATATATTTACTATTTATCCAACAGTAAATTCAAATATCGCATTTGCATTTTGCACGCTCGTTGTAAATATTTACTCGGTAAACAAAGGATTGTGGTTTTAAAAAAGTAATCTAAATAAATAAAGTATGTATTAATTATATTTTAAATTTGACAAGTTTATTTGTAATAGATTAGTCATAAAATCAATTTAAAATTACCCTTTTTGTGGCTGTAAATGGTAATTTTTTAAGTATGCCTATGATAAACAACGTATGAATATCCCTTTATGAACTTAGATTATAAAGGGATGTTCATGTTTATATTGTATTGTATGCCTTTATAGCTAGTTTAAAAAGCTTAAACGACCTGATTTTTAAATTTATTATTGAGCTTGCGCGAGTTTGGACAATATTTTTTGTTCCGTTTTAGAGAGCAGCTACTTTCTGAAGCTCTTCAACATTTTTGAAGTTTGATGCTTACGCCAAAAAAAGATCGTAATATGGCAATTCTATGAAAATTATTAATAAATATAGCTCTATAGTTTTACACAACGATAGAATTATGTAGCTTAAGTTGGACTTTACGTTGATATAATTAAAACTTTGAAAAAAGAATGAAGGCCTCAACGAAGAAGAATGGAAAATATCTAATGTCTCGTCAAGAAAGGTACATACTCGTAATTTTCGTGCTTTTCTTTAATATATGTATTTTGTTTTAGCCTATTAGACTCTTCTATATAAGATAAAAACTCTATTAGACTCTTCTAAATATGTTTTTGATATTAAGAGGCGTCGAAGAAACTAAAGTAACCGATTGAAGTCCAGAAAATGCATACGGGTGAAAAAGCTCTTGTATTCTTTGATACAAAGTTAACTAGAAACATATAAAAAAAATTCGGAAACTAGAAATTTCTTGGAGATTTTAGATATATTCTTCTAAAAGTACTTAAGCAAAAGTAAAAAAGGTTATCTTCTTAACCTCAAAAGTATTACTATTTTCTGTAGATTCAAATGTTTTATTAATCTCATTGAGAAAAAACTTTATTCTTATAGAAATTACCGTAACCGCAACGCTTTTCTGGGGTTTCAAAATTATTTCATTGCTGAAAGATTTTTGGAGATTCGTGAAACTGTATTCGATGATAATGTAACGGATTAAAGTACGGTAACATTGATTTACTAATAGGGTTACGTCAATAATAGCTACACGCAAAAGTTCAGCAGTGAAGAAAACACTGATGAGTGTTTTTGTAAGCATTTTTAGTGTCACAGCTGTGGATGGTTAAAAATCAAGTTATATGGTAAATCTCTATCCTTCGTCTACTCCGCTGTGCCGACCATTAAAGTTTTTATATAGTAAAATAACTCTGGAAATGTCAATGAACGAGTATAAAAACATTAGTCGTCAGTATAAAAACCTCTAAGATATCGAAATATCTTCATTAAAAACTATTAATATCCAATTTCAATTTTTTTACTATGATTGACCGTAAAGTCACTAATTGAAATCACATATTCCTTTTTTGAGTTCATATATTCCTGACACATTTATCGTACCAAACTTGCTGAAATGAATGTTTTGGAGACTTTTAAGGTACCAAACACTCAAAACTTGTCATACAGCCTATCCATTTTACACGGTTGAATGAAATCTCTTGAATATGTTTTTGCATATTGCGTACTGACTAGATGTCAAAAAGTTATCCATTAGGTCTGCCGATAATAAAAATCTAATCAACATGTGAAAAAAATATTTAAAAATGTTATATATAATAAGCGCGTTTCAAATAATATTTAGTACTTGTTGTAGACAAACATAAGCTAGGTTCCGAAACAACAAATGATATCATTACTTCAAGAAATTTGGTTAAAGACCATAAAAAATTACTGGTTTAGATCACATCTTCCGAAATGTTTTTACGTAATCCTCCGCTGCATTTCTTTCAAGTACGGGTTAGATTATATAGCATTTAAAGCGTATATCAGAGAAATAAAATTTCATGTATTTGTGGACCATTGTATTGGATGTCAAAAAGTGTGCATGACATTTTATGTCATGCCACTGATGCAATTCACTATCGCATTGTGCCTATTTTGAGTTGTGTGAAGAAGCACAAAAAGCAAGAAGCAAAGATTGTAGACGTTTTTGTCGGTCCCACACACGAAAAACCTACAAACGAGGGTTTATTAAATACACTTATAATTTCATCGGAAATATTAATTAACTCTTTTCGAGAAGCTTCTCTGAAAAATATAGGACATGTTTATCTGAAATAACATTTTTAATTGAGCCAGAAAGAATTAATTATACACTTTCTGACTTATTTAATTTTTGACATACGAAAAATTTTCAACTTTACCTTTTATATCACATTTAAAATAATTAATAAGAAAATCTGCCCTTAAAATTTCTGAGTTATCGGCATATTCCAATCTCTTGCCATATTTATTTATTAATTTATTTTTAGAAAATCCCATGCCCAACTTATAGATTTACTCAAAGTGGCGAGCGTTGCGCGATTCCGGACGACCAATTTCCGGGCGGGCGTTGAATTTCCGGGCTATACACGTTAGGACTACAGCTGAAATACATTAATTGACATGGTTTCTTTACTGTAATAAAATTTAAAATTATTCTATTATTATAGAAAAAAAATAATGTGATTAAAAACATTAAAAGTTGTTACAATAAATTATACAGTTTTATTATCTGATTTTTACTCCCTCACTTATAACGTGTCCTTCCTTCTTGTCTCGAAAGTATTGCTTAGTATTTTCACGAATTACTATGACTATAATAAAAGTTTAACACTGTGTAATTTGAATATTTGAAATATTTGCAATAATTTCATTAAAAAATGTCATTTAAATTATGAAATGATATTTTTGATGTTTTAAATTCCATTAATTATGATTATACCGATTTACAGAAATTACACTGTCACGAGATTTGTTACTGAAAAAGGAATTATCCACTCGATACATCGCAATTTCGGTCACCTACAATGCAATTAGGTAATTAGTGCATCTTACTAATCGATTGTTTCTTTACAGACGATGTAATATTACATTCAATTTATCAATATTTTTATAACTTACATAATGAATAATACATTCATACTTATAAATGTATTTAAAATAAAAGCATACATTTATATATCTCCAAACATTTAGAGAAATCTGTTTTTTGTCTGGATGTGAGGAATGTTTAAATAATAAAATTTTCTGAAAAATGATAATTATCAGATTTTGGTTTGTATTAGAAAACAGTTTAAATGTAGAAAAATAGCTTATGAATGTTTATTTAAAATACTTTATATTTAGAGTGGCCAAATTTTTATAATTAAGTAAAATAAAGTGCAGGAAGAAAAATTAAAATATAAAAGTAAAAAAAGGCCAAGTTAAAATATAACAGTTAAGTATCTAAATATGCTCATGCACGCCTTTTGAACTTATACAACGTAAGGAAACTACTAACAAATTTACTTTTTTTTAAATTCAATTCTTTTTTGGTCGAATACGATGATCTGAATGTAAATTGGACCCATTTTTCTGTCTACACTTTTAATAGTGTTTTACGACTTTTTGCTGAGATTTCACAAATGATAGTCTATCCTAGTTATTATCAAAATGTGATACCAGAACGTAAAATTGTATGTATGCAAATAGTTGCAAAAATTTGAAATGCTACGCAAAATATAAATATTATCGCGATATGAAATAAAAGCAATTATATTGAGAAAGTTTAGCAGTCGTTGGCAGCATGATTTAAATAGCTAGCAGTTTATTTGCAAGAAATGGTGAACATTTTTCAAACGCACAGCATAACAAAAAGCTGCATATATTATTTACAATTTGTGCAATGTGCTAAATGGAATACATTTTGAAATCCAAATCTCAACATTTTAACGGTTTTCATCAAAAAAATAATCGTGTAAAATGTTTTTTGCTCTTGCTTGTCCTGCTAAATTTGTCAAATAATCTAATTATTCCTCTATTCATTTCTCAGTTTTTCTTTCATTTATATGCAAAACGCTACGACTCAACAGGAAATTGAGCAATGTTTAAATTAATTAAAATTTTGGTACCAAATTTGTCATGTTATAGAATCTAAATCTCAGTGACTATAAGATATGATAATGGTATTTTTAATCAAATATGAATTATTTTATCTCCTTATGTACGCAAACTTTTAATCTAATACACCGAATAGACTTGAGTTAAAAAGGTTATATCAGTAAGAAACCATCGGTATTAGAAATCAACGCATAATTTATATTTTTTTAAAAGGATCAATATCTTTTCCGCAACAACCGGTTACAATGTTAAATAATTACAATTTTGAATATGCAGGTAAGAGTCATGAAATCAGAAAATACTTGAAGAAAAACAGTAATTTTCTTTTTTGTTTAAGTCAAAATTTTACTTAATAACACGATTTAAACCATTGACCGGAAAAGACTTATCAAAACTACTCAAGGACTTATTAACTAATTACAATACAGAAGATACAACACAGAAGTTAATACTAAGTACGTACGTCTATATTTATAAAGTATTTCTCAGAACACATTTCATTAAATAAGTTTAAAAAAACAATTTCAACTTTTAGAAGTTTTTATTTTACATCCACATGATAAGTGGCTTAAATTGTAAAGCAAACCACTGCGTTGCCTCATCATTCAGTACGTATTTAAGCCTTTGCCTGCACTCGCGCCTGAGAAGATTAGTTTGAAATTTTTTGTGAACTTGAAACATAAACATTTTGTTAAATATTTGGCAAATATTATGACTTTATATATTTTAATTTTTATTTCATATTTTGGAAATAATAAATAATATCTTATTGCTCTCTTGAGAGGAAACTAGCTTGCTTTTGAATCTGCAAGCAAAGAGCTATGCATGCAACTTTTCCTACATAGAAATAATAAAAAAATCTGTGAAGTAGTTAAAAACAGAATTTTCCTCTTTACACTTTATCATCTTGTAACGTTTATTCACAGAGGGTAATCTGTGGACACATATTACGGGTGCCTATTAAATAATTTTTATTTATTGTAAATTTATCGTAGAAACTTGAAAATATAAACGCGTATACATTAATGTAAACAAATTCACTCTTGTAATCCAGATAATTGAGATACAACTATTATATACGATATAAGCAAACTAACGAATGTCGGTAGCAAAGACATTCTTATGTCGAAAAGACGGCACACAGTGAAGGTGCCCTTGTCGCTTCTTCCAACGATTTCCTGAAGTGAATCTATTGCATCGTTTAGACCCGGACCTTGAAATGCAAAAATAATGTATTAAGACGTTTCACAATAATAACAAACAAAAGTGAACCTCACTCGTAGGCAGCTGCATGCGCAGTATAAATTTGGGTGTTATGTTAAATACGTTGACAATCTGATATAACAAACATTTATTAATTTTCTGAAACTGAGAAGTTTTTAAAAAAACAATAAGTCAATAATTAAGATATTAATAAGTGCTTATTCACTATATATTAAATACGACACTGTTGGTATCGCTCGCAAATACGCTCGCAAATAAGAAAGTAAATTATTTTTGAACTAATTTTCTGAGTGCAAGGTTGTTCGTGTTTGCATACTACTAAAGTGATGTCCATGTCATAACTTATATTTTAAATGCAAAAGTGTTTATTTGTTCCTCTTTCGCATGCAATATAGCAACGGATCACTGCCATTTTTAAAAAATTAAAATGGGCGGTTAGTTGCAAAATGATATAAGATTCTAAGTATTTCCAAGGAATTTCTAAAAAAAATTCATAAAAAAATTATACAAGCGACGATACCAGAAAATTATGTCTAGAAAAATCTTATTTATTTTGATAATATTTACTTGAAACTAAAAACATATGCGAATGGAATAATGCAGCAACGTTGCAACGGAGCAAGAGATCGACGTGATTTGAAGGCGCGATCGACATAAAGGCGAATAGTCCTTTATGTCGATCGAATAAAGGACTATTCGTCCAATAATTCTTACGTGGCTCAAACAGATAAATTACGTGCCTAACTTTTTAATAACTTTTTTTTATTTTATGTGCGAACTAGCTTATACCCGCGGCTTCGCTCGCCTATTTGTAGTCAAAAAGTTATTGGGTGAAATTAAAACTGAATGGAGATTCAGAATTGTTAGAGAAAAAAAATAATATGAAAACGGCATTTTTGTAACTTTTAATGCCCATTAGAATGTATACAAAAATATTTCTCTCTAAACTTGGGATCAAAGTGATAGTTATTCTATTGCGCTGTTATATTGCGGGTCTGTGGAGGATTTCAATAAAGTATGGTTATCCAGCGTCACCTTGCGACGTTGCTTCCTAATGGTGTTAAGGTATTCTTGCAGTTTCAACTAAGATTTTTTTCCGTATGAATGAGATTTCCCGGAAAGAATCACTGAGCTAAAAACCATGTCGATCTGTTTTATCATATATCAGTTACGTATATGTATTAGTAGAAAATAAACAATTCCTAGAAAAGTTGTATACTCACTGACATCAGGTACAAGTTGCAGCATGACGATGTTTATTTCTAATTCCTGAAACTCGAGGACCAAATTTTCGCAAATTCTGCAGACTACACCGAAAATAATCAGGCAAATTATGATGTCCTCTATAATACCTGCCATCCACTCTTGATAAATTGTCTGCAATACAAATTAAGAATTAAAAATCGAAAGTACCCATTAAAACACAAAAATAGCCCCCGGTTTTTAATAAAATGGTTTACGTTTGAATTAAACCGTGTTTAGATATTTGCGTCCCTAATTTAAATTCGAAAAATGATAACGTCAATTCGCCAAATAATTATGGATTAATTAGTCGATTAATCCCATAACATTAATTAATCACATGTACAGAAGTGTGGGCTCTAAAAGTATGGTTAAGACTGCAATCAAATTTAAAAAGACACAGAAATCTTTCACTTATCATATCATCATATTTGCCATCATTAAAGTAGGCACGAAAGGTCAACTTAAAGTAAGGCACAAACTGTCAAGTTAAAGTAAAGTAAGTTTAGAAATATTAGCTTACAATTTCACTTTTGTTTAAAAATTATTTCTTAAAATAGGAAGTTACACTAAATTGGTAATAAGTTTTAACACAAGAAATTGGGATGATTACTTATTTCAGTCTTAAAAGTTAAGCTAGGACTTAATGGTAAATTTAACATATTAAGAAATAATAATAATTTTTTTAGATTACTTCTTAGTTATGTAAAGTTAGTTATAATTTCCATTGCACAAACAATCCGATGTAAATTGATTTTATATAGATAGAACTTACCCCTTGTTTGGATAAATTTATGGCTCTTTGAATTCCGCAAATCGAAAGACAAAATATAGTAGCCACATATTGCATCATCTGAAATATTTAGGTACGATATTTAAAATTAATCTGGGTAAAGAGAAATATACATGCAATTTTAAATATATCATACTTCACCTGAAAGTTAAACATTTTGTTCAAATTCCTACACAGTCTTAAAAGGATTATAATTACATTGGGTAGAACAGTTAAACATTTTGGATCGCTTGTGAGATCAAAATATATATTTTCGTTAAATGAATTGTCGAATAGTATATCGATCCTGGACATATCATTCACTAGTAATTGCTGTCTAGTTCGTTTTAAATATGCGTTTAACGTTTTTAACATTTCAATGAGAATTTTCCTCAGTATGCACATCAATACTATTTCAAGACTGTTAGCCGTTGTAGATAAACGAGCAAACCAAAATATAAAATCCACATTGAGATGAAATAAAAAAATATAATGCACTAAAGTCGTTAAAATTACAATTAAGATGAGAGAGAAGATTCCAACCCTTGTGATTAATTTAAATTTATCAATGCACCGATTTTTAAAGTTGTCACTGTAATAAACCGAAAGTTCATTGAAAGTAATAAGCCACTCAGAGAAAATATCCTTAAGCCAAATGGTGTCGAATGTAAGTAAGAAGAATACGATTATGAAATTTAAAAAGAAAAGAGCCGACAGAATTTTACTGACATACGCTAAAAACATAATTCTAGACGCGTTCCAGAAATAGAAAATAAACATGGAAAAAAGAAGCGCCAATTTATAGATATTTTTAAGTTTTGCTTTCATGGATTTTCCGTTATATCTATCGGAAGTTCTATTAATTCCTAAAATTGATTGCACGGTGAGTATGGTCCCAATTGAATTTTCAATAATATTAATGTTCTTGTCCATGTTGACGCGTTCAATATATGACTAAAAGTAGACGTGTAATGAGGCAATAAAATAGTAGATGAAATAATCGATGGGCACTCATTTTAACTCATTATTTATTCCATGTCCATTATCTATCAAATATTAATACATATTTTCTGATCGTGTATCAAATGACCTAATTGAAAAGAAGTTATTAATTTACGTGGAACTTTCACAGCCTTGAAATGATTAATTAGAACTATACATTTTCCGCGGTTTCCATGGTTGTATATAACTCGTTGTATATGAAATTAGCAGCAAATTCCCGCTTCTTTGGGTTTTCTTTAATCGTACATTTATTATCATCTCATACATTTTTTTGTATGAAAAGCATGTGCGATGAATGTGCCGCAGATCTTGAAGTTAAAAACCTTTTACAAATAGGCGAAGGCACGCATCGTACTGACCAGATGACGATTTGTATATTCCTTCTTCACCAGAATTCCCCGTGAAGAAAGAATATACAAAACGATCGAGACGTTGGTAAATATTAAAAATAGTGTCAACTCCCAAAATTATTTTTAAACTCTTTGCAAGTACAAGGAATGCCATTACACTACCTTGGACTGAAAATTGTATCATACTACTCAGATATTTCAACTCACCAAAATAATGTAAAGAAACAAACATGATTGTCAAATAGCTATCCAATAACATCATCGAAGCCGAACTTATGACTGCAAAGGACAAAGGAGAAACAGTATTTATCCCCAGAATATTACTAAACTCTATTGAACTGCCTTTCCACTTTAAAATACTACAATAAAATTAGCCGATAGTTTTACAATTAACAAAGTACAAGGACAAACTTCAAAACATTGCAGCATCGACCTCAAAGAATCCTACTTTTCTTACCGTCAACTGTACGTAACTTGCTCTCGAATATCACTATATATATACATATGAGTGCTACATTTCTTTGGCACAGACTCCAAACATCTGTAGGAATAGTAGTATTTTCCAAATTTATTCATGTTCGGAAACGATATTGTACGCAAAATTTCCGATGACTTATCTTATTTTTGTTATTTTATTCTTTCAAATGAGTTTCTTATTTAATGGGAATTCAGATAACTTCGGGCAACTTCACACTAATAGACGACTTCATGAGAGAGAAAAACTTCTCTTTTTCATTACTTTTTTATTTTTTGTACATACATATCTTACATACTTAGTAGACATATATATATATATATATATATATATATATATATACATATATATATATATATATATATATATATATATATATATATATATATATATAAACGGTGTCCGGTAAAAATATCGGACAAAGAAAGACGTTATTCGTTGACTGAAAAATAGTCGATTGTCATCAAAATAAAAATTAAAAGACTACTTTTTTCCAGAAAATTCAGAATAATATTCATAATTATTTGTCATTGTTTTCATACACACCATACTTGCGCACGTCAATGGGCACCGCTCGGGTTAACGACCGCGAAGCCGCCGTACGAGACATTATATATAAAGTAATTAATACGTAGCGAGTATTTCGTTTAATAAATAGTATTTTTAATCCATGACTCTTTCACATTTATAAAGTATTACAAAAAGAAGTCATTTTAGAAAGAAATATTTCACAAAAAATTTTATTAATTTAATGTTGATATAAAATTACTTTACTTATTTGTTGAAAAAGTCTTAAAGGAGATGTTCAAAATGGATTTCGTTTTTTCTACACACAACTGTGCCCTCCTTATAATTGAATTTGTGTTAGCATGTCATAATATTTCCAATTGGAATAACGCACAATAGACATTATAAGTTATAAAAACAATAATTAACAAAAACACACGCTAATATACTAGAAAATCTGAATACGTTGAATGTAAAAACCACATAACTTCTTTTAACAATTATTTTGACGATATATTCAAATCGCGGAATATTATGACGATACGATCAAGGCAGAGCGTTTGACTGATTTCTTGTTCGCTAGCGCACAAGTGATAATAATCTACGCCAAACACCATCCTTTGTCAACTTAGGGGTTGCGTTTATTATTAAAGCGGTCGCAATCTGTCCAAAAAATAATACCTGCATACAAAGCATTCTTTTTAAATTTTTTATGAATGGAGTATTACAAAATTGAATATTAACAGGTAATAACAACATGAAAAAATAAACCTTAATTTCTTTAAAAATAAAATAATTAAGCCTTAATTTCTTTAAAATTATTAAAATGAAATTAATTGACATAATATTTTTAGTTTTACAATTTAGTAAAGAGGTCACAATACTGTTTACTTAACCTTTTTTTTGTGGCCCGCGACATGAAAATGGTTGAGAAAAAATGGTTTACACTGTGAACAGTGTAAACAGTTGTTTTGCAGTTGAATCGCTAAATTTTGCAGCTAGAATTTTTTTTTTCTTCCAAGCTGTTATTTGTTATGCTAATTATAGAATATTCATTGCGTTTATTTTTAATTTAATTAATTATTTTTAAATAATATCACTTTAGTTAGTAAGGTAGAAATAGAACATTAGAATATAATACCAAACACCGGTTTAAGAAAAAAAAAATTCTTTACGAAATTTTTCGGCCTTTGATTTCAAGAAAAAATGTAAAGTTTTTATTTTTAAAAATAATTTTTTAAAAATAAAAACTTTATATTTATAAAAAACTTATTAAAGACTTACCTTTTCTAAATCTTTTCTTTGTAGGATTCCTTCCGAATCTGGTATAATCATTAAAATCGCAAGATAACGCAGTTTTGGAACTTCTGGCTATTTTTTGTTTTGTACTTCGTCTTTCTTTTGAGACAAGGAATCGTTTCTAATTAGTTGGTACAATCGGAAGATAAAAGTTAGCTAATCCAATCTAGTCTACGTGAACAATTACCTAATAGGAATCGTATTATAATACTGGCCTCCTTTTTATCACGCCACGTTTACGCAAAGTCACCTTCTCTACCCAAAGTAGCATTGCTGAAAACACATGTTTGTGGTCTCATAATTGACGTACGAAAACCTTTTAAATAGTAAAATAAACTACCGAACTAAACTGTAGAAATTTAAAACCTTCGTCTGTTACACTATTTAAATGAATTTGAATTATTGTTTTATCGATGTTATAGTTTACTAAGTATAGGCGAGAAGTTAATTGGAGATAAATATTTTAACTCGTTTCATAGTTCAGACTTTAATTTTATTGCATCTATCGACCAACCTATGACGGGATTTTACGCGAATAAAATAGCAAAATTTTGATACGATTAATAGAAACACTCAAATGATTGATAAAGTGATTAACTCGATAATTTTCGAAGATTAATCGAAGAGTGCTGTTGTGTTTATAATAAGACGGTTAATATTACATATTTAAGGCTAGCGTGAGCTTGTGTGCGTGCATTAGCGGTATTAGATGGTATTTAAACATCTCAAATTCGTTAGAAAATTTGTATCTCTAAATTTTTTTAACGTCTGTACTAAAATGCGTAATTTGTTAAAGAAATCATTAACAATCAGAACGTGTGGATAAAATGTCACGATAATTATTGTTTGTTGAACCTACATGTATGTGCAAGCTTACAAAATAATCGTACATCAGCAAAAAAATATTTTCCGAACAAGACATGACACCAATTTTTCTTACTGTGACTTTAATTATTTGTAACGTCTATTTATTAGAAGTTAAACGTAATTAAAGCCATGTAATAATAATAATGCCTTTAAAATTGCTAATTTTGTTTTACTCATACTCCTTGATAAATGATAAAAGTAGTTTCGGTTAGGCGTTTATGTGTTACGTTTTTGACGTGATTTCATCTCGTGCGTGTTGTATTTATTATTTGCATCCATTTTTCCAAATTGTGCAATTAGCTTTCTAGAAATTTTGGTAATATTTTACGGCATTTTTTTCTGAACGAAAAGATCAGATAAACTGAATATATTTTATTAATATTAAAAATATATTTTAACCATTTCCTCTTTAATGCTATTTACACTCTCAGTCATTATATATTTCGTCTTAACGCTTCTATTTATGTCGTTCTCACTAATGTTGGTGTAGATGATATTTTTTTGGAGGGGAAGGGGAAGGGGAAGGGGAAGGGGAAGGGGAAGGGGAAGGGGAAGGGGAAGGGGAAGGGGAAGGGGAAGGGGAAGGGGAAGGGGAAGGGGAAGGGGAAGGGGAAGGGGAAGGGGAAGGGGAAGGGGAAGGGGAAGGGGAAGGGGAAGGGGAAGGGGAAGGGGAAGGGGAAGGGGAAGGGGAAGGGGAAGGGGAAGGGGAAGGGGAAGGGGAAGGGGAAGGGGAAGGGGAAGGGGAAGGGGAAGGGGAAGGGGAAGGGGAAGGGGAAGGGGAAGGGGAAGGGGAAGGGGAAGGGGAAGGGGAAGGGGAAGGGGAAGGGGAAGGGGAAGGGGAAGGGGAAGGGGAAGGGGAAGGGGAAGGGGAAGGGGAAGGGGAAGGGGAAGGGGAAGGGGAAGGGGAAGGGGAAGGGGAAGGGGAAGGGGAAGGGGAAGGGGAAGGGGAAGGGGAAGGGGAAGGGGAAGGGGAAGGGGAAGGGGAAGGGGAAGGGGAAGGGGAAGGGGAAGGGGAAGGGGAAGGGGAAGGGGAAGGGGAAGGGGAAGGGGAAGGGGAAGGGGAAGGGGAAGGGGAAGGGGAAGGGGAAGGGGAAGGGGAAGGGGAAGGGGAAGGGGAAGGGGAAGGGGAAGGGGAAGGGGAAGGGGAAGGGGAAGGGGAAGGGGAAGGGGAAGGGGAAGGGGAAGGGGAAGGGGAAGGGGAAGGGGAAGGGGAAGGGGAAGGGGAAGGGGAAGGGGAAGGGGAAGGGGAAGGGGAAGGGGAAGGGGAAGGGGAAGGGGAAGGGGAAGGGGAAGGGGAAGGGGAAGGGGAAGGGGAAGGGGAAGGGGAAGGGGAAGGGGAAGGGGAAGGGGAAGGGGAAGGGGAAGGGGAAGGGGAAGGGGAAGGGGAAGGGGAAGGGGAAGGGGAAGGGGAAGGGGAAGGGGAAGGGGAATTATAAAACGTTTCTAATTATTTTAGTTTTTATGAAAATTTAAAATTGATATTAAACTTAAAAATTAAAATTTAAAATTTTTGAAGGTTTCACTTTTACCACGTGTGAATTGCACACATGATTTATAATTTTTTGTTTTTATTACTATACTGCTGAGCTCTTCGTGAGTAAAAATTATCATTATTTGTACTTTATCGGTCTATTTTACAATCTTCATGCCCAGTCTGTTTTCAATATTTTTTTCTTCAATAAAGGATTTGTTTTTAAAAAAGTTTAGCTTTATGTATCATAACAAAATGTCTTGTCCAAAGATAGTTAACACCTTTAATCTCTCAGTCCTTCTCATAATTCGACATTAACTTAGTAGGAGTCCTTATCATAATTCGACATTAAATGACCGACCCGGTTTCTGAGATATTGTGAAAAAGGTCGCCATAATTTACCCTAGGGTGAGGACCTTACCCTCTATATGTAAAACTGTTAAAATCTAATAAAATGAAACTTACGTAAAAAACGTAAACGTAAAAGTTTACTAGAAAACTACAGCAATGATTTTAAATTTCATAGTTTGTGAGCAATTTTTTATCTGTGAAATATTTACCAGGTCGTATATTAATGTTGTGAATAACGTTACCTCCATTATTTTTTAAATACTTCTCATAAAAAATATAAAATTTTTGCAATTCACGATTGAAAATATATCTGAAATATTTATTTCTTGACGTTAACTTTTAAAAGCGAATGCTTTTGGCTTAAAATTATAATATTAAAACTACTAAGAAAGTCTAAGCCTCACTACTGGATACGGTACCGTTTGCTAGAAACACTTCACAAAATACATAATTTCGGCACCCTAGTAACACAAGCACAAGAGTTATGGTATTAAAAAAAATAAGTAAATTGCATATTTATGAAACTAAGATTATAGATTCGCTTTATATTTTTATATTTATATAAACTCGCTGGGGTTTTTAGGTTACAAAATACAAGCGGGAACATTATTTTTCTTAATATTTACGACATTTATTGATTGCCATAGTCACTCAATTTTAAAAATATAAAGTTTTGGTTTGAAAGCTGGAATTTTTCAGGATGTAATTAGAAAATAAATCACCATGTATGATTTGGTTTGAAACACATAAGAAATTTTGGTTTCGTAGATTGGACCTGTGTTGTTAAGTCTTTTTTTCATAATAATTCATAATAATTCCACTATGAGGAAATTGTGTGATTTATTCATAATCTTAAAAAAGTTCATTTTCATTGAACCAATTTAGTTTCAATTAGTGAGTGTTCTTTAAATTAATAAATAGAATTCACAAACAATCTGTATAAAACTGAAATAATACAGTAATCACAAATTTACCGAAAACAAATTTCGGTTTCGGTCTAAAATAGAATAAAATCTGAAAGGCGGTTTCGAATTCGATTCTAAAATCTTATTTCGGCCGGTCACTATCTATCTTGTTGGGTCCAATTTCATTTCATATAAAATGGTAGTCTGCATATAACAAGTTCGATACTAAAATATTTTCTGTATATTATACATACATATATAATATAAAAAGAGTCGGTTTGAATATGATATTTATTTACTAAATGTTCACATATCCGTGCTCAACAAACTAATCATTTTCGTTGTTGTATTTCTTCCATCTTAAGTCTAAATGTAATTAAATTGAAAACTAATAAAAATTTTTTGAAATTCAACAATTCTGAACCTGATTGACTGAAAACTCCCCAAGAAATATAATAAAAAACGTAGAAAACGCTTCACACCCATCCACGTCCGGAAAAATTTATTTCAATTTCATCCAGTTTTTGAAAACAAACTAAATACTAATAATTATTGGCGGAGAGGTCACACTCCCAATTTTTTGCCCCTCGAGAAGCCTTTATATTTAAACCTTGATTTTATTTCAGACATGCCTGATTTGAGCCATTTACATTTTATTATATAAGATTCTTCATTGAAAATGTTCAAATAGGAAAATGTGCGAAATATTGCAGTTTTCTTTTCAGACTT
This sequence comes from Druceiella hillmani, assembly GCA_039881145.1. Taxonomy (NCBI): domain Eukaryota; kingdom Metazoa; phylum Arthropoda; class Insecta; order Lepidoptera; family Hepialidae; genus Druceiella; species Druceiella hillmani. Next base: position 10,530,478 of record JAYKKI010000072.1, on the reverse strand, counting down.
TTTTCACTACTAATTTAAGCGATAATGGCTTTAGATAGCGCAAGATTTTAAAAAATGCAGGGCACTAGCTTTAAAAAAAAACTTTTATCCAGTTGCTTATAAAGTTTAATTTTATAATTTGAGGATCCCTAATTTTTTGCCTTTAAAATTAGATTTAAAAGCAAACAATATTAACTCAATTAAATTATATAGTACATCTAAAGCATTGGATGGGTTATGAATGGGTCATAAACAAAGTTTACATAAAATAAAAAAAAATTACAAATTAGCTTCCAATAATTTAACAAAGCAAATTCCAATACCTATAATTCCTACTATATTAAGATCATGTTTAGAACATAAGCTACACATATCAGCCATAAGGAGATAGATATTCTTCGATAGGCTTATCCTTCAAAAACGTTAATTTTTAGGTATCTAAGTTGATGAAGTTAAGAGGTATTTTAGTAATAACGTAGTTGGAGTCATAGAAATATATATAAGTAAGAACGACGATAACTTGGGGTTAGCGGCAGTAAAGGCAAGTACAAGCATGTAAGGGACGAGTATGTATCGAGGAGGTATGATTTTTCCAACGTTATAAATATTTATCATTGTTGCTCTTTAAAACATTATTTTATCTCTTATGTATATTTCACACATATAGTTTACAGTTGAAATTGATATCTTTGTTTAAATCTTCCTCATGAACTCTTGCGCTAGAATCTAAAAAACAGGGATTGGCTAGGAAACTAAGGTATATTTCACTTAATAGCAGCGTATACTGTGGGTCCAGGGTTCGATTCTCGGCCACTCGTCTAGTAGGGCCGATGTTTGTATATCTAATATTATTGTCGTTTATCTAATACTGCTTAAAATATAAAAAAAAACGATTGTCTAGAAATATACAGTTTTGTGACCTAAAAGACGTTAGTAATTATCTTCATTTATGACCAATCTATTTTATATTTAGAGTTTTTATTCCCTTTTGATATTTTTTTATGTTAAAAAGTATATCAGACTTTACATTGATATAAATTTTTCACTGGAAACATTTTCAATAGATATATATTTGGGTTTCAAACAGCAATCATTTTTTTATTTTCTCCAATAGGATATGTTGCGAGAATATGATTGGACTTGTCAAACTACAAAGTCAACTGGGTAAATTCAGTTAATATTGGAAACCTATAAATGTATTTTACTTCTTTGTTCGTGCATTCGATAGCATTTCTCGATAAACTTATGAACACGAAAATAGCCATATCTCTTTATATAAATTCATAGTTGGAAACATCTACTTATTGTATTTTTAATGAAGGCGATTGATAGTAATAGTTAAAAATACTTACCCACCGATGAAGTTAAAATAAACTATTTTGATCACATTGGATGTGACTATTTGAACTAAAATAAGAATATAAAAACACTGCTCGATTTACAGGAGAAACAGTTTTAGACGTAATTGGGCCATACAGTAGATATTAATTACGATATTCGTTTCAGTCAAGATGACATATTATGTTCAGTGAAGATGACATCGTGGTGATGTTTGATGTTTCCAATTTTAAATTGATTGCAAGTGAAATAAGTTTAAGGAGTAAATCCTAAAAAAGAAAGTTAATTCTGGAAATTTGCAAATAATAATAAGAACACATAATTTTATGTCTTTCACCATGTTAATTTAAAATAATATTTTATTCGTATCTAACATTTTTAAACAAAATTATATCTAAGTAATTAAAATAACATATGTTACAGACTGTTGTCAGATTAAAATTATGCAATGTTTGAAAGTAGTCTATAGCCAAGTTTTGAAAAAAGAATCATTTATAAATATAATGTACCATTGCTTAATTGTATGACTACTCACTACCGACGCCTAATCGATCTAGCATGACGATTTGCGATAACCAAGAAGACTTTAAGAATAGATTCCAAGTAGGTTTTAGCTTACTATAATTAAGACGCAGGTCACTTTATTCTGTTATTTCTTCAGCGCTGATTCTAACTTGTCCAACACTTCTATTTCTTTTGCGTTTGATGTAGTGATTTCGAATAATCTGATCGATTTGCCATTTTTAAAACTTGCAGTTTCAAGTAACTAAAGTAACAATAAATTTACGATAAACGAAATAAAAATCGGTAATAAATTTCAAAGCCAAATTTAAAATAATTTTAAGACAATTTTTCTAAAGTGTTCCTAGAATACGAAAATTATTTAGAGCCATGCAAATGTATTTACTTGTTTCGTCCTTCCGGAATATGATGTCTATTACTATGTATCAATCACGGCACCGAAATATGTTTATCCTTCAATCAAGGCACCGAAATGTGTTTTACTCTCTAACTAAGAAGTTTGTATAGCAGATTGATGTGTGTTGTGTTTGTGGCAAATCTTACAATGGCTTTCATCTTACATCTTTATAATTCCACGTTCAGTAGAATACGTTTCGTATTTAGAATAAAGTGCATTGGACAGATTTGCCACAAATGCACCTACACTACAAGTAAATTCAATAGTATTTCCACAATTTTAAGGCTTTTACAGTCCATATGTATTTTATAGGCCAAGCATCCAGACTGCAAGGACATCCCCACTCTATTTCTATTCTATTTAGCACTCGCATGAACGTCCATATCCGTCGTAATCGTATTCTTATTATAGAGAATGTAGAAACTATCATATCAATTTGAATAAATATTTATATTATCTACACAATTAAAATTATGTTTCGTTTATAATTGTATTAAAATATATTTTTTGTATTAAAATATTTAAATGTATCTACTGACTGCTTTTCCTTAATACTTTTTTAAAACGGCTTTCATCAAAGACCTTGGCTGTGTCAACAAACTAATCTGATAGTTATGTCTATTTTTGTACCTTAGATTAATATCACGATTATCTGACTAATAGAGTATGTAGATTAAAAATAACATATGTACATACAGATACAATGACAGATTAGATGCAAATATAGATCAGGCACATAATCTGGATAAATGTTATCTGTTCATTTGTGTAATCGTCACTTTAGAGACGCATAATCACCATTGGAATTGACGTATTCTAAGACTCTGAACAACAATAAAGAGTAAATGTAATATATGTACGGGCGCTGTGCAGGACAAATTAAAAAAAATAACTGCAAATCATTATTTTTCTGTTATAATATAACTTTGCAATTCCATAGTTCACGAAGAATATTTATAATTATATTACGCCAACACAGTTCCGTTCATGGTATTTTAATCTATGATCACATGATGGCCTGCAGTGGACCAAAATTGTCGGTATCTTTAAAGTTATTTGTAAACCTGACCTGTGAGCTCATTTTCTCGTAAAATAATAGGAATTTTCAAAATGTTTACTATACGTTATGTGTACCACAGAATTTATATTGTATACACTGTTTCACATACACAGGCAAGCTTGGGATTTGATTTGATTTTTCTTAAGAAACAATGACGACTAATACACAATTTCCCATCAAATTCGTTAACGGTTACGTGTATCGTTTTATCTACGAATGTAAACACATACATGAGGTATTTTTAGTATTCATCAAAACAAACATTGTATAGCAAACTCGGATAGAAATTTTAAAATAGTCCAAGTTTGGTAGACGTTAATTGATCGTTAAAAGTATTAATCTGTTAACATTTTAGACTTGAAATACCTGACTAGTAGTTCATATTTCATTGAGAGGAAAATTATTTTCAACATATTATAGTAATGAGTATTTTTTCCTTATATATTCCTCTTAAAAATTTATTAACTAATATTAGTGATGAAAATGTATTTTTTACAGTCATTATTCATTGAAAAACCAGAAAAAAATCTTAACACACTACATATATATGCATATACTTTTCATAATAATATCTTCTTACGAGAACAATAAATACAAAATCGAAGCATTTATTGTTCTGGAAATGTATTTTTCTATAACTAAGAAAAATAGTTTGCACCAAATAAAGTACTTTAGATAATCCCCAAAGAGCAATCAATTTACTGTTAACCGAAATAACTTAAATAAAAAATGGCCAACCAGACTGTGATTTAGAGAAACGTAAGTTATGTTTAAAAATGAGGATGGTAACGTCCTATCATCTAAACTCAAAATCAGCTCGTATCGCAAATTTTAAGCTAAGGTGTAACGATTGTTAGTATCGTATAAAATACCACGAATATATATGTATATATATATATATATATATATATATATATATATATATATATACATATACACACATATATATATATATATATATATATATATATACACACATAAGTATGTATATAAATATCACACTGATCATATTCATTATTAAATTTACTTATGCTCAAAAATGTGATCATATTTTCTGAAACCGACGATAGTGAATACGCATAATTTGAAGACGTCTTTATTAAATGAAATAATTTTTCCTGAGATTCCTAAAGAGTAAAACTAACATTTTTTTTAAATAAATAGAGGCAGGGTAATTGCTTGTAAATATAAATTTTGATTAAATTAATATGATTTTCGAAATCGCCTCAGAGTGCTTCTACCTGCTAAAACGTCAAAACAATACAGCGGTCTTCACATAACATTTCTATGGAGCTGCCACTTATGAGTTTAGAATCACAATGAATTGATAGACCGATTGTTTGACCCACTGAAGGATTAGGTCAAAATTTCCATCTATATTAGTGAAAACAATATAAAGATTGGAATGCATTATTCATTCGGGAGGTTTAGGGTAGCTTTGTTAATGAAAATGGAATAAAGCACAGGATTTTGCCTTACATTACAACCAACTGCATCTTTTTACACGGGGAAATATTGGTACCTTGTTTATATATTTCACAGCTATGAAAATTATGTTGACTGTTATGTACTCGATTTAGAATATATATGTACCAAGTGCTGGTCCTCAATTTCATAAAAAAATTTGAAATATAAGTTTCTTTATTCGGTTGGCATGTGATTCATATATATGTTAATATATAAATTTAGTTTCACATTACCTTTTTTTAAAGAAAATTATCAGTGGAAATTGTCCCACTGAGAGCTTTCGAATAATTTAATGATAAAAATATAATTATTAACAACGAATTTATAATTATTTATTAATCTGGTCTCCCTTACGATTATTTGACTTCTCCATTTAAATAATAATAGAAAATATTTTGATAATATGACATTTTATTTTATAAATTTGCACTGGCTCGCAATTCTTCCAACTATTTTACTTATTATTCGTGTTTTAATTAAACTTATTATTATACAAAATGAAATATTAACAAACGTTATCCTTACTTATTTGGCTACGTCACCTAACAATTGGCTGTCACCGAAAAAACGTATATCAATTCTTATATCAGAGAAAGAATTCGTCTTAGCTATTAGTCCGTGTGCGTAATATTTTAAGTTATCTAGATCAAAATTATTATATATTTAACACACAGTTGTTGGAAGTGAAATAAAAAACGCAAATCTTGTTATAACGACAATTTTAAGTTCTAAGGCAAGTGTTGGTACCTAACTTGTTATACAAAGAAAGTATATTTAGATCATTGGTTAATATTGAGTAAAAATTTGTCAATTATTTTTTAAAAAAAAAATTTTCAAGTAATCGTGGCATTTTTACAATTTATATTTTTAAGAGAAATGCTGTTTGGGCAGGAATTCACTGAAAAAATATGGACTCGATAAGTCAACGTATCTAGCGAGTGGCGCGCATTGCTTTATAGGCAATTATATCTAGCTTGTCCTGAGCATTTAGGATATATATATATATATATATATATATATATATATACATAACATATTTACTAAAATTTGAACATATTTAAATTGTCCCATTCAAGCAAAAGCTACGTTTCGATATACGATTTGTAGTTCGCACACGCAAGGTTCTGGTCGCTGGAATTTTAGATAACACGTACAAACTTCACACCCATATCGTACGATATTACAAAAATTTTTCGAATAAGAAATGGCCCAAAGAAAATTAAAACTGATTATTTCGTTTCAAAATGTCAATTCATAGTTTGCAGGCACGCAATAGTTTGTTAGGTTATCGGCTATATTCAAACTGATATAATGCCGTAATTATATTTGCACAAAAACAATGAATCAATGTATTGTTATAACGAGCTCGCTGTCAGTTTATTGTCTTCTTTGAAAATAATTTCGTAATCTTAGTAGTTGTCCGGTTTTTGAAATGTACGTATTATATTTTCTTAATCACATATATTTTGGCAGTGAAATTTTCTTTGTGCATTCAATTAATATCTTATTGGTTTATTTTTTCACGTGCATTTTCGTAGTGAAATAATGGCGACTATCAATTGTTGCTGTGTACGTGCTTAAGGTAAATTTTTCTTTTAGGTAAAAAAAATAGTATAATTAAGAATGGTAGATCGAAGTCAATTTTGAAATTATACCTTCCTAATAAATATGGTGTATGGAATTTACATAGCATTTTTATGATTATTATTGGTGGAACAAGTTCAGTTAATGGTTAAAAACAAAGTAATAACCAAAAGTAGGACTTAGTCGCGATTATTTTATTAAAAAAAGATTTCCATACAAAACTGCACTTCGTCAAAGTTATAAGTTTTTCCACTTATTTACCAATTTAGTAACGCTATACGAAGAATTTTCAAATATAAAGAGGAATTGATTTTAAAAAAAAATAAATAAAGAATAAAATAAAAACATGAAATTGCGCAAATAGATCGTATAAAGTGAGGTTATAAAATGTATGTTTGACAGCCAACTGACAACCGTTTCCTCTTAGAAAATAATTTTTGGAATAGATTTTTCATAATAAAATAATCGTGCCCGAACCCTAATTCTTTTCAGTACATTGTTTTTGTGTACATTATTTCATTAAAGATAAAAAAAACATATTGATGGCTAATCAGAAGTTGAATTTTAAATAAAATATTTTTTTAAATTAAATTTTATTTTTAGGTTGAAAGAATTATTTCTTTTTCATGGTCACAATTAAGGTCATAGTTCGACAAATCCGAGAATTACGTCGAGAGTTTATTGGTGTCGAGTGCCACGATTCAACTATTGAGGCACATTTTTAATCTTTTACAAATTCAGTGCCGTTTTCGGCGTTTTCAAAGGCGGTCGGTGGAAAATTTTATTGGGCTTGTGTATATCTATATCATTTTTTATGTGTCTGTCCCTTCATAGTTAGCACTTCCCAAAAAGCTAAAAAAAAAACATTGCAAGCCACTGACGAATGGAAATTTTAACTATATTGATAGTCATGTTCATTATTTGTATCATTAATGAAGGGATTCAAAGAATGGACACAGCACGAAAAAAAATGTTACAAAATTTTATATGGAACGGAAAACGAAACTAAACGAGAAAGGCTTCGCCTTGACTTATAAGGAACAGCCTAGAATAATATTAATTGTATCACCAATTATGAAACTTGCATTTTAGAAGGATTTTTGAATGGCGTCTTTTTGTCGATCTTATCAGTTCACATAACCAGATAAACGAAGATATAACGTTTTGCTCTACAGTATATAAAGTTGATGCATATCCCATAACATTTTACCTTTTTGGTTGGAACCTGGGTTTAGGTTAAAAAATAAAATGTATTATTAATAGCAATGCATAAATTAATAATAATACATACCAAGCTTACTATACTATACATAAAATATTCTTAATTGATAATCTACATACTCACTCAGATCCGGTAAAAGTTTAAACGTGATGATGTTTATTTCCAATTTTGAAACTCGAGAATCAAATTTTCGCAATTTCTACAGACTATAGCAAAGATTGTTAGAAAAATTATGATGTTCTGTATAATATCTGTCATGAAAACATGATAACTTGTCTGTAACACTAAGTAAGTATTTTAAATACATTAAGCAGCAATAGTCTTAACGTTGAGGAAAATAGCCAGCGGTTATTAATAAAATTGTTTGCGTTCAAAGAAAAACGATACTTAGCTATTTAGGACTATAATAACCAAATCGTTCTAATAAATTAATCTGTTTATTACTAATTTTCTAAGAAATATTGGTTCGGACAACCTTACAATTTTAAAGTACAAAGAAAACGTTTCCTTAATACCTTTTCTTGTTTATAGCCTAAATGTAGACAATGATTATTTTATACTTTGCCAAAAAGAACTAAATACTTTAAACCATATTTTAGGTAGACTAGAGTTTGACCGTAAAGGAACCGTCCCTTTATATTCAAACTCTTTGTCGGTTTCGATTTTCCATGTGTTACAGTTTTCCATGTGTTACATGTGTTACTATTTACGAAATATCTCACCAATTATTTTTATTATATTTCCTTCAGTTGTTTTTTGTAAAAAATAAAAAATAACTAGAACGTTCAATAATGTTAACAGCCTGATATATTAACAATTATGGGGTACTTTACCGTGCGCTGGAGCAACCTGGACAGAATACCAGTGACTTAGGTTTTCTCAATCTATGGGCTTCAAATTTGAAATGATTATTATAGAATTTTGCTCGTTTGAGATGTTTTTATAAGTTGTGATTTAAATAAATTTTGGGAAACCTATTTCTTCATTTGTAGCGAGTTACAACTTAGGGGCGCTTACCAATGTTGTCGAATGAATGTTTCTCAAATATTCTACAATTATATCGAATTTAGCTAACGAACCTGCTATTTTTTTTGTTGGAAAGATCATCGATTCCTTTGTCCTTGGAAAGTAATCAGCTCCTCTGGTCTTTTTTAAATTAATTTATATATTTATAGGCTTTCAATTAAATAATAATTGTTTAAGTCAATAAAACACTATTGCATAATGACTCACGTACGAAATTCTCATTTAAAATTATTTGAATTTGTTTATATCATGCAGAAATAATGCATAATTTGCATTTCATCATGGACACCTCTTTATATCATCCAATGACCTAAACCCTCTTTCACCTTGATGCGTTTCATTAAATAATAATTGTTTTTAAAATCATATATTTGTATTAAAATAAATTTGTACTAAAATATCATATCGCTGCACATGCATATCTAACAAACCTTAGATATGCATGTGCAGCGATGTGATATTTTTTTAATCAAAAGGAACCAATCACAATACATTTACAAATACATGGACATACTTAGCAGCAGGCATTTAAATACAGACCGCTCCGTGCCACATACATCACTTGTTCCAAATTTCAAAATTTTTAAAAGAAAAAAAATGGTGTGTTCTGCATTAAAGTTGAATGCGCAAATAAAAAGTTAAAGAAGGGAATACTTAAAAAGATCTATATTTTTTCCCCTCAAAAACCTGCGTTGGAGTCGAAAGACACCGATCGATTCACATTACCAAAAAATATGAGGGAGAGTTTAATTCGTCGCTGTCGTTTTTTAATCGATACATTGATAAACGCCTGTGTACATTTTTGGTGAAGTATTAAACATAAAAAGGTAAGTGCTTCAGTTTCAGGTCATATTTATATTGATGATTTCGTTTTCTTAATTTTTGGGCCATACATATTTTAAATTTCTATTAACTTAAAAATATCAAAAATGCCTCTAAAATTTAACTTGTTGATCCTAATAAGTAACCAGTGTGAAATGAAAATAGGCAATACGGTTAAGAAACAAGTGCGAGCATATTTATTTTTATTATTGAGTTAATCTAAGATATGAAATGAGGGTAAGTTATTGATTTGGAACCATGAGTGCGTTTGGTTAAGGGGATAAATACTCGTATCAAAGTACTGAAAAGATATCTCAAGTTGTGTATTAATATTAATAATTGTACATCAAAGTAAACCTTGGGCAATGAAGAATTAAAGTCGATTATATGTAATTAAAATTATTAATGTAAATTAACAAAATGAGATAAAAAAATTACGTAGTAATTTTTTCTTAATAATAATTAAGTTGTGGAGGTTGAAATGCGGATATGCGACGAGAATTGAATCAGGAAGAAAGCGTAATGAATGTTGAAATGGTTTTATTACACTGAAAAACAAAACAAATATATTAACGAGGGCTGACAGGTAAGGCATATATGAAAGAAGAGGAGGGGAAAAGAAAATGTGGACGCCCCAGTAAGACGTACAGAATCAGCTTGAGGAATGTTCAAAGATGGTAATATAAGAATACTTAAATATGGAAGAGTCCCTATGAAATTATATGTCATAGTGAGCGAAGCGGATGAGGTGTGTTAAGAACGTGACATTTTTTTAATTGTGGTTAAATTTATTTAGAAGGAAAATAATGGAAAGCTACAAATAAAATACAGATAGAGGGTTGAGTGGACATCGCGAACTTCAGAAGTGAAATTGTTTTTTATTTTCATGCTTTCTTGTGTGTGTCAAAAATCCAATTGCCAAAGGTATGTAAAATTATCGAAATTTATAAGTGTGCCAAAAAATTGGCAGTCTACTTATCTTTCTTTTCACTCATCACCCCTCTCCGTTTCCCTTAATCTTTCAACCCTCAATTTCCCCTCCTGTTCATCTATGTCCATGCCTTGCTTATTTGTTTAAAATTACCTAATTATTTTACTTTTCTTTAAAAAATTATTCTCGACATGGGAATTTACTCTACCTTGGTGATGAGTTCTCACATATAAAACTGGAATATTTACTTATTTCGGATTTTAATTTAAACTTCAGTCGAATTGGTTAAAATTTTTTGGTAAAGAATTTTTGCATGAAGTTTTTTTAAGAATATTTGTAAGTAACGTAAATTTATTTATCATATTAAGTTCACAAACAAGCCATTAGAATTTTTTACATGAATATGTTAAATAACGCTTACCCCTTGCTTGTGTAAATTTATAAGAATTTGAATTCCCAATACCGAATGAGAGTATACAGAAGCCATATAGTGCATCATCTGAAATATTTAATTATAATATTTAAAGTATACCTGAGTAAAGAGATATATGCGAGAAATTCTAGAAATATCATATATTACCTGAAAGTTAAACATTTTGATCAATTTACTGCACAGATGTGAAAGGATTATAGTCACTTGGGGTAGGACAAACATATATTTTGAATCGTGTGTTAGATCGAAATAAATATTTCCATTAAATGCACTGTCAAGTGATTCGTCGATATTAAATAAGTCGTTCAGTAATAATTGTTGTCTGGTGCCCTTTAAATAGGCGTTGATTGTTTTTAACATGTCAGTGAGGATCTTTCTCAATATGCACATCAACATCATTTCAAGACTATTAGCTATTATAGATAAATTAGCAACCACAACTATAAAATCAATTCTTTTATGTAATAATATGTGATTTATTAAACTTGTTAAAATTACGACGAACATGAGAGAAAAGGTCCCGATCTTTGCTGCTAGTTTAATTTCATCAACGTATCGATTTTTAAAATTTTCGCTGTAATAAGCTGAAAGTTCGTTGAAAGAAATAAGCCACTCGGAGAAAATATTTTTAAGCCAGAATACATCGAATGTAAGTAAAAAGAATATTATTAAGAAATTTAAGGAAACAATAAACCACAAAATTCCATTAGAATCTAATTGGAATAAAAGTCTGGATGTGTCGGACACATAGTAAGCAAACACGAAAAAAAGAAGCACCAAACTATAGGTCGTTTTAAGTTTTGCTTTTATGAATTTTGTATCATTCGTCTTAGAAGTTCTATTAATCCCTAGAAATGATTGTACAGTGAGTATGATGTCAATTGAATTTTCAATAATATATGTATTGTTTTCCATAGTATCGCACTCGATAGATAACTACAAGTGGACATCTAATATAAAGCAATGAAATATTGTAGACGAAAAGATCGATTAGCAACTATTACAATTCATTAGTTTATAGATGTGAAGATTCACGCCCTATATCATTCGATATCAAATATTTATACACACTTTATGTAATGAAATGCTCTATAGAAAAGAAGTTAATTAATTTTCCCTGAACGTTCACGGCCTTGAAGTGTTAGTTAGAACAAAGCTTTGGAAAACATGGCGGTAACTTTTCCGATTTTGTCAGGAAGTTTTTAGATGTGTTTTGAAAATAATTGAAATGTACAATTTTTCCGAATTTTTTTTTATGTATAGAGATATATGTATGAGATATATCCAATGAAAATATTTATCATATATGGAAGGAAAGATTTTATGCAAATATTTTCCCGGTAAATTACAATTGGTTTTCGCATAAACTATTGCACTTTGTATTAGCTTTCATACTTTATGCTTTGTGAATCTGTTTATTTCTATAGAAATTATGTATTCTTATAGCCATTGTTCTTATTTCTGTGAACTATTAATTATATTTAATTTACTTTATTATAGTTTAAGGTATTTATTTTTATAAACTAAAGTGATCAAATTAGACAGGGGATGTAGCACTCTTGATGACAGGATTGAGAAACATATGTGGCATTTAAAGAAATAAAAAATACGACAAAACTCGAAAACGAAAAAACTCTGTACGTCTAGGTTAGTCAAGAATCTACAGGGATATTTAATCCGACGCAAATTTCTCGACGTTCGTGAAAGAAGACCGATATCGATCACAGCGTGGGAACCGAAGGTGGCGAAAATATTTTTGTAAGTCCGAAAATTGATGTTTAAAAAAATTTTGTACATTTGCACCAAAAGTATTCGTCGAACACGGCTTAACGCAAATTTTTATTGTTCTGAACTCAGCTTTAACGAAGTTTAAATTCCAACTAATCCGCATACATGTAAATGTCTCTAAGCAGGTTTGTCTTGGTCTTAATACTGTCACTATTACCACAAATTTAGTATTTCATAACTTTGTTATTTTTCGTTTTATCGGAATTAAAACAAAGCCATATTTAGTTATCTTTTTTACTTTTCTATGTACTCATTTTTAATACAGAGCCTTTTAATTCCGCAAACTGACTGACATATACAAATGACAAATTGTTTCCTTTTTAAATAATAACGTATTTTATTTCTCAGCATGTTTGAATGCCCTTTTGACGTAGTTTTATTTTGTGCATCTTGTATATGAAATGTTTGTGTTTATTTTCCCATAATGTGTAGTTAAGTAATCTATTTTAAGTCTTGGTTTTATTTGGTTTGATGCCAGTCTAGAGTACCTTCAGTCCAGAGTATTATTTCTCTTTTTTTAACGTTCCGAAGCCAAACTAAGAACATTTGTTGTTTCGCCAGAGACAGACATAGATACAAAGTCTGCATATCCGTTTGTATATCACAATCGTTTTACTTGCAGACTATTAATATTTTGAAGTTGATATTTGGCATGGTTATTCGTATTTAAAACATCTACAATTGAGAAATAAAATCTTTCGAAGAAAACATTTTAGTGTAACTCTTCTGCATGTAAAAATGGGTGAGTGTTTTTACGTACCCCATTCTGTAGGGCATAGTTGAATAGTTATTTTGAAAATATCGGGGTTTTTGTCATGAACTCTTTCGAAACAGGGATCCGTTTATAAAAAAATAAACTTTAAATTCATGTTTTTTTGAGTTACCTGTATCCAATACCTTATCAGATAAATTTCTGTTTTTTAATATCTGGAAATTTTCACAATAGTAATAAACATGTAGAAAATATATAAGAAAATTATCAAAAGTGAGTAGTCTATATTAATTAATGATTAACAGCCGACAAAGTTGTGACTTGTAACGAAAGTAACAAAAAACTTGTTCCGTTGTAAAAAAACTTGTTCTGAAGCCAAACTTTGTGTCGAAACTCCATAGAAATGACTTCAACCAATTTAAGAACAAATTTGCATTTCAAAGTGTTTAATTATGATGCCTGTGAAAATATATTAACTAACATATTCATATCTTTACATCGTGAGGAATGTTATTATATTAATATATACCATATGTGCCATTTGATGTGTGTGACCATATATAGTAAGCGGTATATTTATGATAATATTTTTTTAATTTTTATATGGTTTAATAGAAATTCTATAAATACTTAAATTTTTATAAATATCTAAATATGTAGGAAAACCTCTTAGCGTAGATTTTACTTGTACTCGACAGGTTTTTGCTTTATTTCGCTCAGATATTCTATTTTTATTCTGGGAATTTTTATTGCTTTTCTTATTTCTTTAACGAAAAATATTTTACTATTTGTATGTATTTTTAAATTTCGCCCTCGTTTCCTCCCTCACGCTATTTCTACTGTCCCTCAAATATTTTGTATCAAAACTTTTATTTATTCCACACCGTCTAGTGATGATGTGCGCAACATCTGTGTCTTGGATGTGAGTTATTAGATCCTTACACGCACATTTTTGCAATTTATTTAATACGAGGTCTTCATCACCTATTTCTCACTAATCCAAGGACCGGTATCTATTTATGTTTATTTTCAGACAATTCAGAGAATGTAACGGGCACTAGAGTTCGCTCGTCTTGGCAAAGCAACGTATCGATTATATATTTTCGAAATTTCAGCTACGACTTTTTGACCTTTCACTTCGATCATTTTTTTAGTTTGTACTACACTACCTTTACTTGCGTGTGAGTAGTGAGTAGTTAGCATCATTATTGTCCTTTATCGGTTCATTTCACAATTTTTTTGGCCACCCGGTTTTATATAATTTTTACTTCATTGTGATCCCGTTTTGCTTTTTTCGTTAAAAATCTTTTGGAAAATGTTTACGGTTTAGGCTGTTGCACCACAAGATCGTAATGTAAAAGTGTTTCTCTAGTTGTAGTTTTGGCAGTTTCGGCATATTTGAAGCAAAAAAAAATCGTTAATTTCGTAAATTATTTGCGTAATCACTAACGAATCATCAAAAAGTTTTGATGATTCGTTAGTGATTGTAAATCACTTCCAGAAAAAACAATTTTTTAATTCGTTACATTTTAGTGTTTAAGATACCAATGAAAGAAGAAGTCTAAAAAAACTGGAAATTGTTGTTTAGTTTGTTGGTTAACTAAGGTAACCACTATGTTAGCCAACATATCGAATTTCATATACATCAATTTTTATGGATGTACATATATATAATAACAATAAGGGCTATTGTCGAGCTATCGAGTCTATAGATAGGAATAAAACTTTTATGGATATATAAATTCGCTGTTGTTTACGTTAAAATATACAGGCGGCTTCTTTCATCATATAAGTTTTTCAATAATTGCCAATTGTGGTTAAATTTTAAAAACTTATGTGGAGGAAAATAAATGTGTGTGCTGTGCTGTGTATAACATCATACACATACACTTACTTTGCTCACGAGCTTTTTCTCACCAAGATTTTTCTTAACTAATTGAAAATTCGATAACGTTAATTTTATTGTACATAAAATAATTGACGACACGTTTGGAATAAAATGATGTACAATCTACAATCAAGAAAACCTTATTTTAAAGTTGAATGCAAAGTAAGAGTTCTGGTAAATATTTTTTCAAACCATAATTAGTGAAGGTTATTTTATCAGGAAATATCACGTTCACTATTCAATTTTAATATTTCTTATAAATCTTTCACCATCTCGAAAGTTACGGTGAATGCGTCCCAGTATTTTATTTAAAAATCATATGGAAATAAATATTTTTACAAAATTATGAATAACCGAATAAGCGAAATTGGTCGAATACGCTCTTGTAATAAGTTCCGCACATTTGAGGTTCACATATTTCATCTGGATGTACTTTCATCAGATTTTAATACTGCTTCATCTTAAGAATATGGGTGATACATTTTAACTTGTGACATTTGGACGTTCTGGTGAAATTTCTCGACTTCCTAATTAATATCAGATAGTGATTGTAAAATATTTCATGTACCAAATTATGTTTTACTAATATTTAAATTATGTTATATTAGTTATTTAATATTTTGCATCATATCATAGTATGTATCGAAGGTTCCGACTCCAGTTAGCCGTTTTATTTCCTCAGATATCGCTGTTATATCATGAGTGATGAAAAGAGTATGGTATCTATTTTAAATTTCATGTTTGTGGAGTATAAAAAAATGGTAAATCCAGTGGTTTTATATTTCGCTATGTCGTACATAAGTCTTACAAGTGGCTAAAATACTGAATGTCGGTGTTTAGTCTATATATTGTCCATGTACAGACTAAATTGACAAAATTCACAAACAGACTAAATTGTTAAAATTTCAGTAAATATACTTATCTCAAACTCTCAAGCCGTCAATATTCCATGAGTAACTTATAAGATTTATAAGCTGTCGTCATTCTATAAGTTGTATACCGAGAAGTTTTCAGACGCAAAATTAGTCTTTCTGGGAATGAACCTTACGACCAATTACTATTCTCTGGAATGACATACAGACTTAAGGAATGAGGATAAATTATCCAGGATGCTGTTAAGGAATAGGATTCAGTTTTTGGAATTTCCAGATATATAAATATATACCTAGTGATACAGATATTATACATTTCGGATCATGTGTATATATCTTAATGTCGGCGCGTCGTGGCAATATCGTAAAATATCTTCTTGTAGATATTTGGGAATAATTGGCACACCTCTCCTACACCAACCATTGGATCGGAGTTCTAAGCATATAAATTCTCGTTAACAAGATGTTTAGATATATAATTTTTTTTTTCAAAGATGTTCATCAGTTCTTATTCTCTTCTCGGTTCAGCAGCTATGCTTTCTCTAACGGTAACAGCCGAAATATCCTAAGCGTTTTTTCTCAATATAGTATTGCGATAAGAAATTTGTGCCCGTATGCTTGCATCCCTTGTTGTACACAATAAAGATAGTTTGGTCTTGGTATCATTAGATCCACCTTCTAACTTACCCTAGAGCATATTGTTTAATACAGGTGTGATTAATGATAATGTTTGTAAATATTCTTTCAAACAAATAAGGCTATAAATTTTGCAACACCCAGACACTCTCTTTACTGCGATCCCTAAATTTTCTCTTGGTTTCAGTCTCCAAGACCTAAAAACAAGAATAAATAAAAGTCAGCAGTTAGTTCTGTTATTTTGCAATCAAGCTTAGAAAAAATTAAACTTGATAACTACCGAATCATTGGTGTTTACGATCACTAATTATTCTTTTGTATTTTCATTCTCGTATTCGTCATTTTTGTTCATTGATTCGCCTATATCAGTGCACATGCCGATAACAATAACTCGTGATTGAGTACGATAATTAATAACGCAAGTCTACCTTCTACATGAATCGCAGTCATTCAGTTACTTGTATTCGGAACATTGACGTTTGAGCCTAGCAACTAACAACTAGCCCTTATTTTGTAGATAACAATAGAATAGAGCAATATTCAGTTTCAAATAAGTTGTTCTTGTATCAATTATGCATAAGCTACTGATCTGTGCTTGAATACCAAATCTCATCTATAAATTGAAATAGATGTTTTTTGGTCAGTTAGCTGGATATATTTTCTGTTTACAATGGTTTCATTAAACAAACATGGTTTTCATTAAACACCGTGAACATACGTCAGAAATGAAAGAAGTTAAAAACACCTATATTACTAGAGTAAGTTTTGAGTTTTTATATATTACATTAATTTAGTATATCCTATTGCACATGACCATCTCGTACTGAGTTTGAAACCATGATATTATCGTTGAAATTAATTCAGAAGAAAGAAGATTCGCAAATTTTTTTCTTAACAGATCGGTACGATTTATCCAGTTTTTACAAATATATAACATATTTAAAAAAAGAGAAAAGCAAAAAATTATTTCATAACAATTAGTTTTATTAAAAAAAACTAACTTACAGCAAACAAAACGGTTCTTATGCCATACATGAAACATTTTTCCCATAACCACATTCCTTACAGACAAGATTTAACAGTGAGAATATTCATAGAATCATATTTGTCATATTTTGACACTTCAGCACAAGTGAATTATTGAAAGGGAAATTTTTAATTGCCTCTTATTTTCATTATATAAACTCGTTAAATATATATATATATATATATATATATATATATATATAGATATATATTATATATATATATATATATATATATACATATATATACATATATACATATTTTGTGTATTTGTGTGTGTGCGTGCTACACGCACGCACACACACATATATTAATGTAGGCCTTACCAAAATACCATACCACTGAACAAAGATCGCATTAAAATTTTAATAACCTGGTCGTGTATAGCGGAATACTGCATAAAGAAAAGATGATGAAATATATTTTATTGCCCAAAAAAGTTGAAAAAATTATACAGCGTGATTTCATTCTTGCTAATTTTATAACCAAAATTAAAAAAAAACCTTTCTTATTATAAAAATGTTATCGTACCAATCAGTCGAAGATCATACCGGAAACTTAAATAAGCTACTGGAAAAAATACATTCGAATTTAAAACCTACTTTTAAATATACTGCTACTACATTAAAATACTCTATCGCGTAAATTTACTTAATTTTATTACTTATAACTTTTTTACTTCTTCAACTTTTTAAATATTTGTTTATTTAAATGCACAACTCAAGAAATATTAGAGCTGGACTACTGCTCTCTACGTAATAAATTGTTTAAGATACAAACCTTAAAAAATGAGTCTGAAATTGATAATTTCAATGGTCCTTCAAATGATTGATTTTGAATAATGAAAACTAAAATAAATATAGGCACGCCTACTATTTCGAATAAACTGTTTACAAATATTAATTTTTCACAACGTAAATATATCGCAATGTATTATATAACTTTCACAGGCGTAAAAGCATGATGAATGTTTCGAAAAATGTAAGACCTTGTTTAAACGCAATAATTTTTCTGTAATCTTGCCTGATATTACCAACCCTGTACTTTGGTTTGTTTATGAATTTCAGTTGTGTAGTTTTGGAATTAAAGGGTTAGTATGATAAATATTTCATAGTTTTTAGAATATCTCTTCAAATATGCACTTTAAATTGGTGAAAAATTATTTTTGTATTCCTCGTGATAAACCTTTTCAACTGATACTACTGGTTCGTAAAACGAGACAAAAAAAATTAAAACTTTATTTACCCCCTCTTTAATTTTTATACGAATATTTTATAAAGTTGGTTTTGTAAAATATGTGGGGCAATAAGATATTTATGTCAAGGTTGAAGTTTCTATGTTGTATGGTTTCCAAAAAATTGGCTTCTAAAATGCCGACAATAACTTTCGTAGGACTAAAATATGGGAAATATTTAAAAAATCATGACATCTGGAATCTTTGCTGTGGTTTTCAGGCAATCTATGCGTGAGTTTCTAAAAAGTTATATACTTTCATAATTTTAGCTTAAGTGGTTTCGAAAATATGGAAGTACGAAAAATATATTTTTTTGGAAAATAAGTTTCAGTATGTCTCTGAGGATATAATACCTATAATTATGCAAAAAAATATTTTTGAGGACAATGTTACTAGCACTTTTAAACGACACACTGCACGATATGTTTAATTAAAAAAAATAAAATTTCGTATATTTAATTTGCCCTCTAGATAAAAATTAAAAACGAATATTTTTGAGTTTTAGCCAATATGGCATATGAGGTATTATTATGTTTTATTACTTTGCTAAAATTCTTCGTCAAGTAGTATCTGAAAAAAAACGGTAATAACATATATATATATATATATGAACACATTAGTGCTATTATAGGGGTTCTGTTATTCTTTTAAAGTACAGAACCCTAAAAGCAGATTTTTAACAATTTTTTTAAACGATAGTCCAGATACATGTTTTTCATTCCCCTGTTATGAACAGGGGAATGAAAACATGTATCTGGACTATATTGGAGTATATCGATCGAAAGGGCGAATTATAATGTTTCCAATCTTTTGTAGATAATTTTATAGAAAATATGTTCGATAACTTTGTTGAAAATAAAATGCTGAAGAAAATCAAAGTTGCTAAAACTTTAAATAAAGCAATTGATTTTGATTTTTCACAACTAAATGAAACTACTTGACGTAGTATTATTTCTACTTCGCTAGAAATAATACATCACGTAGTTTCATTTAGTCGTGAAAAATTAAATTATGATGAACTTCTGCAAAATTAATATAATATATTCAATAAAGCACTTACTCATATAGTGAAACACAGTATTACCATTTGTAAATAGTTTGATAGAAATACTACGTTTGATTAAAGATTTATATGTGCCGAAGTGCGTACATAATATTCGTATTGCATATTCTACTGGCACGTAAGAGGCTTTTGAAGTGAACCTTTTGTATTTAACTAAAGCAAGTTATAGAAAAAAGATCCCGAAAGTAAATTATGTCTCTGTATTGAGACAGACTAAGCGTGTATCGAAATGTACGTAAAATAGAATTGCATAGCATATTCAGAATATTTTTTCAACCCATGATTGCAAAATTCGAATTAGAATAATTTTCTTAACACAAAACTAAATCAATATATTTATCATAAATTTGCATTCAACATTCATAAATATATGTATATCGGAATATAAATGGGATGTTCACAAGAATAGCTATAAAAACATATCTACTGCTTCTAATAGGAATAAGTATCATTGCCGTATTTAAACGCGTACATAGGCAATTTCCACGTCAATGTCTCAACATAATAATGCAACTTTTTAACATTATTTTCGTCGGGTATTTGAAATTTCTGTCACAGAAAATACTAACAAAGTCATATTAAAGTTATTGATCACAATTTTTATTTTTATTGTTTAGTTTCATTTCGATTCAGCGTTTATCCAAATTACAAGTACATATTGTAGTTTTTTCGTATGGTACATTCCAATGAATCAGTTCCGTTAACGATGATACTTTTCTCTTTCAACAATTGAATGTTTCTTTCATCTATACTCTCAGTTTGTAAATATGTTTAGAGATGTGATGGTGTTGCGTAAATTACAGTTCACTTGAATACTTTTCTACTATGCTATTCTAATTTTTTTTTAAAACAATGCACATATAGACATCTAATTCCATTTAGATGTGCAATTTGAGAAATATCTGGTAATCAAATAATTAGTGCGAATTAATTCCATTAAGACGCGAGTTGATCGAATCAATTGACACTTTTCTTTTTTTCTGTATCAAGTGCTTCTAAATTTTCCATGAAAATGTTGTTCCCAGTAATTCTTTCAAAAAATGATATCACCGGAATTGTGCCGCGAGGATCAAATACCTTTAACGTGTGTTGTGACATTATACGTACTTATTGCATTTTTGTTACTGTCTCTAAATTATATTAAAAACATAATTGTTAAATTTTCCGAGTTTGTTTTATTTTTGTAAAGGTGTTTATATTACTGAACTTTAATATTAATGTATAACTATTGGTTTTACAGAAGGGCTCCTATAAAAGTCTACTTCATACTTATGCGTCTGTTTACATATTAACATCTTTTCTTACGAAAAAGTTAAAAAATATTTCTCATATAGCATTCGCCATCTAACCTTTTGAAGTCTTTTATTTCTTAGTTAAATTACATCTTTCTTTTAATTTCAGAAGATAAATTTATATATTTAGTTATATGGCCCCTGCATTTTTTTTTTTCATGGACTTATTTTTGTAAAAAAAATTGTAAATCGATGTTTGCAAAAATTTAATTCGTCGCTCATGAAGGTAAGTGAGGAAATAATAGAAATTTCCATTTTCGTTCAGGTATACAAGTTTTGGTTTATATTTTGTATGTTTTCATTAACGGTGTCTCGGAGATTAATGCGATTCTTAATTTAAAACGAGTGAAAGAAAATATATTTTGATAATAAATCTTCTAAAATACCTTTTACGTTTATGTTTTATAAACGTGTTAACTAGATTTGTGAAATTAGCAAATCATCGAATGATCATTATTGATTAATTATCATTTATTTGTTCACACCATTCTTTTGACAAGACCGCTCGTCTCCAGATATCTAATTGAAATTTCGAACTTCTCTTTATGCACAATTGACTGCTTATGAGTGACTCACGATTAACAAGACGTGTAAAAATATTGACTTTTAAATATACTATTACGCCTTCAGCAGATATGTCATTACTAATAGAACTAATTAAGTATATTTTGAATAATAGTTCACAATTACCAGACCATGTAATTTTGTCCCTAGATAAAAACAGTATCCTATGTCGTACAACCGTAAAGATAATATTCATATTTTTTTTCATTTGCTACTTATTGCAATGGTTTTTTTAACAAAATAAAGTAACACATTAAATTTATTTATATTGATATTTTACTTTCATAAGATATTAGAGAAATATTTAACAAACAAATGTCAAAGAAAATTACTAACCGTTCTGTCTCCATTTGAAACATGTTTGAGCATATTTTTGTTGCCAAGCTGTTTAAGTTTTTGGTAATATTGTATAAGCGATTATTTATCCTGATTGTAGCACGAGTGCACCCGATACTGACTGTAAGTCTGTGAGGAGTCAACGCTTAAGAGTATTGATTTTATGTATTCGTAGTGGATAGAAAATTGCTCATACTATATGCCGAATCCATAAAATGGTACATAGTAATTTACATTCATATTTTTAGTAATGGTAACGATTTTCTTACGCCTTTCGTAGAAGAATATATGACGACATAATAATATACTCGATTCTAATAAATCTCAAAGATACAAATTTTATAACATTAAGCATCGATTTCTAGATTAAAGTGGGACAATTATTCATCTCTCTGAACTGACTTAACTAAATAGAAAAAGGAAATTTATACTCTTCAATTTGATCAAACTAAGAGCATCCTTAACATTTACTTTTACGAGACTGATTGCTACGTAAGCTATAATTTCGTATGCAGTTTTCTCGTCTTATGAAAATGAAAATATGTTAAGAAATTTTTTGTCACGTTTTACTGATGCTTGGTTTGTTAGCGTCTGCAACATAACTCAATAAGAAATTAGAAAGAAATTTATAATTTTTTTTTATTGCTGCATAAGCAATCTCTTTCAGCCAACCATAAAAACTGGTATGGAAATTTATTGGTAGACCAAGAGATTATACAATAAAAACTATTCACAGCATAATGTAAAGAGATAAAAAAGCAAAAAAGGCAAAAGCATTTGTAATGCGAACTATTGACATGAATTAGGATGGGAAAGAAAGGAAAGGATAAGGGCATAAAAGAAAAGGGTTCAGGAGAGTTTGGACTTTTTCACTCGATCCTTTAAGAACTTACCTTAATTTCTAAGTATATAATAGACATGTTTTTGCTCTATATGCAAAACTTATATATAATGCAAACGTTATAACTAGCCAGTGACTTTAATTAAAACATTACTTTGCCAATAAAAATTACACTTAATATTTATGTAAATGCGTCAAAAGTTGAAAAAATACATATATTTCTGTATCTATGTAGTGAATCGATGTAAAGTTTCATTAAAATGGAGTTACTGTGGAAATTTACCTTTTTATGACACAAATAACATAAACAAATTTCTAATGAAATGAAAATCTAAAACAATTTGTGGTGCTTTTATGTTATACGGCGCATCATTAGTAGTGAATAAATAAATACAATTTGAAATAAATTCAATCAAATAGCCAATCAATTTTAATGATTTACATTTTCAGGAATTACGAATCACGAGATTAAGAAGTGGGTGTAGCGCATACAGTTAAAAATAAACTAACATATTACCTTTGCGAAGAAGTTCTAAGAGTCGATCTTTGCAAATTGCCCATCTGAAGATGTCATACAACGAAACTTAGGTCGTGGCTAAAAATAAAGTAGAAATAGTACTATGTCACGTAGTTACATTTAGTTGTAAATACAAATTAAGTGATAATATATTTGTACAAAATTAACGCCAACTATATTCAATAGAAGCAATATTATTAAGCAATGTTTGGTTCTGTAATTTCTCATAAACGTGATGAAACGTCTTCAATTTTAAGAAAATTGTCACTTTAAAATTATTAGATTTATGCACATCCACCATTTCGGCACTAATTAAAAAAAAAATTACATTTACGGAAACTACAGTCATCTTAAACTAAACCTCTGATGCATATTTTAATATTTATGAGTATTTAATGAAAAAATATTTGGGTTATAAGTAGGTTTTACAAAGATTAGATGAATTGCACATTTGAATGACTCCTAAAGCTGTCGTCGCCTTGATATATTGGGTTGATAACAGCGCGTTTGACGTCGTGGTGCGCCGCGGGGTCCTGGGTTTGATTTCCGGTCGCTAGTCGAACTTGGCTGGACTGACGTTCTGGTTGGCTGTAAGAGAATGCTCTCGTAGCAATAAGTCCGCCATATGTATCAATTAGACACGTTAAAGTAAATAAATAAATAAGTAAATAAAGCTATTTCATTCACTACACACATTGGCACTGATGTTATATTTATACATTTCAATCACGTTGTATTAGTGAAATTTTCTACCCTTCTCTTTTCATTATTTATGGATTCTTTTTTTTCATTTGATATATTTCTCCCTGGCTGTCTCCTAGCTCAATTTATGCAACATTTCATATATCGGCGAAAATATTTCAATGAAACCACGGATATGAATGAAACCTTGGATGACACCTTTGATCAAGAGAATTATCTAATAATATGGTTAAACATAGTTTCCTGATCATTTTATCCTTTACCAAAAAAAATCATAAATTATAGTTATTTATTAAGTAGATAATCAATAGGTTCCAACAGTAATATTTGGTGGAAAAAATCGAAAATATAAAAAGTGTTATTATTGCACTTTTATTTCCAGCATCGTTATGGCAACAAGGATCCTTATAATATGAAGTGTTATAAAGTTTTCTGACACGTTTCATAACGGAGTATAAATGTGAAGAAAATAGTTGTATTTTTAACAGAGCAAATAAAAAATCAATTTCAAAGACAAGTTTTGTGGTTTTACCTATATATTGACTTTCCGACAATACTACGTTTATTAAATATTATTTTTCTATCAAAAGTTTCCCGCTTGAAGGGTTGAAATTTATGACTTTGATGTGATATTCAGAATACACGTACTCCCTACATGTTTTAATATCTTCTATTTAAATATAAAAAATATATAAGGGTAAACTAAACAATATGAGCTTCTAATAAAGATGCTGTTGTAACAGATAGCCAAAGTTTCCGATAAACATGTGCGCAGTTGACATAACCGAACTAATTAATTGCCAATAGCTCAATTATTTGTATTACACTGAACTATTTGCACCATTCCGACTGATCGATATCTCTCTTGTCATTTCCAAATAAATTACGAGTTAGTTATTTAGAATGTCTCCGAAATTTTGTATTTTTCATAACATTATAATCATATTATAATTTTCTTGGTCTCTCTCTATTCTAGGTTTAAGAGATTTATGCTATTTCAATGAATCCAAACAATATCTTTATTTTTTCTTTGAGTCTTATTCGACTTTAGGACATATTTGTGAATATTGATGGGTATGCAGAATATTTCAATATATATGATATGGTATGGTGAACTTCTTTTTTGCAATGGAAAAGCGCAATCAATGCATACGAAAGGTTTTTTTCTCTTTTAATGAATGGTAGTAATAATGTTTTATTAAATCCTTTCATCCAACCATATTTCCTGTGCTAAACCAGGCTTAGCCTTGTTTAGATAGTAAAGAAGACGCTGCAGATATCTGAACATTATCTGAATATTTATGTGGAAAATATTATTTTTCTGACTCTTTTAATGGTTAGAGTAAAGAAAGTATATTAATGGTTATAGGAAAAAATATTAAAGATATGGGAAATATTTACCGCATTATAATAATTAAAATTGTATATTGAAACAAATATTTGAAGTGTTTCTACCGCTAGAATGGCATTTGCAAGATCATAGCGAGTAAGCGCAAATTGTTGAAATATTAAATGGTACCGGGATAAAAATTTTAATATGCCTTTATTTCCCGTCATCGTCGTGGGCAAGAGTACTAATTTGTTAAGTGTCTCATCATTCCTGTATTATTTAACTGGGCAGCTTTTAGAAGCGAATATATATATATATATATATATATATATATATATATATAATGACACGCACACAAAACTTTGGCATATTTTGAAAATAAAGTAAAGGGTTTTCGATTGATATGAAACGAACAAAACAAATTATTTGATTACAATATAGTAGGAAGGAAATATACGAAATAAAAAGGAATATATATGTCCTAGCATTATTGCCTTGCCTTTTGCTTACGCAAAATCAACAGCGATGATAAAAAGCATAACTTTTCATCCCCTTATAATCCATTGTTTCATTTGTTTTTACGTATAATTAAAGTGTAACAGAGTGAGTTTTGTACACCGTAAATATGTTAGCGTAAATAATGTAATAGAAGCCAACAAATCTATATTTTGAATTTTTGTCTATCTGTTCATTAATTTCTTTGTTAATCGTGCAAAATCAATTGCACGGATTATAATAAAATAGACCCACTTATGAGAAAAAAAAATTCTATTAACTTTTCTTATTCCGAATTTCACGCGGTCGAAGTCGCCCACGATTTCGATTGCATAAAATTGGCGTCTTTCTAGATCGTGATGTATACATAAAAAAAAGAAAAGAAAAAAAAAATTATATATATATATATATATATATATATATATATATATATGAGTTGTAATATTATTATTTTATGAATGTGATCCCATGGCCATTTGTCCAGCATATGTATGATATTTATATGCTAGTGAAATGTTCCATGGAACAAATTACTACATAATAGAGGTAATATTTTTCACGCAGCAATCAATCCTTTAAAAATCCTCAAATATTATGTCACGTATCCTCGATATGTCTTTGGTTAGTTAATTGTACAATTTTGATACGTAGAGCGTATCTATAATCTGTATCTGATGGTATTTCTCCTGCTATGAATCTGATAAACAGTATTGTATAAGTTGTCGGTCTTTGTTCTTGTAGAGTTTTATGAGCAAACTTTTAATATGCAACTGTCAAAGTCACTCAAATATCTCTTTGGTCTCTTCGTAAACGCTCCCTTCAATTGTATCTGTGCAATAGTTAAAGGTTAAATCACATATTTCGTTAGTTCACTCTAAATTATTTGTTCATAGGTGATGTTAGATTGTCTAAGTGCATAGTAAATTGACATAAATATCGACCAGTTCAAATTATTATTTGTTTTTTAAGTTGTACTTCTGTTACACAATCGGGTCGTATTTTTCCAAGACTTACCTACCAGCATACGTGTTTTTAAATGCGAATACCTATTAAACAATACTTACGCTGGCATATATTTCATTTTGAAATGTACTTTTTCAATCTGCTTTAGAAATATGTTCCTGATATTGTCATTAAATACGAGAACTGTGTTGTTGGTGAACGTTAGCATCTTACATGTAATGCCAATTACGATCAATTCTTTGGGATACATTTAGAATAACGACGGTTCAAGCGCTCTTCCTTGTGGGATATCGTAATTTTGTGTTTTCTTTGTATTAATATTGATATTTACCTTCTTTGCCCTGTCTATGGCGTGGGTCATGAATTAGTCATACACAAGTTAATCGTCTTACATACAGGGTTATTATAATGCTCCTTCCAGATTATTCCTTGTGACGCTGAATTGAAAACTATGGAGAGGTCGAGAAATATAGAGGTAAATACTTCATTCCTGTCCACGTGCTAAACTACATGCTTATTGCAAGTTTGTGTTGAATTACTGGTTCCCTTTCTCTCCTGAATATTGATTATGTAGAAAACTTTTAAATATTCTCCAAATACTCAATCAGTCTTTGGGTTATCGATTCAATAACAAAATTAGTATGCAGTCGTTAATGTATCTTGTCTCTTTCTTTAAAGAAGGATATGAAACTGGTTATTTTAAACCCTGTTGAAAATTGGTCAGCCCCTGTAGAATTGGCCAGCCATTGTACTGTTGATCACAAGTGAGTGAACAATTTCTAGAAATAAAGTTTGTATTTTCGCACCAATTAGAACTAAAACTGAAGGAATTGTGAAAATGAAAACAGAACAATGTTGCTTTAAGAAAGAGACTGTATGTGTTTTATTTTTATTGTTTTTAAGCATATCTCTGCACCTTTCCTAGCTACATTACAAGTTTAAGAGAGACTGGATGTTTTATCTACCATAGAAAAGAAACACTCTGTCTGTTTCAAATAATTACGTTATGTACTTTTAAATATATTGTGTAAAATTCATTTCTTATGCATTTAGTTGATTAGCTATTTCACCTAAAAATGTGAGCGTTGGTTAAGTTGCCTGGCATTTTTAAGAAAACTGATGTAGACAAATATAAACCTGCAAACATTTTGATAAAAATGAAAGGAATATGTGAATAGCAAATCTTTACAAACAGTGCGTATAATTTTCATTATATAAGAATTTAGGTATTTCCTAAATTCTTATTTATTTATTACCATTAAAATTTGCAGATGTGAACACATAATAATAAGTAAATGTTACAATCAGGATTCCTAATAAAAAGATAGGTCGACTAAAAAGTTGTGCAAAAAATTATGTCATCCTGCTTCAAATTACTTAATCAGCTTATTAATCTTCAATTTACTTATATTTTAGGAAAGAAAAAATTAAAAAAAATATAGAGTGACTGTTAATGGCATGGCATCGAATATGACCCCGACGTGCGGTTACTCGTTCTCCAAAATTGCTAGTATATGTCGTTTTTCTCTACATAGCAATTTACTAGACTAGCTCTGAAGTTGTGAACTTCGCAATAATAATGGTGATTGAATTAAACAAAATAAAAATATTTATTTCAGATTTTGACGACTACATAGTAATTAATCGAAAACATGTATGTATTATTTTTATATCTAATTAACTAGATTGATTTAGCACCATTAGTAACACGTACGATTAGTTTAATTTGTTTTAATAGGTTAGAAATTCACATTTTTTCCAAGTTCGAAAATATTACAAAGTGAATAAAATTTTTTAAA
Source organism: Druceiella hillmani (assembly GCA_039881145.1). Taxonomy (NCBI): domain Eukaryota; kingdom Metazoa; phylum Arthropoda; class Insecta; order Lepidoptera; family Hepialidae; genus Druceiella; species Druceiella hillmani. The sequence goes on along the minus strand of JAYKKI010000072.1, from coordinate 10,501,639 downwards.
ACGTGCTAAAATAGACAATAGAACTAATAAATAGACTTCTATCAAATGTAACATCATAAATTGATCAAGATATAATAATATGTCTTAAAAATAATATTTCCATTTTCCACATTTTTTTGTTATTTACTCGCCGAAATTAATCTGTAAACTTAACAGAATATCGAACATTCCTTTCTTTCTATATCCTACCGGAGATAGTCTGAAGTGTCTACAATATACCAGAAATCATCAAAAATATGCCTGTCTGTTAGTTTCTGACCTAATGTATAATTTTACATAAATATTGGTTACATAAAGAAACACAGTTGAAAGAAATGACTTGAATTTTGTATATTCCAGGTCTGCATGCATAATATATATTAGGAATCGATTTTTATTCAGATATGAGAATATTTATTCTTTTTTAGGTTTTCAGGCTTTAAATTCTTTGATCTACCAAATATACGTTTAAGCAAATAATCTTTATTAATTTAGAAATATATGTAAGATCTCTATCTGTGAGAATATTCAAATTATTAGGGTAACATTGTATTACAATTTTTGAAGGTGATTTTGAAGTTCAAATTTTCCTAAATTTCTTTAAATTGATTCCTTTATTTTTTAATTACATTCAATGGCGTAAGTTACAAACTAAATGTCATTGATATTGATTTTAAATATTCTGACGTAATTTTAAATGAAAACGTCACAAATGCAGTATAACTATATTATTTATTATTAAAATCAATGAAAAAGCCTACTGATAGATACATGTATTAGCTAAATCAAACACAAAGGATTTTGGAATTACGACAGCTCTGACAAGTATTGTCCTCGATGGATGTTCAGCAGGTCCACTTAGGAGCAAATAAAGTTTTGCCTAATTCTTTGTTGATTTTTATAGAACTATTAGAAAAACAAGAGATATCCTAAAGTTGTTATAATTAATGTAAATAATTGTTTAGATTACATTTTATTTTGACACTCTTTTTGTGAATTCAACAAATTTAAGTCTCGGTGCAAATCCGGCTGAAAAAAATCAAATATTGATATGAATAGTTTATAACTAATAAAATACATAAAATAAAGTGAACTTTTCATTAAATAACATAATTTTTTTTTTATATAATTGGCTATTGATAAAATGTATAAGAACAACAGAATAACTCGTAAATAAACTTAAAGAAGTCAGTAACAAGGAAAACCGCAGATCGAAAAGTTGCAAAACGGTAAATTGTCCTAGTCTACATCGATCATATCTTTAACAAGCTGCATGTAACGGCTCACTTGCGGTGCTGAAAAAACAAATAATACGAATTTTGAATTAAATCAAAAATATTTATTATTCATATCGCCAAGTCTTGTAGTTTCTAGTGTTACGTTACAGTTAAAAAAATTATTACAAACAAAAGTTCTCTGGTTACACTGTTCGAGAAAGAAAATAATTAGGTAGTATTTTGACTAACGCTCTAAAAAAGTTGAGAGCACATGATGTAATGTCAATAAATAAAATGTGACAACTCTATCACTGTGCCGATATATTAATGAAAGTTCGTACGAAGTCAGCTTCATTATTCTACAAGCAAACGAGTGAGACTCGAGGCGACTCGAAACGAGTGAAATTATTTCCAGTTTTTGTTCATATTCATTTGGAATTCGATGGAAAAACTTTAATTTACATTTCTATCGAAAGTTTTTGAAAAAAAAATTTCTAGTAGAATTTCATTTTAGTTTTATAAAAAGTATAATTTTTGTACTTTATCTTTTTACTTTTTACGCCAAAGTAAAAATTATAATAATTAATTAGCACCATACGAAATAAACGTAAAATTTCTAAAAACTGGATCCTATTATCTATGTCAGAATATAAATGAATGCCAATGTCAATTTTAATATTTTAGCGAGTACAAATTTGTTTCAAATAGTATTAAACTTGGGTGAAGTTTTGCAGGGAAACAATATAGAATATCAATATTTATTATTGGATCTAAGTTATTATTTAAAATTACAAATATAGTACATCAAATTTGCTTTACACTTGTGAATACGTTTATTTTGTTTTAAAATCATAATATTTTTGCTTTAAAATTACCAATGATTACTGGTTGGAAAATTTAACAGGGAAAAGAAAATTACCGTAACAGATGTTAATAAGGGTGCTTTAAAATTCGAAGAGACAAGTGGCACGATGTGGTTTGACTACAGTCGTATTTAACTTCTCTTCAAGCTAGTGTCCTCACAAATCTCAAAGGGGTGTACGTAATACTCACGTATACAGTCATTTATTTGTACTCATGTCATTCGTGACTTTGCAGTCTCAACTTGCAGATAATTTTTTTCACATTCGAAACAGACACCCACAAGTGATACAATATGGTGAATGGTCCAAAGCATCAAGCCAATGAAAAAGGACATCCCTAAATTCTGAAAAAAATAAATTACTGATAATTATGATCTAAAAACCCGCTTTTGTTTGAGAATAATGAGATATACAAGTTACAAAGTATGCCGTAAATTTAAATGATTAATAAAAAGTAAAAAAAAAATAATTTATAAAGTTTTGTTTAAAAATCTATGGCATATCTGATTTTGAAACATTTTATTTATATGATGCCATAAATACAATAATTTAACGTAATATTCAGCTAAATGGTGAATAGATTTTCCTTTGAGAGGCAAATTAAATTTAAATGTAGCGGGCGAACTAATATTGAGTTGAGGACTTCCGAATAATGCTTCAGCACAATTACCGGATGTTGAATTATTGTTCAATTTCAAGAAATTGTTTAAAACTTCAACGGGTTTTGTGAGACTCTATATCAAAAGGAAGAATATAATTATTTCTGAATCTGAAATGATAGTGGCAACAACGTTAAACACAACATGAATTCTATGTATCATTTTATCAGTTTGGAATCTTATAGAAAATTCCAGGTCACCTAAAGCATATAGAATATGGCAGACCGCTAGAAAACATATGACCACTAGGTTCCGTTTTTTATCACATTTGGTAATTTAGTTTTCGTAATGGGATTAAAAAGATCATCCAATTTTTTAATTTTCAGAGTAAATTCTCTGAATGCATTCCTGTCCCAAATTATGTAAATCAGCAACATATACAGAACGTGAATAGTTTGAAGCAATTTAAAAGCTAAGAAGTAAAATCGAGTTTCTACTCTCAAAGCGATTCCTGCTAGCCCCAATAATGTACTGCATATTGACAAAATATATAACCTTCCGCACCACAACATCCATCTCGTGGAAAATCCGTTATGAGTTTTCGTACAAAGTCCGAATACATATTGGTATGTTAAAACTGGCCAGACTGTGTTTTCACCTAATATTTCAAACATTTTAATTCCGTTACAACGTTAAAGTTGATAATCCGACATGATGTTCATTATTAATTTATTCAACATATGGTTATTGATTTACTGTATTTGAGTCACATTTGTCTAGCCTTTGACACAATAGAAGAAATGAGTAATTTAAATATTTATCTATGTAACAGATTATCGAATTCGATTTTCTTGTCATTTCCATATGTAAAAAAAAAATATGTAAAAAAATACTTAAATACTTGGAACGACGTAATATTTGCTAAACAAAAAAGACGATCAAGTGCAAGAAGAACTCGCGTCACCCGCGTTTTGAACATCATATTAGCGTGAAAATTTGCAAGTAGGTTACATTAGAAATGTATAAAAAGGAACCCATAAAATAAGAAATCCCTTTGTTTCATAATAATTTCAAGTAAAATTAATACATTACTTCGTATCAAATTTTAAGATTCTAGGTTAGAGAAACGTGCCTTGACGGTATCAATAACTGAGTCAACAAATTAATCTGAAAATAAAGGATATTTAAGAAGTCGATTCAATTTATTACATTGAGGCAGAAACTTGAGGTAGATCTCATTTGTTTATAATAATCTGGTCATAGATTTTTAGTATTTGATATCAATGAATCGATAAAAACAAATGTACAACAAAGTGATCCTATAAATGGTCCCTTTTTGTTTTGAGATACCGAACGCTAAAAATTTTAACTATTTCTAAATTACCCCAATAACGTGAATGGTCTAATAGATATACATTGTATATACATTTCTAAATGAATAGTGTGTAGTTTAGAAATTACAACGCAAAAATTTTAAAGAGTTAACAAATATTCTTAGAGCCGAATTAAAATTTACTCCTAACATATATTTATACGGCGGTCCTGGAAAATGCAAAATTCAAGATATTTCCATCAGTAGGTTTTTTTCCATTTTGAAATATTTATATAAAATTAGAAATTACATCAGACACTAATAAACTAACACATTTCCAGTGACTTCTGTCATGTTATAACAATTTTTGGACTATCTCCAGTAGGTTACATAAATAGTGGGGCTATCGATTTGCCCCTTTGTTCTAGCTGAATTTCGAGGAGTAAATAACAAACAAAATGTGGACATTTCGCCAAGAGAACTTATTAGAATGCACTTTTTTCATAAATTGTTTCTTAAAGAGAGAAAAGTGATTGAAGTACACATAGAAGGTATGCTCTGTTATACCAAAATTATACATACATTGGTTCCAAAGATTAACTGAAGAAAATTTTCAATAGAAAAGTTACTTTATGCTTTGGGAAAAAAAATATTATGTTTGGCAAAGATATTATGTTTGGTCAGAATATTAGTAAACTGAGATGGTGGTGTTATTTATTAGTCTATTTAATATATTTTGGGTTAAAGAACATGGTAATATATTGTAAAAAATATTTACGATTTAAACTTTTAACAGAATACAAGTCGGAATATGGATTTATGGTCATAATTACGTTGAAATTAATAATTTGGTTTTTACTTAAAGCGAGATGAGGATAAAGTTTATTGGGCGTACCTATTTATATACATTATTATGTAGTTTATGTACTTATATGTCTTGATGTTGAAACTTCCGGTAGTATGAACGGCTTGAAGAGTATTTGTGTGGAAAGTGTGCATTGCATTTATTTTCTCCTTACGAGTATAAACAAGTATATGACGTCATTCGAATTCAAATGTGGCGCAAACTGAAGATAGCGAAAATGTTTGGCTACAGCGCGGTCTAATTTGATCATCCACAGTATGTTCACGTAGCGTGGAACATGGATAAGAATAAGCTGATAAGATGCAATTTATTATATATAAGTTTTGAATCCACCGATAAATGTTATATTCTTTTTAATGAATTTTAATGGATACCAATAATATCCTCATAAACGAGTACAAATCACTTCGAAACTTTAAGCAAGAATGATTTAAAGCTCGGCCAGGAAAAAATTACATATCCGAAACATAATGAACTTTCTTATTGCTTTTACTTATTTATGCGTATGATCTTATAATGTACAGGGTATGTATTTCTTAACGGGATTGACATAGGTATTTGAAGAAATAACCCAAACAAAAACGTCAAAAAATAATAAGGAAATACGAAAAGCCAAATACACAAAAATATTGAAAGCAGAAACAATCAAACACGCTCAAAATCTTCTATGCTATGTTTTTCTATTGATGAAATAAAGTGAACCATGAAAAAATGAATGCCACCTATCCGATATAAATCGTATTTTATTCAATTAGAAAAATAAACACACCGGCTAAAAGGAATTCAAGGACGCTTTCGTCAGTAGTCCATCTTGACCTAAAAATCCATATCGTTAATTACAATATTATGCTTTTCACTTCCCACAAGATAAGTGAATTGTTCATCCGAATATGTACAGATGTATAGAATTTGTCAGATTTGGCACTAATTTATAAAATGGTCCTTTAATTTATTAAAGCTTTATTTTATTCATGATTGTATAAGGTTATAAGAGACATTTCACCTTAACAAACATTTCACTGTTCCATTGGGATGCATTTTTACAACTGTGCGTGCTACAGTATCCGCTTTAATTAGAAATTGAAAATTACTACTAAGACTATAGTATTTTCAATTTTTGTAAGAGTGATTTAAATTTTAAGGGCGGTACAATACGCCTTATTAACTTTTAATAACTCGCGTATGATCAAAATAACTCCGGAAGGCATTTACAAGTTTGTAGTCGTTGCTGAACTCGTTCTATTTCAGCCTGGTTCCATTTCACGTTTCTGTAAATTTTGGAGTCAAAGTAACCTCACGCAAGCGTTAATATAAGTAGTTATTTTGACTTATTTTCCGTATATTTGCAGCATGGTTTAGTTAAATGATCGACGTCCAACAAGTTGAAAGAGAAAACGCTTAAGCATCAAGTAGCTGTAACAAAAAATCTAAAGTAAGTGGTGATAGAGAGATAGAGGGATCGGTCGATTATTTTATTGATGAAGATATCAAAAAACTTACCCATCAAAGTTTTCAAACTCAGGGTAATAATTTATTCACTCACTTGTAAACCCAAAGAATTGCTAATAAAAATAATGGTATTTTAAAATATTTCGTTTTGTTTCTCGACCGAAAAATCATGAAAATGATTTTGAAGAATCCGAATGATTCCATAAATATTTACATGAAACATTTCTAAGAAAAAATAAATGTAAAAGAAATAAAATACAATTAACTTCTTGTTTTTTCAGGGATTTGTGTAATGGCTAGCACATTAATTTCTTCTCATCTAAAGCGTAAAATACGTAGAGTTAAAGTTGGTACTGGAGTGAAATTTTCCTCTAATACCATTAGTTTAATTAAATTTCTCTTTATTCGCTTTTTAAAGTATAATAATATACTGAATATAGAGTAAGGCTACCGAAACCTAAATAGACTCACATAAGTAAATTTTGTATCTTTCAAAAATTATATAGATTGTTACAAGAACTTTACACAATTTTAGAGTTTTAATGTTATTGATTGGGGGTTTTCAGGACTATGTACAATGTTGGCAAACCTAGTAAGTACGAAATTCAATTTTATTCTATGGTGGGCACCAGAACATATTATACACATAGTTTCAAAGTGTACATCAAAAATCAACTAGATGGGGATTTTAAAACCGTAAATGAGACTAACAATATCACACTTATTCTAAAATAATCAACACATAGTAATAGAAGAAGTATTATGATAACTAATTTCTCCATAGATGCGCCATTAGTACAGACTTTACTATGAAACAATTTTAGCTATTTGGTACTAAAGGTAAAGGTAAAAAGAAATCCCTCCCAATTTTTACTAAAAGAGCTCGAAGGAAAATTCAGTACCGAGATTCATAGAAAATATGATTATTCTTACGTGAAAAAAATCCAAAGCAATGACTTTATAGTCTACTGTGCAACACAATGCCAATGATATGACATCGACTAAAAATAAGCCAGATGTAACTTTGTAAATAGTAAAAAAGAAACATATAAAATAAGTGCCAATATTTATTTTATATAAGAACTTTAAGGGCAATACCTTAAAATAAATATGAAGATTGAATATATTTGGCGTTAATTTTGTAGAAATTAATCATTCAAAATGAAATTAAACTACTTGATGTAGTATCATTTCTACTTTCTCCCAGTTCTTTACCACGTCCTAGGTTTCGTTATATTACAACACCTTCAGGTGAACTATTAGCAAAGATTAACTCTTAGGAACATCCAACAGCGTTTATATATTACATTAAATAATAACGGAAGCCGTGTTTGTGCGGGTTTTCCCACTGCTTATGCTATTAGGAACCGATATAGTTTTTAATATATTTTCCAAAGTTATATAATATGCTAGTATTTTAGTGAGGATAATAAATTAAATTGATGGTTTTCTATGAGGTTATACAATGTAAATATTCCGGTCTATGTAATAAAATTAAATAGAAATTACTCTCAGTAATATATTTATAAAACAACAAGGGTATCTGATGGTTAGAACAAGGTTATAGCCCACCACTACCAAGCTAGTAGCCCACCTGAAGATGTTGTAATACAACGAAACCTAGGCCGGGGTAAAGAATATAAAGGAAGTAGAAATAATACTACATCAGGTAGTTTCATTTAATTGTGATTAATGAATTTCTACAAAATTAACACCAAATGTATTTAATATCTAAGAACAGCCGATTTGGCTACATTGGCGATATTGTATCGTCAATTCCAAATTAAATTTCGGAAGACGGTGCAAAGCATTTGGTTCAACAAAACTTGTATAAAGTTTAAAGTTACACCAAGTAACGTGAACATGAAGACTAGTGAAACAACTTGAGCAGCCCATAAAGCAACAACAAAAGCCGTCACTGCCTGGCTGAAGGAAGAAGTTCGGGTAGCAATCATAAAGCGAGACAACATAAATCTCAGCCCAAAGGTAATATACTCTTCTTTAACATATCTCTTTCACCCTATAGAATTTGATACATTACAGTATAAAATTCGAAATCATGTCAGTGCTATAATGAAAAACATAACAAATGAACAATTAAACAGACTTAAAAAACTAGAAGGCAAAACCCAGAAACCAAAAGTTATACCCAAACATTTTATCCTAGAACGGTAAACCTTTCAAAATTAACAGTTAATAATAAAAAAATAGAACTTTTAAATAAAGGATTTAAATAAAATATTCCTTACCACACCCTCACGAAAAAAACATAGACTACCACTAGCAGTAGATACTACTATTGCATTCAGTAACCAGGACGCACTTACTAAACACAAAGCTGCTAATATAATATGTAAAGAATACTCTAGAGCCAAAACACACATTAATGAAGAAATTTTGAAACAACGTAATTTATCAAATAATATTAATAAATATAAACTCATTCTAGCTAAAGCCAACACTATAGTTATCCTAGACCAAAGTGAATAGAAAAATATAGTGTACGATTTGCTTAAACCAAAAAACTTCATAAATCTACAAAAAAAAACACCACAACGTTTGCAGATAACGTAAAAGAAATAATCAAGACTTGTAATATCATATACCCATAAGACCCATAGTATCATACATGAACGCACTCTCAAAATAATTAGCCATTCACCTTAAAAGGATCTTTCGAAATAACATCGGATTTGCACTTAATCTCTGTAAAATAATTCAAAATATACACCTAACACCCTATTGTAAATTAGTATTACTCGACGTATTAAACTCAACAAAAAAGAATCAGTTAAACCCTGCTGAAGTATCAGAAATTATAGATTTGTTTAAATCATGCATGGACCAAAATTATTTCTTATTCGATAAACAAAATTTTCAACAAGTCAAAGCCCCTCAGTCCCCTCTTAACCGAGTTATTCATGAACAATCCAGAAACCAGCCCCTTAAAGAGTAAATTAGCGACCAATATAGTATAGTGTTATATACACGTAGACGACATCCTTATCTGCTGGAATGGTATACAGCGACAATTAAACCAGTTTGTTAACTTTGCGAACTCCCTATACAACAATTTAAAATTCACTTTAGAAATAGAATCCGATAATAAACTAAACTTTTTAGATATCACATTAGAACGTAAAACATAAATTTAGTATATTTAGAAAAGACACATTTGCGGACTCCATAATTAACAGTCATTCACAACACCCTTTGTCCCATAAGTTAGCAGCCTTCCATTAGATAATTCACAGAGTGTTAACCATCCCACTAGAAAAACCCAATTTTCGTAAATAAATAAAAAGTATAAAACAAATCGCAGTAAATAATAATTATAACCCATCAATTGTCAATACTAAACCAAGAAATATACCCGGTCGTACGAAATATCAATAAAATTCACTACATGTATATATGGGATGAATTCCATACATAGGTAATGTATCAATTAAACTAGGAGGACTCTTAACTAGTAACAAAAATATAAATAATAGCACATGTGCCTATAGTACCTTAAATAACTTGGGTAAAACCCTTATGAATAATAGAAAAAAATAGTAACTTTAAATATAACGACTCATAGCGTATACATAGGTCAAACCAGAAGAGATTTTACTACTAGATACAAAGAACACATTGCCAGCTGGCGAAATAACAAACGAAACACATCTCACTTTACAAAACACATTTATATATTACAAATAAATACAAAAGGCAATATCAATATCCTAGAAACATTAGAAATAAACAGACATAAAAGAGACACCAACGATAATATATTAAATGAACGACTAAATATAACGTCATCACCCATACATAATATCTTATAGACATAATATAGTTAGACAACAATGATACTGCAGTATACTTCAAATTGTTTCAGCCTGGCTACACGCTTAAATAAAAATAAATAAATAAAACAGAATATATATATTTATATATATATATATATATATATATATATATATATATATATATATATGTATATATATATATAAATATATATATACATATATATATATATATATATATACATATATATATATATATATATATATATATATATATATATATATATACATAATTAATGGTATAACCTTGTTATAACCATCTGATACATTTGCTATTGTATAGATATATTACTGCATTACATGCATCGAAATATTTGCTAGGAATAATCTCACAGAATAACATCAATTTAACTTATTACCCTCACTAAAATATTGTATAGCTTTCTAAAATACAGTAAGAACTACACTGCTTCCCTACAATAAACTCACTAACGGAAGCAGTAGGAAAACCCGCACAAAGCCGGCTTCCATTATTGTTTTGTGTAATATATGTATATATGCTGTTGGAAATTCCTAAGAGTTAATCTTTGCTAATAGCCCACCTAAAGATGTTGTAATACAATAAAACCTAGATTGTGGTAAAGAACTTAAAGACAGTAGAAATAATACTACGTCACGTAGTTTCGTTTAATTGTGAAATATATAAAGCTTCTAGAAAACAAGGAAAACATAAATTTCTAACACAGTATTTAAAAATTATTATCCATTACTTGACACATAAACCGCAGTCCATTGTATGGCGTTCATCACACACATCTATACAATCGTCATCTACATATAGATGACAACGGCCTTTGAAACCTCTCGAACTGGTTTCAGAAGTTGAATGTTTTTGATCATTTAGGTGTCGTTTTTTCAAGGGCGGTTACAAAACGAAACTGTGACTGATATTTGAAACGTTTTAAGCTAAGTTGTTTTGGTCAACAATAGCGAGGTGTTTTATCCCATATTTTTTTATAATCTTTGTACGACATTTTTATAGCTATCAACTTTTTACGACAGGAATTAAAATGAAGAAGTTCATTGTAAACTCTTGTTGTAGTCGAGAGTAGTGACGGCATGTTACTTGAATAAGTTTTAGTTTTTTCAGAATACCAAACTCTCATATAAAGTTCGTATTTTGAGAAAGAAAAACGTATTTCTGGGTGTTTCGTTCAAAGACCTATTCTGATATATTAAAATACACTTTTCATTTTGGAAGAAAGAACAAGTAAATAAATTTAAATGGCTCTAAATAATTTTCTTATCTCATATTCCGGGAGAACTTTAAAACTATTTCCAAAAAAGATTTTTCTTTAATTTTTTCGCCTTCAAATTCATTATGAATTTTTATTTATTATTCCTGAATTTAACGTTACTTCTTTCATGTGTAACTATGTGTTATACATATAAAACTTATTCAGATTAATCAGAATTACTACAACAGATACCAAAGCAGCAGTTTTGTTAGATAAAGTAAAGTCTGACTTAATCACAGTGCTCTAAAATATATTTGGAATCTGTTCTTAAAATGCTCTTGGTCTTAAAATGTCTCGTAAACGCGTCGAACTGATTAACTATCGATAGTGAGTAGTCACACAATTATGTAATAGTGCATGAAGTCGATAAATGATTCTTTTTCAGAATTTGGGTATCGACGCCTCTTGAACACTACATAATTTTAGTTTGTTTCTCGGTGACAGGTTAATTTGTTTAATCTAGACATAAAATTATTTAAAATTAAAGATATAAAATTATATGCTCTTATTTGAAATTGTATTATTTGCAAGGTGAGATCGCGACTGTGTCCTATAAAATAGCAGGGAAAGGGAGAATGAGATGGAAAAGAAAAAAAAACCTTTTGAAGGATATTTCTCATTAACATCTAATTTCCTATAGGTAAAAAGTGACTTCGGGCACACACACAACTCTTTTTGCTTCCGATATAAACCGATCACTGCTAATTTTTTAAATTATTTAATATTATATTCAAGTCAAAGATGGCAAGGAAACGCTGATAGTTGTAGTTCAGCCTATACTTATATTTTATAAATCAGTATTCATATATGTATATTTCAGAGCCACGCACCAGTGTATTCAGCGAGTAGTTATTTTGCGCTGATGACTAAATTTATTTTGATAAGAGAGGCAAGTCGCTAAAAGAAAATTCCATAATGGCTATATTTTAATCCACAGCATTATATTTTTATATTACAATCGCTGGTTCTGTTTCCGAAGGACAAAAACGTATTTTATTTTTTCATGTAACAATTTCGAAGTGTAAATTTTGTTTTTGACAAAATCTTTTTAATTCGTATCTCATTTATTCAAAAAAGCTTATTGAAAAAAGTTTTTATTACATGTGCAATATATAAGAAACTTGGTGGGTGCGTCCAATATTTACCACAATTAATCAATAATAATATAATTTTGTCCTTCAGGCGAATATTTTGTGGTCAATAATTTTGCTTTATAGTTATTTTCATAAAAACTGATTATTTTCATATTTCGATTGCTTTTTAATGACAGATAGTTAATAGGTTATTAACATATATTATTGTTTTTGTGACTGTAATAGAAACAATTTAGAATGTACTTATATTAAATAAATTTAGTAATAGTTCCAAGCTGTCAAAATTCTGTGATTTATTCATAATCTTAAAAAAAGGTATTTTCAATTAAATCAATGTAATTTTAATATTATTTAAATGAGTAAATAGAATTTGGTAAAAAAACTTCTATAAAACTGAAATAAAATAGTGATCACAAATTTATTAAAATAAGTTTCAGTTTCGGCCCAAACTAGAACAAAAGCTAAAAACACTTTCGGATTCGATTCTAAAACTTTAATTCTGTCGATGACTACCTGGGTCTTGGGTCCAATTTTGTTTTATATTAGATTCTTATACAAAATATCGTACTGCATGCAATAAGCTTCACATTAATAATATCTTCTGTAATATCATGCATAAAGATGTGAGGTTTACTTAATAACTGTTCAAGTAAAATTTGTTAACATATCTGAGCTTAATAACATTTTTCGTTTTGTTCCATCGTAAGACCTAAATGTCATATGTCATATGACCTAAATATCAATGTGTTAAATCATAAACTTATGAATTTCTAAAAATCAACCATTCTGAACTAGAATGACCTGAAAACTCACTAAGCTATAAAGAACGTTTAAAATGTTTGTATTCATCCATGTTCGGTAAAATTATTTCAGTTCCTTCCAAGTTTTGAAAAAACTACATTAACTACGAATTATTGGCGGTAGCTTTTACGCCCAACTTGAGATCCCTCAAGACGTCCTCATATTCGACACTTAAGTTAAGTTCGGATGTGCGTGACATAAGCTGTTTACATCTTTATTATTTACTGAATATGTTCAAATACAAAAAGTGCAAAACATTACATATTTCTTTTAGCATTATTTACCATCAATTTAAAAGGTACTAGCTATAAATAGTCAAAAACAAACAATATTAATTCAATTAAATTATATATCTGAAGCACGTTACCGATTTACTTGTAAGTTTGTTCTTTCAAATTGACATAAAATACAAGTAGGATTTCAAATTCACTTTTCAGTGAAGTATTCGAATTCCGATACTTATTATTCCTATCCCAGTTTGGTCATATTTATAACGTAGGCTACTCAAATCAGCAGTGAGGCGATAGAAATTCCTTAATGGGCTTATCCATAATGAGTGTTACTTTTTATGTAACTACCTTCTTCAGATGTTAGTTAAATTTATCCAAATATATGTAAGTAAAAACGATGACTCCATCCCCGATGGCGAAAATAAAGGCAAGCACAAACAAGCAAAGAACGGGTATGTCATCAAAGTAAGTATCATTTTTACAAGCGTTTTAAACTATTATCATATTTTTTGTTTAAGCATTATTTTATTTCGTAAATGCATTTCATACATTTAGATCACAAATTAAACGGATACGTTCCTTTAAATCTTCCTCATCAACTGCTGTGCTAGAAGTTGAACACCGGGATTTGGCTAGGACATCAAGGTATGTTTTGCTTAATAAGATGTAAATAACCCATCCTCAGTAACAGAAGTAAATATGAAACCCATGATATGTCGAAGTGATCACGGGTTTGATTCTCGGCCGCTCCTCTAGTGTAGCTGGAGTGATGTTTGCAATCGCATTATCTAATATTATTTAAAATACTAAAAACTATTGCTCAGAAGTATAGAGTTCTGCAAACTAAAATACGTTAACAAATTAAACAAGCTTATGACAAATGTATTTTATATTTCGAGCTTCTATCTCCTTTTGATATGTTTTTGTATTAAAGCGTGTATTATATTTTATACGGACAAAAATCGTTCACCGGAAATTTTTAAGTGGAACTATATTTAATTTACAAATAATGATAATTTTATTAAATTGTTTGCAGTATATGTCGGGAGAATACGATTGGACCTATCAAATTAGAAAGTCAACCAAGTAAACATATTTTCCTTTAGTTGTGCAACAATGTTAGCAAAGAAATGTTTTAAAAATAATGTGCATTTACCGCAAGAAAATTGTAATTCGTTGACAAAACTTGCTAGCGTGAGCGCTCAAGTAACACTAACTAAAAAAAAGTTCTGGACACAAATAAATGTGCCTTTACGGATTCATGTGGAAGGAGCTATCGGTAGATTCGGAAGTTTTAGATTCATGTTACCATACGCATGTGTAGCTATCCGCAATGATAGTGCCTATGATCGTGTTTATATCCATTCCACTAACTTGTCAGCATTGCCATCGATCCAAGTGAAACGGGTTATGCATTATGAAATGGGTTATGCATTAACTGTCAATCCAAGTGAAACGGATTATGAACAATGAGTATGTATATCCATGAGGAATAGGTTTTTACTGAACAAAAATAAAGAGATTATAACAATGTATTTTTTTGTTACATTGTGAACATAAGAAGTAATTTTACGCTTACAATAATTGTAAAAGTGTAATTTAATTTCTATAAGAATTTTATTATTATTAGCATGTTTTGCATCTTCTGGTGTAATATTTTCTTCTATTAGATAATTTTCAGAATGGCATATTTCTCTCCGTCACCATGTTTAATCTTAAACGATAATTTAATTTACATAAATTTCATACATTAATGTATTAATCAAATTGATAGATCGACAACCGCAATGATCCACTTCAATACATGGTTCAGCATGGACTTAAAGCAATCGTGAACAATGACATATTGAATGAGGTTTGGATCACGACCATAACGATCACCATCACCAAGTGATATAATACAGTGAGCCCTTTGAACATTGTGTTCGGTTAGTGGAACGTACCCTTAGTATTTCAAATTTTATTTTCACCCTTTCTAAATCATAAACGAAATCACAAGTAAATCGCAGTTTAAATGATTGTGTTGTCCTGTATTGAACTGATTAATAAAAACATTGGTATTTCTCCTAAGCAAAATTCGAATTTCAATTGTGGTACTGCATACTATTATATACTGCATACTATTATATTGCATATATTTTCCATTTTAAGCCCACAGTCACTGATTATATTTTCTTCATATTTCCCTATTGCCTCCTGGTCATTTTTCTCATTATATCTTACTCAATCTATTTTGTCTGTTGCCTTTATTTCTATTTCAGATTGTTCTATGTTTTTAAACATTGCTTCATCGAGTGTACGCACATATTTTTCGCAGGAAATAGGAATACTGTATTTTCAAGTTAAGTGAAAGATAAATATAATTTCTTTTATTATATTTTCATTTCTATCAATATTGAAGTAAACTGATCTGATGTCTAGTAATGTGCAATCATCTTTACTACCATTTCCTAATCTTGTACCATACAACATATCTACAAATAAAGAATCGTGTTTCTTTCTCATGTTATTAATGAGTTCCCCATAAGTAAACTATTGCTTCCAAAGATTAGGAGCACTTAATAAACCTAGCAGTTTATTTATTATGGTAGAAGCAGAAATTTATTTATGTTAGAGGCAAAAATATCTTCAAATGGTGAATGTTTTCTAACTTTAGGGGAGATGGGAAAGGGAAGGCGATTAACTGCAGTAAATAAAATACAAATACTAAAACACTTTTTCTTCCAAAGCAGCCATTGGGTTTTCTTCTTCTACTTCTAATCAGTAACTAATTACACAAATTAAAATTTTAGTTTGCACTGCACAAAAACAATTTCATTTTACAAATGTATCAAAATATAAATTGCCAAAATACCTTGATAATATTGATTCATTATAAATTTTATTATTAAAAGTGCTTCTTGACATGGTACTGAAATATCGCCATAAAATTATTCATAACAAAGCTCGAAAAGAGTATAGTCGAAAAGGTGAGAGCTCTTAAATCAAGCAACACCAAGTGTTGATAACAGTTAATGTAAGTTTTTCACCTAAGGGTGCAATTCAGCAACTGAAGATAGTTTGCTCCAAATTATGTTATGAATATCTTATAGAATTGCGATGTTAATGAATGAATAATTTTCTGCATTGCATTTTATATATACATATTCCGTGTTACAATATTAAAATGTACAAGAGTAAACACGTTTTGTTACAAATTTCCTGTTCCCACGTTTAACGATTTCAAAGAAAAATAGCTGTGTTAGAAAGAAGGACATCTTTTAATGGTTCCGTTTTTTTCCTTTTAAACTTCAGAACCCTAAAAATATGGAAAATAATTAAAAAGGCAGTGCAAAATTACATCTAGTTAATTAAAAATATAATTATATTGTAAGTGATTCAATGCATTAGATCACCTACCAAATTCGATCAATCAAGGGTGAGGGGTTGTGTTATATTTAATTGTTTCCTGTTAATTAGTAACCTTAAAATGGTAGATGTTAACTAATGTACTTTCATGGTTATATTTATCTACCTCTAATCTATTAGAAGTATCAATATGATTAATGGCTTTAAGCGTTCAAAATATCCCACAAGGTGATAAACAAAATGAATATTAACTCACAAGACATTTAATCAGTAAAGTGGGTGTCACTTGTTTCCCGAATACTCAACAAAACACTTGTGGAATTCAGTTGGAACACAAACGTTTTACAAGAATCAATATGAATAACGAATCAATTGAAGATACACTATGGGTAATTTTAGTGTATCAGCACGTGTTTGGTGTTTGCAGAAAGACTGTTAATCTATTTCCTATAAAATTTAAATTGTGGTGTAGAAAATTTTACAGTTTGTTAATTTTAGGAATACTGATAATCCTGCATGTAACATTTACGTTCACAGACGATCACTACACCTTGTTGGCATTCAGGTCACTTCAGATGATTCATGCTCTGCGCTCACTGTTAATTGAAATATATTTTGACAAAAATGTGTTTGAAGAATTGATTCTGAGAATTAGAAATGTAGATGATCTTTTCAAGTTAAAGCATAAAAGAAATTTTTTGAGACGTGACAAGTGCCGAAACCTCATAGTTATTAGCATTGTCATACTTTATCATATTCTTTATATTGCATTCGATTTTGCGGCTGGACAAACAAGACGTGGTGTGAACATTTTCCTGTATGGCATGTTCAATATTATTGCAACTATTATTTTTGATATGGAAATGATACTCTTCTGCTTGATCTTATTCAGCATAACGAAACGTTTGGAATTGTTGAATATTTCCTTGAAATTTGAAAATATCCCCTCGCCAGTCGACGCCATATTCGGAAGTCCTCAACATGATCTCATTTCCAACAATCATTTTCCATTTTTATTGCCTTTAAGCCAAAATTCCATTCTTCATTTATCCCAATTCTATAGTCGTTTTTTAGACTTATGTCTCAATTTGAATAAGGCATTTGAATTTCAGGTCTGTATTGAACATTTCAGTAAAAGTTTTGAAACAAATATTAATTTGAAGTAAAATATTCAATAAATTTAATATAAATATTGTTATGAATTAATTTTATCTTAATTTTTCAGCTACTCACATCAATGAACCTGGCATTTTTTGGTATACTGAGTGTGATATATAGCTTTCTTCAGGATTTAAAATATAATGTAAGTATTATTAACACATATGTTATCTAATTATACTGATAGCCTTAAGCTAATCGAATTGAATAAATTACAAATTCGTAAATAAAAAATAATAATTCAATTAAGAAGAATACAGGTTCAAAGGCTAACGATTTTTTATATAAGCTTAAAAATTCACCAAAAATAAAGAAAACCCTTGCAAAGAAATTTATAATCATGGAAGCATTTAACAATAATTTTATAGTTCATTCAATTATAATTTATTTATTTGCACTTATTTAGATTTCTTTTATGGGTGAAACCCAGAACCAGCAAGCTCGACACTGTCATGAACAGACCAGCATCCAGCAGTGGGTAAATTTAGTTTGAGGAAGAAGACATTTTTATTTTTATTTCATGTAACAAAATTATTATTACATTTTCCGCTGGCGAATTGTGAATTTCCCTTATTTTGTTGTTAAAATCATCGAATTGTTCAATTATTGATACATTTCCTTAATTGTTTTTTAGTTTATAATATTCAATTATTTTCTTGCCCCTGAGATGACTGGGCTCATCTTGGGTAATTTGACCAATCTGCATTCATTTAGTCACTATAATACTTCTGTAACAACTTAATTAGGCTGTTTCTCCAACTGCTGCGTTCCTGTTGATAATGTTGTGGGATTTTTCAGCCTATGACCATTCATAGGAAAGTTAGATTGCAACGGCAATTAAATTAAGCCATTTTCTAATTTACGGTCAAGCAACTGAATTTGAATTAGTTATTGGTTTGAAATTCTGTTGAAAAAATTGTATCTCAAATATGCAGAGAGATCCGTCAGCATTTGAGTGAACGATAATCCATAAGCTGTAAAACATACAAAATTTGTTTATCCCGATATAAATTTTCCCTTATACAAAAATTATGAATTCAATTTTGTCTGAAAATAAATCAATACCTTATAGAATTTGATTTTTTTCTTTTTGTAATACGTTCATTTATAAAGACAATGTTTCAGAAATTAGATGTATCACTTTACATCAGTTACCTGATATGGCCCGTTCACCATGGTATGTCTTTGCTAGCTGTGTTTTTCATATGCGAGAAAATGTACTTGCAGATAGAAACTGCAAAATCCAATTTGACATCAATACAAGCTGTTGAAGATTTATGTAAGTGAACGATTTTACATATAGCATTAATAAAATACTTGTAAGTTCTTTTCATATTGGTTTATATATAATATTTACAGATTGACCTTGAATTATACGTCATTCTGTAAATATTCCTTTAATTTAATAATGTTAATAATTTTTTTCCAGCTATGGACATATCGCAGAAAGAAAGAAACTTTTCAGTTTTTAGTTAAATTATTCATTCTTCATTTTTCTAACTACAATTATTAAAACATGTGACACATGCAATCATATTTACTATTTAATTTGACATTACCATACAGAATAATTCCGCTATGGAGTTCAATAAAAAGTTTTTGTTTGATTTATTGGACTTTTTTCTACTACTATATAAAAGAATAAAACAAGATGCGCATTGCATTCAAATATAAAATACCTATGAAAACCACCAAAGTTTATTTAACTTAATGTTTGTGAACTATTGTTCCTACTTAATTAGCTTGGTCACCTGATAAGAAGCACTGACATTGAAGGTTTCAAACCTCCTCACGCCCTTAATAATTTAATTAAGTATCTGACCCTCCAAGGGTTGGTTTATTCCAACCTTATCTTCGTTGATTATGCGTGTTGAACTAATACTCTTTTCTAATTAGAGAACAGTAAATTTACTTAATAAAATGTAAATCTAATGATTAGCAATTATTGACCTTTATATAAATGATGTATTCGTACATGTCACATACATAAAGATAATCAAGTTTCATCATTGGAAAAGGAACTTTTCAGTAGTCTTTAATATGCAAACATATAATTGAATATTTGACGAACATATATAGTGTATATGTACGTGTATATATATAGATATCCACACATACATATACATATACACATATATATATATATATATATATATATATATACATATATATATATATATATATATATATATATATACATATATATATATAAATATATATACATGTATTTTCTAGCTATGACGAAATAAATCTACACATCTAAGAAATAGGTGATCGATGCTGTCTTAGGCCCGAGGCATTCCATAATACTTGTGTGCTTTGTTTAAACCGAGAATACATATCCATATATCAATATAGAATGAAATAGACATGGAGACAAATCAAAGTGGACATATTTGTACAAAACATTTTATTATAACGCTTAAATAGTTTGGGCTCTTCATTTTTGCTGAATTTTCTTTTCTGATTTTACAAAAATGTACACGTCGATTTCAGAGATAAAACGTTTAAGGTTTCATTAATTGCAGAGGATATTTTGGTCACTTCTTATGATATTAAGACAGCTTTGTATTATAGACACGTGATAATTTTTTTAAATTTTGTACCAGTTCTTCAATACCAATGTCCTTTGCCTCATATTTCCTAGTACCAATATGCATATATACATCAACAGTGAAAACTATCATTTTTGATATTAACTCCTAAAATAGTTTTAAATGATTCTAAACAAATTGTCACCTTAAAGTAAAAGAAGCAAGATTAAAGGTTTTACAGATTTATACGTAATTTAGGACATTCATTCCCGATTCCAAATTTTCTTCTGGGTAATAAAAATTTTGCAAAAATACCTCTCAAAACAGAGTTTTATGAAAGTATAAGTGGCGACAGAAAAAACACAATATAATCCAAAAGATGGTACCGTTTATCATGTACATGTAAATCATGTATAACCAATATTAAAACTACATCATCATATGCATTAACATTTACATTTAGTTCATCTTTCACAAAGTGTCACGGTATATCTTTGATTTATCCAATGCTGTCCTTTCCCATTTAGAAGATTCTTGAACCTCCACATTGTGGCTTCATTTGACCACTTTGACTTTTGTCTGAAGTAGGTTTAAAAATTATACCCAAATAATTTTGTAAATTCACATTATTTATATGTTATTTTATAAATTTAAATTTATGTCTTTTATGCCATTCATGAAAATTATGCATTTTTAATGTGTGATGTGATATTAAAAATTATCCCCAAATATTTATCATAGAAATGGCCACAATTTTTTAGTCGTACTAATCAGAAATGGCCACTTTTTCGTAAGTCATATTGTAATTCAACAAAATCATGCATTTGTAATGCATGGCTCAATTAAACCAAAAATAACATAGTATCCAGAAGACGATTTAAAATGGCCCTGCAATTGTTTGGTTGATGATGTAGTCATTTTGTAAACCTCAGATCCAATGAATTGACAGCAATAGTAGTATCTCACTTAATGTGGAAAACCCTTTAGAATTTCAAAAAAAAAATTTTTTTTTGCTCGTTAAATGTAAATACAAAAACAAGTTTCAAAGAGAAATTCGAAATATTGTAATGTTATAGTCTCTAAACATGATTCATCAACATTTAGGGTCAGAGTATGCAACAGGTTTAATCCAACGATCGATATGGAGATACTCCTGCTTTTTATAATCCCCTCTTTGCAAATGTTTATATTGTTCGTAGTAGATCAGGTAAGGCAGATGTTTGAAAGGAGTGTTTACAAAGTATTTGTAATAAAAGATCTATTACACATCGTTAAACTGTCTGTACTAGAGAAGGGTTGGGGCCGGTGCCGCAACTATTTTTGCTTCAAATGTAAACAAAACGATTTTGTAATGAAAGTATAAATTGCAAGGGCAAGAAATTCTTTAACTTCAATAGCTAAAAGAACCATTATAAGTTTTTACATGAACATAGGTAACTTTGCTGCGTTGTTGGATTAAGTGGATGTATTTTTGGAATCCATGCTTATTCTCAATTCTACAGAAATGGCCCCTGCTCTTAATTTTAAAGTAGCACATGTTCCTCTTCAATGGCACCGAAAATTTTTAATTCTTCCCTTTTCCTTACCACACTTGATAACAGCAGTATCTTTACTGGTGATTGCAGCAATTTCCTCACAGTCTCTTTGTATGTCTGCTGTTTAATGTTATTTACCTTTACTTCAATATTTTTACCACATTGTTTTCTTGTTTTCATCTGATTATATTTCCTTTATTTAAGTCCCATTATAAAGGTGGCAACTCACCATTTGTCCAAGGTGGCAAATCTAAGGGGCGGTATATGGAAAAAAAAATTTAATCCCTAATTCTTACGAAAACAACAAATAAAACACGAGCATGTTAATTAAACAACAAAAAATAGTTTGTAGTAATATCTACTATGTATTCGCTTCTTGGAAGTGTAACTTCTTCAGGCTTTGCTCTCGTCATTAAGCACGAGAAGTCGTACAAGCGTAATTTCGTTTTTATTTGTAACTCTCACTTATCCAATATGCACATGTACAAAACATGAAACGTAAGAGTTTCGTGTATGTTATATTAATTTTGCTCAATGTAAGTCTTCTCTGTTGTACACACCCACAAATACACAACCAACATAAAAGCCCATCTTAATGTTGATACTATACAAAAGTCTTTAATTAATTTTTATGCTCTAATTTTCAATAAAAATAAAAATGTTTCTTTAAAACATAACAACAATCTACTATATGTGTGACTATATAGATCACAAGTAATAAAGCATGCATGTAGGTAGGTGGAACCAGTACTTTCTTTCATTGACTTTTTCTGTGTTATTCGTTAGCGGGACAATAAAGGGCGTTAGGATCACAGTAACAAATAAATAAGCTTTGGTTCATACGGCTGTTTTAATCTGAGCATAAGCTTCCCTAAAAGTAACACATTAAAGCAGGCAAGTATTATGAGTATGTAACTATATAAATCACACAGCATCGAACGCACACAGGGCGCAGTATGAACTTGTTTGAAATAGGAAGTGGAAAGAATATTACGTGTTAACTTATTCATTACCCCTATAAAAATATAGTTAAAAAACCAGTAAACGGTTATATTACAGAGCAGCATTATTAGGTTATAGAAAAATGTTTGGGTTTTGAAAAGAATTTTTACGGTTTAATGTTATTTATTAATTTTTAAAAGCAAATACATTAAACTTTAAATGGTACATTTTTTAAAATGTTTATGGTTTATTATCTACTTTAATTTTATGAAATTTAAATATAAACATAAAATTATATGTCTTTCTGTCTATCTATCCATCCATATATAACACCTGGTTTTCTTAGAAACTACACAAGTTATCAAATTTGGCACAGTTGTAGATGTTGTTTACTTATATTTATTTTGTCCTCTTTTGAAAGTATTTCAGAAATATTTTAATTTGTTTCATAAAACGTAGAAATATAAATGTGACACAAGAAGGTCAAGTGGTGTTGCATAGGAAAAGGCTTCGTTTACACATGTCAATACTATTATTTTAAATTTTTTGGCGCATTAAATTTTAAATTATGACAAAAATGCGTGAATAAATACAAAATTATTCATCCCTGAACTTCACAAACAGATGAATCCAAAGCACTTTAGCCTAATAGAAATTCTAATATATGTTAAATTATAAGGCCTTATGCGTATTACAGAAGAAATAAATTTAAATTCCAGATGTTTATAACTTTCAAAGGAAGTAAATTTAAACAGTAACTCAACTATTTTTAAAAAGCTGCTACTCTTATACTTAAACAGTTTAATGTGTTCATATTTCCCCACACATCCTCAGTGTGGAAGTTCCACTTGCATGTGACTGGTTTTTTATAAATAATGTTACATAAAATAAATGTCTTTTTGTTGATTGAAGAATGATTCTACGTCTCAATATCTTCTATCTTCTCAATATCAAAACTTCTGTAAATAATATATTTTGTTTTTTATTTTCTCAACGATGAAATCAAACATTTACCATATCGTGTGGTACAATTTAAATGTTTTAAAGAAGGGTAAATCTTCATTTTTAATTATTTATATTACTACTTCACATTTTACAAGGTTTATTTTGAGATCCCTGTCTGTTTCAGAATATCACGCGTATACCGAATACTGTTTTGTTACCGGTATAAAGCTTGCACTTTAAAGAATTATTTATCGAGTCTACAAGTATCAAAAACAAATGATGAATCATAGATTTCAATATCAAATCAGTAAAAATAGAAAATATGGGATTGTTAGAGTGATGATGACCAAAAATAAGTGAAGAAATACCAGAAATAAGTGACATACCTAATTTAACCGCCACTGGCGCCGCTTCATCATCAAATGAAGGCACTATGAAAATTGGTATTAACGTGATACCTGTGGAAATCACTCTGTAACCTTCAAGTAGAACTGGTTGAGAATTTTATGAGATGCTTGAAAAAGCTTTTTAATAGAACAAAACCTACCTAAACTGTTGTATAACAATAAATTTCCTTCCGATGACATTAATTGAAAATTCAGTGCCTATTATTGCACTTAAATTTTAAGCAACAGAGAACAAGTTACATGAAACTACAAGAAACTCTGATATAGGACTTTTCTTGCATAATTTTTGGTCGTGTGAAAGTTGGAAATACATCAATGAAATTTTAAAGACCATGAAATTTGGTAAATTCTATAAACCGTGGTTAGAAACCGTGGTTTCGAAGGTTTAATTATGATAAAGGTGTATGTAAATGCGGCTTTTCAAGAAATTACTAATGCAAGCTAGGAGTTTCTAAAAATTATAACAAGCATTAAAATATTTTATAAAAAATTTTGTCTATTTTTGAAGGTGAAAGGGACAAATTGTTTAAGTATAAGAGTAGCAGCTTTTTAAAAATAGATGAGTTACTGTTTAAATTTGATCTCACCATGAAAGAATATCTCTGTAAAGAGCTCAAAAAAGGGACGGTTAAGAGTCACTGGCTAGAGACAAATATACAAAATGTGCTGATAAAACTGCAGCAACAAAATATATTCCAATATTATAAAAAATTCAAATATGATATGATAATTTTAGATTGTACTCCACCCGTTATTAAGGTGGAGAAAATGACTCTCGTAATCAGATGTTTCGATCAATATATCTGATTGTAATGAGGTTAAAATTAAAACTAAAGAAAGTTTTTTGAGCATTCTTCTAGTTGGAAGATCCACGTGATAATAAAAATATGAAATTATGATTGGAGAATTTAAGAATTTGTTTTTAAATGTGTAGCATATAAGAGGGTAGTAGAGATATGACAGTGGGTTAAATATGCGGAACTATAACGCAGAAGTGCAATTTAGAAATAAACATTTTAATTTTTTAGCATTTTATGTTCTGTGTGGTAGCCATTTTTTCAATCTAATTGTTATTGACATAGCGAAATTTGGATGCCACATATTTCTTCAATATGGTCCAAAAATATTTACTTTATTCAGCATCGACTTTTGATGAGCACTATTTTTAAAATATGGATTAACTTTCACTTGATTACAAAACCACAAGAAATTTTAAGGGTTTCCAATCAGATAAATCCTTCAATGAAATTATTGTAAATACAAGAGAACCGATTGACGAAATTGTGTTTGAGGTTGAGGCTAATTTTTATTCAATGATTCCATTACGTTAAGGAAGAAGGAAGTAAACCGGGATGAAACAAATGAAGATCCTAAAAAAAACTATCCAATAGATTGTTTACAATCGATAAAGCTCTAAATGCACTAGTTGCTAAATTTAGACAACTTAGTCATCATAGTAACTATTTTCAATTCTTTCCTAATGTATGTGGTTTAGAGACTACCTCTAAGGAAAAGCAAATTTATATATATATATATATATATATATATATATATATATATGTATATATATATATACATATATATATATATACATATATATATATTTATATATACATACATATATATGTTTAAATATAAACACATGTGATATTTAATCAAATAAGATTGATCGACAATTAAGTCCACGAATCCATAGTGGAATTAATTGATAAATAATTATTCCTTTTTATTTTAGGTTCTAGTCAAATTGGATACTGCATGAATCATTTCAGCATGGTCAGAAAATATTTAAAATTGGCAAAATTACAAGTTACATATTCTTTACTACCTTTTATGTAAATGCATGTAATTATCATAGTTTTAACATTTCTCTGCCATAGTCGTTAAATTAATAATTAAACGAATCATTGGCCAGTCTAATTATTATTGTTAGTTTAGATTTTATTTTATTTATTGGACTATTTAATGCATTTCACTTATCCGTTCAGGTAAATTATTTTATTAAGTAAACTCTTAAGATTTATTTGAATTATTTCATCCATTACGCCACAACAAGTCCTGTTTTTTTATTGTAAATGCTAACTTTTACTACCAGCTCCGTTTATCTGGTTACAGTTAGAAAACTCGTAGAGAGAAATTAAAACAGGCAGCGCCATCTAGTATTATTAGTGAAATTAAATAATAAGCTTTTATTTTGTTGACTTTATAATATAAACGGCAATGAAAATAAATATACTTCCTCTAAATTAGGGATTAAAGGGTGTGATTCTGTTGCTATCTTACATTGCGTTTCAAAAACTCATGTCTATCCATGACTCCATTGCGACATTGCTTCGTTATCCTCATTGTGTACTTGTCTGTTTCAAATAAGAATTTTCCCAAAGGGATAAGAATTCTGAAATAAAAAATAATCTGTGTTATCTCTTGGCTTGCTGAATATACCTATCCAAAAAATCTTGATGATTTGCTGGTTCGTTCTGACGTGAAAGAAGAAGAAACCAACACACTTACATGGTTAAAATATTAATCAGGATTATAATAGGAAATAGTTTATTTTCCGAGGCCAAAAGTAGCGTATGCCATTTCCCGCCCCCGCCAACTATGTCTGTGCAAAAAACATTCCCATCCATTTCTATGTTGCAATGTGAAAAAAACACAAACAAAAATACTCTAAACTTTTAAATTTTTCGATCCATCACCGTTTTCTATGCAGAAAATCACGACGATTTGTTGGCACATTGCGACATGAAAGAAGAACATTCAGGTACAAATGAAATCTTTGATTTAGTTGGGATTATTAATTTAGTTATGATTTCCCAGATTAGCACATACCATATGTCCATCTTTTTGCAGAAAATCACGTTAATTTGTTGTTCTATTGCGATGTGAAAAAAGGACGAACAAACATACTTCAAAATTTTAAATATTAGTTGAGATTGTTATATTAGTTAGAATGAGATTTCCCAGATTGAAAGGAGCCTATGTCACTTCATAACCTGCCAACTACCTCTGTGCAGAAAATCATGTTCATAAGTTGTTCCATACTGACGTGAAAGAGGTATGTTTGTTTGTCCCTCTTTCACACTTTCAAAATTTTAATATTAGTTATGATTGTCATATCGGTTAGGATTATATTTCTCCGGTTGGAAGGTAGTCTATGCCATTATAATATTAGTTAGGATGACATTGCCCAGGAAGAAACGTAGCCTATGTCATTTTCCGGCTCGTCAACTACCGCTATATAAAATTTATAAATACAAACACAAACTGATTTAAAAAAACAAACCTAAAAGGTCCAAAAATTTAATAAGTGAAAAGGATCATATAAAAAATTTTTTAAATACAAATATGTATGAATATAAAAATAAGACAAACACAAAATATTCAAAAGTGAATATGGAAAAAGGATCAAAAAACTTATATATTTTGTGAAAGAAAAAAGGTTAAAAGTATTCCCGTGTAGACAACTATATGAAAATATATATATAGTTTACCATTATTTATTTCAAATCAATTCTTTGTTAATAAATAATAGCGAACTTCAATACATATTTTGAAATACGTCGTTTTTAATGCATTCATGTCTCATCAAAATATGAGTGTCGCTAAACAGCACTTATACCTGTAACGTTTAAACACAGCTCCTATGATTGCAAATAATTTAATTATATCGCTCTTTATTTTATTGACCTTCGAGCAGGTGGAAAAACAAATAACACAGGCCCCCTAGCATTGCGCCTCAACGGACACTGTCGGTGTGTACGTGAGTGAAAGTGATGAGTTGGACAGTGCGAAAATGCATCTGTGCATTCGAAAGAAATAATGTGTTTTATTTTTTAAAATCTCATTTACTTTATTGAAAATAAAAAAACTACCTTAGACTTTTTAATTTTATTAATATAGTCTTATTAATAACAGATTAGTTTGTTTAATATGTATGTTATGGGATATTTCTGGATTATTTTTGTCGGACAAAAAATATTTCAGTTATGTTTTAGAAACTCCTCACGAGTTTAAAAATATTGTCAAGATTAACATTTATTTTTTTGTTCACATAAATTTAGTGGCTTTTGCTAAATATTTTTTTAAATGAACTCAATCTGCTGTTGTCAGCGCCTTAACTAGAGGAATTTGTCTTTTGGTCTGGGACGACGTAAACGCTAGATCAGACGCTACTATAACCAGATATGAGAAATATCCAGTTAGCAATTTAATTTCTTTTAAGCAATGCTTTTTAAATTCTATTTCTTAAAAACTCTTCAACAGGTTTTTTTGTCAAAAATATTTGATCTTTAAAGCATGATGTTTTTGCTATGATATTTTATGACTACAAATTTTTTATTGCTTTTTCCTTCAATGAGATATTTATAATATTTTGATTGTTTTCTTAAACATTTATACTACTTCGCAACAACATTTTCTCGGAGCAATGACCATATGCACTTTATAACTATTGATGGATTGCATTCAAATTCTTGTACAAAATATTTTTACTATCTCATGTTTTTAAAGTTACTGTATAGTGTAGGAATTATTATTGTGCACAACCATAATAATTCCTACACTATATGAGATTAAACATATTCTAGTAACGTATTATATTTATCAAACTGCAGCTCACTCCTCATATTAGTTATTAGTAACATGAGGTTAATAAGCAGGCAAAATACAATATTGGCATGTAATTTTCCTCTATATATTTTATTGACATCTCTTTATATGGAAACAAAATATCTCTTTGTTAATTATAAGACAATATTTTGAAATATAAATTGTTTGTAATATGGTGTAATGTCAAAAAGTCAAGTTCAATGTATCATAAACTTAATATTGTCACAAATACTCTTATTATTTCTAGAATACATACCAATTTCCATCTTGTAAACTTAAAAAGTTAGTGTGCTATCCTAGTTGAGAGATTTCGTCATATATTTTTTGGGTACATTAAAATACCTCACTATAAACATATTTTTTCTTCTTTCAGCATCGAGTGTCAAAAGTCATATACAGCTTATTAAAAATATGATGGATGCAGCTGAATTAGGTCAATTCACAGTTTTTCGGTTATTCAAGCTGAGAGCTTCATTGCTGCTCAATATTCTGGGCGTCTTAACGAGTTACTCTATTGTTCTGATTCAATTCATAAATGTTGGTGACCTGTTTTAAGATGAAAGGCCACAATCCACTTTGTTATCTATTTAACACATTTTAGGATATGACTAATTATTATTTATCTAATACTATACGCAGTTACTTATCACTTAAATATATTTATTTTATGAAGATAGTTTCTAAGGCATGAAGGCTTTCAGCTAGTAAAATATAAAGACGTAGTCATTTATTTTGCATCATTTTTTTTAAATTGTATACTTTAATAATAACTATTTCTTTGTAAAATATATTTTTAAATGAAAGCTTTTTAATATCAAATGAAAGTTCTGTTAAAATTTAAATATCAAAAACTTTGTATTAATACGACGTAAAAATTTTAAATTAATTTTTCCAGAAACTATTTGTCTACCATTTAATCTAGGGTACATTTTTAAAGAGAGGGACTATATGTACTAATGTTTCCGTATTTCTAAGTTATTATTGAATAAATGCCTTATTACAAGCTTTACTAAATTTCATTACAAGCTTTTATTCAATTTAAGCTGCCTGTATTTCCATCCATTATGAAATTTTGCTAGTCGATTTTGACCCACTTTTCAATATCTATTTTATTGAGCCAAAGAGTAGTTAGTTCAGAAGGTAGTTACTGGAATTCAATAATAACATAACAAAACTCTTTTGATTTTAGGTTCATTTAATTTTGTTTTAATGAGTACTCAGTTCCTAGGTGGTACAGAGGGTAAACAACTATGCTAGAAGGTTCTTACAAGAACTACGCAATAGCATAATTCCCATTGTTAAAAACTTTACTCAAGTAAGAATGAAAAAGAAGACTGAGTGGGATACGGTTATCAATTAATGTTGACAAGGTACATCACCCAAAGTCAAGCTGAGCATGTGCCGAGAGCTGAAAAGTATAAGGCTTTTTAGGAATATTTTATAACTGGGTTATTCCAAATTAAATGCGAAAAGCCTTTCAATGTTTATGCTATTATAGCTGCATTCACTTACAAAATGGCAAGAGTCACATAATGGTGAAACACAGAATTTCTGCGAATACAGTCAACAGAACTCGAAACAATTCCAAATAATAATAAAACACAAGACAATTTCTGTTATGACAATCAAATAACAGAACTTGAGGACAAAGTCGGTATGCAGTAAGCGATGGCTGCCCTCTGCTCTATGCAACAAATCGGTGTGGGCCGTGGTGAACGATCAAAGGAGGCATGGCACATCATTGTCCAACACAGCTTATAGTAAAATTCTTCGTCCTGCGGCAGATGAACGCGCAAAAGAAATAAGCGCACTCAGCGCAAGTCTTTGTATGCGGGATGAGACTTGGCATGCGGGATGCGGGGGCACTTTCGATGGGTTCCATCTCGCTCATCAATCGTCCGTCCCTGTCACAGCACTCTGTTGCTTTCTAAATCATAACTTCTACTGAATGTACTCTTACTTATAAATACGTAGGTAATTATTGGACTAAGAGATGCTATGGTACTAAATAATGAAAGGAAATTAAGTTTTAAAGTGAAGCTTTTTGGGACACACTCATGACCGATTTAAATCATTAATTTTTTATATTTACAATTTATATATAATTTTTATTAAAATTTAAAATATTTGTTCGTAGTGCGTGTCTAATTATATTCAAAATTACATTAAATCGTGTTAGACACTTATGAAGAAAGTCTTATTTGGTTTGATGTTATCATTTTCGGAAAAAGGATTTTTTTTGTATTTTGATGGAGAATCACAATCACAAGTTGCAGGCTTTATAAGACTGAATGATATTGAAATGTGAAACACAGTTTTTCCACAAAGCATATGCCAAAATAGTTTAGTTGTTTGAAAGGAGAATGAACATAAGGAGAAAAACAGAAATTTTGACATTTGCATTACAGATAAAAAAGCTAAATTAGGAAAGAAATTAGCTTTGATACAACTAATTTGCTGATACAAATTTAGGTAACACCATCCGCATTCAGATAATATAAGGTATTGGCATAACATAAAATGAACATCTTGAAGGTCTATACATAAATTCTTACATATTTGAGGCACAAGTCTTAGTTTTGTGCTGATTATTCTCAATTTAAGAAATTCCAGAACCAACATCTCAATGAAGGTGCAGACAACCGTTAAGACAATGCGAATTATCAGCTATGGAATAAAATTAATCAATCATTTTTAGTGACCATAGTTGTTAAAATGTGATTTAATTACTAGCAATATTTTTGAATATCCACTATATTTTTATCACTTTTAAATGTTAACCTTAATTATATGTACAATTGTATGTAAAAAAAGTAAGTTAAAATTTAATTTCATTATAGATACATTCGAAACTACAATAGTATCTATAATATCACTGTTTCTTACATCATGCATATACAAACCCAACACCAGTTGTTTACCGTTAACGAACGAAAGAAGAGTTGACACTAGAAGCTGAAATACCTGAAGTAGAAATCATTTAGATTAAATTAATACGAAAAACGTTTTTAAATTAATTTATTTATTTCAAATTAATCTGCTGGACTTGCAATTTGAACATTTTATTGGTTATACCGTATATTTCATTTACTATAATCAACATGTTTGGCAAAATCGATATGCATGTAGGATTACTTGAATCATCAAAATGGCTATTTCCATATAATTCATTCCAGTCGCTACTGGGTAATACTAATTGATTTTTATTGGTATGAAATATATCTTGATTCATGCGTCCAGCTTTTACTGGTTTTCTAAACACATTAGAAGCAGTTTTCATTCTTTTGGTAAATGCAACGATATATGTGATTATGGAGAAAAGACTCAATTTTCCAAAACTGACAATGATGAAAGGCTTTAGATGACTTGTAAATGTGATAGACATGACCAATAGCATCATGATTTCAATTTTTTTAAAGCATTTCATTCTTAACAAAATGTCATAATAAATGGAAATTTTATAAAATCGTTGTGAACAATTAGCAAATAAATTTTCTTGCCAAAATATATCAATAGATAAAAAAATATGAAATTGATGTCATTACATATTTGAGGAACATCTACTATATTTTCTATATATTTTCAGTATACACAGGGATACGATGAGACAATATGCCTGTTCTGGCATTTTATAAAATTATTGAAAAATTTATGTCAACCTGTAAATTTTCTTGAAAATTATTTTTATTAGCTTTGCTTGTCTAATTGACGCGAAATTCGGTCGACACCTAGAATTAACTGTAATACAACTAGAAAGTGGATCGATTCCTTTAAACTATAACACGACATTTTTAACCGAATTGACTGTTACCTCGTGAAGCTTTAAGTTTTCTTTTCACTTTTATCATAATTTAATTCAGATACCATATTTTGATGTTAAGTAATTTGATTGTTGTAAATAGTAATTCATTATAGATAAAGATTTAACCACTAGTTTATTTACTAGATAAAAATGTTAGTATGTATAGTTCAGTATTGACTATGGTAATGTTGAAGTAATTATACCAAGAGTTATATAAGTAATTACACTAACTGTTGGGTACAATATGAATCGACTCCATTTCCAACCTAATTGCATGCACAAGATTAATCACAGAATTATGCTGTATGTTAAGTAAGACTTTGGGAGGACATTTTGAAGTCAAAGCTATGTGGTTTTGAACTGTATTGCTGAAAAATGTTGAAATAAGTATTAAACCAATGAAGGAATGAGAGGTTATTAAGAGAGTTAAAAAAAATGTTTGGGGTTTGGATGTTTGGGGTGAGGCAGAAATATATTTCTCGAGACCCATCATTGATAAAAATTTCCAAGATAGCGTGTAGGTTTTGTAGAATTTGACAGATTTGCTTGAATATACGTATTGGTTTGAATTTGGAGGAATTTTTTAAATAAAAGGGTCATCAATCACCTGAAGGCATAACTTTCTGTATACAGACTGCGATTGCTTCAAAAGGGAATTTCGTCAATTACTTCAAGTGAAATATTGCTGAATAAATTATAATACAATATTTCACTGTATGTATTGCTTTAAATATATTCCATTCGATTTCAAATAGAATCTTTGTAAATAAACCAATTTCACAGTTGACGTGTTGTAAACTTTTTTCTTACATTCACGTTAGTAATTTCATATGGATTTATTTGGTATTGCTGACTAAAAATATAATTTTTTATTATTGTCTACATTTCCACTGTATATACACGTAACTTAGATTATATGCGTTATATTTTATATTTAAGAAAAAATCAGAAAAGTAAGATGAAGTGTTTCGAACAATTAATATATATTACTGCTACATAAAAAAACAATAATACGAACAAAATTCCTCTCATACTTCATCTGGGCCTGAGACTGGCAGTTTTAAAATCTGGTGTTTTTAAAAAGTTGTTGGTAGCCGAGTCTCCACTAATAAATAACACTTGGCAACCCTTCATTAACTATCATCAATCCATCTAATATATACTCTACTACCATACTAACGAACAATACTTTACTTTCTAAATATATTAATAATAGTAATAGGAAATATTTGTTAAGTCACAGAAAATTAAATTATTACAAAATAAAATAAATATTACTTAATTTTTAAGAAATGACTAAATTAAATTTTCATAAACATATAATGCACTGATGTATAAATACACCAAATGTACTAATATTCTAAAGAAAATGATTCAATAATATATATATATATATATATATATATATATATATATATACATATATATATATATATATATATATATATAAATATATATATATATATATAAATATACATACATATATATATATATATATGAATATATATATATATGTTTATATGTGTATATTAATTATATACATGTATTATAGTACTAACACTTATTTCAAATGAAAATAACATGTCACAATGTTTGTTTAATTATCAGTATGGCAAATTTAACATAAATATATTTGTGTGTAATGCATTCAATTCTAGAAATATAGCAGTGTAAGCTGACACATTATACCTATCTCACTCTAATGCCTTATAAAATAAAATATAGCATATATGCTCGGGGCTTTTTCAGTGTCAACATTTCGAATACTTTCTTCTGGTAATTTCGCAACAAAAATTGAGGGTTGTAAATTTTTACAATGTAAATTTACCTATTCGTATCAGTAAAATAATTGTGTGATATTTGTATTTCTAACATTATTTATGGTTAAACGTTCTGAAGTTAATGCTTTGATTATGTATATAGTTTAATAAAACTTTGGGTATAATACAATGAGTTTTATATATAGTCGTCAGCTGATTAAATGTATATTTGAGCCAACCGTATTTCAACTGCAACATTCGTTTGCTTATGAAGATTTTCTTTTGAAACTGAATGGAATATAGCTGAGGTTAATCAGCTACATACAGTTTATGAATAACTAGAAATTGTTTACTCGTAGATTATTAGTTTGTTATAAAAATAGCCTATATTACTGAACTTATATTAATCAAAATGCTGCTGCTTGGTCTTTTAGACGATCAATTTAAGGGCTGCTTTCAAGGTAACTATCAGTATGAAAATATCATATAGTTTTACAGGAGTTGCGATATAATTGATAAATGAAGAAAATAATGCTGATGGCAGACACCAACCAAAATATGAATTTAGTAGTTTTTGATTATCTATATTTTTATACTCAATGAAATACAACGTTGAGAAGTAGTGTACAAGGGACAAATATAGCAAAAATTGCATTTGAATTTTGAATAAATTCATTTTTGAACTGGATCTTTGATTTGGAAGAATATTTCATTAAAATAATTTTCTTATTTCTGTAAAGTAACACATACACCATCTAATTGATATCTAGTAGAAATTTCATTGTTTTTTCAATAAAATTTAATTTCAATCCTATTGGGTAAATAACACCGCATCATTTTCTTATATAATAACACTTAATTAACGGTTAATTTTGTTTTATATTATCCAGAAATCAAGGAAAAGTATAAAAAGCAATAATTTGGACGGCCTACCGCCCTTTGCAAATACCTAACTTTGCCAAACGAGGAAAACTCAATATCAATTTATAAATTACTGCGATTTTGATTAATGAATGCACTAAAATATAATACCAAATGTGCCATTTTTTCAAGAAGCATCTAACGAAATGAGATAGTGTTTCACGAAGACATGTTTAAGTTTCCGACACGATGAGCTAAGCTATACACTGGTACCGAGCTTATAACAAATTTTAACTAAACCATATCAGTATATTGAGAGTATGAATGAGATAAGCATTGAACCACCTGTCCACAACATTTTGTGTTTAAATAAAGTGTTATTATTGTGCAAGGTATGTTTGGTGTTATAAAAAAAGACACATTCAGCTGAAAATTGTAATTTACACTAAAGAACTAATGATTTTGCCTACATATCCAACTTTCTCTTAAAAAGTAAAAGCTGTACATAAAACATATATTTTGGTTTATAATGGTGACCAGTTTTTAAATGCGACTCTCTACTCTCATCTTAAAACTTTACCAACACTGAAAATATTTAAGTAAATTCTCAATGTGGTGTACAATTTCATGAAACTAATTTGCTTTACACGTGCCAGCAATACTTGTTCTTTTATCTCTTTGGCAAAAAGTATTTTATATGTTACAATGTTTACCTTTTTTCAATATTTCCAGTTCATCTGTGCCTATACCCTGTCATGTAACATCTCATTTAATATTGGCAGTGACACCATCTCTGTCTGCCATTTTATAGCTGTTAGATTAATCCAGCCATTATATCCAGTATAATTTAATGTGATACATTTGAACCATTGTAAAGTTCTACAGAAATGTGCCTGTCACTCAATATTTTAGTACATTTTCGTCCAGTACATCATACATGTTACAAGGGCAAAAGCATTTCTAGCACCTACTCCCTATGAACAGAATGTGTATTGTCTACAATATATAACACTCCCTGGCTGATTAGCATAAGTAATGCAGGTTATTTTAAATTTTCATTAAAATTTTATGATAAACGTAATTTTTGCAACATTAATTTTAAGTAGTAATCATCAGAAATATGAAAAATATAAATATGTTGGAAATAATTGTGTTTTCAGGTGGTACGTTCTACTGTATCTTGCATTTTATATCACAATATATATATATATATATATATATATATATATATATATATATATATATATATATATACATCTGTATGTCCACAAATGGTTACTTTAGAACCTGATTGTATGAATCTGACTCTTGGATTCAACAGATTATAAGTTAATGTCATCACGGTGGAATTTATTCGTTGTTCTAGTATGTTCAAGTCCACGGATTTGAACATACTAGAACAAGGAATATATAACACCGTGCTTTACGCCACCGAACATTATTTAAATATAAAATGGCGATAATCAGAAAGTTTCTATGTGAACAGTTTACAGTTTGGCAACTTCTCAAATTTAGGCTAAATTAATTCCTAATTTGAAATGCAGAAATAATGCAGAACAATCAGAACTATTTCCTCACAACCGATAATAATGCATGAGCTTGAAAATCGCATCAAAAATTTTAAATATTTGTAATTGCAGGAGACTATGAATAAGTTACTGCTAAAAGAAAAATTGTTTTGTTGTTACACAATATCGGTGACAGAAGTATACAAATTTATAATTCATTTAATTTGGGGAAGGAAGCAACATTTGACGAGGCAAAAGAAATTTTGAAGACTACTTTATTTTTAAAGAATCTACCATATATAGTAACATAAATTTTATACACAAAGTCAAAGACCACAGGTATCGTTTGATAATTTTCTTACCGACTTAGAAAATCAAAGCCTAAATTGCGAATTTAACAATATGCGTAAAGAACTGGTCCGTGACATCATTATTGTTGGGATAAACAACTTGAATGTCAAGGAATGCTTGTTAAGAGAAGTTGGTTTAAAAGATAAGAAAGTTATTTCAATTTGCAAAGCCTCAGAATTGTTACAGAAACAAGTGAAATTAGTGCACCAGAAAATCAAAAGTTATCTGTATTAAATATTAGTAAATCTAAAATGTATACAAATTTTAATTCATCGAAAAGAGAGGTTAAACAATGTTTTAAATGTTGGAGTTCATAGTTTTCAACAGACAAGTGTCCTGCCAGTGGTGTAAGTGACAACTACTGTAAAAGTAAACATTATTTTTTTGAAAATGTGCGCCGGAAGAAAAATAATGCCAATGCAGAACAATCAGCTCAAATATTTGATCAAGGAGAAGAATGCGAAGAAAGCTTTTCTATCGGTAATATAGTCACAGCCAATTCAAGTAAGTGGTGTGAAAATATCTACGAGTACATAAATAATAAGACAATTAGGATAAAACTTGACGCAGGTGCGTAAGTAAATTGTATGTCTTTTAGCACATATAAAAAGTATTGTTAAGTCCTATGCTTATTATTAAAAAACCAATAAAATTAACTATACTGGATGATAAATTGATATCTATTAAAGGAACCTCGGTTATTAAGTGTTATTTATCAAATGGAAAATGTGATAATATTGAATTTGTTATTATAAATACTGGTTTTATTACATTATTAGGTTTAAAACCTTGCAATGCATTTAATCTCATAACTAAAAATCCCATTCAAAAAGTTTGAAGTATAGACAAGCCTGATTTACAAAAATTACTAATAAGCATTCGCTAATAATTACTGATAAGTATTCAGAAGTGTTTCATTGCATTGGATGTTTTAATAAACTATATGATATTCAATTACAAAATAATGCTAATCAGCTAGAAAATCCACCTCGTCCAATCTATCGGATTTGCAGGAGTCATTCAAAAAATAACTTAATTAACAAGGTATCATGGAAAAAGTAGATGAACCAGTAGAATCGATTAACTCAATTGTGATAACTAAAAAAGGTAATGTGAGTAAAGAACACATCTGAATCTTAAGCATCTAAATCAATTCATTGCACATCAACATAAATATGATTGAAGACATCACATATAAACCAGCAGACGTTAAATATTTCACAAAACTGGAATAGCTGATTTTGGACAGTTAAATTATCAAAAAATTATGCTCAAGATAGCAAGTTTACATAATGTTTGATTTAACTAAGAAAAATCAGACATTTTTAAAAAAGAAATTAATTTTTAGGTATGTTAATTAATAGTGAAGGAATGAGACCTGATCCTTCAGTAAATAGCTTCAATTAATAATATAAAATACTTAAAAGATAAAAAGATGTTAAAAGGTTTTTAGCTATGACAAATATTTAAGTAAATATATAAATATTTATTCTCCAATACATATAATTATTAAGAAAGAATACTTCATTTCAGTGGAATATTTATTACGAGGATGCATTTAACAAATTAAAGGTTATTGAACTTTTTTGATATATAGAAATTGTACTTTCAGTAGATTGTAGTTCTGAGGGTATTGATGTATATTTAATGCAAGAGGGTCGACCAGCCGCTTACGCATCGAACGATTTTGCTCAAATAGAAGTTATTGTTAAATTTTATAAATATATTATAGGAAAAAGAATTGTTGCTGAGACTGAACATCAGCTTTAGAAACTTTATTTACGAAATCTTTGTGTAAAGCACCAACAACAATTCAAAGAATGGTGTTAAAAGTTCTGGTATATGACCTAAGCATGAAATTAAAGATGATTGTGGATATATTTTTAGGAGCAATTGTCCACATAATTATCCTAAAATGGTTGATGTTTAACAATATGCTGATAATGGTGCATCAACAGATAAAAGAGATCAAGAATCAAGAGATAGCAATAATTCAGATAAGACACCTAATTATTCTGATAACTACGTGACATGTTCGGTTAGAATTGTTCATCCACCTACACGTTGGAATTTATAGTAATGTATGAAATATTAAATTTGCGTAATATTAGTTGAGGTTCCTCCCGTCGACTACAATATGATGAGTTGGTATCATATGATGAGTTGGTTTCACTTGTTCACGTGAGATGCGCCCCACGACGGAGACCGCAGTTGAAGTCTTGACATGTATGAAATTAGATGTATTCTGATATAAGTAAATTTACAGATACAAAATAAAGAAGTGGTAATTATTATGAACAAATTACACAATTAAAAAAACGTAACAGTTATTATGACAATTTACGTGTTCCACACATAATTTGAGGACTACTTGTACATACATGGGCATGATATTTTCAGGAAATACATGTATATATTTAAACCTGAAATATTTAGATTTATTCCAAATAAATGACAATATAAGAAACATTTTTAAAGTACTACATACCTATTATAATATGGAATCTGTTAATATAACCATGATTGTATTACAAAAAGTTAAACATTTTATACAATTTCCTACATAGTATTTATACAGTCATCATTTTATTTGGTAGGCCAGGTAAATACCGGATCATATGTGATATTGAAATAAATATTACTTGGAAGTGAATTGTCGAGTATCAAATTGGTATATAAAATATATATATATACATATATATATATATATATATATATATATATATATATATATATATATATATGTGTATATATATATATATATATGTATATATATGTATATATAATTATAAGTCATTTTTATCTTATTTGTAATTCCACTTGTATACGGGCTGTAGTGAAAAGCATTGCGGGTTAGGCTAATAGCCGTTTACAACATACATGTTGCCACTTGTTAACAGGCTGTGTGCTGGCGTTCAATATGTTAAACATTGTTGACATTGATTGAAATTCGCAATATTTTTTAAATGAAAAATTATCTACGATCGTTACTTTTGGAAAAATGTTTAAAACATCCTAAATATAGAAATAACTTTGTTATTTACAAGCCTATAAATAGACTTAAAAAAATATTGTGCAATTTTGGGAGCACCAATTCCTTGATTGCATTTTTAATTATTTTATAATATTTCAATGATATATTATAAGTTATATAAATCTTAGTAACATTTAGATATGAGAAAAAAAAAATTTATAATTTGAAAAAAAAACTATCTTTCGAACGGAAGTGTCCTTGGCCACACACGATAAAAATAATTACAGTATAACTGTTTTAATTTTACAACTCATTCTTTTGAATTCCATATGAAATTGCAAAGAAAATAATAAGTTATTCAAGAAAAATCATGGAAAATTTTTATACTGTCCGGTATAATTAAAGTATTGTTTTAAATTCCTAATTATAAAACCTTTCACTTCCCTAATTATAAAACATGCTCGCAAAGGGATTTTCTTCCTATAAAAATACAAAACATTTTTGTGATTGAAATATTATTAAATATTTTTATGGAAATATTACCACTATACCTGTAATTATGGTTATATATAATAACAAAATAAATGATATAAACCAATTATTGCATACATGGTAACCCATTGCAAATGCCAAATAATAAGATATTCAACGTGAAAGCATGAAGTATCTTTTAATTTTTGGTTGGTAAACTTTTTTTTATTTCTTCAAAATACATAATAAATTGAATCCAGGAAAATTTATTTCATGCTGCAAATATGAAACATTATAATAACTATTACTTGAAAGTGCATAATATCATATTTTACTAGCGTACATAATACATGTGAAATTTAAGCTTATATGTCAATTATATTTTTGGATGTTTCGATATAAAAATGAAATTAGCATGGTCTTCAATTAAAACAGATTATTTTCATACATAATACAGTATAATTTTACGTATTCAAAATGTGCAAAATAGTAAATTTAATGAATAGAAATCTTACGTAGGTGCTAAAATTCATTATTTGTGTTATAACAGCAGATCATAAAACTGAACATTGCCTGATTGCTCTTAACATGAATAAAATTCAATTATACAGAATGATGAAAATTGTACATGTTTCTTTATGATTAGTGGAAGAGTTGCCATAATAAAAAATATCTCAAGGCTACAGCACACGCATTAGAAAGAAATCACTATCATAAACTACCTGTCACAAAGATAATGTATCAGTTTCGTCATCATTCATAGATAATTAATTGTAATGCCCATATGTATACAATAACAAAAAGAGCTTTATTTATTGTATTTATTTTGTCTAGAAGTCTGTTGCCATATGTTAATACCAATAAGGTAACAAGGTTGTTTGATACTATTTAACTCATTTTTAGCAATATATTTGATTGTCTAGTTTTACATTAAGTTGAAATTTGTATATCCATTTAAAACTTTTTCATTAAACTGACATGTGTGAGTTGAGTCACTTTTAAAAAATATAGTTACTCCTAATTTTATTTACTTTGATAATCAGTGGCCATAAATAAATAAATCTAGATCAATTTGATCCAAGGTGAAATAGAACTGAAATGAGAAAAAATTGTATAGAACTAAAGCAATAAAAAGATACAGAACAAAACAATTAAAAGCTTGGCAAACAATTGTTATAAATGTATGATTACTCACGTAAGATATTCGATATTAAAAATATAAATAATTGATGTGAATTGCATTAAGCTAGAGTTAGAAACCATTTTAATACTAGGTGACCACAATAATTAGAAAAATAAATGTTGTGGAAAATTTATAAAGTGTTTTAGTGTGTTGCTGCCTAGCTTGTATACGTTTGGTCCAATTCTCATTTAATAACAATTCAGATCCAACAACTAGCAAAGTTTTCAAATAAAGTTATTTATTAAAATCTACATAACTAACTTTCACAAATGTACCTTAAAAGTAGCTATCCATGGAAACGATAGGAAAATGGAAAATATTCATCTTAGCTAATATATAAACCCAAGCATATGATATTTTACGCAAATGATATCACAAGGCACTGTAATTAAATGACATTATTGTAATTATAGGTCCGGCCTAGACCTAAGTTGTTATTATTTGCTCGATTACACTGC
This sequence comes from Druceiella hillmani, assembly GCA_039881145.1. Taxonomy (NCBI): domain Eukaryota; kingdom Metazoa; phylum Arthropoda; class Insecta; order Lepidoptera; family Hepialidae; genus Druceiella; species Druceiella hillmani. The sequence continues at coordinate 10,459,293 of JAYKKI010000072.1, read as the reverse complement.
TAAATGAATAACTTATATTTTGTACAACTTTTCGTTTTTAAAATTGTTGTTTTAAGTATGTGTTATAATTACTGTGAGTTAATTTACTGTATAAGTTTTTTAGTTCATACTGCAATTGTGTAATTATGAAACCAATTATTTCTATAAAAACAAAATAAGTAAGTCTTATACATCTTGATTCATACTGATATCATACTGATTGTAGACATTTGATTATATAGAAAGATTAACCATTAAAGTTATAAATGATTATATTTAAATGTTTTTTATTGATAAATATAACCAATTAAATGAAACTACGTGTTGTAGTATTATTTCTACTTACGTTAAGTTCTTTACCACGACCTAGGTTTCGTTGTATTACAACATCTTCAGGTGGGCTCTTAGTAAAGATAAATATAACTCGATTGCCTGAATTACATATCATGCGGTATCGCGTTTCTGGCCATACGGTCAATAACTGCACTATGTATGGCCAATAACGAGATACTGCGTGGTAAATATTTAGTGTACATTACACCATACTTATATATTACTAAAGTATGTACATAATATATTATATTAGTTTGAGCGCAACAAAAACTAAAGAAAAGAAAAAATCAGTTTGGCACTCTTCGTGTTAAATCATGACATCAGTTTTTTCAATATTTTATATTGTAAAAAAGTCAACTGTAAAGAAATGAAATAATTTCTTCTTTATTATCTTTGTGACCTACAATTGTAGAACATTAAGAATATTAAGCCTATAACACTGTGAAAAACATTAATAAAAAAATTTTTTTTCCATGGAACATGTGATCTAAAATCAACTCTACTTTCACCACAATAGACTATTTTACAAACAGAACAAATACTTTTTGTCATCCAGTTGTTTTTGTGCAATTTTAACTAATCTTTGGCATTAAAAGTATGGTGTGTACCTTACCTAAGCATGGATTAGTAATGGGGATGGTCAGACAAAACTTACATAGTTCACACATCAAAAAATCAAAATTATGTTCTGTTGCATTTGTTATGCACACAGTAGATTTCACAAAACGAAAAACGAATGGATGTTTACTTAAAAGACATTTAATCGATAAAGTGTTACTCGTTTGTTAAACACTCCATAGAACATTCATGCTGAAATTCAGTAGAAAAACAAAAATATTTTATAAAAATAAATATGGCCAATGTTTCAACTGAAGATACACTTTGGCCAAGGCATATGTGGTCTTTGCAGAAAAACTGTGAACCGAATTCCGACTAGATTTAAATTGTGGTGTGGAAAGTTATACAGTTTGTTAATAATACGAACATTGATTGTGACACATGTTGCTACTAGCATTCTTTTTTTAAGCGAGCCGTATATGTATATATATATATATATATATATATATATATATATATATATATATACATATATACATTATATATATATATATATATATATATATATATATATATATATATATATATATATATATAGCGTTTGGGACCCTTCTGATGATTTATGTTCTGTATTTATTGTCATAACTTACGACAGAAATGTATTTGAAGAGTTGATTCAGAGAATTCAGGAAATGGATTATCTCTTCAAATTAGAGCATAGAAGACATTTTTTGAGAAGCGATAAATGTCGAAATTTTATAGTTATTGGAATTCTTATTCCATATCATGTTCTCCATATCGCTTTCGCTATACATGAAGCAATAGAACATGATCTAAAAATTTTTTTTTCCGCTCTGAATGCTATTATTATGACCATTACTTTGGATTTAGAAATAATATTATTTTGTGTGATATTATTTAGTATAACAAAATACGTGGAAGTCTTAAATGTCTTCTTAAAATTTAAAAATAAGCAAAACATAGCCGCAAGTGGTGTATTTAGGAGTCCTCAGCATAATCCCAATTCAAAACTACTTAAAGAACTTTATTAATTTACTTCTTAAAGAAAATATTTTAAAAATGAGGCTTATCACTTCCGTCACTTACGTGGTAAGCCATGTGTCTCGTATGTGAGAAAATGTTCTTGCAGATAGAGACATCAAAACTTCTTCTGTCATCAGTTTAAGTCCATTTTATTTTATGTATTTTTAAATTTTTTTTATGTTACTTTGATATCATTTCCAGGAAGAAAAAGAATTTGCATGATGTGTTCAATGGCACTCTGTTTAGTTATATTGACTGACTATTTAATACTGATGAGGTGCAACAAGAGAAAATTATTTTACTTATTACATAAACTGTTACTGATACTTAGAAAGCTAATTGCAGGGATGACAGACATAATGCTATAAAAGACATAATTCTCAAAAATGCTTTCAAACTATTTGCATATATTGATCGTGTAATCCATTATTACTGCTGCGTGAATGTAAAGCAGCAGTAGCACAACGTATTGTAAAACATGTAATAGGTGAAAAGTACGCATTAAAAATTATGATAATTTCAAATAATAATATTTTTTTTAATAATACTATAGATGTTCTAAACGACATTACGAGAATTTCTCTCATGTATTTTGAGAATTTTGAACTGATAAATTAATGCTCTTTTTAAGATCCTAAAAACAGAGTAAATTTTCACACCATTAGTATATGATAATAATAATCGATTCAACATTGAAATTGATCTGTTGGTATTAGAATAATTGCGACTCACATAGAACAGATCCAAATACACACATGAGACAAATTCCAGAAAAACCAATAGCACTTGTTTAGTAAGTTTATTTAAATTCCAAACGTAAATATCATTGTTCACTTTTTATTGCTGCACGTAGACGCTGTAAACGAACGAGATTCACGTGCGTGCACAGTGAACCCAATGTAAATAAATTGGACATCGATTACAAAATTGTTTTCTGTACTTACTATTTTACCGTGCAAATATTTAAATATATATCTTTCATGATATATGTCTACTTTAGAGAGGAAAGTACTTTGTGTTAAAGTGTCTATAAACAATAGACACCTGATTTGGTTTAGTTGGACTAAATTTTACACGGGAATAAAGGTAGTTGCGTCTTTCACAGTTTTAACAATATTTCTGAGACTATTAACATAGTTTAGGCAGCTTGAAACAATTGCGAGATGTGTAACAAAACTTTTAACGATTGCCCTTAAATGGATGTCGACCAAACGATTTGTTTGGAAATAAGGTAGCGAGTTTGTTACATCGTGTATTCCCTGTAAAGTGCGTTAATTTTATTAATATATCGTTATTAAGTTATAATCAGTAGAAGAACCTTGTAGCACCGCGAGGGAATGTTTTATTTAAAACCTTTCTGTGGCGCTATGGAGAAAAACATACGCAAGCGACGTGGATAACGTTATAAGTAAATAATTAATTAGTAAATATATGGAAGTCGACGCACGAACATCGCATAGCTTTTTTCTGGATTCCTCTCGCAAACATTACACTAAATAATATACAATTATTAAATTGGGCTTTTAGGACTGAAAACTAAGTTACTTTCGAAAATAAATTATTTTTCATGTTTAAAATTTTCTGAATCATAATTAAATTTAAACGTTTCTTTACCTTAAACAGAACCTGCATATAAAGAAATTAACTCAAGGCAAACACCATATTACTAACCCAATCGATTTCTTTTTTGCGAAATAATAGATACAGTACATTTCAAGGATACAATACGAAACAAATTATTGAGCAAAATCGTCTCAGTTTGTAAAAATATAGTAACGCCTATATATTTACGTATACGAAGAATATGACTATTTTCTAAAGGTTTAGGGGAAGTTTCCAATATTGACAAATTCACTGAGCTTAGTTATTTCTGACTGACTTTAGTTATTTTACACAAAACATGCATCAAATAAGTATATGAATCTACCTAATATTAATTTAGTAGTATTAAACATCAGATAGAATTATATATTTATAAGTTATATATATATATATATATATATATATATATATATATATATATTGAATTATGATTATTACCAAACATTTTTTCAATTATTTCCATATTCTTCATAATTCTTAATTGTCACGACATACTTGGTTTGAATGTGAAAGGAATGAGTCGATAGATATTCGTCTTTGTAATATTACGACTGTTGTTATATAATCACAGTACCATCTTATCTGCTTAAGATATTTACAGTTGACTTAGAAGTTTAAGGACATAGATGAACTGACTGCTGGGAATGAAAGGAAGTTTTCTCGCCAAAAAAACAATAAGAGTTCCAATTTCTGTTAATTGTCGCAAACCTTTCAATCAAAGAGATTTGAAAATATTTCCAATTTTTGAAATATCTCTATATGTTTTTCAAGTTTGATTTAATATAATAGCATTATGAAATTAAGAATCACAAGAAACCAAGTAAAAGAGAATAGTAGCAAAATATTTTTTATAATAATTACAAATTTAATATGAAACTTATGCATTGTCACACTTAATTTTTCAAACATTTCAATTTTTAATATGAAAGCGAATACACAAAAAGGAATCATCGTAAAAAAATTTAAATTTTTTGGTTTCTGATTACATTCTAATTGAAAGATAATATAGAAATAGAAAATAGTATGTAATTAATAATCAACATATTATTAAATATTTAAAATGATGCATTTTATTTTTCTGTCCCAATTGAATAACGTAATTGTCATTAAACTATTGAAATTGCTAGTTTTAAAAAATCTACGCTAATTTGCCTTGAGACTCTAATTGTGATATTAAATAATAAGTAAGATGTGCGTGCTAAATTATTGACTTTACAGCAAACTGAGGGAAAGAAAATATACGGCTGTTTCCAAGTTAAGAAATAAGTTTAAATAAATTATTCTAAAGTGAAATAAAATTTATCCTCTAACTTTTTAGAATATATTTTGTAAATCATTGTTTATGTAAATTATTATTCTATTACATCTAATATTTATGTAGCAATAGCGGTGATTGAAATGTTTGCATTTATGGGTGGGTTACGTTTTTATAAGATTTCGTATCTATGTGTAATCAGCGCAATTACTTTTATTAGAGTAATTGCGCAGTGATTTTGAAATAGTGAAAGTTAAATAATTTACATTAATAAAAAACATAAATTTGATTACTTTCTGTTTTGCGTGCAGTACGTAATTTGTGGTGAATATAACCATACTAAATAAAAATAATGTTTTCTATATTTTTTTTAATGTGGCATAATCATCGATAGCCCATTTTACATAATTAAATGTGCACTCTTTTTAAAGACTTAAATTCTCAGTAGTATTTTAAATATACGATTGTATGTTGGCAGTGTATTTTAGAAGACGCAAGTTATTTTTTTCATGGGCTGCTTATTGTAAACTCATATTATAATTTTTTTGTTATTAATCAGTATAAAAATAAAACGATCTTGTTTATGGACAAGACGGTTTTATTTTAACAATGATTATTTTTTAAGTATTTACTTATTTTAATTATGACTAAGAGATCATGAAATAAAAGATCCATAACGAAATATTTTACTGAACACAAAAAGTTAACCTAAAAACCGACTAATAGTTGTGCGTAAATGTATTTTCTGAAATAATAAAATTTCAGAATAACAATTTTATTAGAATATTAAATCGAATATGGTACAAACCCACTGAGTTGGTCAAAGCATAGCAAAGATTTTCCTTCGAATGGCCATTCATAAAAAATCCAAACCCAATGGGGTAAATTACGTCAAAAAGCAAATAGGTTGAAATATCGTTTGTTGTTAAGCACCAAGTACAGTCAAGTAGTTCCCAAAAAAAAGTAATATTGATGACAGTATTTACGAATTCATGTTCTAATACATTTCTTTCCCCATGCGACGAGAAAAAATAGAAGTAAAAACTTGATTCGTAATTTTTCATGGTTTATTACGTTCAATTATTCTGTACTTCTTTGTCTGACACGATAAGATACAATTTCATGGTTTCCCAAGCACAATCTTCTTTCAGTTATACCTTCTAAAAAAACTTATTATCCAAATATGGGTACATCTTAGTATATACATTTTCCTACATTATTACAATAAATGTTGTACAATAAATATAATCCTTAGAAGAAATACATCATTCCAACCTTACTTTATTAAAACTGATTTACGCTCACCCATTTTGGGGTTCCGTAGTGAATTTAGAATTGTTTATAGTTCCATTAGGTTCCTCTGTCTGCTTATCAAAACATAGGTATCTCAATTGATGAACAGCATACAATTAAAGGGAAAGAAATAGAATTTGATGTATGGGGAATATACATAAAGCGGGAGAAATATTTTATTTTTTGCGGTGGAATACCCGTAACACGTAAAATAATCATTTACATAAGCAATAAATGGGTAGATCTTTTAAAAGTGAAACAAGAAAAAGCTTATTTAGATACAAATATATTGCTCTATCACTTGAATAATACCCTATGCAATAATCAAAAACTTCGGACTAAAACCAAAGAGTTAATGGATAAAGGCGACCCATATTAAAACAATGAAAAGGTCACACTAATTTATTTAAGAACATATCTAAAGAAACCCCTTTTATGTTTCACGTTAAACATCATCTATAAACATAAGGGTCCTAAAGTTTTCATGAAAGTTCTGTAATCTGGCACACTTGGTAGTCAAAGTTTTCAACAAAGAAGGTAATCTAGTCATTGAACAGAACAAACTCCTAAAAGTTGTGGAAGAATTCTATTTCGAGTTGTACAGGTCTAGAAAACCTAAGTCAATTAAAATAGTAACACGGACTACAACAAATGTTGGATTTAAAGATGTAACGGAGATAACAGAAACTGAGACAAAATTTGTCCCTATTAAGATGTCTAATGGAAAAGCCCCTGGTGAAGACGACGTTATAGCAAAAATGATCAATGAAGGAAGGAAACCCAGTTATGCGGCTTCTTAAAGAAATCTTCAATATGTGTCTGAAAGAAGGCCGAATACCAAAAACATGGTAGAACGCCACAGTCATTTTACTTTTCAAGAAAGAAAACAAGTTGGATCTAAACAATTATCATTCTATTGGTTTGTTGTCCCAGCTCTACAAATTATTAATTAAGATCATCACAATCGTCTAAACAAAAAACGGGACTTTTATCAACCAGTTGAATAGGTACACTTCAGAAGTGTATTTGGCGCCACGGACCACCTACTGACACTGAGAATTATCATCGAAAAAGATACAGAGTATCAAATGCATTTACGGTTTATATTTATTGATCATAAAAAAGGTTTGAGAGCGTCAAGTCTCGGGCTTGAGTGATTCACTGAAAAAAGGAAAATGCTGCTCTGGAGATTATACTGATGACGGATTGCTGCATGCTCTACACACTCTGGAGATATGGCACTCATGACGGATTTCTGTGTATCCGGGATAGTTGGGAGTATTTCAAAGGTAAATTAAAACAAGACTGTCAACAATTTGTTAATAAAAAGTCTTTTAATACATTATTTATTAAGACACTGAGGCCCAAATAATCTACAAAAATTTTGATGATTGGTAAGACGAAAAAGAAATGACTCCGATGACGAAGTCTTAAGTCTCTTAGGCTTAAGGCTCTTAGTCAGATCAAGTCAAGATTCTTAGGGAACTCTTAGTAATAACGGCTTTAAGATAGGCCAAGAGAAGACAAAGTTGGAAATAATTAATGTAACGGAGCCCTTTCTGGACTAACACGACCTTCAGAAATATAACCCGCGATCAAAAAGGTATTAATCTTATATATGGCCACCATTATTGCAATTAATGAAAGGTATTTTACGGCATGTTTTCTACTATCCGAACCTACTTTGACTATGTGTGATATTTCGTATTCTATCTGTCAGAAAAGTCTCATGCCGATACATAGGTTTTACCAAATATTCTCGGCAAATTCCTCTGTTATGTTGCCTTGTTTTTATCTTCCGACTTTTTTGGATAGAAAAATAATACGTATAAACGTGGAACTTTTATTAGATTGTTATTGTATATAGCTAATATTAAGCCAAATTACGATGGACAGTCCTCGGCCTGACAATGAAAGACGAAGATTTTCATTTTAAAGATAATTTAATTTTTCTATATAATTCCCTTGATTTCAACATATTTAGTCCAGCGTTTCTCCAAAATCAGTATTCCTTCCAGAAAGTGAGAATCCGGAAGGCTGTAAAAATATGCATCTACGGTCCTTTCAGATCCTTCATTGGACGCGATGCGCTTCCTAGAAACAAATTAAATCAGGAACAATCAAATTAGGAACGGATGGAAGTCTGAGGGTTCCAAATCAGGAGAATTGGGAGGACGGTCCAACAAATCATACCCCAAATCCCTTAGTTTTTCCTTTACCTTTGTGAACAGGTGCATTGTCCTAGTGATAAATTATTTTTTTTTCTTTAAACCAGGCATCTGCTTGCAAATTTTTGCATCCAGCTGATCAAGAAATTTGGAGTAATAGTCGCCTGTAATTATTCTGCCTTTTTCAAGGTAATAAATTGAGAGGATCCTTTTCGCATCCCAAAACACACTGGTCATGACCTTTTCGGCGGGTGCAGTTGATTTAACTTTCTTTGTTATAATAAAATAAATTTACTCTAAAGTGTATCTGCTATTTATTGTTGATGGCTAATCAGTTGTTTATATAATAACACTTATAGGTGGCATCATGGCTGATCACGATATAAATTAATTTCAATACTGCTGAAAATATAAGAAAAACAGAAAGGCACAGTAAATCACTTCGTAAAATAGAATGGTAGAATAGAAATGGCGTATGTTTGAATCTTGGAAAATGATGTGCTTAATTATTTGTAACAGCGTAAAAATAACAAATGACAATGATAAAATAGACCAAAAAGTTAAAGCGTTGCACTCGATGGCGCTAAATCATAATAAATATGATCTTATATATATTTATTTTATGACATTCATTCTCTTATAGTTAAGGACTTTATCAATAACAGTCATTTTCCTAAATATTTTAAACGCGCTCAAAGAAATCTATATTTATTAAATTCAATTATAAAAACTGTAAGCTTTGAAATGATACAAGTTTAATTTGTGTAAAATTAATTTTTTTCCTGAACCTAAAACCTCTAATAAATTTAATATCCTACTTTTACGTTTATTCATTTGTTTATTTATTAAAATTACGTAAAGTCACTTATACGCATAGGGCGCGAGATGGTTACCAAAAAAAACGGATACTTGCAAGGGATAACGATTGTTCTATTTGTTAAATATGATGTGCCCCCTACGCACCCGAGATGACATCACACAGCACTTTCATATACTTGCACGTAATATCACTACACAATAATCTTGAAAAAACATGGGCTTGAAAGTTTCTTGTAGTAATCACAACAATAATACGTTAAAACCTAACCAGAAAATAAGTTGTCGATAAGAAATATAACATCTATTCAATGTAAAATGTTTAATAATGAAGATTAACTTAAATAGTATACATAGAACAGATCTTTGCAAGCGCTTTCTATCTTCCCTAAAGAATCAAACGGTCTTGTAACTAAAATTAAATGCGTATTAATTTAAACAAAATGTTTGCTTATCAACCACAGCTGTTATTGCTCTCGAAGGTACACTAATATTTTATGTTATACAAATTCTCCACATCACAGCAGTAAAAAAAATTGTGAAAAAAAGTATTACAGCAGTAAATAAAATTGTAAGCACATCTGCAATTTTATTGAATTATTGTGCATAAATTTGATAAAAATTTACACTCCACACCTTCATACATCCTAATATTTATACAGTACTGGACTGGAAAAAAGAGCGTTAAAAAAAGTAACATTGTTTAATATTTTATTCACGATAATTTACTGCAAGTTTAGACAACTCGGCGCTTAGTATTCTTAGTACAGACTACTGTAAATAAAGTGAGAAAATCAAGTTCTATTATAGACCATAACTGATCAGTAAACGATAAATAATGACTGTTAGAAAATAAATAAATACGGTAGTAAATTTACTTATGTACAGATATGGAAAATCCAGAACTAATACAAAATTAAACAAAACTAAAACGAAACAGTGGCACAATAATTATAGAAAAGGGAAAAGGATAAGTTATGAAGGAGATTTAGCTCTGTAAATTATGATAGGTAAAGCAACTTTAAACAAATTATGAATGCTTACGGAAAATGAGGGGCACTTTGTGTATCTATATTTAATTGATTTCCTAATTTCGTGTCACGTAGAGGATATTCCGTAGCATGTAATTCTATGCTAAGATGTGTAGAAATCCACTTGTTATTAGAATGTAAACTAATGACAAGTGGATTTCCAACTCTTTTAACTTGTTATTAAAATGAACGATCGTGGTTTGACAATTTTGGGATCTAAATCAGTTGCATGATAATAGTATTTTATGAGAATATTCAATCATTCAATAAAGTGTGTTATGCAGGACGAATAATGCTAAACTTAGACTAAATCTAGAGCTAAATCGAATTACACACCACAGCTCTCCGCTGGGAAACCTATATATTCTTAAAAAGCGAACGATAGCAAATGTGCAGAAATGCAAAAAACTTAATGTGCAGGCATAGAAATTAGTAATAAAAATCAGGTATCTATAAATAACACTAGACATTGTAATATTTAGATATTAACAATAACATCTCAACACTTTTTTAGAACTCGTTGTCTCAGATATTGCATTAAGGTTGGAAACTCTAAACAGTACAGTGCATGACTCAGTCAGTAATAATGAGTTTATTATTTCAAAAACTACAGTATGCAAAAAAAAAAATTAAATTTAAATAGATCGCTTTTCGAAATAAAATTGAAATCGATCAGCAGTGACAGATTTCAATTTTATTCCGAAAAGATCCTTTCTTATTCCCATTTTTGATAATTCAGCACCTGCCGTCATTGCCACATTTAATCATTTAGAATTAACCTCTTTATTCCCATGGCAATGGCAGAAGGGGTAATTATTCCCTTACCCAAGATGTGTTCCTCAGAGCAACCCAAAGATTTTCGATCTATATCTATACTATCATTATTGTCAAACATCTTTGAGAAGATTGTGAATTATCAATTTATTAATTTTGAAATACTTAATATGTACGAGAAAAATTTAAATTATACGTAAATCTGGATATACTACATCAATTGCGCTATTTAAAGTGACTAACAGTGTACGCTTATGCATATACAACACCCATCTATATCTTTTTGTAATATTAGACTACATAAATGATTTCAACTCTGTGGGCTTTGACAGTTTGACATATTCCACTGATTAAAGTCCTATATTCGTGGCTGTAAACAGGGAATCAAAACTTCTGAAAAGTGTTGCTAATCCGACAGTGAAACATAATAATAATTCAGTAACATTGGTGGCCACCTAAATATAGTGTTTTTTCGCACTTATTTTTCTATCGTTTCTGATCCCATACTTAACAAACTATCTTCTATCTATCAAATATATGCTGATCATTTTCAGATGTACCGTCATTGCAGCATCGAGTTAATTTCCAAATGTACCATCATTGTGCATCGATGAGATTTTTACCTGCATTCATATACTGAACGCAGGTCTAAATGGTATCAGTCAATGGGCCAGTAAAGGGGGTCTTCTGATTAACCGAATTAAATTACATGCTCTCAATCTTAGAAGTGAGGAAAGTCTTTCAAAAATGTGTATAACTATATGAAATAGGTATAATGATTAAATCATATATCAAGTATGTATATAGTGTGTAAAAAACTTTATAACATTTTTCACTAATTTTCCTTGATAGATAAGTCGTCTCTTTTATATCAACTATTAAAAATCTTGACCCGCTGATCAATCAACATCTCACATGACATCTTCAAATAAAATAATCTTAGTTATAAGAATTCCTTTAAAATATACACCTTTAAAGTTTACATTTTTCAAACTCTACTTTTGTTTATCTTTAACTATTAAGGAGAGTGCTATTTTAATCTAAATGGACATCAAAAAATTGAAAGGATGTGCATTCAATATATTTTTGGCTTTCAAAAATTTCAATATATATCTTAGCATTGTTCACAACTCAAAAATGACGCAACCTTCATTTTCTATGTTTTTTATACAATGTCCTCGATAATGCCATTATAAATCCATACCTCCGATATAGATTTGAATACCTGTCAAACCACGGCCTTGAACTTCACTTTAATAACAAGTGAACCTACTTCTCCCTCTGAATTGAAATGCATTCTATGGATAACCTTTTAACGCATAAGATGATATATTATAGAATCAACTAAGTACAAATATAAAATATCGTTGTGTTTGTGTTTCGCCTAAAGTAATATTACCTATCACAATCGGCGGATAGAAATCCCTTCTATAACCTATCCTTATTCCTTCCCTATACCAAACTTGTGACTTCTCTGCTTTTGTTTAATTATATATATATATATATATATATATATATATATATATATACATCTGCATAATTTTATTATTATGTACCTTGTTTTATTAGTCCTTAATTTATGGTTTGTGATTATTTATAGCCTATCACAATGCTTGATTTTTTCACTCGATTCATTCTTATTAGCTTTATTGTTTATGTTTTAAACAATTGATAGAATGATCAAACCGTCTTAATAACTATTATATTCAATGACAGACCATTATAAGTGCCAAGTTTAGGAAAAACGTTTGGTTTTACTAGGAAGACACGTATTGAGCAGCGGTCGCACGTAAAGAATGAATGAGGAACTGTGGCGTAATTTAACGTAAAAGTGAATACACCGGCTACTAGCTAGCTGGCTAGCTGTTTAGTATTAATATTTTGTAAACGTTCGCGTTATATACATGGTCAAAATATAATGAGCTCACTGTAACTGTTTATCATGGTAAACTAGTGAAGATAATTTAAAATTATGCATTATAGTCGATATTAGTGTTTATGGTTTAAGTAACTATGAATCTGAAAGTATAGCCTGAAAAACGCTAGCTATTGGCAGCTGATTATATATTTATTGGCGCGCACCCATATTAGAAACAATATTCGAACGCCCTATATCGTATCACCTTTGCTTATTAAGTTATATGAATAAGATTCACGGGAATTTAAGGAAATTCGCTGTATTTGATATCGGTGAGTTTTGATGAAATTTTGAACATAAATGCAAATGTTTCTGACATTTTTCATTAAGCATTCTGTGAATCAAACTTATGTAAAATAAATTATAAATCAAATATTATACCTACGTTATACCCTTACATTGTTAGAAGTAATATATATGCCAGATGATATCACTCAATCTTAACATTTTTAAGGTAATATTTGAAACACTGTGTCACAGAGCACCCAAACAAAAAATCTTGGAAATTAATAGATAGTAACATTAAAACTAATAGTGAAGCGTTGTTTTGTATTGCATCCTCGAAACAGTATTTGGATTAAACAATTTATGACATTAGAAGACATCGCTACAAAGAAGACAATCTAATATCAAACAGTTTCGGTCGTCCCTAAAAAAATATCCGATTATCTAACAAAACTTAAATTGTAACCATTCGATCTACTTGTTTTTGAAGAAAAAATATTTAATATAAGTATTTCATAAAACTATTTTATATGCCCAATCCAATTATTACATGTCATTTTCTACTTTTAATTTTTTTTCATTGTGTAAGAAATGTGTTTCCATAGTGACATTTCAAACAAAGAAAGTAATTTCATGATGGATCTTCAATGACGTTGAAGATAATTGACAAAGCTCTTTAAGTAACTTAAGTCTCCCTTTCAGGACGGCTTTTTTGTGTGCTGCTTCGGACGCCATAAGTTATTCGAAAACTGTTTTAATCTTTGGTCTTTAAAATGACGCTGCAAGAGAAAATACAAATTTCTCATATCCAAGAAAGTTTTAAAGCGTTGAAAATTTTTGAGTCCATTTTAGGATTATGTAGATTTGATACTAAACCTTCAAAATATTCTCTTCTGACTCAAATTCGACGAGGCTACAGTGTGGCGATTGTAGTATACGCTCTAGTTGCGAGTTATTTTTATTCAGCACAATTCAGCGTTTATCGTGAACGTTCAACTTACAGGTTTTTTCATAACATTTACATGTTCCTCTTTTTAATATATTTGTGTTATGTCGTGTTAATAGACATTTTGTGGTGTAAAAATGTTCACGCGGAATTAATGGCCTTATGCAATCAGATCGAAAAATATTTTGACGTGGAATGCAGAAAATACCTATACAATAAATCTAAACATATGAGTGTATATTTTGTATTGCTTGTATTTGTATCGCAGTTAAGTATTTGCATCGCTGACAGCTTCTACATTAATACATTTACGATGGTTAAATTTAGTATTTTTTATTTATCATATGCAATGTTTTATTTGGAAACGCTTTATTTTGCTTTGACATTGTTTAACGTCTTTAAAAGATTGCAAATTATTAACAAACATTTAAAATTAACTTTGAGACAATGTGAGAAATATCCAAAGCGATATTATATACGTCAACTGGACAAAGAGTATGAATTTTCTTCAACCGATTCAAGTGAGGAACGTACTTTCAATCTTACTAACTTCTATCTCAAAATATCTCATTTGTGTACCCTTGTGAGTCGTTCATTCGATAAGCACGTAAAGAAAATTAAAATTACTTTTAATTATGATTAAAACAATATATTTGGCACCATGATTAGTTGTGCATAAAGTTAAAATTATCGAAAGTTATAATTTGATTTCGTGGAACGTATATTAATTTTTATTACGTTACATTTTTAATAAGTGTATTGGCACCGAAACTACCTTCAAGATTTTTATTCGAACTGAATTGTTGAAATCAAAACAACCTAACTATTTACATATTGTTATAATTTTACATACTAAATATGATAATTTAATAAATTGTTTACAAAAATATTTTGCAGATGTTTCTAGCGTTCGTGATCTGTTTTCTAATCCAGTTCATATCGATGAGCGGTGCGATATTCACGTGGATAGATGTAGTAAGTAAACATATATGTTTCGTGGCAATTTTTTTATTCAAAATAAATGCGTTAAACTAATTTAGATATGGACCGGTACCTGAATTAAATACTCGTTTACATTTTCGTAGATTTTTTTTATTCATATAAATAAAAGAGGTCTGTTTTATCAGGAGCAGTTGATCGTTCCTCTCCTTTTCATTTCTTTTTGTGATTGTCAACGGTTTAATAGCTGAACTTTTTTTAAAGGCACATATAGCAGAATCGAGAATTGGATGGCATTTATTATATTTAAAAATAGCCAATGAGTATAAATTTAATGTTATACCTGTGGTTTATCACAGTAGTCATGTTTTAGATCTTCTCTTAAATCACATTACTCGAGTAAAAAGTTAAGTTTTTCTTTCCTATTTCATTTAACCTTTACTTATATTCTTCTATCTTAAATTTTGATTTAAAACGTGATTAGTTGTGTAAGAGGCGAAAAAGTCATTTACGGTAGACAAGTGGCGCACGGAGCGCCAAAACATGCGGTCTATTAACATTTCCTTCCACACATTTGTCATTTCCTACTTTCGGTAGTTTTATATTTTGTATCTCAATGGGTGAAGGATGGTTGTGATGAGACTTCATTGTCTAATTGTTCTTTCTATTCGACGAATTTTTTTCCGTGATATTTTTTAAATATTTGCATAGATTAAAAACAGAATCAAATATCACAATACATATTTTTTTATATTCAATATCTACTCAGTTTAGTATGTTATGAAAGAAATCTAAAATATGTCTATTTTTGGAAGTTCAAAATTTGTTGAAATTAAAATAAAACCAATCATTTATTACTACAAGAATTATGAAGTACCAAATGTAATTTTTTTAATTTCAAAAATTAATATATTAGAAAGTGTTGCGACTTGGTTAAGTTATGTTGAAATATTCACTAAAAAATATAAATATTTTCGAAAACGTCAGCGACTGGTTACTTGTGCAAGTGACAAGTTATTCAGGATTTAAAAAACAGTTTCTGTAAATACACTTGCTCCCTTATTATTTATTTTCATAATTTACATTAATTTTTTCTATTAACAAGATACCGATGAATTTTTTCGTTTTGGTTAACTTCGCCGTTAACTCACCTTGTTCAATCTGTCCTTGGTTTTACACTTAAATCAATATGTTACATATATCGATAGCTATAATTGGTTTCACGTCGATAAATTATTATACAATTCCTATTATAATTGCATCAAAATTGAACTTTATTTTTCTGAGTATTTCGAACAAACTTTAAATTAGTTATTTCTTTTTCAAACTTTCATTTTGTTGGAATGCTTATTCGGATTATTTCTAAAAATCGTAATCTTAAGTGTAATAGATACATCACAACCCAATCATATCCTCATGTACGCAGATATATTATCAATACTTTGATCTGTGACTCGGCAAAATATTTTGTCGATTCATAGTTCAAAATGTTACCTAAAATTGTCGACTTAATCCATATTGCTTAGCAATCATTAGGTTATCATAGATGATCTTTAATTTTTCTTGGTTGGACTCACTTTTTTTTTATCAAGTTACCTTGAAGTTCCTTTGAACGACAATATCCAATGATTTCGTGAATAAATATGTCAGGAATATGCTTCCATATTTAATCCTTTCTATCCTCATACATCTATTGTACAATGATATATATTATAAGAAATAACCTTCTCCAAATTTTTACTTAACAACTATACCATGTGTAATATTTTCATTGCAGGTCGAACATACGAAATTGAACTATTTGGTAATATGGTCGATGTATTTCGTTATTCCTATTTTAATAATTTGTAAATTTTGTCAAAAAATCGAACATGCAGTAAAGAATTCTAAGTTGATGCTCATGAAAATAAAGTGTGTAGCTCGTGAGGGTAAGTTGGCTAATAATTGTTTTTTTTTTACTTTCCGTAAGCGAATAGTGATTTAAACAAAATTAAAAATTTCACGTGAGACAAAATCATCTTAAAAAAATTAATGTAAGGTAAAAACAATTTAAATCACATGCAACAACAAATTTAAGGAAACTATTTTTAATGTATATTATAGTTTCATGCACACTTTGCATAATAATTAGGTCTTTTATAAAAATAAATAGGATCAACGAAAATTGTAATTAATTTTAATATTTTAAGAGAAAAAGCCAAGAAAACAAAACTTGTAATATTAATTACCTCTTTTCAGATCAACTTCCAAGTATTATAAAACTCCATAAGATGATTGAATCAAGTCGAATGGGAGAATTTACTCTGTGCAATTTCATAAACTTAAGAGCTTCTTTAATATTCAATTTCATGGGCCTTATTACTACGTACGTGATAGTTTTAACACAATTTTCTTATCTTATGAAAATGTAAATATTTTAAGAAATTATTTTTCATATTGTCTCGTAGCTTGTTAGTTATTAAAACCAAATTAAACATTCGATTAAAAAATTACCTCTTCCGTTTTATTCTTTAAAACCCAGAGGGCCTATAAATTTATATCACGTGAAATTTGATAAACAAATGCATCGTTAATTTGTCTACAATTCATAATATCTTGATTCAGAACTATTCAGTTTCTCTTTATATTATAGTATAAACCAATTCTTACCATGTATACCAACCTATACGTAAACTAATGTTAACTTTTTATCAATAATTTTTAAACATCATAAATTTTGTTAAAAAGTGTGTTATTATTACGAATTATTGCGTTAAAGATTGCAAATTTACGCAATATCCTGTAGTAATTCGAGGTAAAGTTTGATTGCGTTGAAGTTAGTGGGACGCTTGATTATTTAGTGACGTAATTCTTAAACGCAGTTGAAATTTGTATATCTAGCTATTGAGTCGGTACTCTGGTATTTTTCTACTTAATTTAAGTAATCTTTCTGTAAAAGTCAATGTGCCGATATATTTTTATGTTGTTATTATAATGGTATATATTATGCAGGAGTACGAAATAAATAAACATTTTAAACTCGCTCTTCGTAAACCAAAATCTATTTTATTATCTGCGCTTGTTACGAATATTAAAAAATTAGATTATCATCCCAATTAAATGCTGAATGTCGAAATTTTCTTTGTAAAAATGGATGAGGGTCGTTGATCCATTTTTTTATCGATACACTTTAAATTTTACTAAGAAAAGTCTTATATCAAAAGGTCCCATCGTTTGGTGTCAAGATGTCACTCGCTTAATTGATTTCTGTTAACAAACCATTGTGCTATTCAATTTGAACCTTACCTTTTTCGACTCACTTGTCAATCTATTTCGATTGTCGATTATCAAGATGATTAGAAAGTTAATTTACTCAATTTACACAAAGAAGAAAAGGTATAAGAACCTGAAAAGCTAACATGTGTGCGCACGTACAAAACGTACGTGAATGTAGATCACTGACATGTCAATTAATTTAATAGTATCATGAAGAGTCCGGAAACAGTTTATAAACCTGTTTTTTTCAAAGTAGATATAGAAACAGTTTGAATCTTAGGAAAATATGGTCAAAGGTTATTAAATCTAATTAAAATTTGATGTAAAAATGAAAAAGATAGACCTCCGAATATTCATCAAAACTGAAATCTAATATTATGCTGCATGCACCGATAATATCCACAGCTAATTATATTTAAAAATATAAATTATAACATTTAATGTATTTCATAACCCTAATTGATTTGAGAACAAGGAAAAGCATGGAGATATAATTTTATGCAACGATTTCGTATATATAAATTAGTAAATGTTTGAGAGACCCTTAGTTACGAATAGATAAAAATATTACCTCAAACAGTTTCGATTCACTTTTATACTTAGAGCAATATTTTAAATACTATAAAAAAGTACAAAAAAAAATCATGAAGTGAGATTGGAGCTAAACAATTCTTGGGTTTTTGGATCCAATGTTTTCTTTCGTAAAGGACTCAAACATTTCCTAATTAACTATTTTTATATTATCTTTTATAAAATGTTAAACTAACGACATTACCGTACACTCAATATTCATTCCAGTTCGACGTGTAAACAGCAAAGAGTTATTGCATGGAAGGAGATCGCTATTTCGCATATATGAGCGGCATTAATTCATATTGATGGAATGAGTTTCAAAATTCAGCATGGTTAATAAAACAAAATGACTCAAGATTAAATATTAGAATAATATTTTAGTTTATGTTCGAGTTCTCACATTTCAAAAGTTAAAATAAATTCAATTACGGTGAAAAATAATACTTCAAAATTTACCAGGAAGCTAGGAATTTTTCAATGGGAAAAGGAAATGTTTCAAACTTATGTAGTATTATTAATGGAAATTTTAAGTATTATGTATAAAGTTAGTCTCGATATCCATTATGTCCCTTTTCAAATACGAAGGGGACAAATAATGGAAGTAATCGTACTTTTAACTGCAATAAATAAATATTTTTTTCTAATTTCTATTCTATTGCGGTTTACTTATAATAATTTTTGTGAGAGTGAGTGATTTTGCAGACAACACATTTTGAGGCGGCCATTTACATTACCAGAAATAAAAAGTATTGTTTATGCATGTGATTGATCACGACGCAAGAATTAGTTGTTTTCTGATAAATGTGTAAAACCTTGGCTACCAGGGATTCAGTTCAAATAACTTTGATGAATTTTACTTCATCGTAATCACAGTCAATTTTCGGAACAGTTAACTGGAACATATTTATATTATTTATACATGAACTTCATATCAGTTTGAATATTTTAACAAATGTATATAGTATTAATGACGGATTTTATTGGTTAAAAGTCTCAATTAGGAAACACCGACAACTAATAAAAATATAGATATAAAATTAATACTAATCTCCAAATTATTAAACTTTTCACCAGTAAAATATTATAAAAACGTTAACTGAATAAATCGGTTAACAATAAAATTTGCCAGTTTTTGAATAATCGTTCTTAACTTCTATCAATGGTGATCGCATTAAACAAATATTAATTAAATATTCCTAAATAAACACGAGAGTGCAATTAAAGTTCAATAAAATCGTGTATTTATTTACATGTACATAAATATTTAGAAAAGCCTATGTATATAAAATAAAAACTAACATATCAATCGTTAACCAAAACAAGTGGTTGAAAAAAAACGTTTTCGTGGCAGACGGTAAAACATGTTATTGAAGTTAAAAATAAAAATCAGGAAAAAAAGGGAGTACAAAACATGATACGTTACTTTATATAGCTGGAAAGGAAAATGTAGACAAGAAATATTTCAATTTAAGTGGAACGCTGAATTATACAAGTCGTTGGAATTAAGAAATATAAAAGAGCGTAGAATATTAGAAGAAATAAAAATATTCTGCAATTTTATTTAAGATAAAAAATATTTATTTCAAAGTTTTCTGGCACCCAGTTCCAATTTATTTAAAAATATCTCAAATTTGTCGATTTTTTTGCAAAAGTGCGAAGGATTTTAAAAAGAACCAGCACTCGATCGATTTCAAAATACCCAAAACACACATGAACCGAAAAGCTTTTCGATTTCAAAATAAGGTTACTTTAAACCTGATCCTGCTATATATTAAAGGGATTCATTGGTATTAGAAAATGGAGTTAATTATATATCTCCAAACACTTAATTTACAAAATATGTTCAGAAATGTAATTTCTACTTCTGATACCAAAATATTTTTCGAATACACAAATTTTGAGACGATTGTAATTTTTTGAAAGATATTTCTTTACCATTAAACGTAAGAAAATTGTCTAAAACTAAAAGGGATTAATATTTTAACAGACTAATTTACAGTTAAAAGAATGAGAGGGGCATTTAAATAAAAATGCGATGATCTTTATCATTTGTATACGATGGCCTTAATAAGTAGGTTTTTGATACTTGTGAAATCCGATCAATTATAGTGTGTCATGAATCGCAGGTATTTAGAAGTAAGGTTTTATTGGATTCGGTATGAAAATTTTAGCGGACTTAATGAAGTGCAATTGAGATATTATTAAAAGATTAAGTCGGATGTAGGATATATATATATATATATATATATATATATATATATATATAAATATGTATGTATATACATTTACATAATTCGTCTAAAAAAGTAAATATTTATTCAAGGACTTTGAATTTAGAAATAATAAAAGAGAAATGCGGTCGAAGTTTTAATAATTCTTCTGATTATGGAAGTGAGTAAACCTAAAGATTTACAAAGTTTGGTTTTATAATCCCTGAATTATTCCTTTCTTTTGGATTACATCTCGGGAGGTGTTCACCTCGTCATAAAAAATATGATGTTATACCCTTTATTCTATATATTTGGAACCTTCGAACACGAAGTTTTCTTTAGGTTAATCTTCTGTCCTTTTGTCAATATTTTTAAGCTATCTTCCATCACACGGATCATAATACTAATCTAGTCTGATTAGTCTAATTGCAAAAAAAAGTTATCAAATTCTATAATAATTAAAAATAAATATTTCATTGTCCTTTAAAAGTGCGCTTAAAGATCGAACTCATTTGAAAATAGATCCACAGTCGTACTTGCAAGGAGTGTTGAATTATTTTTAACGTGACCTTATTATATACTTCTAAATAATAAAAACAAAAATTGGAGAGAACAATATCATCTATGACTATATTATTACACTGCATTGAATATCACCTACTCGTTAAGTGTGACCTTTATTTATCTTTATTTAAACCAGCTCATCTATTTGTTTAAAAACGTCGGAACATACCGGTTAACTTGGGTGAATGTGTCCTACAACTTTGAGAAACCTGTTCTTTACGGAGGTAATATATTTAATATACATATCAGTAAGACAATTATGTTAGTGGTAGTTTGAACTGAAAATAGAGGCATGACCTGATTATATTTTGCCCAAGTTAAATTTGATGATCTTTTAATATCTGCAGAAATATTCTTTGTTCACATCATTAATACAATAAAAATTATAGCGTCTCTCTGTCTATGCAATTACTTTTAGAAACTACGTGAATTAAATGAGAATAATTAGTCTTTTAGGCGCTTACATTCAATGAAAGAAATTTAATAAACACTTTTCTTTTACGTGCATGAGGTTAAAATGATTATGTATTAGAATAGTTAAATGTGCCTTGATAAATATATAACATAATAACATTGGGCAACTTGCTTCATTTCTTCATCTATTTTGTTTAATGTAAATTAAATTAACTAACTATTAATAAAAAGAAAAATTATGTAATTTGTATATTTATTTTACGTCATTGCAAACTTTGAGATAATTGTCTAAAAAAATGCTAAATATCTCGTTAAGTCTTGAAATAACTATTATTCGGATAAATACACTGATATTTCGTGATTAGTGTTACTATTTTGTATCATTTTATTTTATATTTAGGCTTGTATTGCTGTCGTACCACAAAGTGTCCATTGTTACTTTTAGAAAAGAAAAATTGTGGTAATATGCTCACAAGAGACGAGAAATTATGCTAAATGGAAAAATAAGTTGAAATGATACAACAAAAAAGGAATATGATATTTCGAACTTATAATGGAGCAAAAATGTTGAACGGTTCTATTAACTGAAAGTTTGTGAAAGAATTCTAAAACATATAAACATAAATAAATCGCAATAAATTGGTAATTAAGATATGAAAGATAATTCCAGCTAAAAACCAGCTCATGTGTAATACAAACCGACAAAAAGCTGCATCATGTTACAGCTGATCGGCCATTCATCAATATTGGAAAACTTGAGGTTAGATAACTTTTTAAATCGCGCTACCGTCAACCTCACTCCCGACTTGAGTGTTCTTGTGTTTGAAGGATTCGTGTTATTTCAGACTAAATATGTTATTTATTGACTTCATTTGGTTTAAAATACTAGACTTTTCATTTTTTTATCGACTTCGAATTTCCTTTTGTTCGGATTGTGGTTTTGCGTTTATTTATTGTGATTTGGCTTAAAGTATTGGTCTATTTCACTTGCATTTTGGTTTTGGAGTCTTTTTTGTTTATATTAGCGAGAAAATGGTGACACAAATGGACGTGTCTGTTGCTGTGAATGGATCTTGACTATTTAATGCGGTTTTTTTATAATCGACACAAAATAAATGGAAATGGACATGTGATATTAATCAGTTTTGTGATACATTACTGAAATAAATTTCAATTATGCCGCGTGATACACAATGCAAGTGCTATGTCAGAAGATATGAATTCTATTCAACCTTATCACACGGTATATTGTGTGATGGTAACAGGAAAAATACATAATTTTGTTTTTCGATCTTACCGTAACGGTTTTCTTTATATAAAAGAAAAAACTATATTAAAGCTGTCCGTTAGATTGGCTTCGCTTTGCAACTAATTAAATTGTCATTTTTGTGCTTACCTCTATTATAAGGAAATGTATATTGATATAAAAGAAAGGGCCGACTCACTAAATGATACGTCAGCGCCCAGCCACGACAATTGGTCATAGGAAGAAGAAATCTCAAGAAAAATGTTTGTGCATAATGTAGGCAAAATTATTATAATTAATTTAAGTCTCAAGTGACCGATATGTGGAATCGTAAAATAAGCAGATTCACGATTCCATATATCGGTCACTTGAGTGCGACATTTATTAAAAAAAAAATAAAATGAAAATAAATGAATAGTTCCTTGTGATTGAATGGAGAGATGTTTAAAATATTCAAACATATACTTTAAGCGTTAATTGTCGGAAAAAGCTGTGATTTAATAATAACTAATAAGCAATGCCCAATAATAATTAACGTAATCAGACTTTACCACTCACAATTTAAATTGTAAATAAATGTTCTACGAGATCGAAGGATTCATGTTTAAAGTTAAATATACGAAAAGAGTTGGGAGTTAAATGTTATTGCAAGTAGCTATCGCCATGCATTTTTATTTCTCAATGCAGAAGTGCTAGGCAAGTAACAGATTTTCATGGTCTTCATTTTCAAACAGATTTTCTTACACAATAAGCAGTTAACCACGATATATATGATGTAGCGCGGTCCTAAAAGTAAGATCATCAGATATTGTTCTTGTCACTTGTGAAAGAGTATTGAATAATAGTCGTTTCTTTATTTCAGTCTCCATTTGCATTTCTTCCTTGCTGTTACTCTTCAGAGAATACAATACCTAATTCCTTAAAACAATTAATGAAAGGTCTACTTTTTTAACTATATACATATATATATTTTTATATATATGTATATATATATATATATATATATATACATGCATAATTATATTTAAGTTTAATGTGTCATAAAATCCTTACCACAATAAAGATTATTAATATTAATTTTCCGAGAAATTATAAATAACTGAAGATGTGTATTGATAAAGTACGAACACGAGAATTGTAAGCGATATCAGCCTAGACCTTTCTAGCGACCTAGGTAACAGACTACTAAAACGATATATATTCAGTTGGAATATACAGAGTTTCTAACCATATTAATTTATTTATATAAATAAAAAAATAAATATGACTTAGCGTTATGTGAGCAGCAAATTTTTGACATGAATTAGAGTTTTATTTTAATAAAAAAACATCAACAAGTATGAATAAACTCACAATACGATGGTTAAAGTCACAAAGAGTTCGTACGAAAATTTAATCTTTGGCAACACATAGTCTATTTATTAACTTACAAACATTAACATTATGTTATAGTGCTTAGTATATTCGTAAACCAATTATTTTAAGAAAAATAACTTACTGCAAGTATTTATTTAATTAATGGATGCCATTTACATTGTTTTAATGACATGTGTCATATTATTCGTGAAAATCGAACAGAGATGTATCAATTGGTTTTATATAATACTTTCGGATTCATGGTTGACTTCTGCTCCATAGCCGTATAATGCGCTGAGTTATTATTTACGAATATTTTATTCGTTTCAATCTCAATATATTTCAGTCTAGTATTTTTTTGTAGTTTTTTTATTGTTAAGAAGCAGAATACTCGAATCGTTTGAATATAATTCTGCAATCTTATATCGCTAAAAGTAGCAACTCTATATATCAAAATAATAGACAAATATCATACGTACAACCCTATCCCATTTTAAAATAGGATAAGATTTTCTCTCCCTCTGTCTCACTTCATTATACCTATATTAATTGTATTGGCGTTTACAAAAATAACGTTGGTTGAAATTTTATATTTGCTTTAAAGTCAAGAAAATAAAATAATTCCTTTACACGACGCTCTCTTTTTGTGTTTTCACGTATAGGTTGATGCGTGATAGTTTTATAACGCGTTCTACTTTGTTGGCGTGAAAAAATAGAAAATATTTCAGAATGTCTCAGAAAAGAATGAATAAAGGCGAAAAGTGAAACTTTTGTACCTATTTAGATATTGCTATCTAAGGTAAAAATAATCCAAAATTATTTTTAAAGCTATAGAACAGGCGCGCCGATGAAAAGACCATAGACAAAGTCCGACCAGGTTGAACATTTGCTACTACTTATGCTGGGTCTCCTGCGACCATATTCTTGTTAGAACTGATCCCTAACATGTTTTCTAGCAAAATAAGGGCGCGACCAAAATGTTTTGTCAATCAAAAACATGCAAATATATTATCCGTCTCTCGCCTGTGGGGGGGGGGGAATGTTTATTCCGCCGTTGCTTTCAAACATCGCACACGTCACTCGCTTCTGCTGTTTACACTGTCAGTCAGAGAAATATTCAAACTTGTGTATGGTGCTTTGAAGATAATATGAATTGGAATAAAGATAATACTTTTTGGTTTATTAATATGATCGTTTACTTTTTCTTGTATGAAAATAACTTCAAAACTTCAAGTACGTCTTCCTTGTCTGAATTAATTTTAGCTCAAATGAAAAATTATCCAACATTGTGCGTTGACTTTCGGTGTATAACGCGGGAGATGGTTTTCTTTTGCTGCACATTTAATAAACATGTTTTGTTAGATTTTTGGTGCAGGAGACCGGTCTTTATGTCAACAAAGTAGTGAACTTTCTTATAAAAACTCTTTAAACCGAAATGAAATTAACTTATCCCCTAGCTATAAACTTCAGTTCAAATGTTATACATTTTTATTTCCTGCTTCTTTAATTTTACCCTCACATTTTCCTTAACGAATGTGATAGCACTTTACATGGACATACGAATTCGCTTGCAAAAGTTGAGTAACACGCAGTTTCAATATTTGTGAAAATCTATAATTTTGTATGCTAGTACAGAACAGTTAAAGCGACGAAGATTATTTATATATATATATATATATATATATATATATATATATATATATATATATATATATATATATATAAATATATATATATATATACACACATATATATATATATATATACACACATATTAAGATATTTCTTTTTAATATTGATTGAGTCATAATTTTTAATATATTTTTGTACTTAACATGTTTGATCTGGCTGCCTAAGCATACAAATTAAATTATTTTACTGTATTGTAACAAACGTCAAATATAAAATCTAAAAGCTCAGTGGCTGTGTGTATCGTATGGGTTGTAATACTTTACAGAATTTTTGAAAAGAAAAAATATTCGAAATTATATTTGTTACTCATAATTTATGCGTTTTTTAAAGTAGATACTATGAATATGATATCAAATGTCAAGGTAAATAAAACAAAAAAATAAGGAATTTTATCAAAGAATATGTTGACCAGAGGAAGAAATTAATAATCTTTTTTCAGATGTCCCATATTGAAGCTACTGTAGTTTTATTTAATTTGCTTTGGTTCATTATTGCATGCCATAGACCTTTCTGCAGGCAGCTCTAGACGTTGGTAATTAATTACCTATGGCTATTGTAATCTTGCTTGATGTATGTTTGGTTTCCTAATCTTAAAATAGTTCCATTTAACTATAGCCAATTGTGGATAATTGGCCATAATTGTTTGTCCAGGCGGTTCCCGACATTGAACTGTCTAAATAAACAACTCATTTATTTGCTCCATTATTTAATAAAAACTTGGTTCTGAATTCAAATTCAACAAATGTCACCATATGCTTATAAACATTTATAGATAGATATGAGAATATTTATGAGGAGTTCATGTCAATAGACTCAATATACACGCGACTAATTTATGTCAATTTCATATAAATTTTTTATCCTCGAATTCGTTGACGTACAACTTGCACATTGCTTATTCAAGCCTGATTTTTGTGCTACTCTTTTCGTTCTCCGATGACTCTGATTATTTTCCTTAATTCAAATATTACAAAATTGATAATTTTTCTAAGTATTTTCTAATATTTATTACAAATTTTCAGATATTTGTAAATGAAAGTTATACCAAGGTCAGTTAGTTGGTAAAATAAGCAGATTAATCGCAACACAAATCTACACATAGATACAATACAGATCGATAAAATGTCATCTAGTCATATGAGTAATTTTGTATCCTTCATAACACATTAGAAGTAATTTTAATATAACGTAGCAAAGTATTCAAGGACTCGAAGAGAATAATAAAAAGATTGGCTTGAGTTATTTTTATTTTATTAATTTGAGTGATGGCTTTCATGTCCCCCCACCCCCAAAGATAATGTGAACCGTTTTGTAATATAAATATGAATTAATTTAATAGCTATTATGTTAATTGCTAATGTGCCATTTCATATATTAGTTTGACGATTATAAAAATTTATTAGGGGTTTGTATCTCAAAATA
Source organism: Druceiella hillmani (assembly GCA_039881145.1). Taxonomy (NCBI): domain Eukaryota; kingdom Metazoa; phylum Arthropoda; class Insecta; order Lepidoptera; family Hepialidae; genus Druceiella; species Druceiella hillmani. Next base: position 10,431,680 of record JAYKKI010000072.1, on the reverse strand, counting down.
GGCAAAAACCCTTCTAAAGTTACCGATGTGTCCCTCTGTAGCAAGTATTTTCCTTATAAACCGTCTGACGTATGAACTTGAAGTGTGGCATAGTGATAAAACATACTAACTGGCATATATATAAACTTATTCACATCCTTTCTTAATTCTAACTTTTATATGATATAAAAAAGTAATTAAATTTATTTTTTTTCATTATCAGTATAATTTTATGAGCAATAGTCGATAGGATTTTCTTTAAAATGCCCATAAAATGTATCCCAATATCTCCGAAACTGCTAAAGTCAAGGGTGAGTCTACAGGATGATTCTAAGTCAAATTAATTTTTTGAGGTATTCACGATAATTTTACGCCAATAAAATATATTATAATTATTTATAAAAAGCTCAATAGAAATACTATATATGTATATATATATATATATATATATATATATATATATATATGTATGTATATATATATATATATATATATGTATATATATATATATATATATTTATACCCTTAGGCAGATAGATATAACGTCATGATTATGTATTTAGACGTACATAAACATATACCTATAAGTGTGTCCAGGACTTTGGTGTTACAAATTGTACTCTTACTTAAAATATTAATTTGTTACTCGTATTAAACACAAAGTGGTTTTACAGCTTTCAGTTGATGATAAGTAGGTAAACTGTGTTCGATAACAAACATTTCGATCAACTACGGCTACATTTACTTTCAACTAGTGTTCTCATTATGACTTCCGATAATGATTAATTTTTCAACGTTTGGTTTATTTAATTTGATATACATTAAGTAAATTTGGATAATAATTTACTACAGACGAACGTTTGTGTAGAAGTTTATTAATTCCATGAATCAACCTGTGAAATAAACATTCCTACAGTAATCAACAAATAAAGAGAGCACTGTACTTACTTGGAATATTAAGGTGTAGCAGAAATTTGGTGAAAATTATAGATTAAAAACATGTCTTTAACCTAAACTATTAGTATATTTGCGACATGTGCAAGGTACTTACATAATGAAAATAAAAGAAATGTTTTCAATATGTCATTAAATACAACGTAATGTAATTATAGCTATCAATGAATACGATAAGTCTTAGTTCCCATATTTTTTGAGAAAACAATTTTACTTAACTTTACATATTATTTCTTAGTCCTTAAAATTTGGTAAAGTTTTGCAAAGTAATATTATGATTTTTTTATATTAGTAGTTTGAATAATATTTTTGCAATTTATGATTAGTTAAAAAACAGGATTTTACTACGTACCCATGGAACATTAATGAAAAGAACATTAATTATAAACTCAGTTTTGAGATTTATATCGAGTGTTATGAAAATTATATATATAATATATATTTTGTAAGACAATTAGATAAAGTTTAAACAATACAAACTATCTTCTTTGCAGCGTTACATGTATCTAAAACCCGAGATAAGTAAGCGTATGCTCTATATAATCATTTATAATTTTTATCCATTACCCGCAATTCTTTCTGATTTACTATATTTCCCCAAAACAAAACGATGTCTGTGGTTTCACCCATCCTATACCTTTACCCTCGTCAAAAGTTATTATCAAATTAAACAATCAATTGATATAATTATACAAATAAAAACGTGTTCTATCATATTATTTCGGTTTCCTTAGGTAAATTTGGAAAATATAACCCCGATAATTTCGTCATGTAATTGATTCATCGGTATCGCTTTATCGTAACTGTTTCAGTATAAGTTTGATTTGGTAAATTTTTACCAGGAGGCCCAATTACATTAGATTTTTTATCGATCTCACGGATAGTGTAGAATTGAAGAGTTTAAAATATTTAGAAGAAATAGTGTAATATTACGTCTCGCCATCTACTATGATAGGAATAAGTTTGCAAATTTGTTTAGAGTGATCACGCTTATAAAACCTTGTGTTTTCAATATATGTGAACTGTCTGAGGATCTAATTTTTCAATGATTTTTTGAATATATGCGTGAAAGTAACAATTGGAAAATATTCTCATTTGATGAGACATAGAAATTTTAAAACTTGATTAATTTTGCGGAAACTTTTATGAAATAAAAGAGAAACCATGATTATATGACATACATTGGTGTATTTAAACAGAAAATTACGTACATTTAAATAGCTATCCCACATTTAATATTTAGAGGAATATTACTAATTATAACACCTACTCACAAAATTTATTTCTGGGTTTCCTCTTTTTATAATTGAGTTCTATTTACAAAACCATGTCCAATTTCAATAAGTATTTTTAGAATATTTTCACAAAATTATCATACTTGAAATCGAGTGAGTTTATCACCATAATTGAGAACTTTTTATTGTTGTACGTCGAAGATGAGCCCGTGATAACCGTTCGTAATCTAAAAAATTGAGCTGTTTATTCTAGTATATTGATAGGAAAATTATATTTAAGATCAGCTACAAAATTTTTAGTGTCATTCATTTAAGTGTAATAATGAAAGATTTAGTTATACAAAAAAAAATGAAATCAGATGTTTGAAAAAGAGATATAATGATTTAGGATATGACCTGCGTAATACTCATGGGAGCGACATCGTTAGAGTTTATTATCGAAACATTTTTATCAATAAATCCTGTGAGATGAAGCTGTGCTGATTAAATTGGTTTCTTTCAGATATTGGATAAGAACGAGTACTTTAAAAAGAATATAATTGCAAGATTAAATTGAGAAAAATGCAAGTGTTGGGATTTAAATGGATCATATCTGGTATAATATCAACATTGCTGTTCTTCCTTTTTTTATTTATAATAGGATTGTAAACATCATGATCTAAAGTGTGGAATCAAATTGTCGTTCTAAAAATAGCAATACGTAAATAACGTCATCGTTGACGTCACATTTCGTTAAAAAGAACAAGGTCAAATAACGTAAGTATATAAAGGTGTGTACCCCCGTGTTACGTTACTGAAAATAAGTTGCAAGCTTGCATCCTCTACTGTTGACAGCTAACACTTCTTAAGTACGATCTTGTGGAAAATAAGGAGATCTTTAAAATGTATCAGGCACATTCACTCAAACTTGATGTCTATCGTTAAATTCTGCTAAAAACTTTCTAATAGTATGAAAAATGATAAAATATTTTCTTCCAAACAATGACTGAATATAATAAATATCAAATTCTTGTTTTTTTAATTAAAAAAATATTAATTCCGTTAAACCCTAGAAATTACGAATTGATACTGACTTGGAAAAAAATTTATAAACTAAAAATATATGTGCAAAAATAATTTTTGTTTCAGATTCTCTTGACATTTATTGCTAGTTTTGGAAGTATATTCGATTTGTATGCAAACCTAATACTCATGGAAATTTTAGTTAAACAAAAATTATTAGTTTTCAGAAGTATCATTTTTGTACCAACTTTATATTTTTGTAAAATGAATTGTTACAAAGCCAAAATCAAATTATTTTCACACCGATTATATGGAGTATTTACTTGGTTATCAACCGGTTTTAATTTATTCTTCCTGTTAAACACTTAATCAATTCTTCCGCGATGTACGAACAATGGCTTTAAAGTAAATGAAATAAGGTCGATTGGATATATAAAGATAGCTCTACATGTATTTGTGTAATAGTGAAATATTAGAATGTTATACGCCTTCATCATCCTACAAAACCCTTTTAAGGCGCAATTAACAAAAGTATACAAATATTGTGTAAGGACAAATGAGCACACATGGTGCACGTATTGTCTGTTATTAAATTTGTGTTCCAGTGACTTTAAATAAGATATAAAATGAGAGTTCGATGCTTATATTACATTCATCGAATAAGTTTGTTCTTGATATAATCATCAAATTTCTCAATTTTAACGAGAAGAAAGATGTCTCCTATTTTGTACATTTTGATTTGTTGAAGTTAAAACATGAATATCGAAAGCAATGAATGAAGTTAAAAGTGTCCCTCGTGTCGGTAAAATCTTTATATCATTAATCAAACGATAATACTGAATAATCAAATGAATGTCGCCATAACAATATACGCCATGTTTTGGTAAAGTAATAACGTGTCGTTTATGACGCAATATTAAATACGGTACTATTGAAGACTTGCCTCACTTGGAAAATAATCCAAGAGTGGCAATAAAATTCATTCATTCAGTTTCATAAAAAGTACTGCACCAAATCGAAATTCATTACGAGGACACATAAAAGAATTCATTAAATTCTTTTGAGTTGAAAACCCATAATGGGTTTTATTTATGAAGTTCTCGGCGAAAGGGATGAAGTCAAAATTCAGGTATAAAAGGATTGAGGCAAAAGTCAAAGATTTCTGTTTCCAGTGTATATGTACGTTGTGAGAATAAAAAACTACAAAGATATGTTCCGATTATAGAAAATTTATTCCTTGGACTCGTCTTGTAGACAAAATTAAATGTTAAGTGTAGCTATTGAAAATATCTACTCATTACATACGAACTGATTTATGGATGTTAAGTGTGTTTCAATACAGAAACCAAAATATATCATTCACTGTTTAAATTATTTAATTATATGTAGTTGATAACAATTCTAAAACTTAAGATGATGCACACCTTATAACAAATGTATGGTACTCCTCTATTACGGTACTCAATACGTTAAAAAAATGAGGAACAAATTTTTTCTTATGTCCTTTATTTACCTTCCCTCTTACTGTCGGATGAATATTTAAAAAAAAATTAGTAGTGTAAAATATATGAGTATATATTAAGAAATATAATTTCTTTGTATCGTATTACCAAAGTGAATCCTTGTAATGACGGGAAAGAGATTGTTCTGAATCAAAATGATTACAAAAATATTGCTGATATGAGAAAATTAACAAATATTACGTTTACTCATATTTCATCGTATGTCAAGTAATTGCATAAATTAAAAAGTCTGAAACTCTATTAAATTACTGAGCTGGAAACTATGAAGGGTTAATAATTAAGTTCAAGGTAAAAGTTGAACATTTAATTTATCACGATTTGTATACGAGAGCAATAATATTAGGAGAGAACTACCCATAGCGAATGGTGCACTTCTTGCGTAAACGAAAATTTTACTGCATAACCACGTAGTTACATTAAATTAGTCTCTATTCAAAATGACTATTTACAATGCAATAAATGGGTATCCCTTAATGGTGGTTTAATAATATATCATCTGGAGTTTCCTTTAATAATTTAATGTAGCCATATATGAATTTTAATATGTAAATGTTTTGCGCACCAATATTCCATTAGTAGATTAGTCGAATCCATTTTTAGAATAATATTAAATTATAATTATATTCACTATAGCAACAGCCTTCTCAAGTATTTATGATACAGATTTTATACTGGGTTATTGAAAAAATTCTCACTACTCATCAACAATTACAACCGTTAACAGTTTCTATGGACATAGAAAAAAATAATAATCTAGTATTAATAAATATGGAGAAGTCTCTCGAATTAATATTAAAATTTGAATGGGTATTGGGAATTCAACGATTAAGATTGAGGAAGAAACAAAGTTTATTAGTTATGTGGTTAAAAAAGTGCTACCGTACATTATTAATTATATATTTGATATATATGTCGTCATTATTTATTCAAGATTTTAGCTCTAATTCCATTGATATTATCTCATATTATATAAGCAATTTTTATGTCATATTATTTGTATTATATTTCAGCTATATTCTACTAATAGGCATTTTATGGAATAAAAATGCTTATATGGATTTACTAATAACTTTAAACGAAATTGACAGTAGCTTCACAATTTATATTAGGAAAAATATACGGTCGTCCTGTAAAATATTTAATAATATAATAGTCGCTTTCTTTTCTTTTATTAATGTCGTGCATATTTTAGCAAATCTATACTTTGCCGGCATAACGCTGACTTTAAAATATTTTTTGACTTACATCGGCCATTTGTTATTAGACTTGGAACCGTGTCACTTAGCAATAGTATTATATAATATCTACAAAAGGCTTCAACAAATAAACCAATATTTAAATCACACAATTACCAAAAACAAATCCATTTACATAATATCGACAGTGCAGGAGAATGTGACCTTTACCAATGGACAAAATCAACATTGTTATTCTGATTTAATGAATGTTTATAAAAAAGTGACGCAAGCGTGCACTTTGATTAGACGATCGTTTGGTGTTCAGGTGATGATATATTTAATTCTATTCTTTACCAAATTTATTAAAGCAAGCGCGAGATGATCTTAAGCTGATCTTCCACATTCTGCAAATGTTACTAATTTCAATTACATCCTGCACTTTACAGATTTTTCTCGCCTTCGTGTACTGCTTCTTTTCTTTTTTGATGTGCATTAACGTTTTGCTGTTTAATAAAGCAAATAAGGTAAATTATTATATAATTATTTACGTGATATTTTACACTGATATATTTTAAAAAAAACGTCGAACAACGTAAGACTATATTTAAACTTTTTTTAATATTAAACTTCTGATGCAAAAATCTTTCCAAAGATGTGTTGTAATGCGAGTGAAGAAGAGTTGTAGTTGTAAAATTCTGTATCAGTAGGTGATACAGAATTTTAAGTGAAGAAAAAAGATTAATTATAACATAGTGTTGATTGAAACGACAAACCTTGTGAGATGTGATAACATTCAAATACATTATATTGTTATCATTTCTTATTCCAGTCATCTATGAGGTCATACGAATATTTCATGGTGGTATGGATGTTACATTATATAATACCTCTGATATTGGTTTGTGTTATTTGTGAGAAAATTAGCAATGGAATTCTCGAAGCAAAAGTAATGCTAACAAAAGAAATTGAAAGTCGCAAAGGCAAGTTATTTCTACTTAAGATACTTTTCAAACATAATTAACATTTTTAATAAATTAATTCATCGAGTCATAAATTGACTATATCAACACTTATTATTACAGAAACTGGCAATGATATTGTGAACATTTACAAATATCTTCAGCTGAGTGGAATCGGCGAATTTAAAGTGTGTAATGTGCATGTGCTGCGCGTTTCGCTAATGCTGAGCTTCGTTGGTGTACTCGCTAATTATGTTATTGTCGTTGTTCAGTTTTCCGAATTGTTTTAAGACAACTATTAAACTAAATAATATAATTAAGCCAACTTAAATTGCAGAGTGAATTTTATAATGTGCTTTTAATACTTATAAATTCTTAAACTATGTAAAAATTTAAAATAGAAAGATAATAACAATTATGTTTTATGAAATTAATGCGCAATATTTCACATAAATATTTTCGAGTACAAAATTTTTCTTTATTCAACAATAAATATTATTCTCGGTCTTTCGCCGGTATATAGACCCTAGATCTCTCAAATTTATACTTATGTCAGTGCCTAATTTTGAAAGACATAGAATTCTATGGACTCCGATTTATATTCCAAAAGGCTGTAGAAATTATAATCACAGACAGTCTAAATTTTCTTATTCGTTTTATATTCTCCTTTGTCTTGATCAAAATTTCTCTGTTTATGTAAACGATTCGTTATAATATGTGAATGTTGTTTCTTATTAACATTAACACGGTAAACTTGTACTTGGAAAATAAAAAAAAAATACTGAGCTTTAAATGTTAAAATTAGTATGTTTAGAATATCAAAAAAAATATCACAATTTGTTTGTGCGGTAAAAAATATGTTGTCTTTGCATTTCACAGATGCAGATATAATTTAAGAATTTTTAATGTTTGAAACTGATTGCCTCTTATCTATCTTATCTACAAATTCTCAAATAAAAAATCCATTGTCTGCATTTTAATTTAATTTATATTACGAAAATTTTTCTTCATCTTGTTACGTCAATGTTCCATAAAGCTGTTACTGTTTCTAGCATACTAAAGTTACACTAAAGCTTCATGTAACGTACAAGTTTTAGCCAGCTGAAGATAATTACTTGCATATTAAAGAAAAATACAATAAGTTTAAATGAAGAATATCATTTTGTTTTATTTCAGTTGAGTTTTGTTGACAAATGCATTATCAAAATTTTAGATCGTATCTCGAATTTGGGTTTATTGAAAACTATATGCTAATTAAAAAATTTTGTAGAAATTTATACGTACTTAATTATTAAATTTTACATTATCGAAAAAAGAGTGTTTCGTCAAGATTTGTCTCATTGTCAAGAGGCGCTTAAGGTAGAAGGACGAACTTTGTAATTAAATTCCAATTTCTTGTTGATTTTCAATTGTTATTTACTTAATAATAAATATTTAGAAAATTAACTTTTTCAATTTTAATTTTAATTGCTGAAAATTTCAGTATATTTTCGTTAATTATATATTTGGCAGATACTGCCGAGTAAATGTTGAACGTCACATAATTGAAGTTTATCATCTGATTAGACGGTTATGCTTGATAAACTTTTAATAGCTCTTAATTACGAAGATTAAAATTTAATTTAAAGAATCTTCATATTTTTTTCAACATAATCTGAAATATAAATAACCCATTGATGAGTAAAACTTGCATAACGAAGAATTCCATACCCATTTAGGCTTCATATTTGACATTGCATGACGTTTATTTGAAAATGTTCGAAAATATTTATGTTTTTTCCCTTCAACTTAATACATAGTCTTGAATATCGACCATAGACATAAAACCATTGCGATTTTCTCAAAACTATTGCAATTTAACTAGTTGAAGATCTTTCTAAGTTTTCGGTAAACTCTATAGGAACACTTGATGATGCTTTCTTTATTACTCTCGCTTCAGTGTTTCCTGAGTTCAAGTGAAGGAGGCGAGAGCATTGGATGTTTGTAACAATATTTTTTAAAGCGTACACTTTAAATTAATGTGTCGAAATAAGTACTGCAGTTGCGACACACACGCGTTTATATATATATATATATATATATATATATATATATATATATATATATATATATATATATATATATTATACAGTTCTATAGTTATACATAAATGTAACATGTATATTGCATATTGTATCTATCAGTGGGATTGCTCTGCATATGCAACATCTACGAGGTCTCACAACGATTTCGGTTTCCTCGGACACCTAAAGCAATTCCATAAAGGAAAGTTTGAAATTCGATGCTTTACCTTATTATACATCTATATTATAATCGTATAACTCTGTACTGTTATACGTTGATCGTTAAAAGTAAATTCTCATTCCAGTTACAAAAAAATCTTATCTAAAACTATAACTTCATTTTAATTCCGTAAAAATAATACCTGAAACTCTATATTAAATCAATTAAGTTAAACTTTTCGAAAACTATAGCATCCAACTTTATTTTTGTCCAATGTATATATTCATAATTGTATTCATCTCAATCGATCAATAAAAACATATGAGGTACAAAATTAATAGAATTGGGATTTAGAATTTTATGAATTTTTTTTCATTTAATCTACATGTAAAAGAAAATTTGCTAGGTAGGACTGGTACACGCGGCAAGCAAGTTATTTATTAGAGATTATTTGTTTACGTCAATATACACAAATTTCTATTTAAAACTGTAACGTTAATCTAATTGTTCATATGTTTGTTTCATTAATTTTGGAATATAAAATTTATTTCAAATATTTGCTATTGTTCTTTATCCATCCAAACAGCGCGTTAGCTTTTGTGAATTTGTTGTAAATTTATTGAAACGAATATCTGAACAACATCGAGCCCTAGATAGATTGCTGTGTATGAAAATAAATAAAACGGGAAATTGTCTGTTTATTGTGCGTATATTTTTGTAGTTTTTAAATCAAACTTTTCAAAAGTACTAAAAAAACAATGAAACAATTATCTTTGAAGCAACAACCCATTCGGTAACATTTATTTGTTGGCGCCGTCTTGTACTAAGCCGCAGTAAAACTGATGGAAGGTAACGGTATTAAAATGTTACATATAAAAACTAAATGGCGTATTCTCCTAGAATTCGTCGACAGCCACAGTTACGCGCAATAGCGGTGTTGCCGTTTGATGTTGCCTCGTTACAAATAGTTTAGAATCGTTTTTGGAGAAATCGTTCTGATTTGTTAACCAAATATGGATGAAAAAGTAAAATGCAATAAAAAATTATGAAATATTAATTGATTTTGCGGGTAATTCTTTCTAAATAATACGTTTAATTTTGTATTTACTCTTCAACTTCTGAATATATTAATGATTCTTAGTTTAAATTATTCGTTTTCATTATTACCGCGTTAATGCAAGGTAATTTTTCCTGGCCATAAATCACCAAATAATTATAGTATTATTATTCACTGTATGTATTCCAAACGCATATTTATACTTTACTAAACTGCATATTATACAATAAATATACTTTGATAAGAAATTATGTAATGATGTTTATGTAATATAAAATCGTTCAACAACTTACAATTAGTTTTTGCATCAATTATACAACGATGTATATTTGCTCATGTTACAAATCTATATACCAAGAAACAAAAGAAAAATTGAATAGAATGTTTTCACATATGTTATTACGCCAATGTCAATTCATTCGACTCGCTAAAAACACTGATTGTGTAGAAAAGTGATTAATAATTTTTTTAGCATACAGTTGTCATTACATTTCACATTCAGCATATTCACTTACAGAAGTATTTAACCATTGACAATCCATAAAAACAGAAGATAACTATGATTAAAATTGTGTCACCGTCATTCGTCTACATGGTCGGGCCCACAATATCAATTACGAACACTAAATAACGACACCGCTTTTTCAGAAAATCATACTAGAAATGGCCGAGAGTCATTTCAAGTGCCGACACAACAATCTGTTACTAAAACTACAAAAAATGTACTAACAGTAAGCGTGATAATGACGTATGAATAAAGAAATATTTCTTGAAATCGTTTTCTGGTTGCTCGTTTCAATGTACTAAATATTCAAATTGTAATTACAGACTCATTGTTTAATTATTAAATACAAAGCTGTCAGTGAGTAGCTGTATGGGAGACGTATGGAATAAATTGTAAAAAATTCTAAGGAGTAATTTGTAAGTAGATTAAGAATATACAGGGAGCCTTGTTTATTTCGCATATGCTGATACCGTCTTATGGCTTATTCGCTCGCTCTAATATCTATTATGCCCGGATATTGAGAAACGTGTGGCCCGCTTGAAACGCAACTGTAGCAAATTTTGCATTTCGTGAGTATGCCAATGGCTTGTGCAGCCTAGAAAACTTGAACCCTGACACAACAGATCTTTACTCTGGACTGACTCCTTTGGTGGTAAAAATAAAAGCATGAAACTTGTTGTGATAATGATGCATTTACTTTAAACCATGAAATATTACAGAAAATCACAATGCGATCTCTTCAACTTGGACATTTATTTATCCAACGATTCAGAATGAGTCATTATACAAATGATTTGAAATTTGCATTAAAGTTAAGTAGTCATTGTACAATTTACGTCATAAGAAGATTTTATTGATATAATAAATTATTTTCTCCTGAAAAACAAATTTATAGTCAACAGAATTACAAAAGACTATTTTAAATCTGTTGAGCCGTTACTGAGTGCAGTACAAATCAAAAATATAACACCAATAAAAACAAAATTTCCTGGCTCAATACATCTGAATTCTGCAAATTTTCAAGTTGTCAATATACCCAAATCTGTAAACGCTTGGCAAGCACCATTCAAAAACATTAAAATGCTAATCTTGAAGCTCAGTGGAATAAAGTTCATATAAGGTCAAAATAAAAAAACTTGAAGGTTATGGCTAAATTAATAAAATGATCCAATGATGCAAAATATAGTTTTTTAAACATTGTAGGAAGGGATTCTGAAGGCAATATTGAAGGATTTGGACAGTCAATTTATGTCGAGATTTGAGAATGGGACAGTCAAAATATGTAAAAATTATTCGGAAGTTCATAACGTCGTTGAATAAGGCTGGGTACATCCATTAAAAAATGAGTAATTATTATTTTAGTGAAGTACTTTAAAAAACAGGAAGGGGAGGTAGGAAAATACATAATGATGTTAAAAAACCAAGGCTGGATTTTTTTATTAATTATTTTCATTAATTTTAGTTTTTCTCTCTCATAATTTCTTTTCATAAAAATGAAAATATATAAAATTCACTACATTCATTCAATCTTTCTTTCATTGAAATTTTACATTATGTTTCGCGGGATATATTAATTAAGCAAAAAGGTTTTAACGATTTCTTTTTTACTTTGCTTAAATTTTTGAATATATTTAAATTAAACAGATACTCTTCTAATGAAATGTATATTTCAAGATTGTGTCAACTTATTTTTATAGACTACAGAAATCTTCAATTGCGTTAATCTCAAAATTATAGCCATTTTGTGGGTTAAAAACTTTTTATTTTTCACCGTCCATATATAATACCAGAATCGAATGAAATATCCCAACCGTACTAATTAAATACTTCTATCTTTATTATTATAACGAATGTAACGTCGTCGTCAAATAATCGGAAAAAAATTAGAAAATTTGGATTTACTTCGTGTTAAGAAGAAAAATACTTAAGAAAAACAATTACAAGCAAAAATGTAGAAGCAAAGAAAGCAACTTTATAAAAGGTCGAAACGTTTTGCATTAAGGTACAAGAAATCCATATTTACATGTGCAATATTTAATTTGAATATTGCAAGAGCCCTATTTCAGGACTATTTCATAATTTGCTCATTAAAATTATTTCAAGCGACCGATAAAAATCCTAAATGATATTTCTAGATAATTTTTAGTTTGGTGTAAAAAACGTTATTTAATTATAAAATCGATCGTTTGACGGTTCAAGCTTGTTACACCGTTTAGTTCTCTCTCTTTACCTTGGTAAATGTAAATAAAAAACAAGGCTTGATAAATTTTAATAAAATGCAAATATAATATTTTCACTCCAAAGTTTTTAATAGTATTGAAATCGATTCTGTATTTTTTCTCTGGGCGCACAAAATGTTACAGTTAATTAGATTCTATGTCATAATGTATAATTTTATAATTTAATATGTCGACATGAGTCTAATTTATGTCACTCACAACGAATGTAAAATGTTTCCATTAAATTATTAAAAAAATTCATATTTTCAATTAAACTGTTGTAACAATTTAACATGTTACTTAAAGTCCAAAAGCATATTATAGAATTAATGGAAATTGATAATAAAAATTAAAGTAATATAATTTATTTATTTATTGAAAGAATCACAACCAGTTACAGTCACGAAAGTGTATAATAAAAAGATCGGAATATAAAACCAGACTATAACTTTAATTATGTATGCACAAAATGGTTAGAATATTTATGTATACAGTTTCAAGGGTGGCTTGTTCGTTTTCAATTATATTGTATTATATTCTTTATGGGCGAGCTTCATCTAGTTCAAATGTCATATAGTTGTATATAGTGTGCATCTATTTTACACGTTCAACGTCTAATCAGGAATTGTATGTTACGTGTGATATCATTTCAATTTAATAAAAATAAATAGTCTCACGTAATAAGCAATACTAATTGAAATATTAAGAACAAATATATTAAAGAAAAAATAACGTCACGTTTTTAGTTACCTAGTAAAGATTATTAACATGTAACTGTCCATTGCTAATCGAAATATCTTCGAAATTGATGGACAAGTAAGAAAGTAAGTACGGACAGTAAGTCCAGCTACATAAGGTAGCTGGACTTACTGACCCGTCTCAACTTTCGGCCCTGCACACCTGAGGCGCAAGATATTCTTGTTGTACAATTTCCATTGATTCATAACATTTCATAAAAATTTTGTTTTCAAAATTATATAAGCAATAAATGTTTCCATATAAATGAAACCTATTGCTAGTTTTTTATATTTGTTTATATTTTTTACGGGTAAATGTACTAAGTGAATAACAGAATGAATTGGCGTTGTCGCCGTGGTGTATTGGATTGATCACAAGTTATGCTTGTGGCCTTTGAAGGCACGACGCACCGTGGGGACCTGGATTCCTTTCCCGGCCGTTCGTCGAGTGGGGCTGGACTGGTGTTATGGTTGGCTGTAAGAGATTACTCTCATAGTAATAAGTCCGCCAAATGTATCAATTAGATACATTAAAGTAAATATATAAATAAACGAAGTTAAATCATTCATCTTACTCAATGTTTCATTTGAAAGATTGTGTTTTATTGTGAAAGTGAATATTGGAATATAAGAGAATATGAGTTTTCTTCTAAATATTAATCTTTATTTTGTAACGAGCATTGTTTAATGGTTTCAATCATATTTTTAAACAATATGTAGCTTTTGCGCTCGAGCTACATATATTACATTTACTGTTGAAGGTAAGTTCTAACATCAGTATCCTCCTGTAAACAGGTTATAACCTCTCCTGTACCATTTTTATATCAAAATTCCTACATAGAATTTCTTCGGGTATCAAATTAAATACCAGTAAGGCCTATACAATTCGAAGTGGTTAATATCGATTTCATTAGCTTATTTATTGATAAAAGTTAACATAATTAACAAATATTTCACAGCGCTCTGTATCATTATATGTATAAAAAAGTACATTTTATGCAAGAATTATATATAAGGGAATGACGGGTAAAATGTATTTAAGATAAAGGAAAATTGAGGCAAATATTATCAAAGTTCTATCGAAAATTTATGGGTGTTACTTTTCTGCCACACATAGTTAACACGAAATGTGCATTGTAATTTTTGTAAAATTAGTTGCTCTCGTGATTGCAATAGATATAAGTCCATTCTAGTTTTATCTGGAAGTTATGATTAAATATAATTTTTTACGGAATCAACATTAGTACTTTAAACAGTGTAAACGTGGTTCATATTGCATTTACTTTACACTTATAAAAATGGTAAATCTTATAGTGACAATATATTCAATTTATAATTATCGATGATTAATTATTAGGTAGAAAATTTCAAGTGGAAAATCAAGTGTGGAGCGGTCTTTGACGCCCGCAGTTGTTGTTACAAAAAAAACGAAAGT
Organism: Druceiella hillmani; assembly: GCA_039881145.1. NCBI lineage: Eukaryota > Metazoa > Arthropoda > Insecta > Lepidoptera > Hepialidae > Druceiella > Druceiella hillmani. The sequence goes on along the minus strand of JAYKKI010000072.1, from coordinate 10,416,674 downwards.
TTTTATCAAATTGAATGAGTGAAGTCATCTAATTTAACCAAATTTTATCACTCCCCACCTGCTAGGTGTGGGTTGATTACAATTGTCTTAACCCTACAATATTTTAATTCGTGGGGATTATATATAAAGATATTCATTCATTTAAGTAGCTCGAGCCGTTGGGACATCAATCTAAAAATTTTAGGTTTCCAATTTTTAAAAACAATTTCGGTCGCATTGGCGCTTTTGTAGTCGTGAGAATGAGAAACAGAGGCCCCCCACGATTTCCCTTACTTTTCAAACCCTGCGTTATCGCAAGTAATTTGTTACCCATCTGGGCAAACTTCGCAATGTTTGACTTTTTATATATATAGTTTGTAGTTTATAAAACCTAACTAAATGTCTTACAAAATATATATTGTATATAATTTCGACATCACTCGATATAAATCTTAAAACTGCATTAAAACTGAGTTTATAATTAATGTTCTATAGTTACGTAGTCAAATATTGTTTTTTTAACTTATCATAAATCACAAAAATATTATTCAAACCACTAATATAACAAAAATCATAATATTGCTTTGTAAAACTTTACCACATTTTAAAGACTAAGAAATAATATGTAAAGTTAAGTAAAATTGTTTTCTCAAAAAATATGGGAGCTAAAACTTATCATGTTCATTGATAGCTATAATTCCATTACGTTGTATTTAATGACATATTGAAAATATTTTTTTTTATTTACGTTATGTAAGTACCTTGTACATGTCGCAAATGTATTAATCTTTTAGGTTAAAGATATATTTTTCTTTAATTTTCATCAAATTTTCGCTACACTAATCCTTAATATTCCAATCTATTCGCAAGTACAGAGCTCTCTTGATTTATTAATTATTGAAGGGATGTTTATTCTATAAATTTAACAGTTTAATTCCTTAAATTATCAAACTTCCACACAGGCTTTCATCTTTGGTAAATTATTATCTAAATTTGCTTAATGTATATCAAATTAAATAAACCAAACGTTGAAAAGTTAACCATTACGGGAAGTCATAATGATAACACTAATTAAAAGTAAATGTAACCGTAGTTGATCGAAACGTTTGTCATCGGACACCTACTTACCATCAACTGTTTACCTACTTATCGTCAACTGAAAGCTGTAAAATCACTTTTTGTTTAATTTAACACGAATAACCAATAACTATTTTAAGTAAGAGTACAATTTGTAACACGAAGGTTCCGGACACACTTATAGGTATATGTTTATGTACGTCTAAATACATAACCATGACGTTATGTCCATCTACTTAAGGGTATATATATGTATATATATATACACATATATATATTCTATTGAGCTATTTATAATATTTTTTACGATGATACTTGATTTTTTTACGATATACTGAACGTGAATACGTCAAAAATTTAACTTGACTTAGAATCATCTATTTAGTTTCTATTTACTTTAGGTAAACTGACTCTATTAACCGTGAATTTATTTTAATTTTGACTTTAGTAGTTTCGGAGATATTGGGATAGATTTTGTGGCCTATTTAAAGAAAATCCCCCAGACTATTGCTCATAAAATTTTACTGATTATGAAAAAAAATAAATTTAATTACTTTTATATGTCATATAAAAGTTAGAATTAAGAAAGGATGTGAATAAGTTTACATATATGCCAGTTAGTTTGCTTTATCGCCATGCCACACTTCAAGTTCATACATCAGACGGTTGACAAGAAAAATACTTGCTGCAGAGGGGTACATCGGAAACCTTAGATGGTTATTTACCTTTTTTTGAGATAAAAACTTGTAATAATCGTCAAATGATTATATGGAATGGCATATTACCAATTAACATAATAGCCATTAAATTAATTTATGTTAATATTACAAAACGGTCATTATCTCTGGGGTGACCATGAAAGCCATTATTCAAATTAGTAAAACAAAAACAACTCGAGCCAATCTATTTATTTGTCCCTTCGAGTCCTTGAATACGTCCCTACGTTATACTAAAATTACTTCTAATATGTTATGAAGGATACAAAATTACTCATATGAGCAGATGGCATTTAATCGATCTGTATTGTATCTATGTGTAGAATAGACTTGCGATTAATATTTGACTTTGGTACCACTTTCATTTACAAATATTCGGAAAAACTTTAATAAATATTGGGAAACACTTAAAAAGAGTATTCATTTTGAAAATATATTAATATTTTGATAACTTATTTAAAAAAAAATTAATAAGAATCATCAGAGAGCTAAAAGAGCAGCAGAAAAAGCAGGCAGGCATGAGTTTCAGCATTGTGCAAGTTGGAGGACAAAAAAATTATGTGAAATTGACTTAGATTAGTCGCTTGTATATTGAGTCTATTTACGCGAACCTGTCCTAAATATACTTATATCTATCTATAAATGCTCATAAGTATATGGTGACATTCGTTGAATTTGAATACAGAACCAAGTTTTTAACAAAGAATAGAGCAAATAAATATTTCCACAGTTCATTGCCGAGTACCACCTGGACAAACGATTATAGTAAATTATCCACAATTGGCTATACTTCAATGGAACTATTTTGATATTAAGAAACCAAAAATACGTCGAGCAAAGTTGTTCCTGCAGAAAGGTCTACGTCATGTAATAATGAACCAAAGCAAATCAAACAAGACATATGAAAAAAGATGATTAACTTGTTTCTATGACTAAAACATCCTTTACCCAAATGCTTTATTTTTTTGTTTTATTTACCTTGACATTTGATATCATATGCATAGTATCCAACTTTTAAAAAAAAGCATAAATTATGAGTAATAAATATAATTTCCCATTTTTTTCTTTTTAATAATTCTGTAGGGTATTACACAACCCATACGATACCCACATCCACTGTTCTTTTAGATCTTACGTTTGTTACAATACAGTAAAAATTTAGTTGGTATATTCAGGTAACCAGATCAAATATGTTAAATACAAAAAGTAATTAAAAATTATGACTAAATTAACCAATATTAAAAAGAAATATATATAGCTAGCATACAAAAATATAGATTTTTAATAATATTGAAACCGAGTGTTGCTCAACTTTTTAAGCAAACTCGTGTTTATCTGAAGTGCTTATTAACTGCGTTGTTTAATTTTACTCTCAGATATTTTCCTATGAAATTCATTAAAGAAAATGTGAGTGTAAAATCAAAGAAGCAGGAAATAGCAATGTATTAACATTTGAAGTGAAGTTAATAGTTTGGGGATAAATAAATTTTATTTCGGTTTTTATAAGGAAGTTCATTACTTTGTTGTCATAAAGGCGGATCTCCTGTGCCAAAAATCTAACAAAACATGCTTTTTGAACATATAGCTAAACATAACCATCTCCTGTTTTATAAACAGAAAGTCAACGCTAAAAATTTAAATAATTGCTAGAATGCTAAAATGTTAAATAATTTTTCATTTGAGCTAAAATGAATTCATACGGAGAAGACATACTTGAAGTTTTGAAGTTAATTTTCATACAAGAAAAAGAAACCAATCATATGAATAAATAACAATTCATATTATTTTCAAAGCACCATACACGCATTTCTCCAACTGACGTTGTAAACAACAGAAGTGCTTGACGTGTGCGATGTTTGAAAGTAATAGCGGAATAAACATTTCCCTTCCCCCCGCAGGCGAACGGGGGATATTATCCATTCGTCTCGGATAATATGTTTGCATGTTTTTGTTCGACAAAACATTTTGGCCGCACCTTTATTTCGTTAGAAAAACATGTTAGGGATCATTTCTAACAAAAATATGGTCGCTGGAGACTTGGCTTAAGTATATATTCTATAGCTTAAAAAATAATTGTGGATTATTGTTACCTTTCATAACAAAATCTAAAAAGGTACGAAACGTTTCACTTTTCCCCTTTTTTCATTCTTTTTTGAGATATACTGAAATATTTTCTATTGTTTCAAGCCAACAAAGTAGAACGAGTTATAAAACTATTTAAACCCAAATCCGACTTGCGTACCAAGATTTCCATACCAACTTGGGTGTAAAAATACAACAAGAGAGCATCGTGTAAAGGAATTATTTGATTTTGTTTACCTTAAAAAAATATAAAATATCGACCAGCTACGATCCTACATGCAAGCAAGGATCATACAATACACCGTGTCTTAAGGTAGAATAGAATTTATATCTATTGACATAGAACTTGCATTGTGTATCGCGGGGCATAATTGAAAATTAATTTCAGTAAAGTATCACAAACTGATTGATTTCGCACGTTTATTTCCATTTGCTTGTGCCGATTATAAAAAAAAGCTTGAAAAAGTAAAGATCCATTCTCAGCAACAGACACGTATATTTGTCTCATCATTTTCTCGCTAATATTTGTTATAGGAGCAGCGATTTGTTAAAATAATAAAATATCAATATAAACAAAAATTACCCCAAAATCAAAATGCAAGTCAAATAGACCAATAATTTAAGCCAAATCAAAATAAATAAACTCAAAACGTCAATCCGAGCAAAAACCAATTCGAAGGCAATAAAAAAATTAATATCTAGTATTGTAAACCAAAGGAAGTCAATAAAGAGCATAATTAATCCGAAATAACACGAATCTTTCAAACACAACAACACTCAAGTCCGAAATGAAGTTGACGGTAGCGCGATTTAAAAATTTATACAACGTCAATTTTCCAATATTGATGAATTGCCGATCAGCTCTAATATGATACAGTTTTTTATCGGCGTGTTGTACATGTGAGCAGGGTCTCAGCTGAGATTTATCTCTCTTATCTTAATTACCCAATTATTTCGATTTATTTATGTTTATATATTTTAAAACTCTTTCACGAAATTTCAGGTTAATAGAACCGTTCAACACTTTTGCTCCATTATAAGTACGAAATTTCATTTCAACTTATTTTCCCTTTTAGCATAATTTATCGCCTCTTGTGAGCATATTACAACAATTTTTCTTTTCTAAAAGTAACAATGGACACTTTGTGATACGACAGCAATACAAACCTACATATAAAACTAAATGTTACAAAACATTAACACTAATCACAATAGTTTAATGTATTTACTTTAATATTAGTCGCTTTCAGACTAAACGAGATATTAAGCGTTTTTTAGACAATTGTCTCAAAGTATTTTATTATGTGAAATAAATAGTTATTAATATTTAGGTAATTGAATTTAGATCAAACAAAGTAGATAGCATATTAATTATGCATTTCCGATTTTCAAATTTTCCATAGTTCAATAATACTAATTGAATGGAGCGATCTGCCCAATCTTATTATATACAGTCTCCATCGAATTTGAATCGAATATTTATCAATCTAATTTAACCATTATAATATACCACTGTCAACAAAATCGTCAACAAGTCGGAAGTTAAAAGTTAAAAGCCAGAAGCAGTGCCATTTGCATTCATAAAATGAAGATATTTCGACACCAACCTGTCCATTATAAAATATAATTTTAGCTGATGCGGTACAGTTTCCATTGTGAGAAAGTCGAAATCACTAGTCTGATTAATATAGTGAAACTACGTTAATTAGAATATTCTATCTACGTTAATAGTTAGAATATTTATTTGAGGGATGCCATTTATTTTTATTTAAAAGCATTTGATCGGGAGAGCCATTATATTTATTTCTTGAATTATTAGATTTAAATTTTTTGGCATATCGTCATCATTATATGCTGACGAAATAACAAAAATATTTATTTGGCTATTGCAGTTAAAATTACGATCACTTTTATTATTTGTTCCCTTCGGATTTCAGAAGGGACATAAGGGATATCGGGACTAATTTTATATTTATATATATATATATATATATATATATATATATATATATATAATATATATATATATATATATATATATATATATATACCTATTTATATATATTAATTAAAATTTCTATTAATATGGTAACATAAATTTTGGAAAATTCCCTTTTGCCATTGAAATATTTTTCGGTTACTGGTAAATTTCGAAGTAATATTTTTTACCGTAATTTAATTTATTTTAACTTTTGAAACGTAAGAACTCGAACATTAACTAAAATATTATTCTAATATTTAAACTAACCATGATGAATTTTGCAAATAATTCCATCGATACAAATTAATGCCGCTCCTCTATACTAAATAGCGATCTCGTTCCGTGCTGTTTGCTACTCTGGATATGAGTGAGAGATACTCTCTGCTGTTTGCACGCTGAACTGCGGTGAATATTGACTGTACGATAATGTCGTTAGTTTAAAATGTTGTTGAAGATAATATAATATTGGTTAATTAGAAAATTACTGAGTCCTTTACTAAAGAAAATATTGTAAACCAAAACGCCAAAAATTTATTAGCTCTAATCGTAATTTACGAATTTTTATTGTTTTTTTTAATAGTATTTAAAATATTGTTCTAAGTATAAAAGCCTATTAAAACTGTTTGAGGTAATATTTTTATCTATTTGTTACTAAGAGTCACTCAAAAAATTATTAATTTATTTGAAATGAATTTATTTCCTTTTTCCGTCCACTTTCAGAGTATCGATCGAAATCGTTGCATGAAATTGCTTGACGATGCTTTCCATTATCATCAAATTATTCAGGGTTATGAAATACATTTAATGTTGTAAGTTCTGTTTTTATATATAATTAGCTTTTAATATAATTAGATATTAGTGGTGCGTGTAGTATAATATTAGATTTTGATGGATATTCCAACAACTTTTGGAGTTCTTTAATTAGATTTAATAACTTTTGACCATACTATGATATCAACTGTTTCTATATCTACTTTGAAAAAAAGGTTTATAAAATATTTCAAGACTTTTCATGATACCATTAAATTAATCGACATGTCAGTGATCTACATTTACGTGCCTGTGTGTGTGCATGCGCACACAGCTTTTCAGGTTCTTACACTTTTTCTTCTTTGTGTAAATCGAGTAAATTAACTTTCTAATCATCTTGTTAATTAACAATCGTAATAGATTGACAAGTGAGTCGAAGAAGGTAAGGTTGAAAATGAAAGGCACAATGGTTTGCTCACAGTAATTAATTAAGAGAGTGACATATGCACACCTAACGATGGGACCCTTCGATGTAAGATTTTTCCACGTGAAATTGACAGCGTATCGATGAAAAAATGGACCATCAACCCTCAATCATTTTCACAAACACAATGCAGACATTCAGCATTTAATCGTTACGATAATCTAATTTTTAAATATTCGTAACAATCGCAGATAATAAAATAGATTTCGACTTACAAAAAACGAGTTTAAAATGTTTATTTCGTTCTCGTACATAATATATGCCATTATAATAACAAAATAAAAATATTCTGGCACATAAGGTATAGGAAGACCTCTGAAAAAGATATTAAGAACTGTAGATAGATTAACGATGAATTTCTTTGTCAAATTTCACATGACATAAATTTATAGGCTCTCTGGGTTTTGAAGAATAAAACGGAAGCGGTAATTTTTTAAAAGAATGTTTAATTTGATTTTAATAACTAAAAAATCAGGTTACGAGACAATATGAAAAATAATTTCTTAAAATATTTACATTTTCATAAGATAAGAAAATTGTGTTAAAACTATCACGTACGTAGTAATGAGGCCCAAGAAATTGAATATTAAAGAAGCTCTTAAGTTTATGAAATTGCACAGAGTAAATTCTCCCATTCGACTTGATTCAATCATCTTATGGAGTTTTATAATACTTGGAAGTTGATCTGAAAAGAAGTAGTTAATATTACATGTTTTGTTTTCTTGGCTTTTTCTTTTAAAATATTAAAATTAATTACAATTTTCGTTGATGCTATTTATTTTTATAAAAGACAAAATTATTGTGCAAAATGTGCATGAAACTATAATACACATGAAAGACAGTTTCCTTAAATTTTTGTTGCATGTGACTTAAATGTATAGAAGTTCTCACGTCTCACGTGATATTTTTAAGTTTTTTTTAAATGATCGTCTATTCTGTTACAGAAACTAAAAAAATTCAATTATTTGCCAACTTACCCTCACGAGCTACACACTTTAATTTCATAAGCATCAACCTAGAATTTTTTACTGCATGTTCGATTTTTTGACAAAATTTACTAATTATTAAAATAGGGATAACGAAATACAGCGACCATATTACCAAATAGTTCAATTTCGTATGTTCGACCTGCAATGAAAATATTACATATAGTTGCAGTTCTTAGGTAAACATTTGGAGAAGGTTATTTCATATATTATTGTACAATTGATGTATAAGGATAGAAGGTATTAAATATGGAAGCATATTACCTAATTAATCACAAAATCATTGGATATTGTCGTTGAAAGGAACTTCAAGGTAATTTGATAAAAAGGAAAATGAGACCAACCAAGAATAACTAAAAATAATCTATGATAACCTAATGATTGCTAAGCAACATGGATTGAGTAGACAATTTTACGTAAAATTTTGATCGAATCGACAAAATATTTTGCCGAGTCACAGATCAAAGTATTGATAATGAATCTGCGTACATGAGGATATGATAGGGTTGTGATGTATCTATTGCACTAAAGATTACGATTTTTACAAATAATCTGAATAAGCATTGCAACAAATGAAAGTTTGAAAAAGAAATAACTAATTTAAAGTTTGTTCTAAATACTCAGAAAAATAAAGTTCAATTTTGATGCAATTATAATAGGAAGTATATAATAATTTATCGACGTGAAACCAATTATAGCTATCGATATATGTAACATATTGATTTAAGTGTAAAACCAAGGATAGAGTGAACAAGGTGAGTTAACGGCGAAGTTAACCAAAACGAAAAAATACCTAAAATTTATCGGTATCTTGTTAATAGAAAAAATTAATGTAAATTATGAAAATAAATATAAAGGGAGCATGTACAGAAACTGTTGTATTATTGTATTTACATTTTTGTTGTTGTATTTAGAGAAACTGTTTGTTAGATCATGACTAATTGGTCACTGGCACAATTAACCAATCGCTGACGTTTTCGTAAATATTTCTTTTTTTTGTGAATATTTCAACATAACTTAACCAAGTCGTTACACTTTCTAATATATTAATTTTTAAAATTAAAGAAATTACATGTGGAACTTCATAATTTTTGTAATAATAAATAATTGGTTTTATTTTAATTTCAACAAATATTGTTCTTTCAAAAGAAGACATATTTCTGAGTTCATTCATAACATACTAAACTGAGTACATTTTGAATATAAAAAAATATTTATTGTGATATTTGATTCTGTTTTTAATCTATGCAAATATTTAAAAAATATCACAGAAAAAATTCCATCCAATAGAAAGAACAATTAGACAATGAAGTTTCATCACAACCATCCTTCACCCATTGAGATACAAAATATAAAATTGCCGAAAGTAGGAAATGACAAATGTATGGAAGGAAATGTTAATAGACCGCATGTTGTGGCCCTGCGTAGGCCACTTGTCTACCGTAAATTACTTTTTTGCCTCATACACTAATCATGTTTTAAATCAAAATTTAAGATAGAAGAATGTAAGTAAAGGTTAGATGAAGTAGGAAAGAAAAACTTAACTGTTTACTCGAGTAATGTTGATTTAAGAGAAGATATAAAACATGACTACTGTGATAAACCACAGGTATAAAATTAAATTTATACGCATTGGCTATTTTTAAAAATAATAAATGCCGTCTAATTTCCATTTCTGCTACATGTGCCTTTAAAAAAAAAAGGAAATGGAGAGGAACGATCAACTGCTCCAGATAAAATAGACCTAGAAATGTAAACGAGTATTTAATTCAGGTACCGGTCCATATCTAAATTAGTTTAACGCATTTATTTTGAATAAAAAACTGCCACGAAACATATATTTTTACTTACTACATCTATCCACGTGAATATCGCACCGCTCATCGATATGAACTGGATTAGAAAACAGATCAGGAACGCTAGAAACATCTGCAAAATATTTTTGTAAGGAATTTATTAAATTATCATATTTAGTATGCAAAATTTTAACAATATGTAAACTTTAGACGTTTCAATAATTTAGCTCGTTTTGATTTCAACAATTCAGTTCGAATAAAAGTCTTGAAGGTAGTTTTTGTGCCAATACACTTATTAAAAATGTAATGTAAATTTAAGCGTAATAAAAAATAAATATACGTTCCACAAAAACAAATTAAAACTTTTGATAATTTTAAATTTATACATAACTAATCACGGTGCCAAATATGTTGTTTTAATCATAATTGAAAGTAATTTTAATTTTCTTTACCTGCTTATCGAATGAACAACTCACAAGGGTACACAAATGAGATATTTTGATATAGAAGTTGGTAAGATTCAAAGTACATTCCTCACTTGAATCGGTTGAAGAAGATTCATATTTTTCGTCCATTTGACATAAATACATTACATAATATCGCTTTGGATGTTTCTCACATAGTCTCAAAGTTAATTTTAATTTTTTATTAATAACTTGCAGTCTTTTGAAGACGTTAAACAGTATCAAAGCAAAATAAAGCGTTTCCAAATAAAACATTGCATATGATAAATAAAAAATACTAAATTTAACCATCGTAAATGAGTTAATGTAGAAACTGTCAGCGATGCAAATGCTTAACTGGGATACAAATACAAACAATGCAAAATATACACTCATATGTTTAGATTTCTTGTACAGGTATTTTCTGCATTCCACGTCAAAATATTTGTCGATCTGATTGCATAAGGTCATTAATTCCGCGTGAACATTTTTACACCACAGAATGTCTATTAACACGACATAACACAAATATATTAAAAAGAGAAACATGTAAATGTTATGAAAAAACCTATAAGTCGAACGTTCACGATAAACGCTGAATTGTCCTGAATAGAAATAACTCGCAACTAGAGCGTATACTACAATAGCCACACTGTATCCTCGTCGAATTTGAGTCAGAAGAGAATATTTTGCAGGTTTAGTATCAAATCTACATAATCCTAAAATGGACTCAAAAATTTTCAAAGCTTTGAAACTTTCTTGGATATTAGAATTTTGTATTTTCTCTTGCAGTGCCATTTTAAAGACCAAAGCTTAAAACAGTTTTCGAATAACTTATGGCGTCCGAAGCAACCCACAAAAAAGCCGTTCTGAAAGGTGAACTTAAGTCACCTAAAGAGCTTTGTCAATTATCTTTAACGTCATTGAAGATCCATCATGAAATTACTTTCTTTGTTTGAAATGTCACTATGGAAACACATTTTTTACACAAACTAAAAAAAAATAAATTGGGAAAATGACATGTATTAATTGGATTAGGCACATAAAATAGTTTTATGCAATAACTTATATTAATTTTTTTTTTCAAAAACAAGTAGATCGAATGGTTACAATTCAAGTTTTGTTATGATATGTGGATATTTTTTTAGGGACGACCGAAACTATTCGATATCAGATTGTCTTCTTTGTAGCGATGTCTTCTAATGTCATAATTTTTTTAATCAATATACTATTCCGAGGATGCAAAACTAAACAACGTTTCACTATTAGTTTTAATGTTACTATCTATTAATTTCCAAGACTATTTTGTTTGGGTGCTCTGTAACACAGTCTTTCAAATATTACCTCAAAATGTCAAGATCGAGTGATATCATCTGGCATATATATTACTTCTAACAAAGTAAGGGTATAACGTAGGTATAATATTTGATTTATACTTTATGTTACTCAAGTTTGATTTACAGAATGCTTAACGAAAAATGTCAAAAACATTTGCATTTATGTTCAATATTTCATCAAAACTCACCAATATTGAATACAGCGAATTTCCTTAAATTATATTGTAATTAATACATTATTGTACAAACTAATGTATGATTCGAAAATATTTATGCAAATTGAACTATATCACTTATATATGCAAATTATATTGCCACGCTAAAATTGAAATATCCGTTTCGCTCAAACTTTCGTTTAGCTCACTAGCTATTTAGCTGTCAAAAGATTAATTATAAAGTAGAAAATTTGCTACATCATATACTTTCATTTAAATACTTGGATTGTTTTTATAAAGGGAAAACCAAAAAAAAAACACATTACTATAATCTATGCAGTTTTTGTACAGTTTCTTTATTATGTATGCTGCATTATGTTATAAAATAAAATATAAGAAGAAAACAGAAAATTAGAACGTTAGTCAGAGGCAAACATAAATTGTCAGGGCATTGATAGGTTGTTATTATGAAGCACTGTTAGGCACTAACAGACATTATCTAAGTGGTTTTATTCTATTGATCGTGGCTAAAATTGTTAGATGTTTTCAGGTACTGATGGAGCGATCTTTAATCATTGTATTGTATTTAGGATTTTTAGGTGTTATTGGGCATTGATAAAATATAAGTAATTGGGTGAAAGATAGGTACTGTATCTCGTACTTTATTTATTTTGGGCTTAGTCATATTTATATTCAGTATATCCTTTTCTGTTTCAAATTAATCTATGAAAATTGATATCGCGTTTGTCATTCGTAAACAATTTAGTTACTATCAAATATTAGAATATTATAGAAATGTCAGATTGATAATATTTATTCAGGCTTATTATCATTTTCTTCTTAATCTATGTTTGTTTTTAAGTAAGAAATATGCTTTAATACTATATAAATTTTAAATAGTCATTCATATATACATTAATTTATATTCACTGCGTCCGGGAAAAAGTGTCGGACAAAAAAAGGTGTTATTCCTTCACTATACAATTGATTGATTGGTTGATTGTAGTTTAAATAAAATAAAAAAAAAATTTTTTTTCAGAAAATAGAAAATAATTTTCATAAGTTTTGTCATCTTTTTCGTACACACGATACTTGCAGACATTATTCAGTGCCGCTCGGGGGAATAAATCACGAACAGCTGCGAAGACATCGGGTACCACAACCGGTAAAGACCGCACTCCGAACAAGTATAGGTGTGTTACAAAAAAGTTATGCGTAATATTTTTTTTAATTAAATTAGAACGCCCTGTATTTTAGGTTTTATGTAATGCGAATACAGTCTGCATTTTAGGTTTTATGTCAACGACAATTTATTCTCTTTTATCCAACGAGTAGGGTTTTTTTGTCCGACATCTATTTCCGGACACTTATGTATATTCTTTGTCATTTTAAAAAATTCATCAAAATAAAAAATATTTATATTACCTTTACGGTTTCTTTAAGTTGATGTGTATATATATTGATAGCGATCGTATTGATATTGTAGTCATATTTATTTATCGGATGGCTTTTCTTATGCACCACCTCTGAGAAACATACACAGCTACTTCATTTGCGTAGACTGCTGGGATAACAATTGTAGCGTGTACAAAATACGTTTTCCTACTAGACACTTTGTATGTCACGATATTCTTACACATTATCCTTAATTTGATTAATTTAATTTGCTTTGAAATTAACATTCATTAATTAATTACATTATATATGATTGTTGTTCGGATTTTTTTTAAAAACCAATTACTGTAATTAAAAACGCAATCCATTTTTGTTCATCCACATTATTTCTTGTATGTTTAAATAAAGAAATGTCGTGTGAGTGCAAGGAAATACGGGTAAAAATAGTAATGAACTCAAAGGGATAGTGAAAAGGGAAGCTCTATAATTATGATTGAGTTAGCAGTGAATATTTTTGTTCATTGTTTGAAGAAAAAAACATTAAGTTTTTTTTTCGTTGAAATTGACAGTGATTTTCACAAAACGTTGACAGTTTTTTAACCCAGGCATCCGAACACGGTCACGCACTCGCACACGCACGAACAAAACTGTATCACATTAGAATAATCTCCACAATATTATTTTTTATTTCACGAGAGTTTACACATATAAACTGGAAACAGAAAGACGTATTTAAAAACGTTTAGCTTTTAGATTAAAATTTAAATTATTTATTTGATTAGTGTTTAGATTTAAATTTAAACACATGTTTAGCTTAGAATTTAGTTACATGATGTAGTATTATTTCAACTTTCTTTGTTCTTTACCATGACCTAGTTTCGTTGTATTACAACATCTTCAGGTGATGCTGTAATACAAAGAAAACTAGGTCGTGGTAAAGAACTTAAAGAAAGTAGACATAATACTGCATTACGTATTTTCATTTAATTGTGAATAATGAATTTCTACAAAATTAACGCCAAATATATTCAATATTTAGTTTCAACATAAATTTCAGTACTAAATTCATAACTTTCATCAATTAAATAGGTATCAAATAAAGTAGTCTTTATTAAAAATACTTATTTATAACGTTTCGATATATATTTTATTCATATAAAACCTTAATATACCAAAAATTTTATTTTAAAAAATTATGTCATTTAAAACAAAAATTTTAATTTAACTTAAAACTAGAAAACGTTAGAAAAAAAACATTTTTTAAAGAGATACAGTAAAACATTTGAGAAACATCAAAATTTTGTAGGATTAAGGAAGAACGTGGAACGAAAATGGAACGGAATATTTCCCAAATCTCAATGGATTATGTCGTCACCGTGGTGTGTTGAGTTGATCACAAGGCATACGGCCTTTTACTGCGAAGCGTATCGTGTCGATCCGGGTTCGATCCTCGTCGAACGGGGCTGGACTGGTGTTCTGGTTGGCTGTAAGAGATTGCTCTCGTAGCAATAAGTCCGTCATATGTATCAATTAGATACATTAAAGTATAGAAATAAAATAAATAAATATGGAAATTTATTTTGTATATCCAACATACGCCATTACAATTTCTATGAGGATGTTTTTGTCCTCATAGAATTGTATATGACATTTAATATTTTTCTCCAATATTTAATTAGCAGAAATGATGTAACTGAGTCGGCGCTCTCATTTATTGTGCTTAGAAATACATTACTGAAAATGAACACCATGACAAATTTAGTTTCGGAATAAACGCCATTTGTCAGTACTTTAAAGCAACATTTGTACAACTAATTAATAAGAATTCACTGAATCGGAACATTATGGTACAATTCATTATTACGCTGCTTCACTTGTAAACCATATTCTGCGCTTTCGTAATCTGCTCAAAAACACATGTACATCACGTAATGCTTTTCAATGTACTACCATTTTTTTATACTTTCGACAGTACATCATTTGTATTTCATCGCGGAGAAATTAAAAAAGAATTGAAGATAGTAAATTGAAAATTGTGTTTGAGACTTGATAAGCATCGCCATCCAACTATTTGTATAATCGGAATAAAACGGTAATATTAATTGATGGTAATATAACCACTAGAAATGACGCCATTCTTCAGCTGTTTTTAAAAATTAACAAGCCTTGTTTTATTTTCAATCAAGTTTTAAATTTTCCCATAAAGTAATAAATTTTCCCATGAAGTAAGCAGTATTATATTACTAACACACGGAGGATGTGATATTACCTGTACGCAACGATATGTCAATACATCTAGTATGAGAGACAGAGTATCCCCCGATTTTCTACTAACTACTTCAATTCAAGATAAAATTCTAAGGCGAAACGTTTTTTAGCAAGGAATAGAATTAATTTGCTCAATGGGTTTATCCGATGTCTTTTTCAGTTTAAAATGTGTGAAAATGATATTTTTACGCACAAATTATGATACTGGTAGAATGTGACTGCAAAATTTAGGAATATAAATAATATTAAGATAAATAATTTAAAAGATAGAATATAAATAATTTAAAAGATATAACAAATACTAAAATATATGTATTAAGTATTCTTTCTTTATTCTGATATTTTCAAAACTTTATATAATTGTTATCCTGTCTCTACCTTGCTCTCGCTCTACCGATACCATGCTCTAATAAAAGAAGTAGTATTATAACGCACGAAATGAAATATTTCAGCGTGAATGAAGATATTTACATATCATCTAAAATGGTGTTTGAATTTTAAGTGGTAAAGTTACCTAGGCGCCTTCTCAAATGATAATTCCTTGATAAAATATTTTTGTCTCTGAATTGACAAATAAGTATTAACTTTTAGTCACCAATCTGTAAAATTTAATTACATTTTATACAATAGAAGACATTATATCATTAAGAGCGACCGATGATGATAGTACATCGCAATATTAGTTTGATTTACTATTACTATATCCAATACTCTATTTTTTGGAAAGTTTGGAAAAGAAAATAAATATATTTTAATGCTTAAAGTAGTTCCCATTTTCAGAAATTCATTTTAAAAATATCTCTTGTATTGTTATATATTCCTATGACCTTTAGCAAATATTGCATTTATAATTTTATAAAAGAAATCTCTCGTAATCATTGGAACTTTTTTCAGGACATATTCGAACATACTAATAAAACTTTTACTTATAAATATTTTTCTAAGAAATGTATGTGTAAATTATAAAGCAAGTTACAAACTGAGTTTTGCAATCAATCTTCTTACTAAAACTCATAAATAAATTTAAAAAAAAACTACTATTATCTTCACGTTCGATCGTAATAGTGGAAAAATAAGAACTCGCACCTTAAATTAACATTGAATTGAGAAATAAAGAAAAAGTAATAATTAATCGTAATTCAAATAAATGTAATTAATCTTACTAACAATTTCCAAAACTGCTGCGTATTTCATTTTTGGATTCATAATCAATGGTGTATTACGTGAGCCACATATTAATTAAAGAAAGGATACTAAAATGTCTTCCTTTTCATGGAGGAAAAAACCGAATTATAAATTATATTTGATTTTATTTACTTTTGACACAGAACATGTAATGTAATGAAAAATGATAAATAGGCGCCGCACGAGCGCCATTATTATGATCCACGTATCATATATTTGTATCTGCAAGGTGAAGTTTACTTTAGTCGTAGATCGAATGCAATAAGTGATAGAGCTTCGTGTTCATTATTCATTATTGCTCAAAAGTGTACTTCTGCTATTTTGCCATATTTCCATGCAAAAATAAAAGTTAGCAAACAATTCAATCAATTAGATGATTATCTATAATCGACAAGTTAACTTGAATATAGTTTATCGGATTTTATAGTTTACCGGTGGAATTATGCACTGAAATGCGATTAGTACTTCAAAAGATTCGTGTTTGAAATTGGTGACATTTGTTCGCACACATTTTCGTGATCTAGTCCTTTCTATGTCATTTTTTACAGACAAATATACGACTTTTGGATTATTCATACGACAAGGAAGAGAAAAACATTGTTTTTTAAAGTATATTTTGTACAGTTTTTATGTTCTGAATGAATAATTTAAATTAAGCAAGTATTACCGACAAAATGAAATAGAAAACTTTTGAATGTGTACAAAGGCGTTCATTTATTAAAATTATACATTAATATTTGTACGTGTATCTATCATTAATACGCAATGGTTACAAACAATGAGAAATTTTACATATACATATTTCTAACCATAATTTAGGGAAAGATCCAAGAATAACGACAATATTTCAATGTATCCTAGCATCTCCAAAAAGATATTCGTCTAAAACTTATTTCTTAATGTCGTTTTTGACAAGTTACAGTAAATTAAAATGATCGTAATAAAGTTTATTTTGGTTGAGACTTTAGACGTTCAACTTATCATGATATTGTTTTTTTTCTAATTTAGATATTTATAAATTATATTATAAAACTGTTATTTTATTTATTTCTGTCCTTGTTGCTATTTTCAGTCATTAGGTCACATGGGAAGTATCCCTCTCATTTCATTAAACTGAATGCCTTCATTGTTTACCAGGAGCATCGCGTATTTATGGTTTCAATTTCATTAAAAAAATAAATACAATATTATTTTCATATTATTGAACGTCGGAAATTAATGGAGAGCGCAAACATTTTTTTCAATAAAAGAGCGAATTTTTATTATTTCGCTCCGTAACCGATGAAATCTTATCAGTGGACTCGTATTTTTTCATTAGTCAGTTTCTTGTAGTGAATTAATAAATATTTTAATACCTACGTAGATATAACAGTTTCGTAGAATTTTTTTAGAAATTTAATTAAAAACAATTAATCGGCTCATTTGTACTACTATCATATCTGAATATCGTGAGAAGCGGTCGACAAACGTGTAACAACACTAACATTTTAGAACGATTTTAAACCTATGGAATTATGTTTGCGAGCGAAATAATATGCAACTAGAGCGTGCGCAAACGAGAAAGAGTTTGATAACTTTGGGTGGAGCTGGGGACGTGCTCTGTCGTGTAATTGGCGCGTTTCAAATTCTTTGTTTCAACTAACGAAATGTATTTTCATACAGTTCCCCAAAGATACCACTTCCAAATTGTTTTTCTATGGGTGGGCTTTTGATATAGTGAATTACTCCCACGATTCCTTGCATGCTACATTTTCCAGGCTACTAAAATTACACACACACACACACACACACACACACACACACACATATGTATATATATATATATATATATATATATCTTCTGTTCGTATGTTTTTTTTAACATCGAGCGAAGCCGCGGGCACAATTAGTACTGATATAATAAATTCAGTGGCTTACTTGGCATCTTATCTTTTTTAGTTTCTATTTTAAAGGAATTTGAAGTCACCATATCCCTTCTTTATAAATAATTTCCAAAATGATTGTGGAAAATAACTGCCGCGAATGTCGATATGGGTGAATACTTCTTAACAGTACATCTGTAACAGTACAAATAAATACTAAATTTGGATACTGGTAAGCGGCCCGGCATATTGTTCAGAATTCTGTAATAAAAATATTTATCTTTATAATAAACTTAATGTTTTTAATCAAAGCCAGCAACTTGCTGATAGATCTAAAACTATATAATTATTGGCATTCATCGTAGATGTACATGCACATTTTTGCGGTCATTTTATTAATTTTTTTCACGCCGATAAAAAAAAAATTTAAATTATTATTCAATTGGATACCCCGGCATTAGAAAATGTATAAACGTTTATCACATCGAAATTTTATTCCAATGGTATGTCATATTTAGGTTATCGGTTACAATTATTATGTTTAATTTTTTGTCAAGATTAATAAATAGAAAATAGTTTATTCAGTAAACTAATTTGTTTTGACTGCCGTTAAATATTCCAATACAAATATGGTTGCTCAAAACAAAATATGTGTAAACTTAAATAATGCTTAAACAACCAATGAGTTAGAGCAAGGAAGGAAATTTGTCGAATTAAGCTCAAGCCGTTTCTTGGTTTAGTTTCTTAATTTATTACTAGTTACTAATGTAATATTTTAGCAAAGTATTAATTCTACGCAGAGTAAACTATTAACTCACACTATGTTTTTATTGTACATTTCTATGACGACTTTAAGTATTTTATGAATTAGATGAATTACGGGTGTAAATGATAAACACATTATGCCGGATTACATTTGATTGGTTGCAGAAGTATTTGCATTCACGCGTTCTCAAAACATTATTTAACATATATACATACAAATGCATATATGTATACACACAAACATATATATATATATATATATATATATATATATATATCCCATCCAATAAATTACCTATTTTATTACAAATGTAATAAGTCCTACCAATCATTTCAAAGCCATGAAACGATGTGATTTTGTAACATAAAAGTCAACTTAGAAGCTGGCTATGATATAAATGAAAAGCATAATATCACTTATAACTATTCACAAATCTCACTACATGTGGTTGAGAAAACGCTAAACGAAATAGTAAAATGCGTCTGTTTTTTTAAATTAAAGGGGAAGGATGTGGGTTAGGGGTTGGTGGAGGGCTTGGACTGAAGTGGCTCAAGAAAACAGATATTTAGTCATAGATTATGTCGCAACATCTTCTCGAAGACCTGATTTGTACATCTTCAAAATTGGTCGATTTAGGAAATTTACTAATTTGTACAATGAAGTTAAAATATAAGGTTTTATTATTTAAACAAAGTATATATTGGTGCACACCTATTATACTTTATTGATTTTTAATGTCTATGGCCTTCATACATGTCATTTGAGTTAATGGACTTTATTTAAATCGATTTTATAAAGCCTTCTCTTTCACATCTTCGACAGTATTAACGATTTCTAGAAAGTACCATTTACAAATACAAACGTTCTTCAATACATATGAACTAAGGCTGGTTGTCTTATGATGGTTGCGACCTTTATAAAGTCTTAGTTGTTCATTGCTTGTCGAGCTTACGGAAAGGAGTTAGCTCTTGTAGACTTGTGCATTTTCGAATTAATTCTCACATTTCAAATAACAAAATCAGCTATGCCTTCTACTAACGTAGTTGACATAGAAACAATTAATTTTAAATTCAAAGAAAGCCTCTCTCCTATTTTGTTTTGTAAATATTTACTCGGTGTAGGAGGAAGTAATGCAATTTTATTTAGAATATACTGCTACGTCAGAGTTTTCGTTATGTTAATTATCGCGTCGATCTACCATATAACATATTTTGAACATTGGCCAGCAGGATTGTTAGTCGAGATCTCTACGATTGGGCACGGAGTGTATTATATGGGTTCAATGGTTTTTTGGCAGAAAAATTTCGATGAAAATTTAATGCAAAAAATTAACGAAATAGATGATCTGTTTGAAACAACTTATCTGAATAATTTGTTCAAATATGATAAATTCCGAAACATAATTTTACTTATTTCAATTTGTGTTTATGAATTTGCATTTTCTTGTATTTTTTATTACGATACCGGCTGCGGGGATTTAATTTTCATTTTATATAATCTTCATATTTCTCTTAGTTTGATGTATTTTGATTTAGGATTATTATTATTTTTTGCATTTGTTTATAGTACAGAAAGACGCATAAATTTAATTAATTCATTTTTTGACCACGCGAATTCTCAATACAACTTCCGGGTGTTGAATCGGTTTTGTATAAATTCGAACTCTGAAGGAAACGACTCAAATGGTCAACTCTTTGTTTTGCCTCTTAAAGATAAAACTATTTTTAATTTATCACAAATATTGCTCAAATTTATGTATTTATGCCAAACATTGAATCGTACGTTTGTGTTTAAAGTAAGGTTAAGTTACACTAATGTTACTTTTTCACATTTTTTATGTCTTGCTCAGTTGATAATATATTAAAATTTAAATTTTATTTCAGTTGTTTTTACACTTTCTTTTGATTCTTCTGAACACATTATTGAGCACTCAATGGATTCTGGATTGTGTAAAATTGAAAGTGAGTATTTTTTTCTGAAATAAAATGTTAATAAATCATGCATTTTAACAATGACTTTTTATTCATTTTATTTGGTGAATGAGTGTACAATTAATATATATCGTAACTCTTGCTATGGCAAGACTTTGAAATATTTCAATAACTATACATTTTGTACTAAAATTATTTTTCCATACATATAATGTAAGAAGGGAAAAATAAATTGTTTTGCAGAACTATGAAAATATAGTTACCATTGGACTAATGTGGTTCATTCACGATGTGGTGTTAACGATTGGGATATGCGTCGTTTGCGAGAAGCTATACGCACAAGTGATGAAAACCAAATCACGTATTTCAGAGTATATAATTGGTGACGATCTTCGTATGTATTTCTACAAATTGTTCTTGTATAATTATATGTCTTGCACAATAAACATGTAATTTGTTTAATATCATACGTTTCTTATGCATGAAGATGTAACGTATTTTATAAATTTAAAAAAAAAATTTAAAAAATTGTAAGAATAATTCAAATGATTCGTTATTTCGACATTAATTATTTGCAAACATGTAACGCTTTTATATATATTAAACGTTTTTATATTTTTGCAGCCGCCGAAAGTAAGCGACAACTGAAAATAGTACAAGATCTCCTTCAGTTGGGTAAATCCGGTGAATTCACTGTATTCGATATGTATAATATACGCTTGTCACTTCTATTTGGCTTTTTTGGCGTAACAGCGACCTATGCTATTGTTCTGATTCAGTATGCTGATTTTGCCTGAATGTTGTTTGTTCACTTAAAAAGTTAATGTCAAGTGATATTGATGTGATATTGTGTGTCAACATAATGTTAAAATAATTTTGACGAAATAAATAAATATTTACATTTTTTTCAATTTGGCAAAAATTTATAAAATTTCATGTTTTTTCATATTTTTTCACCCCTTTTCAAATAAATAAGTAAATAGTGTGTGTTTCGGCATAATTAAACATATTTCTAAATATATTAAAAATATTTTTCTTATTTCAAAAAACTGTTAGGCATACCCGCTTACTTCTACAATGTATATTTGTAGCTAGGTTGGTATGAGTCTATCGATATCGATGCACTTGTTGAACTGCACACTGAAGACTCTACATTGGTTAAAAACTATACACCGATACAAACCAGGGTACTATATACCCACTATATTAACAAATATTTTATCCAAAATCATCTTATGGAATTGTAATAAGAAGAACACAGTTAATCCATATAAGTGAGGTAATTGTGGAACTTTAAACAATTTTAAGGAAATATGAGATGGGAAATTAAAATCTTATTAACTCTATTTATGATAAATAAGTTTCTACATATAAAAGGCAAATACTCATAGATTTAGTGTGAATTGACGTCGCATGTCATAAGTTAGCCTTTGATGACTCGATACTCCATTTGACTAGAATAAAGTGAAAAAAGAAGGGTATTAGAATTTAATTCAAAAATATTTTTGCGCTCAAAAACGGAGTTGACACAAATAGGTCTTAGATTCAAACGACGTGGTATCTGAGTATATATGAGCTACGAATTTTTAGTCAAGAACAAGTAAGCATTTTCTAAAATTTGCGTACTTCCGTTTCCGTTACCGTTAGTAATGAAGCCTGATAAATCACATATCTATCAGTAGTAAATAATCGAAACTCGGGTCGAAAATTTTAGAGGTAAAAATTATGTCCGCGATTTTTTTTAATTTCATGTTTCTTGTGAAATATCAATGGAAAAAGTAAGTTTTGAAACTATTTTTCCAATTATTATGTAACATAGTAATAAAGATATTATTGAAAATATCTACAGAAATGTATGTCCCCCTGTATATTTGAAACTAGCCTTTTTAAACGTCAATCATTAAATCTTAAAAACTTTGATAGAGGTCATAAATTTGAAAAAAAATATTCTCAAATTATTTAATTGGGTATAATTATGAGTAATAACAAACTTTTGTTTTTAATTTTGCAAAAGCTAACAACTTTATTTAAAACAATACGCCTAAAAGTAAACATACAAATGAACTCGAAATTTTGCAGTCCAGGTAAAATTTTTCTATTATTTTCAAAATATGCCTATCTTACTTATTGATTCTAAACCTCTCCTTATTTACCTTAAAGGGAGGTTTGCTTTAATGTTACCAAACAATCGAGTACCCCATCAAAAATTTAATTGTAAGAGTAAATTTAAAAAAGAAAGCGTTCAAGAGGTAGTAGAACTCGCACTACGAGGGTTTCTTGAATCTTTACGTACTTATAGTAACTTACTTAAGTACTTATATGTTGAAGGGTACATAATACGTCTAGTGAAGTATATACAAATATAAATTTAAAATCAATGTAAGTATATTGTCTACTGTACCTTTCACATATGTAAAGTGATGTTGCTTATTTTAAAAATCATAAAGACAAGAGTAATCGATCTATTTTTTTAAACTTCCTGTTTAGGTTTTATCAATTCTAAACCCTATTTTTCGTGCTATTTGGTTCAGTAGTTAAGGAAATTAGTGGGCGAGGGGTGGAGGTGCCTAATTCTCTTATATTTTTAGAACGTATTTTTAAATACCCTCTTTAAAATCATGAATTTGTTCACATTCCTCTTAAGAAGCCCTTTGAAATGATGTCCCATATGATGTAAATAATTTAAAAAAAAAGATTGAGTGCTGTATTTATTCCCACTTTAGTTCTTGTATGCTTGTTGTTAAAATGCTGAACACATGGGTTACTAGGATGTATTACTATACTAAATTACATGACAGATGAACCCAGTGATGTTACAAGTATCCTCTTTTCAGTTTGTCATATGCAACAATAAAATTGATTCAATGCTACAAATTTAACTGTTATGAAAACTTTAAATTAGTAAAATATGGAAAAACTAAACGTTTCGTAGAACTAAAACAAAAGGATTGCGCAAAGTATTCGATTTTGCGGCATCGTTAACCATTATGTTAAGGCTACGATTGTAATAACGTAATACGACATTTCTTGGATTCAAATTGATTCCTTTTTATAAGCCATTAGTCCTATTAAGAATGTTGGTCGTCTTGCCATAACCGTGACTTGCCAAATTTCATGTGAATTGAATTTCATGTGAATTGTGCCAAATAGGATAAATTATTTGAAGAAGCATTAATCCATCATCGCTACATCTACACATACATTAAAGAATTGGAATTATTTGTTTAACATAAAGTCGGATTATTTTGGACAGTGTTATGTTAGATTGTGCCGGATTGGGTTTCTTTGGGTTATATTTTTGTATTGAATACTCTTTAAAATATTATCCAGATGTAAAAATTAAATATTTTTTTGACAATTGTGTTTTCATTATAAAAAAATTATTGACTTTGTCTTTTTTAAATTTTATTTAATTTTTACCTTTTAAGCAACACGATTTTACTAGGCAAAGTACATTTTCCACACTTACAATTAGTCGATAAAATTACATTTTACTCTGTATTAGTAGAACGATAATGAACGGACGCGATTAACTTATTCCGCAGATGACGTTGTGGTCGGTCAAATGTTTTATTTAAAAAAATATTCGAACAGTAGAACAAACAATTAGAGAATAAAATGGATAGGATATATTAATATTTTAAATATGTTGAGATACTTCAAAAAAAAAGAAAATACTTTTTAAATATGCACTTGCCCCCGAAAATTACAAATAACCCCCATCAATTTTGTATATCATTGGGCTTTAAATAAACACAGTAAACGCTGGTCTCATATTATTCCTATCGACTAGAAAACTGTTGCTGACTTTTTTTTAATGAGTTTCATTTAAACAATCCTACTCGGAACAAAATTTTTACATTTTTCAATATTTCAGAAAAATGCGTTATTAAAATTCTATATACGTATATATAAATATGTATATATATATGTATATATATATACATATATATATATATATATATATATATATATATGTATTTACTTATATTATATTTTTTATAGAAAATGGAAAGGAAACATTTTATTGCCAATACTTCGTAAAAAAATTGGCTGTGGCTGTGTCATGGACACGGCCGTGTGTTGTACGTGAATACGTCAATACGTCAATGTGACTTATATCTGAATGGATTGTTGACAAACATCGTAATGAAACGTGCACTAGCTGCGGCCCAATGTGTCTTCATAATCGACAATCGAACACAATCTATGCCTATACAGTCCGTTGTCGATGTAGAAGCGATTTCATCATCCACTTGCATAATTTCAACCGTCCCAGCTGCAGATGTACTGGTATCGTCGTTGATCCGCTCGGCCGCATTCATTCTTTTACGTTTCCGGCACTACTTGACTAGGTCATATGGTGTTGTATTGTTACAATTCAATTGTTCTTGAGAAGACCTTTCCAGCCGTATACGATCTCTGAATTTGGATTTGGCTTTTCGACGCGTATAGGTCGACATTATATATTTTTGATAATATTTTTTTATTCTAACACCTTATTATATTCTCTGTCACTACTTTAAACTAATGTTTTATGTGTAATCAATAGATTTTGACAACAGCTGACGATTAAAACTTAAACAAACATCGTAGCTTTGTCGAATCAAAAGTTATACTAATTGCAAATAAAACTCGATACGCAGCAAAATAACCTCAAAATGGCGGCGCTTCCCCCTCCAGCGCACGCGATCCGTCACTTTCCTTGCTTATCGTAATGAATTCTTTGATCCATAATTTTTGATGTAGAGGATAGAATCAAAACTGCAACGCCAAACTGTATCCCCCGATTTTGTTATCATTAGGTTTTTTGGATTGCCCCCATATGGTAGCAAATTTAAAGACGTATTCATGTCAAAAGTCATGTGAATAGAAAAATTCGAGGTATTTTGATAAAAAAACTTGAAGAGTTTTCTCCTCATTAAAATTCAAACCTTGAACAGTACCACTGTTCAAAGTAAATACTATTACTACTGTAAACA
Source organism: Druceiella hillmani (assembly GCA_039881145.1). Taxonomy (NCBI): domain Eukaryota; kingdom Metazoa; phylum Arthropoda; class Insecta; order Lepidoptera; family Hepialidae; genus Druceiella; species Druceiella hillmani. The sequence continues at coordinate 10,390,499 of JAYKKI010000072.1, read as the reverse complement.
TTATTACTATGGATTTCATAGGTTTTGGTTTAATAAATACAGAAGTAAATAAGATGATATACCTTTGCCATAGATTCTAACAATAATTTCTAAGCAAAGACAATTTAGAGACATTCAGGAAACATCATACTGAGAGGTGATTTTAGCCAAATTAATTATAAAAATATCATCTTTCTATCCATATTGTATTAAGCAGTAATGTATATGTCAAATGTCTTATGGAAAATACTTTACTAGATACCTGAATATTGAAAAATAGAAGTAAAATTTAAATCAGGAAACATTTTCTTCTTTTTTCGTAATATTGCAAAGCTGTTAAAATCGTAACCAAAACACTATGCTATAGATGCATACACAAACACACACACACACACACACACATATATATATATATATATATATATATATATATACATATATGTGGATGTTAGATACTTATGCGATATTAAATAGAATTTTGGGTAACATAAATTTGTGACCTCTTTTGATTTTCACTATCAATTCCTAATACAATTTTCTGATTCTAAAGTAGGTCTGTGTATTTAGAAACAAAATGTTTTTATTTAAATCGTTATCTATTCTGCTTGTGTGTTGTGTGTGAATTAATTGGTAACTGTTAATAATTACCCATTGTAAATAGTAGCAGAATAAAATTATTTGATTAAAGTGACAAATTCCCATTGATTATTGGTAAATGTGTCATTTACCATTAACCAAATATTTAAATAAATTAATATTTTAATTTAAAATCATTTAAAATAATGACAGAACTAAAGGAGTACGAAAACGTGATGTAAATAAAACCAAAAGAAGGGAAGGATATTCAATTATTTTCAAGCATTTACAAATTTACAAATTTTATTTTCAAGCATTACAAACAGTAAAAGAGGAAACGCCTAATAAAAAAGCTAATAATTACCAAAAGTACTAACTGTCGGCTAATTTATTAGACGTAAATTTAAACATAAGTATGTAGCTTTAGAATTGGTTTTGATTTATTTAATATTTGTAAACCATGTTAAAATTAATCGAGCTAACGACATTAAATAACGTGTTGTTTGAAGTATTACAAAACCCTTTTCTGGTGTCAGAAGAGGAAGACTAAATATTAAAAAAAATTCAAAGGCTAATCATGCTATGTTAATCATTACATCGGTTAATAATCATAAATCTGTGAATAATTATCTGTAAATAATCATCATATTTATTACAAGACGTTTCACTTAAGTCACAGAGCAAGGTGTGGTTGTTCCAAAATGGTGATCGTCTAACTTCAATTCTAAAAATAACGTTCAGTCAAAAAAATAACGATTCTTATTTTATTACTACAACAAGTATTTTATCCGTTACTGTTCTCGTCTCACAAAATATTATCATAGCTGCTCGGTACATTGAGTAGAGTCTGCTTCAAATCGTGGAAGTAATAAAAAATAAACGTCCATATTTGTCCAAAATCTGTAGGACTGGAAGTATATAAAGTACTCCATAAATAAAGAATTAAAACTCCAACTATTGGGGCGTCTTCTAAATAGTACGAAGTTTGCTTCATATGATTTTACAATTTTCCTACATGACAAAAATCATTTGAAACGTCAACGTTTTTCAAATGATTGTAATCTATTGTCCCGGTGCGATTTTGATAAGATTTTTTACCTGGTTTAGATGTATGCAGGGTTATCTAGCACACAATAAAGATTAATTTAAAAGAACGTAAATTTCAGATGAGTTTACATATTTATCGATCTATATATTAGAGGAAGTTGATATAAAATCGTTGAACAAAATGTTTGTTTAATTGGCAATTACCATATAAATGGTAAAATACAATTAATTTTTTAATGGACTGATATCACAAGTTTTTAATACTACACGTTTTTGGGAGGTTGAGGTTAATTTTAATTTCAATATATTAGTGAGAATTTTTACTTTATATAACAGTAAAATTAAAACAATTTCTTGAAAACTTCTAATGATTAATTATCATAAAACTGTTAATCTATTAATCCTCCAGATACTAAATAAAGAGTTACTATTTTTAGTCATTCCTATAAGTAAGAAGTATATTTAAAGAAACCAATAAATAAACAGCTAACTTATATCAGAGCAACCAAACGCTACGGAAAAATATTAATCGTTATGGGTCAATGTAATGAACAAAATATATATTACGTCAGGTTTAACAATTTTTGAGATAATTATTAATATTTACCGGGGATTATTATACTATTATACTATACTATTTTAACCACATTAATCGAATCAGCGGAAATGAGTCCTAATGTATATGCATATAGGTAAATTTTGACTCTGTCTATAAATGATATAACCCAAATTAAATTAAATAACCCAGAAACGCTACATACGTTATAACATTTTGAACTAAGAAAATTTGGGGCGTCTCCAAAATGTAATGTGACGTCTTCCGATGGCCCGCGAAATCAAAGGCCTTGGGAAAGCATCATCCTACCGGAACCAACAGAAACCCCTCTTCTAGAATCATTTCAATGCCCAATAATCAAAAATTTCAGCATATAATTGGAAAGACACTGAAAAAAATGGACATAAAATAACAATTGAAAAATAAATGATTTACCTGAGCCTTTAATGTGTAATTGATAAACGTACTGTAATTAGTTAATTATATAATTTCATTGTTACTTAATTTTAATACAGTAAATTGAGAACACTTTTTTTCTAATAGAAAGAATAAAATTTGGTCATTTGGATAATCACCTCCAGAATTAGAATTTACTCAACATCGATTTATAGCCTCGTGGTCAGATTGAGAATTCAGGACATCAAAAAATGATTTAATCTAACGGAATCTAGTTATGAAAAAGTGTGAGAAATAATATTATCTCTGAGTCAAAACACGTATTTTTGGCGTATAATATTATGAGCAATATAATGTAATATTATGACCAACATACAAGTGTATTAAAAAAAGCAAAAAGATAGATAAAAATTGTCAAAATAAAAAAATAACGTTTCGCTTAATATCCGAATAAGTTACTCAGATAAAATATTTCAGCTATTCAACTTTCCTTTGTTTCACTTGGTAACTTTACGTATATGTTGTTCTGCTACAGTGTACAGGGAGTTTGCTTAATAACCTTACTATTAAATAAATTCCATAGCCAATATCCAAAAAGTCTATTTTTAAGTCCCTATTTTCAAAATAAGTTGTGTGAGAATTTGAATGCGATAGTGCGATAGTGGACATAAGAAAATTCGATATAGTGGCTGAAAGCGTACAAATATAGGCAGCGAATAACTAGTTTACTTATGATCGATCGTCAATATATTAAAAATAAAAATTGAAGTCCGCATACATTAAATGTAAAAAATCAAAAAATAATTCAGAGAAAAATTCTCTAAAAAAGCATTACATGCAATACATTATTAGTATGAGCCAATAACTTCCAGCTAAAGCATACCAGGTGCCACGAACACCATTAATTTATTAAATTAAAAATCCTGATCATGATTTGCTTCCAGGACCTTCTATTACGATTATATCGAGAGTGTTTTATATCCCTATCTCTATGACTTTTATGGTGTGTGAATTATACACAAAAATAAAATATTATACTAATTTCTCTTTATCCAAACTGTACAAGCCTACTTCACCCTGCAAATGTCTCAGCTTTTAAGCCACTAAAGTATGGTTGGCAAAAATCAGTACTGAAATAGCGACGAACGCATCCTTCAGAGGCTTTGACCAAAGTTTTTTTTGTACCATTCTTGGAAAAAACAATCCAAGAATGGGTTTCACCTTCAATAGTTTTAAATTGGTTCAGAGCATCAGGATTGTGTCTATGGAATGTGAATTTCATAGATTTCAATAAATGCTTAGGAAAAGTACTGCGTAAATAGAAACCCAGAATATATTATATAAATATCTGCCAAATTTGTCCGTAGAAGAATTGACACATATTATAGGTAAAGAAAAATTAGTAGAAATTGAACAAGTCATCCAAATCTGAAAATATCTATCTCAAAATAATTTGGGATTTCTTTCAAAAAAATGAAACACTTTTGACGAATAAGTTACGTGAAGACTCATAATGATATTCAATGCGATTTTATACCAGTAGCACACAAGATCATAATATAAGACACTACGGGCATTACAGATAAGAGCGTCATCAAAACTAGTACCTCTATTCGGTCTCAAGAAACTGTTTCTGATTTCCTACTTGTGGTGCAAGAAACTACGTTAAACAATAGTTATAACACTATATAATAGGAGATGCCTAACACAAGTGCTGATGACGTGCTGCTAATGCACAATATATTCAAGTGTACGACTTGTGTGCAACCTATAAAGCACAAGTATATGAAAACACGGAAAAATAAATGACATCTAAACATACTAAAACAATACATACAAAAACAATTAAGACTGCTACACAACATGATTATGACGAAGTAGAATTACTCGAGGACGAAATGAACTCTACTGTACGTCCGAATTCAAAAAACTATATTTCCTAGCTTACTTCTGTCAAGTTACAAGACTTTCTTGTTTTACCAAAGATACCACAAAGAAAAGGCTCTAAAAGTATAAAAAGATCTTGTTTTGTATTAACTTCTGCTCAATGGAAGGCACAAGAAGATGAAAATATCAAGATTAAAAAATAAAAGGAAAAAGGAATTAAGAAAAGAAGAATGGCCAAAAAACTTCTAGAAAAAACTACGGGGACAAAGAAAAAAACTACGGTAAAAAAATCTAAAACGAAAGATATAGCTCAAAAGAAAGAGAAAGATTTGAAAAAGTGTTTGTTATCTGATAATTTTTATAATATAGATATAAACCTGAAGCCACCATCAAATTTTGTTAGATATGATGGTGAGCAGATTGAGACAGAAAAATAAAATGAAAAGAACGTCGATGATGTCGATGATCAAGACGAAAGCGAGAAGTGCAGAATAGAAGTTATTGAACGCTTTTTGACTGAGTTTGAAGGCTGAACGTAGACACTAACGTCTATCTAAATAAGTATTTAAAGTTACCCCTTTATAGATTTGTCCAAGTACCTGTCTAATTAGGTTAGGTAATATCTAATAAGCGAGTAATGATTTATTTTTAAATTTCAATGTTTCTGTTAAGTGTCTAAGTGCCATATATTATTAACCCTTAGCCAACTACTACACATTTTTGTCCCGTAACTACCTACGTGCGGTCTCAGAGACTCTATTATGATATTACCTATAATTTTGGTTTGGTGGTAATAATGAAACATCTGATTGAATAAAATACTTATTTATATTTAAAAGCTTTATATTAGACATACAATTACTAACAATCACATGAAAATCTCGAGATATTGATAAAATATCTATAAAGTAACAATTGTGGCACAAAAACTTACTACTCTAAGAAAATGAGATCTGCAGCATTAGAAACTTAAATTTTTAACTTCTTAGTATTCATTCTTATAAATTAAATATACAAACTTTAAAAAAAAACAACAAAAATAAACGTTATTTCGAAAAATAAATAAAACTGCAACGCCTAAACATTTATATTTTTTCGCGGCAGTGACAGCACATTTTTTTCGAACACTCCAAGCAAATTGGTACCTTACACATAAAACATAAGTAAGCAGTCTTTCGTTTCTTTTTTGAATTACTTGTAAAACATGTTTTACGAACTTCAAGTCTTTTGACATCAGAAGTGCTTGGTTTATCGTCCCCGATCTCTAGGATACGGCGAATAGAGTTCTTAAGATCTCTCTGAATGTGATCATTTTTTCCGTGACTTTCCATATGCGGCCTTGTAAGCTGTTCTGCTAGCTTTTTTAAAAATTTAAATCGACTTCTAGTCTTCTGCGCTTGGTTGCTGCTGATGACATAAGCATTCGAAGCAGAGATGTCCAAAATTCTGTAAAATATAGTTAGAGGCCATCTTCGCGTTCGACGAGAAGTACATTAATTTGAACATCTTTGATCCAGTAAATCGACGCCTATTTTTTTTGGTTGTAGTATAAGATCATTTCCGGTTTCTTGCTACTTTCGTTAACACTAGCAGTATGATTCATACTTGAAATCATAACCACAGCTTTATTTTTTTTGGTACGTAAGACGATAAAGTGATACTTTTGGTAAAACCAAAGATTGAGGACTCGATTTGCCGATTTCTATATGGTTTGAACTCAGGCGGTATTTCACGTTTGTTCTTTTTGAGTGTACCAACATAACTGAGGTGCTTCTCTTTCAAAATATTGACTAGTTTTATCGAAGAAAACCAGTTGTCAGCAGTCACGTTTCTATTAGAATTTTCAATCGGTGCGATAAGACTTAGAACCGCTTGAGTTGGTTTTGATTGACACTTCTGCTCTTGTGTCAAATTTTGTCCATCAGAATCTTTGCCGAGGTATATGTAAGCATTTAGGAAGTAACCGTTTCTTGCATCTGGAAGGCACATAATTTTAAGACCATATTTAGCTGGTTTTTTTGGCATATACATTTTAAATTTACTACAAGCATCTCATCTACACAAGCACAAGTTCCAATCGTGTACACTCTTTGAAAATTTTGTATAAAAGACTGAAAAAGTTCTGAAATTGGAGCAGACATATCTAGTTCACGTCGTTGCTCTCTAGTTTCTGCATCATCAAATCGAATAGTATTTAGCAGAACTTCCAACCTATTCCATTATAGATGAGTAAGAACTCATTATGCAACGATATATTTCTCTTCCGGTTCCATCAGTACTGTACCATGAAGTGTAGTGCTCGTGATTTTCTTTGAATATAGCTGTATAAAGCAAAAGCCCAATGAAAGCTTTTAGCTCTGTACGGTCCAAATCATGCACATAAGTCTGCTTTTTGTACTTCGGTGTGATTTTGCTTATTTTCTGATTAGTGTGTAGTACTATTTTATCTAACATCTCATTAGTAAATAAAAGACTCCAAATATCCAGGGGCGTAGTAGTATTACTGAGAATCGCACGAAAAGCTGGCTTTACACCTTGTGTTTGTTACACAATATTATGCTGCGGTGTCCTTGAACGAGCTATATTCGGTGTAGATGCCCATCGAAAACGATTACTACCAAAATAATTATATTTTCTTCGCCTACCTCCGGACTGCAAGCGAGAAATCGGAATATTATCATCCGAAGAGTTAGTCTCTTGAGTTGACCTGTATGGAGATTGTGACCTTGAAGAGATTGGTGATATCGACTGTAACGGACTCACAACATCTTCATTCTCACCCTCAACTTCAGACGCCGATTCACAGTCTTCCACCTGCACTAAATCCTCGCTTACATCAGGTTCCACGTCACTGCAATCCTCATCCGGTGATTCGTCCTCATCAGAAATTTCTTGCTGTAGCCATCTTTCAATAATTTTGTTATTATTATTCATTTTGACACTAAAACAACAAATAAGTACAAATAATCACACAACAGCCTACGTGCGGTTATGGAGACCGCTGGCGAAATATTTTTACTTATCTAGGCTAGACTCGCGCATGTATTAACTCGCCGAGCGCAAGCGCGACACTGATTGGCGTGTAGAAAAGGTACATGGACGCGCGAGGTCGGACGACACGCACACATAGACAAGTTTGAATTTAAAAATCCGTTGCGGTCTCTGAGACCGGTGGTAGGTGGTTAAGGGTTAAATATTGCTAAACTTCTATAAATAAGGGAGATAACAGACGTGATTTAAAATAATTTCTTTCAATTACGTACGTTTTAATTACCAAATTATATTGTTAGGAAAGTGATTAGGATGGGATGTCAATAAATAGTGTCCAGTGCGGTAATGATCGGAAAAATAATGTCAATAATTGGAATAATCATGTATCATTTTTAATCTGCTGGAATATAGTGTACAGTGATATTCGAGGATTATTTAAGTAAGGTAATAAGATTCGCAAGAATCTAATGTTACATACCAATAACATATGTCTTCGCTGGTAACTTCGGATAGTCGTAATTTAGACAAGGAAATTTAGAAAGTAATGTTTTCTCTCCGAGTGTTTTT